>JBAMAW010002683.1:0-1200000 GCA_037043295.1 Amiota minor
ACGAAAGGATTATAAAGAGAGGAAATGGATAAGTTTCCATCCTTGTAATCTTCGTCGTCCATGTCCAGACATACGTCACTCATTGCATAATTGTTTATCTCACTTTGGCTTGGTCGCGGTGTGCCAGGACGAAGTTTAGGTTTTTCATCACCAACAAACTGCTTATCCATTTCGATTTTTTGAAATTTCTGCAATATCAACTTCTTAAACAAAATTTTTTTCTTTTCTTTTTTGTTGTGAGCAGTTGAAAAAACCTTGTGACAGTAGTTTTTATTTTTTCATAAAATGAGAAAAAATCTAAAAGGCCTTTGAAACGATCAGTCTCAATCTCAGTCCATTTTATCATTTCAGAAATCGAAATGGACTGACAAAATACTTCCTTTTACACGATCAGTCTAAATCTTAGATATAGTACAAAAGTTTATTTTGTTAAATCAAAATAAAAAAGGTTCATAGACTAAAATTGTATTTGATAGCCTTATGTGTAAAAGTGAGTGGGGATGTGCATCAGTTTTAAAGATTTTTAGGATAACTAAAGAACTGACTGATACACGACATTTCCATATGCAATTTATGGGGTCTCTGACGTCTGTTTTCTTTTTTTCATAACATGAGAAAAAATTTAGAAGGCCTTTGATACGGACAGTTAAATCTCCATAAAAGAAAATGCAAAAAAAAAAAAAAACAAATAAGTTTCACTCAACAAATGAAATAAGTATACAACAAAGTGTCCTTTCATTTCTTTACCTTATAAAATAGATGGACGTAATGGCAATCATGATGATGCTGAGAATGAAGGTGGTTTCATGAGCGCTTAGGCGTGAAAAAGGTCACTAGGGTGGTGAGTCAGGTTTTTGTTGTTTTCGTTTAGGTTTTGTTTTGTTCAAAACAGCCAAAGACAAATTAGCCAACAAAACAAAAAAAAAAAAAAGGATTGTGAAAATCAAGTTTCATTAACGACAAAAAATTTTCTCAACGTCCGATTGCTTTTCAAAAAAGAAAATGGGTTACCTCTTTCTTGGAGTTTCTTTTGCTTATCTTCTTATTTTTTGGGGTTTTTGTTTTTGTTTTTTTTGTATTGGTTTCAACATCTTCCATCTTCAGTTACTTCAGATGCTTCCTGCCACTGTTACTGCTTGTGACTCTTGAAGATAAGTACGCCTATTGAACGGAAGCATTTTGTTGAAATAAGTTGAAATAACTGAAATTGTTATTCAGTGTAATGAAATGCCAAAAAAAACGAAGCGACCAACAACTTGCAGCGGTAGCAGTAGCCTAAGTTCTGTCATATTGGATTGGTTTTGCTATTACGCTAGTATGTGGCTTTAACACACTGAATGTGCGACGCTAAAAGTCGAAACGGAAATGGCTTGAAAAAGCAAAACTTAAAAGTATCTACTTTGGAGACCCGGCCCAACTTCCCTTCCCACTTCTATGCCCCAATAACTTCAGTCAACCAAAGTCTACAAATTCAAGGCAAAAAAAAAAAAACGTTAAACGGATTCAGTAACTTGGTTTCGGTATCGGTTTCCTTCCGTTTTATTCGGTACTCGGCACTTTTACATACTTTGCCTGAAAGACCAACCATCATCAATGTTTCAATTTTTATTTTTTCTCCTTTCTCCTTTCTCCTTTTTCATTTCTTCATTTCATTTTCTTCCTTTTTATTATTTCTTTTTTTTGTTGCGGTTTTTATATTGGCGCCAACTTAAAGCAACCAGCAAGTCGGCACACCGTCAATAAATATCATCACCATTATCATCCTCGTCGTCATCTTCGTTTTCCTTTTGGCCATGAAGTAGTCATGCCGCAGTCCTTGACGTTTCATTGCGTTTCTGTTTCATCCGCAAAAAGCGTCGAAATCAAACTCATGAATAAACAAAAACCAGAAATACTACAAAAAGGAAAAAAAAACAAAAACCTTATTAGTTTCGCGTTGAACGACCAAAAACCTTAAGCTGCTTCCCCCCATTACTTGAATGTCACTTCTTGTCTACATAGATAGGTTATACTGTACATATACATATATGCGACTACTATATCTATAAGTGTGAGTCTGAGTAAATGTATTGGGCAATTTGCCAAAGATTTTACTTGGAAACAACAGCGAGAAAACCCTTTGAAATTAAATATAAATGGAAAATGAAAAAACAAAAAATTAACATTAACTTTGGTGTAAACGAAGATGTGATACCCTTCCTTTGAGATTGGATTCCAAAATATATTGTATAATTTGTATTACAATACTATTTGTATTCTGAATTGTTGTTTGTGCAATTTATTCCCAACATAATCGTACAATACTAAATTATTATTTGTCAGACTGATTCAAATTGAAAGATATTAAAGATTTCTCGAATAGAATCAATTATTGGATTGATCGAATCTCTTTATCAGTCAGAAGTTATAACTCACCCATATGTGATACAATATAGTTTCTAATCAAATCGTATTTTTTTTTCATTAACTTCAAATGAAAAATGTTATTATTATGTTAATATTTGAAAGAATAGTACAAAATTTCAGTTTAATATCTCATAATTTGTGAAACTATTGAGAAAATGAATACATTATAATAATAATAGACCTAGATATCATTATTATTTCTTTTACAAAAATGAAATGAAAGTTCTAATGCAAAATTACAGCTCAATATCTCATAAAATAACATACTTTTCTTATATTTAATGATATGATATAATACAATAATAGACCTAGATATCATTATATTATTTTAAGAGATCAGAAAACTCCAGATGCAGCATTTCTTCTACAAATAACAAATGAAAGTTCTAATGTAAAATTTCAACTCAATATCTCATAAAATGACATACTTTTCTTATATTTAATGATATGATATAATACAATAATAGACCTAGATATCATTATATTATTTTAAGAGATCAGAAAACTCCAGATGCAGCATTTCTTCTACAAATAACAAATAAAAGTTCTAATGCAAAATTTCAGCTTAATATCTCATAAAATGACATACTTTTCTTATATTTAATGATATGATATAATACAATAATAGACCTAGATATCATTATATTATTTTAAGAGATCAGAAAACTCCAGATGCAGCATTTCTTCTACAAATAACAAATAAAAGTTCTAATGCAAAATTTCAACTCAATATCTCATAAAATGACATACTTTTCTTATATTTAATGATATGATATAATACAATAATAGACCTAGATATCATTATATATTTTAGAGAGAGAGAAAACTCCAGATGCAGCATTTCTTTTACAAAAATGAAATGAAAGTTCTAATGTAAAATTTCAACTCAATATCTCATAAAATGACATACTTTTCTTATATTTAATGATATGATATAATACAATAATAGACCTAGATATCATTATATTATTTTAAGAGATCAGAAAACTACAAATGCAGCATTTCTTTTACAAAAATTAAATGAAAGTTCTAATGTAAAATTTCAACTCAATATCTCATAAAATGACATACTTTTCTTATATTTAATGATATGATATAATACAATAACAGACCTAGTTATCATTATATTATTTTAAGAGATCAGAAAACTCCAGATGCAGCATTTCTTCTACAAATAACAAATGAAAGTTCTAATCTAAAATTTCAACTCAATATCTCATAAAATGACATGCTAATATTTTTGATTACATCTAACCAAATCTTTTCGTAAACCAACTTAGTAAAGGAAGTAAGAGGAAGTTTCAGCATGATATCTCGAAAAGTAGACATGTCAATATTTCCATCATGTATGAAGGGTATAGAAAAAAAAAAAGAAAACACATTTTGTTTATTCGATTTTCTTTTATTTATGTATTTTTTTTTTTCCTTTTTTTTTCGTTAAACGAAGATCGCCAAATGAAAAGTAGAGCGATTGAATCGAATCAAAATGAAGAACGTTTGCAAATTAATTGAAAAATATTTTAAATTTTATTCAGCCAAATATCCCCATCACCGCCACCATCACCCATTTGGGACAAAAACTGGGAAACCTGTGAAGTCTGTGAAGCCTTTTGCTATCTAGTATTTGCATAGGCGCGAATCGTGAGCAATTGAAAATTTCATTTGGAAAATTTGTTGATTTAGCTTCCTTCTTCCTTCATCGTCCTTAGTTTGTTTGTTGTTGCCTCAATGCCTTTAGAAAGTCTGATATTGTTGTTATTGTGGTGGTGGTGGTGGTGGTGGTTTTGATTTCATTTTTCGCTCATTTCATTTCATTGCGCATATCTTTTGCGTTTAATTTATGAAATTCTTTGCATATCAAAGACAACCGCAATTTCAATCGCTTACATTAACCCCCATTCTTCATTCATGAAGTAGACATGGTTTGTCTATCTGTTTATCTATGCCATGTAGATAAGATACTCTTGTTTGCAGTTTTGGACTTGTTATTGAGTAGAAAAAGTTTTTGGAGGAGCATCACCAGGGGAAAAGTATCAACATCAACAACTTGCTTATGACTATTTGATTTATCCATAACAAATTGTATTGTATCTTCTCTCAAACTACAATAGTTTTGAAATTACATTGTAAGTATCTATGACAGTGGTACTTAGATTTTGGTATTTCATAAACACAATACAGCAAACATACATACCTATATACAAATGACTCCATTAGCCAGTATTCGGTTGCTTATACTTAGTTTTATCTACAATAGTTTCATTCTTGAGCATGATGGCATGATGTATTTCGCATATCTCTGAACCAAACCAAATGAAGTTGTAGCATATTAAGATACTCGTACATTGAAATGCCAGAAATGCACAACTCAATCTATGGGAATGAGTGAGTAACTTGGAATTTCTATAGATACATATGAGTTTATAAGTTTATGTATGTGAATAAACGAATGAATGCTTTTCTGCTGCTTCTGAGGTTCTATTCACTATTGAAATGCCTATAAATTCAGTTAAGTAAATGTGTATAGTAGTAGTACATAAATACTTAGGTACAATTGCAAAGCGTATTTATTGTAGCATGAATGTGGTTATGAAATTAGTTGGAGATTTTGCTAAATAAAATTAGTAGTAGTAGTAGTAGTAGTAGTAGTAGTAGTCCGAAATGGTGCCATGTGCACAAAACTAAATAAATTTGACAAAACTTTATGTTTATCTTGTAGGTACTACTATGTATTTGTTGAAAGTATCTAAAGCTGTGGAATCCATACTTACTACAAACTTACTTGTTACCCCAATAACAAATACCAATGATCAGCAACTAAATGTGATGTATGTGTGTGTGTGTGTGTGTGTGTGTATATGTGTTAATGCTAAGCGAAAATAAATATTTGCCAAAAAATGTAATCCACTGTAGCTACGAGTTACTATGGCTATGGTAGCCGAAAGAATCCAAAGTAGGATCAGGATTTTACTTCATAATGATCATGACGCTGATGATGATAATGATGATGATGATGATGACGAATGCAGAATGACCACAAAAATAAATACCGCTAAAGGAAGCAATGCTCGTTCGTAGTTAATAGTCAGATGACATTGGTATGTAGAGCAAATGCGTTGGGTTGTGGCCAAAATGGTTTGCAATGGCAACCATTGAGAGACGCTACAATGATGATGATGATGATGATGATGATGATGATGATATGCTTCTTCTGCTTGACGTTGTTACTTCTGGTCATGGTCCAGTATTCTTCTTCTGCTACTCCTGGTCCTGCTGTTGCTGCTGCTGCTGCTGTTTGCAACATAAGCTTGCGGTAGACAACAACAACAGGAACAGTATTTAGTAACGCAACCACAGTCCAGTAAAAACAAGAACAAAAATGATTATTTAAAAATGAAAAAAAAAAAAACAAAAAACCCATAGTTTTCTTTGGTAAATACTATATTCGTTGCCAAACGCTCAAGTGTATCTGCAGCAAGTTAAAACCAAAGTTAAAACTGCAGCTGAAGCAAACACTTCTTTTCATTCACTTTGTCTTACTCTACTCAGTACGAGTACGAGTACGAGTAAACTGAGAATGGAAATAGCACAAACTGGAACCCGCAGAGTGTTTAAGCCACAAGCCAACAACAATAACAACAACAGCAACATAGTACCAAATCAGTAGCTACAATTCTCATTCCGTTTGTTTTTTTTTTTTTTTGGTATACAAACTACCAAAACACCTGGCCATAAAGAAAGAAGAATTGAGAGAATGGATGATGGAAATGCCAGCATAGAAACTTAAAGGTAACAACAATTTCTGTTACTCCTGCAACTACTGCTGCTTCTGTTGCTAGTAGCATCGTTTGAGTTGAGATGAGTAGTGACAGTTGTTGGATTAAAAAAAGGTTGTTGTGTAAAACAACAACAACACAATCAAAGGAGACAAAAATTAAATGGTAAATGAAATCAAATCATTGTCGCTGACCAAAAAGCAAGTCAAATGAAGATACAGAAAAATGAATAGAATAGAATAGCTTAGATCAGCGGTTCTTTACTTTTTTTGAAGTAAAACTTCTTTAGCGAAGGGGAGTAAATCCAAAATGTATGTAAATTAAATGTGACGAAAATCTAAATTTGACTATGCTATTATTATATTGGAGCTATTTAAGCAAATAAATATAGAAATGAAACTTCTAAAGTAGAAGGTCAACCAATAATACAGAATATTGTAGTGTTATATTGTTTCAATAGAGTTATTTTATTTTTTGGTCCTTCGGCCACTTGCTCGTAGGTTCTTTCGTAAAGTAAACACAATTAGTAAATCATTTTTCATCACTCTCCTACTCATGCATAAGCATTCAATCTCTACGCTGCAGACGAACCCACTACGTCTCTGAAGAATCATCGTATTTTGATTTTCGTCACATTTCATTTTCTACTTTTTGGATTTACCTCCCTTCGCTAAAGAAGTTTCACTTCTATATTGTGCTTATGAAGGTGAGGCCCGCTACTTAAATTTTGTTTTCTACAAGGACTTTTTTTCTTTCTTGCAGACCAATGAACTCATTATTTCGATGAGTTAAGTTTCTCAACAAAAATATTTCTATATATCATTTTCAATGTTTTTTTTTTTTTTTTTCTTAATGTTACGGCGTATTTGATATAGAGAATTCTTTTATTATTTGTAATAAATATTGATATTAATAATAAATATTAATAAAAAAAAAAACAAGCATTTAAAAGTTAATTGTTATTGAGCCGCAGTTTAAAAACCGCTGGCTTAGATTGCTGCATTGAAGGAAAACATGTACCAAACTTACAACATTTAAAATAAAACGAAGAACTTTGCCTAACCTAAGAAGCAAATTGTCTTAACATTAGATGCGTATAAATTAAGAAACATTTTCTTGTTTTTAAAAGTTGTTTATTATTTTTTTTTTTTTATAGGTTAAAAGAAGGAATTGTCGTCTAAATGAAATGAATTGAAAAAATTAAACAAAAGTTATGGAAAATGTTGTGTTGTCTATGATATCACTGCATTTTCATGATCGGTTCATTCTATGATCTTTTGGTCAATACATTTTAACTAACCATTCTTTTTAAAAATGTTGTCTCCAAATCTTTTGAACTATGGACTATGCTGTGTCTTATCAAATGTTCAACAATTATAATTATAAGGTGAGAACACTTCCAACTCTACAGTTGTTCATATTTGACATCCGGAATAAGTCACTTTGTTCTTTGGAAGCAAATCAAAGCATCTGTTCTAATCCATAAACATTTCACAATTACTCACGCATATTAAATTAAGGAATTTCACTTATGTCTTGTTGAAGTGAAACTTCTTTAGCGACGTTGGGCAAAAATTTATACTCCAAATTTGAGTGAAGAAATAAAAATTGTCACGTTTTTTCGATTCTGTATCTCAGGCCTAAGACTTCAAATTTTCACAGAATGTGTATATCTATTGTCATATCCCCAACAACAAATACATTTTTTTAAAAATCCACCGGAAAAGTGTCAAAAAACAGAACAAGAAATACACAGAAGCTCGTTGATGATCTAATTTATGCGCAAAAAGGGACAGACGGCAAACGTAAATACCAACATTTAGACACTCCAAAGAAACTAAAAGTTTCACTTCTATCACACGCGCAATTTGTTTTTTTTTTTGTTGTTGATGTGTGTGTGTGTGTGTGTATGTGTGTGTGTGTGTAATGAAGCTAATACATGCAAAATATTGTAGATGAAAAGAAAATTTGCAGTATCAAATTAAAATACTGAAAAGAGCGGAAAATTATAACAAACAACAAAGAAAATGCGACGACAACAACAACAACAACAACAACAGCATCAGCATCGCAGCAACAACAACGAAAAAGGATTGCAAAACGATGCTTAAGGATATAAAGGAAATTGCAGAAAAACGAACAAGCAACAGCTAAAACAAAAAATAAAATAATAATGAAAAAGAAAATGGCGCACATAAAAATACATTATTTTTTCTACCAATTCCATGAATGAAAAGTTAAAAAAAGAAAACAAAAAAAAAAAACAGAATTAAAAAATAGCAACAAAAAACAGAACAAAACTTGATAAAGAATTGAAATAACACTTTTTGCAAGCTCAAATGTCCTGCAGGCAGTCAGTCACACAGTCAGATTGTGAATCAGTCTGAGTGAGACGAGAACGAGAGCCAGGACACAAACACATACATACACGATTGCCCAAAGACATAAATGAAGGCACGATGCAGTCCAAAATAGGTGCCATGGAAGATTGTTAAAAGGAGAAGGAGGAGGGAAAAATGAGTATGCAACGACATGCGACAAAATGACGACGTTGCGCCCGCGAATTTCTTTCATTCAGTGAGTCATTCATTCATTCATTCATTCAGTCATTCATTCATACTTTGGAGGAGGATTAAACGAAAAACTCATTAAAATTTTGTTGGCCAAGCATTCCACGTAATGCAATTCATTGGTAACGAAAATGAAAACAAAAAGAAAACAGAAAATATCAAATCAAAAGACAAACTGAGAGGGGGAAAAAAGTAAATCAACGAAAAGGGAATACTGAAGTTGTTGCTCCTCTTCATCATGATAATAGTAATAATAGCGATAATGGCGATAAGGACGACAATGAAAACTATGATGATAATGATTATGGTATTCTGATATACAATAAATAAGTAGTATTTGGTACCAGGTAATAGCCGCAGGAAAACTATCATTTATTTATATAAAGACGAATACAAATTAATCAGATCCCCCGAAAATGAATGAATAATGAAAGTACAAGTAGCATTCCATATGGCCTCCGGTTGTCAAGAAATTTATTGAAATCTCATTCATCATTAATCATATCATTTTAGCCTGAAAATTTAAATTTTTTCGTAATCTTGTGGTCACTTATGGAGGATCCAACAGTTTACCTAATCACACATCAAACTGAATTGTAACTCAGTAAACTTTTCAGCCTCCCCTCCACCCAACATATAAGAGTACTTTAAGTAAGTAATCATATATATTTTTTAAAATTGAAATCAAAATATATATTTTTTTTTCTTACTTTTATATTAATTTTTTTTTTTTTTTTTCTGGTTTTGTGGTTGTGAAGGTTGTTTTCATTTATCATGTTTTGTATTTACCAAACTAAGTATTACAGATATGTATATATATATACTAGTATGAAATAGATAGGAAAGGATCAGACCAGGGAAAACTTTAAGCCGCTTATAATTGCAATATGAGACTTAAGATTGCTAGGCAGAGTTCAGTCTGAGTGTGAATAGAGAGAAATTATTAATGAAAATACTCGTAAGTTAAATAACAAATAAATAAATAAACTCTTACATAGAATACCATGAATATCTTTTCAGCGGCAAAAACTAAAACTTTCAATTAGCAAGAGACTTAAGCCGTAAGGCTTATCCTAGTTTACATTCATTCAGACAAAAGGATGAAAGAGAAGCATTAAAATTGTATGATATTCATATTTTTAGGCGCGTTGCGCGATTTTCAATAAAGGGAAAAAATATGAGTTCGCATCACTGAAATCCTAGGGAGATGCACATTTAAATCTATATATCCATATTTATTCCAATACAATATATCGAAGCTCTATTTATATTTAATTACATTGCCAACACATTTTATAGAATTATTCAAAGAGTAAAGGCCAAACTCCATACGACTATGCTTTCCATGTGTTCCAACGGCACAACATCTACAACACACCTTCGATGTGTCATGTGCGTCAGCTTTTTGATTAGCAAAATTTTGTAAAGTCATCAATAGTCACAACACCCAGAAGAAGAACTCAATTTGTCACTGATTTGGGGGTTATCTTTTAATTGGATCTTATAATTACAAAAAATAGCTGTTTGCCGTCGAAACAAGGTCAACATGTTACGGCACCCACATAAGTACGATGGCATCCTCAAACGCTTCATATGAAGCCATTGTTATAATAGTTCATAGCTTTATATTGAATTTATTGTGATTCGCAACTCTACCAATTTATCAATTTAATTTCAAAATAAATACATTTATAGCACATAGCAGTAAGAATAATACTCGTAGAGTACTTAATGCAATTTCTGCATTTATTTAACATAACTTTTTATTGGCATTTTTAGTTGTTTGTTATTTGTGCGATTTACAAAACAAAAAAGTTTTTTCTTTACTTTCAATGGGGGATCTGTATGGAAGGTACCCTCCCTAGTAGTCTCATTCGTCTGGTTTCAACAAATCTACTGCGCCTATCTTGGAAACTTATAGGGTCCAAGTTTCAGTTAGATAGGACAAAAAACAAAGATGTTTTTCTAATAAGAACATGAATTCAAATAGAATGGTTTTTTTTCTTATTTATGAAATTTGGCATGTTTGCAGTTTGTGTACATGCTGGTGAAGTCAGAAGAAATGTCAATGTCACAACCAAGAGACATCACAGAAGAATCAAGGATAAGTGTCGCAATAAAATCGATACATGTAGAATGGTAGAATCGCAATCAGCTGTTCATTCGGACATCAATTTTTCAGCACTTTGTTGTGTTGATGCTTATAACTCATAGAATCATTCGTCAGAGACCCCATAAATTGCATATGGAAATGTCGTGTATCAGTCAGTTCTTTAGTTATCCTAAAAATCTTTAAAACTGATGCACATCCCCACTCACTTTTACACATAAGGCTATCAAATACAATTTTAGTCTATGAACCTTTTTTATTTTGATTTAACAAAATAAACTTTTGTACTATATCTAAGATTTAGACTGATCGTGTAAAAGGAAGTATTTTGTCAGTCCATTTCGATTTCTGAAGTGATAAAATAGACTGAGATTGAGACTGACAGTCTCAAAGGCCTTTTAGATTTTTTCTCATTTTATGAAAAAATAAAAACTACTGTCACAAGGTTTTTTCAACTGCTCACAACAAAAAAGAAAAGAAAAAAATTTTGTTTAAGAAGTTGATATTACAGAAATTTCAAAAAATCGAAATGGATAAGCAGTTTGTTGGTGATGAAAAACCTAAACTTCGTCCTGGCACACCGCGACCAAGCCAAAGTGAGATAAACAATTATGCAATGAGTGACGTATGTCTGGACATGGACGACGAAGATTACAAGGATGGAAACTTATCCATTTCCTCTCTTTATAATCCTTTCGTGGTAAGAAACGACATACTTCTATCTATTTTGTCACCTAAACACAAACTGTCCATAGCTGTCAGAGTCAGATTATCTATGTGGGCAATGTATCCAAATGGGTATCTTAGGCCGTTGAGGAAATAAGTTAAAAGTTTCTTCTTACGTAGCCTTCTAAAGTTCCATGGCCTAGTACGGCTACGATATTTGTGAAGTCCGTTTAACTTGCATTGCGTACGACTTACGAACCAACAAACAAATTAACATCATTTTTTCGGTAGGCAGGGTGCAGCAACTCCTGTACGGGAACTTATCTTCCAGCCTTGTGTTCCCTGTGTTATTGTAAAATTGCATGAATTTTATATTCATCATTAAAGTCATTATAAACCAGGTCTGAAGCTTAAGACCTTTTTTAAACTTATCAGTACGAGATGTGGCTGATGTAAGAATTTCTGAGAATTTTCTATTGTATCTTTGTTAGATTTGAAGCTAATATAAAAATTTTCGTTTACCTTTTCATTGACATCCACAGCCAGTTAAAAACATCGATGATTGTACACTAAATCATTTTAAAGCACACGAGTGTTATTGGGAGCCTATCTACAATAAGTTTATTGAAAAATGGTAAATGGTAAGTTTATTTTGAATTGTTTGTTTTTGTTCATGAAAATTTAAGAAATAATATTCTTTTGTTCTCTATTTTTAGTTTTGCAAAAGATATGAAGCTCCATGAATCGTTCGATATTATTCAGAGTTAAAACATAAAATAATTAAGTTTTAACATGGAATGCATTCGATCGATACACTTTGGCAAATCCCCTTTGGCAAATTACTTAATATAGATACACGTCAATCGACATTCTTTTATCTACCTATACACTTAAAAAATTTACCATTGAAAACAAAAAGAACAATAAATGTATAAGCAAACCATGTTCTTAAATTCTGTCTATAATCCATTAAACAATAAATTGCTTTCTTAAATTTAACTTTTATTTTTTTGGATTTTTTTTTCTTTAATTTTACTATTTTTGTGAACCAGTTTTATCACTTGGGCTTGATCTTTATAATACATATAACAGTGTGGGAATGATTATAAGAATCTATTTAGAATTGTGCGTACATTTTTCCATTCGGTCAACCATCCAGCTTTCTGATCTCTATCTTATAGTTCTGGGACACTGCAATTTAAGGAAACCCTATTCGCAATTGTGGTTCACATGGCCTGTACATGTAAAAATCCTTAACCGCTTGTTGCAACGCAAAGTCACGAGAATTCAGTTAGCTCCTATGCCTAATCAGTAAACTTGATAAGTAAACAACTCATTTACAAACAAATAGTGCCTGCGACTTGGCTCCACGCCATACAAATTTGAAAAAAAACTAAGGAAAAGTCAAGCTTTCCAATAGAAAGTTTTTAATCATTTCACTGGTGCCGTCTGTTTTACCCATAACACTGCAATAAATAAGGATCTAAAGATGCCTACAGTGCTTGAGGAAGTCACTTTACACAGTAGCCATTACAATCAGCGGCTGCATTCAAATCATCCAAATACAATGGCGAAAGCTCTTATGATGAAGCCTGAAAATACTCCTCGCAAACAACCTTTTGCAAAGAAGAAGATGATCCACATTATTGTATAAAAATTCTAAAATTCTGGTCCGATTCGGCTGGTTCCAACAAGTGTACTACGTATGGTAAAAAGAAAGGTTCGTGCTCTCTAGCTCAAAAACTGAGGGACTAGTTTGCATTCATACAGACGTACAGACGGACATAGCTTAGTCTATTCTTCTCATCGAGTTGATCAAGAATGTATATACATTATGTGTTGTCTTTTGTCTCCTTCTGCTTGTTACAAACTTCATGGCGAACTTATAGTACTATTCACTCCTGTGAAGAGTATAAAAATTTCACGTGGGCCATTGTACACGTGATAGAAGTGAAACTTCTTAAAAACAGACAGAGAGAGATCATCTCAAAGTCTGTCAGTCTTTTTATCCGTCTGTATATTATTTTAGGTTTCTTTGGCGTGTGCATTTCTTGTTGTTGTGTTTACGTTTGCCGTCTGTCCCCTTTTGCACAACAACAAGCTTCTGTGTGTTTCTCGTTCTCTTTTCTTCGCACATTCGCTTGTTTTTGTACAACACACAAGCTGTTTGCTGCATGTTGTTGTTATACAAATTTTTATACACACAAACTGCATGTTGTTTTTGTGGAAATGGAATCTCTTTTTTGCCAATTTTCCGATTTGTTGGGGATATGACAATAAAAATACATATTCTGTGAAAATTTGAAGTCTCTACCTTGTGCGGTTCATGACAACAATTAAATATTAAAAGAAAAATGTTGCTAAAAGTTAAAAAACGTAAACAAAATACTATACTACAATTTACGAATAATATTAATTGAATCATTCATTATCTTCATATGTTAAATGAATCTTAGCTTAATTCTAACAATCTCTAAATTCAATTCGATTCTTGAGTTGCACATCTCGGTTTAGGTTTATTGTAATACTCGTATGAATAAAGGTTTTGCTCTGTTTTCGAATTGCATCCACATTAGAATATATTTTATGATGTATTTATAAAGAATCTGCTTTTTACAAACTACTTCCATCAAAATGATTATGATTATTTGTTATATTTTATGTGCATGGTTCTAGAAATACAATATGTACAATAGAACAGAAATGTTCTGTGCACGATTCATCCGATGATTTCGCCACATGAAAAACTCCTTGAATATTGGAACTTTTGCTTCTAAAGACTTTATCAAACAGAACTTTGACAAGTCTTTCGCAAAAAAATAAAGTGAACTTTTACCAACCTTAGACAATAAAATTGTCCACTTATGTTTATAAAAGAAATGAAACAAATGAACATTAAAATCACTTGAATTAAATATTTAACACTTTAATTTAGTACATAAATTTTTGTTTCTAATACCAATAATTTTATAACTTCTCTTTATATTGTGTCTTACTTATAAGTATTTTCTTTTCAGTTGCTCCATTTCTTTAAATTTCTTAAGCTTTTGTTGTTGATATTTATACTTGATATTCTCTTCCAAAGTAACTGCTTGCTTTCGACCAAAAGATTGGCTGTTTTTAAGTCGTAAAACCGTTTTTAATTGATACCAGTAGGGAGTTTCTTTATCGAATGATACATTTCGATATAACAAACTTTTTGATAGATTGCACTTACAATGCTGATCATCAATAGACATTTGACGTAAATAAGTCAGACCCAAAAAAAACTTTCTCATTTGTGCTTTTAAATTATTACGTTTGTACACTACCTTTACTGCATTCTCTTGTTCATTATGATTGGTTTCTTTTCTTTTCGTCTCTAGTATTTCAGACTCAAAAAGTTTATATAGATTAGGTAATGTATCCTCGAAGAAGTTTTTAATTTTGCAACTTTGTGTTTTACAGGGGCATTTGTCTGAATCTAATGGAACAAATGACTTCCAACTCTCGCGCCCCTTTTTGCGTAATGTACTCAAATAATTTAAGAATTCATTGTAATCAAATGTCGTGACTTTTTGGCAATTACGCTTATGATGATACGGACAATTTTTATCGTAGATCCACGAACGTGGCATTGGCGGTAACATAACGTTTTTTAGCAGATTAACATATCCAAAATACATTTGTGTTATATTAAATTTTAATCCCTTATCCATCAAACCTAAGACTTTATATATTTGCACGACACGGTTAACTTCTTCTGCCTCATCATCAAGTAAAGATATAATCAGCCATGGTGCCATCAGTTTGAATCGTATACAACTCATAATTTTATAAACATGCTGCTTGCGGACCTTCCAATCGTGATTAAGCCACCGTATAGCTGCCATAAATGTCTCCACTTCTGAGTTCACGCCAATGCTTGATGAGTTCAAAATTACATACAGCTCTTTTTCATCCAAAGCCAGAAACTGGACATTTGCTACCAGATCGAGGAAACATTCTCTTATTCGATTATTTAGGAAAAGTCGCCCGTATTTATATTTGCGTCTCTTTGTTTCCCAAAACATTATAAAAGCTTTGTAATTGACCAGACTTTCATCAAAGAAGTAATCATAGCATTGATTTGTGGCAATGTTTCGGTGTAGATAGGTGTAAGGTTCAATCAAATTCAGCAAGTCAAAACATCCAATATGAATCGGCTTTTCGCTAATCATCCAGTTATAAATCCGCTTATAATATTTTGGTAATACACGATCCAAAGACAACACAATATATTTCACAGTCTCATGTACAAATGGTATTTCCGGTTCGCAATCAAGAACAACCGAATATATAAGAAAGTCAATGTCATTAAACCTCAGCACCAAATTCGGACGAATATTGGCAGCAATCATATTTTTCAAACGCTCAAAGTAATCAACAGTCTTTAGTTTTCTTTCTGTTGACTTTACAAACTCATACTTATTATTTATTTCGGCAAAAATTTTCAGCGACTTCAATGATGGCCGCTGCATAATATCAGTTAAACTTGAACTATTTTCTTTTAAAATCAAATGACTTTTTGCTCTATTGAAGTCATCATCATCAGATGAGTCCATCCAGTGAGCTAAACTTTCTTTATTACCATAATTAAGTACTTCGTTTCGATTCAAGTCAAATCGGTTTTTGTCCATTTTCCATCCAAATTCTTAAGTTCACTTACGAAATAAAAAAGTGTATGTGTTTTCCGTGTTTCAATATTTGTTTTGTTGTGTTTTAATATTAAATGGAATTTTGTAATAGAGCCTACTAAATTATGAAAATGACTGAGTTAGAACAAAAAAAAAAAACAAAAAAAAAAAAAAAAAAGGCAAAATCACGAAATCAAACTCACACACCTACTTTTCTGATCAATTATTTATGACGGAAACTGGATTTTAAAAGATTGGCATTTTTTTTTTTCTTTTCTAAAATATATAACATGCTTTATTTTCCAAATGGTTCTCATATACCTTGCGGTATATGCAACTGGCATCCCCTTATGTAAATTATTTATGAAATCTTGAACAATTCCAAGCTTTACCTTCTTATCAAACACTTAAACAAACTATGCCGCTCAATCGATTAAAAACGGAAAGATAGAATTTAGGTACATCTGTATTTGGATATCAGTGCCATTATTGGATAGTCAGTTCTGAATAGTATTTTTTCTACAATAAAGTCCACCCTCCCAAAGTGTTCTGTGAAGATGGTGTGGATAATTTTACACTAAAGGCTATGCCGATCAAAGCTGTGCTATTCTTGGTCCTCATTTTCAACTCTGTGCTTATATTGGGATATATTCCAAAACAGTGGAAGAAGGCGAGAATCTGCATGATTCATAAGACTGGTAAGAGCCCTTACATATTGGATTCTTACAGGCCAATCAGTCTGCTACCCACTGTAGCAAAGCTGTTTGAACGCTGTCTGCTGACACGCCTAGTTGAATTGAAATAGGTCAAGGAAATTGTTCCTCCATTTCAATTCGGGTTCCGTAAGGCCCATGGAACTCCAGAACAATTGAATAGTTTAGTCAACTTTATCCTTGAAGGATTTGAGGCCCAGGAGTACGTTGTGGCAGCGTATCTCGATATCAAGCAGGCTTTTGATCGAGTTTGGCACGACGGGTTGCTCAGTAAACTCAAGAGCCTCTTACCTCCTCAACTATGGTTAATAGTGCGCAGCTACCTGAATAATAGCACGTTTACAGTGGTACTGGATGGTTTGGAGTCTAGCATCAAGGCTATTCGCGCAGGTGTCCCCCAGGGTAGCGTCTGTGGCCGACACTCATACCCTGTTCACGCACGACATGCCCAATAGCTTAAAGCTACCGCTAGAAGATTCTGATGATTTTATCATCGCCACGTTTGCAGATGACACGGCCATCCTCTCCAGAAACGGGTGCATATATGAAGCCACGGACAACCTGCAACAATATCTGCACAGTTTTGAAGTCTGGGCAAAAAGATGGAACATTGGCATTAACGAAAAGAAATGTGCCAATGTGACGTACGCCTTACGGCCGGACGTTTGTCCGGGCGTCTTTATTGGCAATCAGTTGCTGGAGCATCACTCGGGATATAAATACCTTGGTGTATATTTGGATAGGCGGCTAACGTTTAAGACCCATATCTCAAGTATAACGAAGTCGCTCGGGCAGAGAATTAGGAAATTGTATTGGCTCCTAAACAGTCGCAATAAATTGTCACTAAGAAATAAGGTACACATCTACAAAGCAATAATTGCTCCTGCTTGGCGTTGTGGCTTACAGGTGTACGGCATAGCAGCAAAAACAAATATTGCTAAGGTTAGAGTTCTGCAGACCAAGACATTGCGCATGATTTCTGGGGCCCCTTGGTTCATGCGCACAGCGGACCTTGAGCATGACTTGAAAATACCAAAAATTGGCGACGTGATTAATCATCAGGCCAAGGACTACATTAATCGGTTGGCAAATCATCCAAACAATCTAGCCAGGCGGCTTTTAAGGCAACGCAGAAAGGGAGGGGTCAGAGTGGCGAGGAGGCTGAGAAGATCGCATCCTGTCGACCTCCCTACTAGATCATATTAAATATATTAGTATTATTCCCACTTGTTAATATAAGTTGTTTTGTTATTGTTTTGTTTATAGTTTAATTTAAGTTGTTTTCTAATAACAGTATAATTAAAGATTTAAAAAAAAAAAAAAATCTATCGGAGATCGTAAAGTTACAAAAAAAAAAAAAAACTTTCAAGTATTTGCATTAAATGCTTAACTTAACAAATTCAGAAATAAATTTCTATAAAATGGTTGGTCTATTATGATCGGTTATTGGTTAACATTATCATTATGGAATAAAAAAATAAAATAAATACAATACCAATATATAATTTTTAATATTGCAAAAATCACAACTTCTTATTAGACTTAGGCAAGTACTGTCTGAAAGTTATAATAAATGAGTAAAAGGTTGTGAAAAAAAGGCATTTCTCTTAAGTTGGTTTTTATTTACAAAACAATGATGGTCATAATAAACAAACAAAAAAAAAAAAAAATATATATAAACGATCCTTAGACTCTCAATCTATTCTATTGTGTATGGAGGAATCCTTTATGATAGTTGTTAAAAGTTCAATGACGACAACAAACAAACAGTGACACATTTGTACTTTGTCAACAGAATCCGAAAATACAAGACACAAGAAAATTATCAAAAAAAAAACAATAAGTTCAGTAAAATCGAATCTTATATACCTTTCTGACCCTCAGAAAACATTATCTGTTATCTTAAAATTTAATTTTGTATGCCCTAGTTTGTCTAAAAAGAGAGTTACAATCATCATCATGACAAAATGGTATTGAGAATTTCTATGAGGTTCTGTATATTATAAACATCACGTCAAAGTTGAATATATAGAACTTATACTATAATCCTTGGTCGTTTTGGTTTTCCTTTGGGGGACTACATACTCCAAGTAGTAAAGCAATTCCAATTGAAACAGTACTAAGCGTTATAAACATCATGATAAACTCGTAATATCTATTGAGATTACACCAAAAAAAAAAAAAAAAAGAAAAAGATATGATTTATACAATAGAATGAAAACTAAAATTAAGACGACTAAAAAGTAAACGAGGACTCTAAGCAAACCACAAATCCCTTAACACATTTGTCAACACTTCATCTTTGTCAACAATGATTATTGGAGATGGTTTTACTACATAGTTTACTTCTGGTTATGATGTGTGATGGGTGTGCTTGAGTTGATTTCCTTCGACGGCCGTCATTCAATGATGATTGCTACTATTGGTATTGCTGTTCCTTTGGTGTCGTGTCCTTTTCATTTAATATACTTCAATGCTTCATGTTACTCTTACTTTTTCCTTTTCTCTTTTCCCTTTTTTGTTTTTTTTTTTTTTTCATTGTTGATTTTTTACTTTTTTTTTTTTCATGTCTTAAACTTTTTACTTCGACACTTCCCAAGGGTATCCTTCTCCTTTATATGATTCAGAGCTTGAATCGTCTAGCATTAAGCAGGGTGTCGTCCTTTGGTCTTTCTTGGTTTATTTCATCCTTCGTTATTGTGTTCCTTTTTTTTTTTTTTTTTTTTCTTTGCTTACCGCAAGAACACAAAACAAATCAAGAGCAAATAGCACAAGCAATAACAAAGCTATCAAGCTTATTTTCAGAGACATAATAACAACAACAATAACGACAAAGAGAAGTGACAGTCTGAAAAGCGTGTGACTGTGTCAATTGTCCTGCAGCGTCCTTCTTTCAAAGTCACTTTTGACCAGTTTTTCCTCTTTTCTTTTCTTTTCATTTATTTTTTCTGCTTTTGGGTATTGTTGGTTTTTTGACAAACTATGTCAATAACATTTTTATTTGTTAAACAATTTGAAGCACTCAAACAACAACAACAACAGCAATAGCAATAGCAAAAAGGACTTCCAACCAACTACTCAAGGACATTCATTTGTATCCCTTTTTTCTTTTTTTTTTTTATTATATTGTCTCTTCCTCACTGACTATCAGTTCAATTTAACTCGCAGCTCGTTGACATTTTTCTAAACCATTTACAGCATTTAAACTTAACAAGTGACAAAATCACAATAACAATAACATGATGTTGATGTTGATGTTGCTGTTAATGTTCATGTTCATGTTCATGATGATGTTGTTGATAAGGATGATGATTATGTTGATAATAATACACACAGGATAAGCACATTCGAAAGCAACAATAGGACAAGACAGGACAGGACAGGACAACAAAGTTTAAGTTTGGCAAACAGAAGTCAACGCCACGCTTAATATACTTGTACAAACTTATGGAGAAGAATGGAATGAAATGTCCCATTGGCAAAGTGACACAAATTTAAAAAATCCTCCAAAGGATCAATGTTTCAATTTGAATTTGGAGTGTGAATTTTTTTTCTTCTTATTTATTGCTTCTTGTTATTACGTTGAACTCCCTGAAAATGATATTTAAGGGATCTTTGATCTTAACCAAACTGCTGTTCATAGTTTGCTCTATCCAGAAATGTCAATATGTATAACATTTTGGTAGACAGAGGTGTCTTAGGGTGATATTGGTTTTGCTCAGTTTGAGCTCATTCATGAGCAGGGAGATTGTAGGTATCTTTCCGAATCTCTCTTGTTATCTAGAATCGGATTTGTCAAGAATATTATTGCTTCATTTTTAGACTTCCGGACCCAAAGGGTACCAAAAGGAACCCTATTGCAGAGCCTTCGTTGTCCGTCCTCGTTCGTCCTCGGGTCATATCTCATAAACCGTAATAGCTAGAGAGTTGAAATTTTCACAGAAGGTGTAGTTCTATCCGGGCATCAGCACCAAATACTAAAACTAAAATATTTTCAAAAACTTAAAGGGGTCCCCATACAATAAATGTTTGGATTTGTATGGCAGCTATACGATCCAGTAATCCCATGATCTTGAAATTTATATGGTTAGTGACTATACATCAGAAACTTATATCGTCGAAATTTCAGTTTGATCGGACCACTTGAGAGGGTACCTCCCATAAAACATCCATTAAAATTCAGGCTCTTATTCGGTAAACTTTTTTGTTTTTTGGACTATTGAACTGAAATTTAGAGACTATGGGAGTACTTCCCACACAAACCCCAATCTCATACGGAACCCTCCGTTTACGAGTCTGACTGGCACTTGATCCATTTTATTTTCTTTCTTTTGATTATATTATTTACATACATATAAGTATATGGTAAGATAAACGTTTTCATCATTATCTTTGCAGCTACCTTTTCAATATATTCATCTATTTCATCTATACATTTCGTTCTTGGTCTGCCTATAGCTTTGTTCATTTACAGTTTTCTTCTGCGACCTCGAAGTAGCAATTCTCATTACGTGTCCTAGCTATCTTTTTCGTTGCGATTTGAAGAAACGTGCAACATTTTCGCCTTTTATGTTTTGGTCTAGTTCATCGTTCCATCTTATGGTATACACCAGTTACCATGAGAGTCTTTAAATGCTCCGAAAATGTTTCTGATCCTTTTATATATTTACAATTTTTCTTTGTCTAATTAGGTTAAAAACTTTGTTTTACATTGAGATTTATGCATACCAACAGTGAAAGAAGAAATCGCCTTCTTAAAACGACTGGAAAATCATAATTACATAATAGCTACTAATCTCTTGGATGACAGCTGTAACATGATTTGCCTTTTAGAATTTAATTATTTAATTGTATTAACACACAATACCATAAACTTATTCAATAATCCGAAATTGCGTTCTAACATCAATGTTATTTTCCTTGAGAAAATTTAGTAATTGTCTCTTCACATGGAGAGTTTTTTAAATGAAGAAAAAAATAAACAAAATCATTTACTGTCGCAGTGAGTGTTAAGCAGAATGTTGTCTTTATAAGTGGTTAAGTGTTAATCGGGAATCTGAGTTCTTATACGCAAGCAAATGCATATGAAGCTTTACGTCAATAAGAAATATACGAACGCTGGATTAACAAAATTGCGGAGATTATTGGTTCACAGAATGGTGCCTTTACGCATAAACAGCAAATGAAAATTTGAAAGAAAACATATTTTCCTTTAAATTATGTATTTAATTAAAATTAAATATCGTGTGATTCTATCGGTTGATTTTGATGAAATAAACACTAAATATTACTCATAATTTTTAAGTAATTTCTTATTGAATTTAATCAATGGGATCAAATTACATGAAGCACGCTGAAACAACCAAACAAACGGGCGAACAAACAAAAAATGTATAAGTCTACGATTATCATTACTATTAATTCTGTTAGTATGTACAATAATATTGTTACAAAAACGGAAGGATATCATTCGATAAATACTCAAAACAATCTTTGTCAATGTTTATCTTATATAGTCACAATCGTTCAACCATCAATTGATCTATCCATACATTCATTCATTCATTCATTCCTTGATTGAATCAGTTCAAGTGTTCACTTAGTCATTCATATATCTATCTAATCATACATTTAGGTATTATATGTATAGATGTACGAGAGTGTGTATGACTTTGTGTCCTCACACATTTAAACTTTGACCTGCTGCAACCTTTACCATTGCCATTCACAATGATGAGGATGAGGATGATGATAATGGTATTGCTGATGCTGATGCTGATGATGATGATGTTGTCACAATCAAAAGTCAGCGAAGCAAAGTGCGAAACACTCACATACTCACTTGGGTATCCTTACAACAAACACATTATTGACACACAGAGAAACTGGAACTGAAGGTACTAGAGCAGAAAAAAACAGAAGACACCATGAAGACATACGACGCACACAACACAACAAGAAGAAATCTAACGAATAAATTGAAGCAGAAACAACATAGAATATTGTCAACATCCTGTTGATGTCCTGTTGTTCATTGACGATGATGATTTCTTACGGTTTGTTAAATTTTCTGCTCAATCCCCAATGCTCCCATCTTCTCGTTTTCTCTTTTTGATTGCCTCTTTACCCACGCAATGTGTGTCAATTGAAAGGACTTGACTTTTGACCCTTTGCCTTTTTTGATTTATCATGAAAATCTGTGAGTGTACAATATTATATCTATGATAGATAAATTGATGGGCTGCGGGGTGGTTAGATAGATGATCTATGATGTATATAAATCAAATTATAATGAATTATCTCTAAGCAGGGACCAATGTTGACTGTTAACGCAAATCCATTAACACTAATAATTAATATTAATTTTTTTTTTTGTTTATTGTTTATTAAGCAATTTATAAGTACTTAACACTTGATATTGTAAAAGAAAACTGAAAATTTTCAAACAAAAAGGATGAAAGAAAACCAGAAATAAGAAGATAGGGTAAGGGTAAGATAGAGATAGATGATGCCACAATATAATGCAATTGCGATTGTAGTGTAGTGTATTTAGTACTTTATTCATTTATTCATTCACTTGTTACCTCATGCTACTGCATTTTTGCGAGGTTTGTTTAAAAAGAAATGAAAATGTTATGCTCTCAGCTTTGACAAAGGATTAACAGAATAATATACCATTGCTCAAAAATGGCTCAAAGGATGTATGTTTTCGACATAAACTTTTATAGCAGCTGTCGGTTAAAGAAGAGACCTTCAACAATTTCTATGCGATTTCCCTGCACTTTCGTAAAGTTTTAGCCGGTTTTTTTGTTTTTTTTTGTTTTTAATTTAAGTAGTGTGCCTCACCATGTAAGCACAATATGGAAGTGAAACTTATTTAGCGAAGGGAGGTAAATCCAAAAATTAGAAAATGAAATGTGACGAAAATCAAAATGCAATGATGCTTCAGAGACATAGTGGGGAGACGTAGTCTGTAGCGTAGAGAAGGAAAGCTTATGCATGAGTAGGAGATTGATGAAAAATGATTTACTGATTGTGTTTACTTTACGAAAGAACTTACGAGCAAGTGGCCGAATGACCAAAAAATAAAATAACTCTATTGAAACAATATAACACTACAATATTCTGTATTATTTATTGACCATCTACTTTAAAAGTTTCACTTCCATATTGTATTTGCCTAAAAAGCTCCAATAAAATAATAATAACATCATCAAATTTTGATTTTCGTCACATTTAATTTTCATTTATTTTGGAATGACTTCCCTTCGCTAAAGAACACCCCGCCCTTGGTTTGCAAATCCTACTCTCTAACCACTACGCCACGGAGACATTTCAATTGTATTTGCCGACATATCTCCAATATAAATATAGTCAAATTTTGATTTTCGTCGCATTTAATTTTCATATTTTTTGGATTTACTCCCTTTCGCTAAAGAAGTTTCACTTCAAAACACAAAAAAAAAACCTTTTTTTCGATGACCTGATAATAGTCTGACAAACTTGCCATTGGAAAATCTTTGACAGACTCTTTTTGTAAATTCTAACATCAACTAAAGATTTCCTTAATAGGAAAAATATCTTAGCATCGTAAAAATATACTTGTTACAGTTTTCATATTGTGGATTCTGTCATGAATACAGATGAATTAATAAAAAAACGAAAATATTTATGAAACACACCTCATGTGTTAATGTAAATGCAATTTTATTGTTGTTGGTTTTGCAGATTTTAAGCATTAAGCGAGTGGCGCAATTATTTTCACTTAATTTAAAATAAGAATACAAAAAAAAAAAAAAAACATAAAAGGATATAAATGAATGCAACGAGGAATGGTCTATCACTCAGACAAAGAGACAGACATGAACTGATAGTCATATGAATCTATATAGTTCATCTGTTGGTTTGCTTATATGAATACTACTCGTGCTTGAGAGTTAAGTCAGATAGATGGAAATCGGAACCTCACACAATTAAGTTTTATAATGTGAGCAATAATGAACTCATTCGTATTCATTAAATGTTGGTCTACTGAGTAGGTAAACTAAGTAGAGCAAAGCAATAGAGTAAAACTACCATATACCAAACACATAAGTATATACAATACAATAGTCAACATTGAATGCTTTTAAGGATTCGTATATACTTACTTATGTATACCACTTATGAAAACACAGTGTGAGAGTAAAACTGAAAAAAACAGCAAAAATAAAATCATATAGAATAAGATTGTGATAGACTAGTAAAAAGAAGGTTAACTTCGGCTATGTATACATTATCCAAGTAATCCTAGGGCTTCACAGTTATTGATGTGGAATGGTGGGATTAAAGTGTCCACAAATACACTGCGCCTGGTGACCAGTCAAGACGACATATGTGTATGTGTCTTGGATGTCTCCTTCTGTGTGTTACAAACTTCATGCCAAACTTATAATCCTAGTCACTGCGTGAAGAGTATAAAAATTACAAACGAGTTAAATAGTGAATGATTGATATGTGTGAAAATGAGAAATGCAAAAAAAAAAATCAAAATGATTTTAATTGTAAATTAACCTATATAAAGGATAATGTTTGCCTAGCAATAGTAATTGAAGATACTTGTATGCATTAGTAGCAGTGCACTAGTGTAATAGGCTGAAAAAGAACAGAGATAATTCTTAACAGAGAAACTAGTGATGATAGTCCATCGTTAGGAAAAGTGGATAAGCAAAAAAAATAAAAACATTTATTTTATAACGTTTATTTATTTATGTACATGTAGGATGAGTGTTTGTATCTTCCAAGCAGAAAAATAAGAACAGCAATGAAAGAAAGTAGCAGAAGACTCATAAATATTGTGAAAAGTCAAAGTTATTGATTAGAATTGATTGAAACATAGATCAATGAAATTTTAACCTGAAACATAGATCAAAATTTGTCCACCGCTTACAGATCTAACAATTTTGAGTCGGCTGAGTTTAACATATTTGACCACAAATTAGAAGTCCTTATGGACCTGCGTTCGACAAAGTATCTGTGTATCTGAGTTCTATGTCTATCGCTGTTATAACTAAGACGAACTCCACATTCAACAGACAAACAAAAGCAATCCTTCTTCTTGCATTAGACAGCCTGATTTCCATTGATTCTTCATGGGTTTAAGGCGAAAACCATGTTTGTTTCCGTTTCATGTTTTATGATGTACGAGTATATTTGAACGGCTTCTTCAATAGACAACAATAGATTTTAAAAAGAAAGAGGTGTCGTGGGACACGCGCGTAGTCTATTCAGAACAAATTTCATTTTTGTTTTTATTTATTGAAAAATTTATCTTTTAATTTCGTTTTTGAATTTATTTTTATTATTATTTTTATTTATTTTGTTTCTCTTTAAACACAAAATTGAATAAACTATGTTTCGCTCATGACTGCATTAATGAGAGAATGAGAGTTCTATTAAGAAAGAAATAAGTAAAAATAAAAAAAATAAAAAAAATCTTCCCGGTGCAGGGCTCGAACCCTACGTCCTCGCCCTCGGTTTGCCAGTCCTATTCAATAAAAAATTGGCCAAGTGCGAGTCAGACTCGACACGGAGGGTTCCGCACTAGTTTGGGGTTTGTATGGGAGGTATTTCGATTACACTGATTACGTTCCGCGCCTATAGAAACTTAGTTCAAATTTCAGTTCCATAGCCTATAAACAAAAAAGTTTTTCGAATAAGAACCTAAAATTTAATGGTGGGTTTGTATGGGATGTACAACCACCCCCAGGAGAGATTTGGTACCCATAGATGGTTCAATGAATCAAAGCCAATATTTGAGGATTTTGAATGATCATGCATTTCCCTTCAACAGGACAATGCACCTAGCTAAAGAGCACATTGAATTGAAATTGAAAAGTATTCTTGAAGTTTGGGTCGAAGCATTGGATTGGCCTCCCCAAAGTCCAATTTGAATGTAATTGAAAATGTTTGGTCATACCCTAAGCAAGAGATCCGCTCGTATGACTGAGGTCAAAAGACTGGACAAGATTCCGGTACACTTGTGGACTTGCGTACCTTGTGGATTCGATCCCGAAAGGACTACAGAAACTGATAAATTCTAAGGAAGGATACATCTTTTATTAATGCTGACATACTTTATCAAAATACCTAAAGTTTAAAGTACCATGTTGTTACGATCGTAAACAAAAACATGTCAAAATACTTATGCCATTCATTGATTATTATTTAAACATATATTAAAAAACATTTGAAATGTATAAATTTTTTTAAGTAAAATATCGAAAACTTACTCAATAATTTTTTTAGATTTTTGCATACTGCAAATTTCAAATAAAAATAAAGTGGAGTTTTTGACATGTGAAAATATTTATGACGACCTCTGTAATTTCTATTGTCAAATTAAACAAAAAGAAAATAATGATGCATACTTATAGGCACACATAATTTCTATTGTAAAGAAAAGGCAACAAAAAGATAATAAATGTTGCATACTTACACTGGTCGGCATAAGTATTTTGTCAAGCAATCAGACTTATTGTGTCTAAGTTTCAGTTGCATAAATAAAAAAGTTTTTCGAATAAGAACCTGAAATTTAATGGTGGTTTTGTATGGGAGGATTGTTATGGCTTTCTAGTTTATCCAGACCTAATACTGAAATTATTGATTTCATTTTTTACTTGTATATGTTAAGATTTTTGTGAATATTTTTATTGGTAACAAGTGAGCAATGCATATCATTCTTAGTGTTATTGATATCTCTGCAGTATCTCATTAGAGTTGCTTGCAGTTCCCCACAGTTGATTGTATGCCATAAGTTCAAATAGGTTTCAGCATATCTTTAAATTTAGTTTGGACTTTGGATTAATAAGCCAGGACATTAGTTTTTATTTTTAGATGTTGAACCTTCTGAGGTTTCCAAGTAAATTGACGATCTAAATGCATTCCAATTTATTTGACAGTATTACTGACGGGTATAAATGACTAGTCTATTGACACTCTAGGACACTTCTGTCTCCTAGTTGTAAATGTTACGTGTATTGATTTACTTCAGTTGACCTTTATGTTCAATTTATTCAACGAATTTTGCATCAAATCCAACTGGCTTTGTATAATATTGGAGGCATCAACAGCGCTGTCTGCTGAAGCAAGAAAGTCGCAGTGTAGATTGTGTAAAGTACTGGCGCTAACAGACTTCCCTGCGAAATTCTAGCTTTCATATTATATATCTCGGAAATTACATCTTCGCATAGAAATATCTGTGAGTTAAATATGATTTGAGCATATGGGGTAGGCAGTGACTTTTTAATTTTAATCCTCTCGTGCCAGACTCTATCAAAAACTTGTTGAATGTCCAGACAGCTGAACAGTATTGCTTTTTCTAGAGCAAGAGCGGTAGCTTCCATTTGTTCAACCAAATTGAATATCCATAATAATGTTTAAATTATTGAGTACAGCCAATAATCATCGTAAAAAAAGTTTCTCTGAAATATTTTAGAGAACATCGCTAAGAGATTGCTACGAGGAAATGTTGATTTCCGGTTTGTTTGGTTATCATAATCTCGCACATTTACAATGTGCAAAATGATTGCTTTAAATCGAATTGTAAATACCGAGTATTACGTACTTTCCAGTTAGTGCTTTTGTGGCAGTTACGTTCGTCAAACTACTTTGATTCACGGCTTCATCTTAAAATTCCTATACAGACATATTATTTTTTTACTTCAGACCCATCTTCAGTCTCATTATTCTGTTTCAGCCTTTAGTGATTCATAAAATGGTATTTCATGATTATAAAATGAAAAGTTGCGATGAAAAGTTGAGTGCCATGAGCACTAACATAGGTATGATGAATTTTTAGTAGAAAGTGTGTGACTTAATAGACTTATGATAATGGACTTGTGACAATGTATAGAGGAGCACAAAAGTGCCAATCTTTTAAAATTCACCTTTCAGTTTCCGTCATAAATAATTGATCAGAAAAGTATGTGTGTGAGTTTGATTTCTTGATTTTGTCGTTTTTTTTTTTTTTTTTTGTTTTTGTTCTAACTCAGTCATTTTCATAATTTAGTAGGCTTTATTACAAAATTCCATTTAATATTAAAACACAATAAAACAAATATTGGAACACGGAAAAAAATTTATATTTTTTTATTTCTTCAGTGAACTTAAGAATTTGGATGGAAAATGGACAAAAACCGATTTGACTTGAATCGAAACGAAGTACTTAATTATGGTAATAAAGAAAGTTTAGCTCACTGGATGGACTCATCTGATGATGATGACTTCAATAGAGCAAAAACTCATATGATTTTAAAAGAAGATAGTTCAAGTTTAACTGATATTATGCAGCGGCCATCATTGAAGTCGCTGAAAATTTTTGCCGAAATAAATAATAAGTATGAGTTTGTTAAGTCAACAGAAAGAAAACTAAAGACTGTTGATTACTTTGAGCGTTTGAAAAATATGATTGCTGCCAATATTCGTCCGAATTTGGTGTTAAGGTTTGATGACATTGACTTTCTTATATATTCGGTTGTTCTTGATTGCGAACCGGAAATACCATTTGTACATGAGACTGTGAAATACATTGTGTTGTCTTTGGATCGTGTATTACCAAAATATTATAAGCGGATTTATAACTGGATGATTAGCGAAAAGCCGATTCATATTGGATGTTTTGACTTGCTGAATTTGATTGAACCTTACACCTATCTACACCGAAACATTGCCACAAATCAATGCTATGATTACTTCTTTGATGAAAGTCTGGTCAATTACAAAGCTTTTATAATGTTTTGGGAAACAAAGAGACGCAAATATAAATATGGTAGACTTTTGCTTAATAATCGAATAAGAGAATGTTTCCTCGATCTGGTAGCAAATGTCCAGTTTCTGGCTTTAGATGTAAAAGAGCTATGCGTAATTTTGAACTCATCAAGCATTGGCGTGAACTCAGAAGTGGAGACATTTATGGCAGCTATACGGTGGCTTAATCACGATTGGAAGGTCCGCAAGCAGCATGTATATAAAATTATGAGTTGTATACGATTCAAACTGATGGCACCATGGCTGATTATATCTTTACTTGATGATGAGGCAGAAGAAGTTAACCGTGTCGTGCAAATATATAAAGTCTTAGGTTTGATGGATAAGGGATTAAAATTTAATATAACACAAATGTATTTTGGATATGTTAATCTGCTAAAAAACGTTATGTTATCGCCAATGCCACGTTCGTGGATCTACGATAAAAATTGTCCGTATCATCATAAGCGTAATTGCCAAAAAGTCACGACATTTGATTACAATGAATTTTTAAATTATTTGAGTACATTACGCAAAAAGGGGCGCGAGAGTTGGAAGTCATTTGTTCCATTAGATTCAGACAAATGCCCCTGTAAAACACAAAGTTGCAAAATTAAAAACTTCTTCGAGGATACATTACCTAATCTATATAAACTTTTTGAGTCTGAAATACTAGAGACGAAAAGAAAGGAAACTACTCCTAATGATCAAGAGAATGCAGTAAAGGTAGTGTACAAACGTAATAATTTAAAAGCACAAAGGAGAAAGTTTTTTTTGGGTCTGACTTATTTACGTCAAATGTCTATTGATGATGAGCATTGTAAATTCCAACTATCAAAAAGTTTGTTACATCGAAATGTATCATTCGATAAAGAAACTCCCTACTGGTATCAATTAAAAACGGTTTTACGACTTAAAAACAGCCAATCTTTTGGTCGAAAGCAAGCAGTTATTTTGGAAGAGAACATCAAGTATAAATATCAACAACAAAAGCTTAAGAAATTTAAAGAAATGGAGCAACTGAAAAGAAAATACTTATAAGTAAGACACAATATAAAGAAAAGTTATAAAATTATTGGTATTAGAAACAAAAATTTATGTACTAAATTAAAGTGTTAAATATTTAATTCAAGTGATTTTAATGTCCATTTGTTTCATTTATTTTATAAACATAAGTGGACAATTTTATTGTCTTAGGTTGATAGAAGTTCACTTTGTGATTTTGCGAAAGAGTTGTCAAAATTCTGTTTGATAAAGTCTTTAGAAGCAAAAGTTCCAATATTCAAGGAGTTTTTCATATGGCGAAATCATCAGACTTAAGCTTTTTCCTTAAATTTACAGATTGCTAAGAGTTGGTCAGCAGTGCAGACAGTTTCTAGCAAGGACCTTACCTCTTCAATAGGGTGAAACCATTCAAATATGTTTCACATTGAAAAAAAGCACTTTCAAATCTGACAAAAACATTTCAGCCATGACTTCTCTAGAAGTAAAATTAATGGTATGATGTCATTCATCCTTCGCACAAGAAGTGTTTCTGAATCGAACCCAGAATCATTTGTTTAGAATTTCTTAAACATATCTGAACAGATAATTGTTTGGTTATAAAATGTAAATCTCATTTCAAGATTTTTGATGCTTTTTACCGAAATAAGACACACACAAAAATAAATACAGAAACAATCATAATCCAGTACAAGGTCCTCAATAAACATATATGAAGCTTAATTGAAAGCCAGACTAGTTTATCAGATCACGTCAGATCGTCTACAAAACTTTATGTGTTGCAAAGCGTAAAATGACAAAAATTAAATATGTTGAAGTATAAACCATAAAAAACCCTTGATAAAGGAAGTGAAGAGAAAGAAGATACAGAAACCACAGTAATTAAAAAAAAAAAAAAGAAAAAAAGAAAAAAACAAGAGACCACAAAAAATATTTAAATATTTAAAAACATAAAAAAGATTAAAAACAAAAATTAATTGTAAAATTAATACGCAAAAGTAAAGTTTTGTAGGTTGAAAATGTAACTTGATTTTGAGTAAGAAACCAAGAAATCAAAAATGAAATAAACAAATCAAAAAATAGAGAAGAAATGAAAATTATATGCAAAAATAAAAAAAAAAATTAACATTGGACCAGTATGAAGGACGGCAATTAGTAACAGACAGATAGACAGATAGACAGACCGCCTTGTTAAGGTCACCATTAAGTCGAATGACATATAACAACTGGAACTGAGTTTTAATTCAAGTAGTGAAAGTAATTTTAGGACAACATTTTCGGCAAATCCTTTAATTTTGACATCTGCTAGTTAACTTTGCTCATCATTATTTATTAATCAGAAAGAAACCTGTTTTGATCTGATAAGAATTGAGTTTCATTGAAAATCCATTAAGTCAATTAATCAAGCAATGACAAATAGAATCTTGTACTCTGCAATCATGAAAAGTTGTTGATTAAAAATTTCCATTTATTTATTTACTAAACACAGTGGGTTATTTTCAGTTGGATATATTAAAAATCGTAGGTCAAAACTATAAAATGAAGATAGATAAAAAAAAATTGTAATTATGTTGACTTCAATTCATTGTCTTCATAAATAAAAATTGTAAATCTCGTAATTGAATAGCAGCATCTGATTAAAGATAAACAACAACGAACTAAACAAACAACTAATAATAAAAAATACTTATAACACATAAATTGAGAAGTTTGTAAGTTGACTTGAAACACGTTTAAAATCAACTTCTGAGAAACATTTACTATTTAGTTGAAACATATGTATGTAAATGCTGAAATCGACATCAAGACAAATTCAGACTAGAAAAAAGAATGTTATTTTCGGCTAATCCGAAGTTGTCATACTCTCCATGCTTCTCATTTATGCCGACGCACCTGTGATTTAACATAAAAAATATTAAATTTTTGATTCGAGTAGAGTCAACAGTATTCAGCATTTCAGCATTGAGACTGTATTACGTATTTGTATACCATTCAGTTATCCTACGTGGAATCCTGAAAATTACATGGTTGGTAAATATGGGTCAGACAATAATATATAATATAATATATTATAAAACCAAAAAGTTTTTCTAGTAAGAAAATGAATGTAATTTCCCTAGTGGGAAGTGCGTTTTGGAAGATTTCGACATATGTATGTCAGCGTCTTGTGAAAAATTTCAGTTCTCTCGCTCAAAAACAAAGGGACTAGTTTGCATACATACAAAAGGAGAGACGCGCAGATAGACATGGCTTAATCAACTCGACTTTTCGAGTTAATCAAGAATATATTTACTTTATGGTATCTCCAATGTCTCCTTTTGTATGTTACAAACTTTATTACAAATTTTTAATACAAAAAAATTATTAGAACAACAACAACAACAATAAAGAGTTTCTTATTAATTGAAACAATTCAACCATAACAGAAATTGTATACCTTACAGATTAAAAATAAGAATATAACCAGTTACTTGCGACCGCCCTCATGGGCAATCGCTCAAAACTTGAATTGACTAAGCTTAACTACAGTCCTGTTTTCTACAAATACAATTATAAATAATTGATTTTTATAAGATTTGGTTCTGCAAAAATGTGACGGCTACTGTGCCCTAATGAAATAATAAAATCCACCAGTCCGGAATGATGTAATTTTATTGTTATTAGTTCTTAACGCCATTAAAATGCAATATTAAAAAAAATTCTAAAATTGTGTTTACTATATTTTTTAACTGACAAATTGTAATGAAGAATATAAATCCATTTCCAATAATAATAAATGCTCTTCACATTATTTTTAATACCTGAGAATTTATATTATCACTTTGGATTTGGTTTGTAAAGCAAGGAACTATGCATCGAAAACCCCATAATATTTTTGTATTTTTCGTTGAATGCAATATTAAAAATAGTGAAATAATATTCTTCAATACTGTAGAAAGACAACGGTTGAAAAGAAGAACCAATTGTAACGGCGATCACAAAAACAAATATATTTATAGTGAAGAATAAAATACAACAGATGGAAAACGGTATCACGGGACGGCTTTAGCAAACAACAACTAGAACACTCATCGAACATAAAACATGTTCGACTGATTAGCAAAGCACCTTTAGTTTGAAAAACATAATTGTGCTTAGCGCATGCTTAGTCATTTAGTCAGTAGTCAGTAGTCAGAAACACAGTCTACTACACAGGGACAACATCTTAATATAATAGTAGTCTCCCATTTCTTATGTTTAAGTGATATGAACTTAATCAGCGTGACAAGGAATTGAAATTCGATACAATTTTGTATTTGATGTAATCAAAGTTTGTGATTCAAAACACATCATCCACTAGATCTACCTTTTAGATTCCTTGAATTTAAGATTTTTTTCGTTTGCACTAACTAACCCTGAAATGGATGATAATAATCTAATTAAGAGATGGCATAGACGTGAAGGAGGAAAACAAAAGAAGAAATCTGGAAATAATGGAGTTGAAGAAAAGCCGACTGCGGAACAAGTTTTAAAACAAATGAATGATAAGCATTATAGAGACATAATCGAAATGAGTCGTCAGAAAGATATCGAAGATGCTATAAACGATATGACTGATGCACCAATGGACACAGAACCTTATTAATATTAAAAACAACTTAGGTTTTTAAAGAAAATCTTTGAACGCAGCAGTACAATATTTAATGCTTTCAATTACAGATTACAGACCACCAATATGTGGATAGAATGCCATAATGCCATCATGTTATAATTTCAAAGTCGCGAGCTATTAAATGTTTGAATAGAACATTTTTAAATATGATCACGTTTTTATATGGAATAGGATAGTATAGAGAAGAATAGGACTGATCGCCGCAAGGGCGAGTTATCTTTTTTTTTTTTTTTTTTTGTTACAATAAAATAAACAAATGTTTGAATATGGAAAGTTTTACCATGCTCTATCTTCTCTCTCTGAGCTCTCGAGTCCTTTTTATTTAATTAGAACAATATATTTATAGAAATTAACTAATGTATGAAAATAATATGATTGCTATGAAAAATTTTGAAAAACATAGCATATACATATAAATAAATAACTCAAAAACTGGGTAGGGAGGGGGATAGGATGTGGGGAATAGGATCCTTTAGGGTGTTTTCCTCCAGCTATATTTGGTGATTATTGAAATACAATTCTTTCCATAAATGAGATTGAGGTGTCAAATCGTTTGTTATCTTCATTTAAAAGAAAATTATTTTTTTATTCGCTCGCCTTCTAATCTGATAAATAATTGGTATACCCTCTACATATCCTTCTTCATCAAGATATATAAATACCTCAGGCTATCCGTTTGCTATGCACTTTTGAAATTAGCTATAAATGGAGCGAAAATAAAGCTGTTAGATGGAACGTATTAACTAAATGCTTCCTAATGAGATTTACTTTTTAGCCTGATTATTAAATTTTATGTTTGAATAATAGTAATTAAAATTACTTTCATCTAGATCTTCTTCTTTCCATTTTTCTTAGTCGTTCCATGTAAGATGGGGAAATATTAATCTATATTAGACATGCATAAGTTAATATTGGTCTTACTAAAGCTTGGCACATTATTATTTTAACTTTGGTAGTTAAGAATCTGCATGTAAATACCTTTTTATATACCTCAGTTTTTATTATTTTAGCTATTTGTAACGTGAGGTTAAAATACAAGCCATATTGATCAAGCCATTTGACCGAATTAGTTTTGGGAATGATTACGTTATTTATAGTAATTGCAAATTATTTGCAGTGTTTTAGGGTTTCGGACCCAAAGGGTATCAAAACGAACCCTATTACAGACACTTCGTTGTCCGTTCTTCCGTCTGTCCCTCGTCCTCGGGTCATATCTGATAACTAGAGAGTTGAAATTTTCACAGAATGTGTACACCCGGGCATCAACAACAAAAAAACACAACAAAAATATTCAAACCTTAAAGGGGCCTCATACAAGAAACTTTTGGATTTGTATGGCAGCTATACGATCCAGTAATCACACGTTGAAATTTGGAAAGTTGGTGACTACTCAGAAATTTATATTAATTTATCAATTTCAGTTTGATCGGACACAAAAATTTGAAATAACTTTATCTATACAGAAACATAGTAGTTTGCACACAGAATATAAACCCTAATATCTTATAGCTGTTGAGATATAAAAACCAGGCTAGGTCTGTCTGACCGTAGGATTTAGGGACAACAATAAAAAACAAGTAAAAAGGATTTTAACTTCACCTATGCCGAAGTTGATATCCTCTTCACGCACCCCCTTGTATCCGTTTTTGCCAACGCTCTGTGAAAGAGCATTCAGAAATATTTAATAATATAATATATAACAAATATATAATAATATTATGTTTAGGGTATAGTATTGGTTAGTGTGCGGAACACTGAAGTGAAAAAAAACCGAAATGTTTTGCACCACACTGTACATTGTATACAAGCTAATTTTATACAAGTATCCTTCTACCTATTCCTTTGATACCAGAGTACATAAATGTATCTAAAACAAAGTTCCAAAAAGAGAAAAAAGTGGAAATTTTATATTATTTTATTTATTTAAACAAATTAAACATATTATGTAATAATTTTAAGTATAATTTTTATCAATCTGAGTGAAATCTTGAGATACAAGATTGATTTTTTTTTCATGAGAATATTAAATATTGTATGAATCAAACTTTGAAAAATTGTTAATGAATTGTGTTAATATTGTCCATGCTGATGGCAATCCTAATGTTTCGTGTTTCGGGTTCCAGTTTCCATTTCAGTCGTCTTCATTGGTATTTAGTAACTTAAAATTCGAATCAAGTCGACTTGATTTAGTAAGCCCTTCATTGATAATATGTATTATTACTTCATATACGACCACATATTTTTCAACTTTATGCAAAAAGTTCTAGGTAGATAGTTATTTTTTGAAAATGATTTACGAAAAGAAGACTTGACAGCGGTTAGACAATAAATGAGGAATAGGTTTCGGAATTTCAAATGGCTGTTGGCAGCTTGCTTTACGAAACTCCACCGTATCACCTTCATGATCAATCTGATCAAGAAATAATTGTGATAACATAGACGCCATTACTTCCTTCAAATGATCGGACTGATACAGAACAATTCTTCCCAAGTTTGGGCAATTGCTTATGAAATCTAACATTTCACTAGCGCAGTATTTCCTTCCTGATATATATAATGATTTCAAGTAACGCAATGATATTCCGACATTACTTCCACAATAATGGTCAAGTTTATCTTTATTTGGTGTAGCTAGTACAAGTTCCTCTAGTTTGGGAAAAGTGTTATTTCTGGATAGCCAAGCCAGAGGACATTCACCCACAGCTACTTGAATTTTCGTCACATTCGCTTGCTTGGCATCCAGTACCTTTTTTAGTAAATTATCAAAATTCGAAAAATAACGAATCACTTCAAGCCGCTTGAGACTTTGTACTTGTAACACTTCATCCACATACTCAGCAAAAACTGGTTCCGTTAGTGTTATTTCTTCTAAATTATTGCATTTTTTTAAGAAACGTATTGCTGGAAGTCTTCCAGTTGATACTATTCTATCAATTCTTAATGCCTTCATTTTTGTTAGACTTATTTTGCTTGTAGCTGTATCAAAAGCCTCGATATCCGTAGTTCGAAGAACTAATTTACTTATATGTTCACACATTAAACAAATAAAATATCTGTAGTCTTCAAAACTTAGTTCATCATTGACGTGGCTCATAGTATCGCAACACTTTTTGTTTCTACACCATAGTCCTAAGCAAATTATTTCCATCCGTTTGCATGTCTTTGCCATTTGGCATTGTTCATTCAACGTCATGCGTTTCAGAATCTGCTCTATTACATCATCATTTAAATCAAGTAAGCTCAATTCCGACATTATGTATTTTTTCAATTTTTTTTTTGTTGCTCTACAAATAAATAAAAAAATATAAGTTATTTCACCAAATTTTCAAAACACCACTCAAACCTGAAGTCCAAAGATCTTTCCTTACGTGGCTTCTAATCCAATATTCAAGAAAACAGATGCCTCCTAAGAAACACTCTTTAATACAATATAACATATAGTACGAGTATATAAAATAGGAAAAGTGATTGCATAAACATATACAATATTATATAAGTGATGGTTAAAGACTAGGATCTTGAAATTTACTTGTTTGGTGAATATGGGTGAGACACTTATGGTATCCAAATTTCAGTTCGAGAATAGAAAAAAAAACAAAAAAGTTTTTCTAATAAGAACATGGATTTGAACTTGGATTTGTACAGAAGGTAGGTAACCCTCGTAATGGTCCGATTCGCCTGGTTTTTTAACAAATGTGAAGCGTCTGGTGAAAGGAAAATTGAGGGACTGGTTAGCACACATACAGACGGACATGACTAAATAAACTCGTCTCGTCGAGCAGATCAAGAATATATGTTTGTATATACTTTATGGAATCTCCGATGTATAAGAGTAGGAGAGTAGTATAAATACTTACGGTATTTTACTTTTCTTTCGATTGTCGACAGTATTCGTCTACTAGGAATGCTTTGCTTTTACCTACAAAAAAAAGATATATATATACTTATATATTTAAATCCACTTTCCATTCTAACCTCCTGTGCCCGTTTAAAGTCAAGTTCTTCCAAGAAATATCGAAAGAAACTATTGTAGTTCCAAATGATATGCTGAAATTATGCTGAGGATGATGGCGTGCCACTTGTTAATTCTATTTAAGAACTTAATTTTTATATAAAAGAATCTAAAGTTAGTGAGTGCACTTACCGGTCCAAGTCCCAAGCACCACACCGATATTTTATTGTTATTATACAGTCGTAGTTTTAAAACGACACCAGATCAATATGTTTCTGCTGAATTTAATGTAAGAAATTTTACAAAATCTAATGGTCAGTGCGTAGCGTACTTACCGTTCTAATAATGTTGACCAGTAATTTTCATAGATTTTCCACGAAATTCGGCACGAATTTTACGATTTTTTGCTAAGTTACTTCTGGAACCCACTGCTGAAAAAACTTTTCTTTTATATAAAGTATTTACAAATAACTATAATAGTATATTTAGGGGCCACTGTGTGATCCTTTCCTTTTTTTTTTTCAGCATTTGGCTGAATTTTGCCTGTTCACTGTGTGTAACTTAACAGACTGAAAACATTACCGGAAAAGCCAAAGAAAACTATGGTAAATATCTCATTTTAGCAGATGGACAGAATCTAGTAACCAAAAATATACTTTTTCTCAAAATATTTTTAAAATTTAAAATAAATTTCACTAAGATTTCTTACCTATTTACTTTTTTTAGAAACCTACGAATTTATAGTGCAACAATTAATTCTGTTCAAAATTTAAGGTGAATTTTTAGGGTACCGTACCCAAATGCTAGCAAACGGAACACTATTTCAGAGACTTCGTTGTCCGTCCCCTGATCATATCTCGAGAATATAACAGCTAGACAGTTGAAATTTTCACAGAAAGTGTAGTTCTATCCGGGCATCAGCAACAAATACTAAAACTAAAGTATTTTCAAAAACTTAAAGGCGTCCACATACAAGAAATATTTTGCTCCCATACAAACCCACCATTAAAATTCAGGTTCTTGTTCGAATAAGTTGCGGTACGTTTGGTGGAATCAGTCAAATCGGACCACTAGGGAGAGTACGTCCCATACAAACCGCAATGTGTTGCGAAAACCTCCGTGTACGAGTCTGACTCACACTTTGCGAATTTTTATTTTTCTCGGACTACGTACATTCGATATTGATTTTTTTTAAAGTGATACGCTGTGTGACATCAAAACGTTTTTGTGTCGCCAATGCTTTTAATATACCAATGTAGGTATTGTATATCGTCATTCAGAAATCGTAGAGCCAAGTAATTTATATATTCTGCACATAAAGAGATGTCATTTTAGTCATTACGCTCTTCCGTCATCAAGTGATGAGAAGCGATAAAAGTGATGAAAATATTATAATTTTATAATTTTGAAAACGGCTTGCTTTCAATTCAAACACACTATTATACCGCTGGTTTTTATTTTCTTACACTTGATTAAACTCAGCATGCATTGGAACGCGTATATATGAGTATGATGTTATTTCTCTCTCTCTATTACTTCTTCATCAGTTTCTGCTGTAAGGGCTTCAATAAAATGTGTCAGACAAGCATCATAATTCCTAGATAGATTCGCCGCTAATTCTCTGTGTTTTTTTTATTACCAATGCAGAACATACAATTGCATAGCTACAGATGGACAGACAGACATGGCTTAATCAACTCGTCTCGTCGAGCTGATCAAGAATTTGTATACTTTATGGGATCTCTGATTTATCCTTCTCTCAGTTACAAACTTCGTGATAAACTTATAATACGATTCACTGCGTGAAGAGTATAAATATTTCAAAATTTAATATATTTTAGCTCAATGTGTAACAGCAAATCGGTACAAGAAATTTAACTTCCATGTGATGTCCCTGGTGCCTGCACCCTGTACCTTGTAAAAAGGTGGTAAATATTAGATGTTTATGTTCTTTGGGAACTAACATTATATTTTTTATGAACTGAACAGGTGGCTTATTATTTTTTCTCTCACTCAAGCATTGATAAGGTCTGTTGATATAAAATCAGAGCTATTCACCATGAGACTAGATCTACAAATTGGACCCTTAATAATAGCAAGATTTTTAAGAAACCGCTGTGAAAGGAGATTCCAAGTCTGATGCGTATTCTTCTCCATAGAGCCTGACAACTGCCCAGAAGATGTTATAGTTTCAAAAAATAAATAAATAGCTTCTCCATCCATATTGTGTTAGTGCATTGGTAAGTTCAGTTTCTCAAAATGTATAGTGTCCATAATGTCTTAGTCTACAGTAACTTCGTCTATTTTAATGCCTTAGATTTGAAAAATTAATTTAACTGGTTCTCGGATCATTTGCACTTATATGTATGAACATAAATCCCTTGATGTTATAAACCTATTTCTATTGAAAATTAGAACCTCACTTTATTACTAACAATATAAATTTTGCGTTGTTGAGGTGTTTAAATGACGGAAGTATGTAAACTTTAAGAAAAGTACATTGCCGAAAGCAAGGGTCAACCAGTGGCTCAAGATATTGCCGACAGGATATTGCTGAGGCTGATAGGTGTCAATGATGGGAGTAAAAAGTAAGAGTGTGTTTCCCGGATTGACAGTTAACAATCTGGACAACACTCCACGCCATTCATCTCTTCTAGTTTGTCTCGATATCATGCGCATTGTTTTGTACGTCTCCCCACTACGTCTCTGAATCATCATCGCATTTCGATTTTCGTCACATTTCATTTTCTAATTCTTGGATTTACCTTCCTTCGCTAAAGAAGTTTCACTTCGAGGGTGAGGCATACTACTTAATTAATTTTTTTTTTGTTTTGTGTTCCTTTGTTTTTGTTTTCGTCAAACATTTGAAGATTTTTCAACTTCGACAAATTTCATACTGACCATGCCAATTTTTGTTGGAGGATGCAGAGAACTTTAAAGGCAGCCAAATAGTAAAAATGAGATTATGTTTTTTGCCTATGAGAAATAATGCGGCATGTCAGCGAAAACATTGCATTTTCATTTGATGGATGTCGCATCATTGAATCTTATAAGCATTTTGATGTTTTTTGTGTTGTTTAGTTTTTTTAAAAAACAATACTAAATATTTTAAATTCTTTGAGAAAATCTGCAACTTAAGACTTCTGCTGACTTCCAAAACAAAAACCTTTAATTTTGTACACAAAATTTGAAATGATTTTAAAACTTTACTTTTCTCATACTTATTTATACTTGTACTTTATTGAAACACATTTCAAAAATTTCCAAAGTGAAACGTATCTTATATTGTATTTATATCTATCTAAATATGACCATTTAACGCAAACATCCTTTACTGTTTTAAGCTTCTAATGCGATTTTTTAACTAAATCATTTATGTATAAAATTCAACAAATCCTTAAAAATGGTTTAACTTTAAGTAAACCAAGCAACAACAACAAAAATTAGAGCAAAAACTTTTAACAAGAATAAAAACGCTTAACTTGACTCAGGATCAGGATCTAATCTAAAACGCTGTCTGCAGTTTACAATAATTTAGTTGACTTTATTGGACATATCACTTACACTACTACTAAAGTCTTGGCATGTGCATTTATGTGTTTGTATGCGTGTGTGTGTGTGTGATGTTGTAGCATAAAAAGTCTATTTTTCTGTTTATTTTTTCATCATATTTTTCCCTTTACACTACTCACAAAATATTAGAGTTCAACGATTTTCAAAAAAGGAAATTCTTTGCCTTCTTCATGCAACTTACTTACAGTTTAAAAAGAAGATTCTTTGGTTGTGTATTGAAGTTAAATTCAATTGGACTAAGCCCTTAGGTGATCTGGGGTAGTGAAATTAATTGAGGCACCCAGTTGACTCAGAAATATACATATAATTGGTCTTTGATTTAAAGATTTATTTTAGTTTCTTGAATATATCATATTTGGGTTTGTTCATGTTTAAGTTTTAAGAGATATACAATACATATGTATATTCAATATTTCGAAGCCCCTCTAAACCGGATATATATAGCTTCTCCGACCCAAACCACTACTTAGTTCAAGAAGTCTTAAATTAAAAAAAAATATATATATAAGATCCAAATAGTATTTTTCATTTGGTTTAGGTGGTGCAATTGTGTTTTTAAACCTTCATAATGTTACATATTTATATTTAGAATATGGTAGGGTTATTTTATTTCTAGGTTAGACGAAATCATTTTATTTATACACATTTGCTTCATTTTCATTGTTTTCATTGTTATGTATACTTAAAAAGAATCACACTTATACATACACACACACACACACACACACACACAGAGATCTACACTATATGTAATAGTATCTATGTGAAGCATAAATACACATACTTACATATTTACAACAATTGCTTTTTGGCTGGCGGCCATTGTTGTTGCTGTTATTTTTGTTGCTATTGTCGTCGATAAATTCTCATCACGTTCACAAAATATTTTTCTATCACCTATAAAGCATTTCAAGACCCGAGGCAGCATTCTCCTCGGCTTGCATCATTTTGTTTTCCACCATTTCTTTCGATTTCCTTTAGTTTTACTTCATTTTACTTTACTCTCTCTACACTATGGGAACTTGTTACAAAACACAAACACACATGCACATGCACATTAAACTATGCTGATGTTATAGCATCACTATATGTATGTTTGGCCGAGGGAAGTCTTATAAGATTCTTAAACATTAGTACAAAAAAAAAAAAAAAATATATATATTTAAGTAGTGTGCCTCACCCTGACAAAAGCCTTATTGGAAGTGAAAGAAGGTAAATCCAAAAACTAGAAAATGAAATGTGACGTCAATCAAAATGCGATGATGCTTTAGAATCGTAATGGGGAGACACACAAAACAATATGCAACATTGTGCGGGCTCTTCTGCAGCGAATGAATGCCTGCAGAGAATGAATGCCTATGCATGAGTAAGAGTCAATGGCTCTTCGCCTGACCTCAAGATCAAGAGGAACCACACCAAGCAAAATCTGCAAAGCTTATATTTTGTACTGAACGAAAATAATTAACTTGAAGTATCATCACATTTGCATTTCCGTCACATTGTAGTTTCAAATTTTTTCGCTAAAGAAGTTTCACTTCAAACTTTACCAGTGTCAGTATCAGAAACTTTTTGAATTGAGATGTGTGTGTGTGTGTGTATGCTTCTATCATAATATCATACCTTTATTGATACTTTCTTGAAGGGTCAAATTCGAAAGTAATCTAAAACAATTTATATGAATTATTTTAAATACAAATGAATTTAAAATTGCTCATAGCAAAACTAAATTACGGAATAGTAGCAGAAATGCTTAGAAAGTGTGGGACATCCATTGCGCGAAATAAGATGAAGAAATTATATGTAAAAACCAATTTGTGTGTTGGAGGAATTTGTTTACTGTTTGACCTATCGAAAAAGTTTAAGGTCTGATTCATAAAAGTAAGAAAGTGTATTCCAGTACTTACACCGACTCACACATCTCACAATTTATAGCAATAGAAAAATACCAAAATTGAAACTTATTCTACAGATTTCACAATCTGTGAATATTAATTTTAATTTAATTGGCAAATATTGTAGTTAGAAAATACTTGGGGAAAACATTATTTTGTCTGAAGGCATCCAAATTTGGTTAAGTTAAGAAACTTATCACACACTCCTCGTACAACATATATGTATGTAAATTGATGTGTGTTTATAAGGCTGTTGCATGCAGCATTGACGCTGTGCTTTGCTTCTCCTTTAGTTTAGTTTCGCTTTATATACGCAATCCCCTTAACTCTTCTCATCATCGTCGTCATCACCACATTTACTTGCTGTTTTATTTATTTCGCTTTTAGAGGTTTTTTTTCTTTTATTTTATTTTATTTTTTTTTTTTATTTTTCGCATATTTTCTTTTCTTTTTGTTACGATATCTTCAACATTTGCCATTCATGCATGTTCGTTGAAATGTGTGGGTTTTGCATGTACGTGTAGTACTATGTGTATGTGTTTATCTAAACCTTTTTGTATAAAATAGAAACGCCTTCAACACTATTAACTATCAGCAGACGGAGCTGGCAGCCAACAACATAACGATACACCCAGGCAAAGGAATCAAATCGAATCGAGCTGAGTTCAGTTCAGTTCAGTTCAGTTGAATCGAATTTAGTTGAGGAAACCGAAAAATACATTGAATCAACAACTTAAGGCAAACAAAAGGCAAACAAAGAAGCATAGAAACTAAGAATGGAACGATGAAACGAAGAGAACGAAGAAAACGAGACATTGAGTCGATTTAGAGTCAAAGTAGGATCAAAATGAAAGCAAATGCCATGGAGATGTTTAGAGAAAAAAAAAGAAAGTAAGTTAAACAAATAGTAAGATAAAAACACATACACATTCACATTCACATGCACAACAAAACATTTGTAATCCTTAGTTCTGTTATGCGTCTTACTACCACCGATCTGTCGCTATTTCGAGCAATTTTCACTTCCGTTTCAAAATGCGATTACATTAGCATTGAAAAGGAGGTAAAAACATGTTATGCTATTGCAACAATATTTAACTAAGTATGCAGTCTTAGCAACTTGAACATGAAAATGTGCAATATTATAGATTATTTTGATCCTCTTTTAAACTATGAAACAAATAAAATATAAGTACAATACAACTTACAATAAGATAATGGAATGAATTTTCCTTCATACAATACTAAACTAGCGTCTCTCGGCGTGCGTCACTGCGTCGCTACACTCACACCTATGCGTTAATTGGGTGCTCCTTCTACAAAGCTTTGTTGTAAAATGTTTTATTGATAATTTAGAATATATTTTCATATCTTATTATAACCTAAGCCTTATTTCAGCTCCAGAATGTAGGCATTCCACACGAATAACATTGGGCAAACACATGATATAAAAAAATTAACACATATAAAACAAAATGAAAATCTAATGTAATGTATTTTTTGCAACAAAGCTAAACTACTACACACACAACTCCACGAAAACAATATATATTTTACACACTCCACTCTCCATTCATAAAAATTATATTTACCTGTACGAATATGCAATTATAGTAATTTAATTCACTTTAATTATATTTAATTTTATTTACAAAAGTTTTTATATGCAGCCACAATAGAAAGAGTCACAAATTTGCCGGGGCCGCGTTCATTTGTTAAAGGCGTGAGTGGTTTGAGTGTTACCAGATCGAAAAATTAAAAGCACATGCGATGTAGATAAGCATTATTAAACGGTTTTTAAAATTTTGATTGTATGTAAAAAAAAATGTATGTATAAAAAACTAACAAAAGGTTAAAATTCATATTTTCTTTAAAAAAAAAAAAAAAAAAAAACAAATTATTAAAATCGGTTCAGTAAATTTCTTAAACAAGATAATGGCACAACTATCTATATCCGGTTAACTGCGCCACCTACTAGATCCAAATGTAGCAAACAACCTGACTGGCAACTCCGTATCAAAATTGGTCCAGCTGTTCTCAAATTCTGCGGTGTCATTCTATTCTATTCTATGTTTGGGTTCATTTATACATACACATAATCACATAAATGTTTGCAATGTCAAAAATAGCCATAAAACTTCCTTCACTTTAACAATAAATTTAAACGGTAAAGAAATATGTATCGAAAAAAATAAAAACGGAGTTTTGTTCTTATATTAATTTTTAATACTTATTCAAAAAAAAAAAACCCGAGTTATGTCATTGGAAGTACTCACAAAAAGAAAAAAAAAGATAAGTCAGATTTTGCGTTAACACATAAATGTTTGCAAAATGCATACAACGTAGAAATTTAATTAGAAAAAAACTATTTTTAGCTTGATTTTCAACTAATATTTGGTGTTCCCACCTTTGCCATCGCTAACAGCTTGAAGTCTTCTTTGCATTGATCCAATTAATTGTCGTATGTCGTATTCCTGATGTATTTTCTGCCATTCCTCATATATAATCCTGATCAGGTCAGCTTATCCGTTTGGCGCCCGTTGTGCTACCTTTTTTTTTTCAAATAAGCCCACAAATGTTCAATTGGGTTCAAATCAGGGCCTTGTGGAAGTGCATCGAGGACTTTGGTGCAGTTATATAGCAGCACAATAGGGACTTATGTTTGGGGTCGTTGTCCTGATATAATTTGAAATTCATTTTTCCAGGTCTTTGTGGATCTTCCATTCCAAACTTTTGAGCACTGGCCATCAATTCTTTTCTTAGAATATCAGTGAATACTCTTAATTCACCAACACCTTGCATGGATATACAGCCCCATATAATCACTGGCAATTTGCCTATTTTTATTGTTGGTGTTGAAAAATATGTTAGAACATGTTTGAAAGTACAATGCAACATGTATGATCATTTAGTTTTGTTATTTCTATTATTTCCTTTGTTACCCTTATGAATGAATAATGTTTTCTAGTCGCTAATAAACTATCCTCACAACAGTTGGTATAACATTTTTCTCTTGGAGCGCTGTATTGGGTTTCCGCCAAACTATATGGGGAAGCATTATTTTTGTCTCATCACAAAATATAACCCCGCTCCAATACTCTAGGGACTGAGAAATGTTTTCAGAAGCAAAAGTCAGTCTCTTTAAAATATTTTGTGAAGAAAGTAATGGTTTTCGATGCGCTACTCTGACTGAGTATTCGTTTTTTTTTCAATAGTCGTCGAATGGTTTCAGAGGAGACATCAAACCCATATTCATTTTTCAAGGATATAGCCCTTGATCGATTGGTTGATCGTGGATTATTGTGAAGATCTCTAAGAATATGTGATTCTGTCCTTGTTGACAATTTTCTTGGCCGACCTGGAGAAGTGTTTAAACATAATCTATTTTCTTTCTCTTCGGAATGTGTTATATTATAAACGGTTCTTAATTTGGCAGAGAACATTTCTGACAATTCTTTAACAGTTTTGCCTTTATAATATTTTAATTTTAGTATTTGCACAAAAATAATATTAACTCACCTGGCTTCAAAACTGAAATAACTGAGTTCCACATGAGCTTTAGAAGCTTTGCTTATCGTTGCTCTGTCGTCATATCAATCGTAAGCGTTCAACACAGTGGTTCGATAAAATACTAAAATACCCGATTGCTTGATATTCATCAAAACAAGGTTATAGTAAGTGTTTGGTGGTCTGGAGCAAGTGTGATCGATTATGAGTTCATGAAACCTAACAACTTAGATTTATCAACAGATCGACTCCTCTCTTACTGCACGATAACTCCAAACCTCATGACTGTGGCAAAACTATAGGAATTGGAGTTGGTACTTCTTCAGCATCCTCCATACTCATCACACTTAGACCTCACGGGAAACAATTTCATTCCGACAACAGTGTAAAAAAATCTTTCCAGGAATTCATTGACTCCCATCCGCCAGGGTTTTATAAACCATTCTCTGGCTTCATCAACAAAATATATATGGGTGCGAATTTTTAAGAATAAATTAACTTCTTGTATATAACTAGGGGGCCAGCCCCCTGCTCGCTTCGCTCCCCAGCCCCCGCCCCTCCGTTCGACCGCAAGCGGTCTCTCGGGGGGCCCCATGAGCATTTACATTTATATTTTATGGACATAATCATCACTGAAAAACTTTTTTATATAGGATGAAGAAGATCAGGATGGCCGAATGTAAGGGAGTGTGGCAACAGCGCGCGGTCTATGCAGCCTGCATTGTAAGGAACTTTGGCAACAGGGCGCGGCAAGCAGCAATGAAAAGCAGAGAACCGAGCAGTCGTCAGTTAATCAACACAGTCGTCAGTGGATCGCAGAAGTCGGCAGTTGATCATCGTGTGCGTGCGGTTGACAAAGTTCAACGCATCGCTCACCAACCCCCCTCATGTCCTTACTTTATATTTTATGGACATCATCATCACAGAAAAACTTTTTTATATAATAGAAAAATATAATGTGAACCAATTTTGCTTGCATTTTATATTACATTAATAAGTCCTTAGAAAATCCGAGAAATCGCTCAAAGCATTGATAATTTTTTGTTTAAGTTTAAGTTTCTGCTGTTGAAGTCTTAATACGAGTAATATTGACCGGATGGTTTCATTTTTATTGATAATTAAATCAACAAACATTTGTATGATTAAAATAATGGGAAAAGGTGAACTTCGTGTGCTGAATAAGCATTATTTTTTGTGTAAGGAAACCATCACTGAAACCACAAATTGGAACTCTGCACCATCAATTTCAATGGTGCAGAATAGGTTTACTGTTTTTTTTTGATTGTACCAGCACAAGTGACGTCGAATGTCCAGTTCGTCGAAAAAAAATTGGTCACACTATAGGCATCCCAACTGATCAGGTATATCACATTTTACAAGAATATTTGGACATGAGAAAGCTACGATTGCTCACAATGGACCAGAAGCACAACTGTGTGGCCACAACAAAGGAGTATTCGGTGATGTTTAACCGCAATCTGAACAAGTTTTTATACCGTGGATGACCAATCACATTAGACCAGAGACCAAGGAAAAGTCAAAGTAGTGGACTTCTCAGGGTGAACGTGCATCAAAGGAGGCCAAGATGGGTCTTTTGGCCAACAAGGCTTTGCCGACAGTTTTTTGGGATGCACGCAGTGTCATTCATGTTCCAATATCTTAAAAATGGCAAAAAAAAATCAACGGCAAATATTATTCAGAGCTGTTGGACAAATTCGACATTGATTTGAAGCAAAAACGACAGCATTTGGTGAAAAAAAAAGTGCTTTTCCATCTTGACAAAACACGTGCGCAGTCACCATGAAAATATTCCATAAATTAAGCTACAAACTGCTACCTCATCCAGTAAATTCTCCAAATTTAGTTTTCTGCGCTAATGTCCTTAAGAAATGCCTTTTCCTTAAGAGATTTGGGTCGCTGAAAAAACCGCCTATTTTGAGCACCTTGAGAAAACCTATTATTTGGAAAGAATAAAAAAATTTGAAAAAACTATGGACTAAATACTTATATCGAGATAAAGAGAGATTAAATTAAAAAAATAAATATGGTTTTTCTATATTTTTCTAAGGACTTAGATCGACCCTCGTTCTATGGAATTTCAAATTTCAACTGACAATATTTTTCTTCAAATTAAGAAGGAATGCTATACGAGTACTCGTATTTATTAAAATATGGATAGATCGATGTTTTTATGATTATTTATTTTAACCGCATGCATTGAAAGGCTCTACCCATATTCTTTTCTACTCATTTCATACATGTAAATCTAGAATTTTACTAACAAAGCAATTGAGAAACAAAAAAAATTGTAATTAACTTGAGTCGTAGCTCTACAAGATTTCCCCATTTTCCATTTACACCTTTATTTCAATTCGTCTTTCTTATTACTAACATATATGTTTTATATCTTTGAAGTATTTTTTAACAGCAATAATTTAGTCACTTTACAAAGTCTTTTAACCTCGCCCTCTTTTTCAGACTTTTCATCATGATACCCACTAACTAACTTGGGACAATGAACAATATACTTGTACTAAATATACTCTTATGTACTACGATATATTCCCAGGTATGTGTGTTACATATGATTTATATCAGACAACTCTAAACAAATATGCGAAATGTTCCTGTAGAACGAACTTAACTTGCGATTCGCGACGTCACCTGAGCGTGGAACAATAAAGCAAAGGAACTTAACATGAAGTTAAAGCGATGACGTTGGATGATGACAAGGAAGAAGGAGCAAAGAGGTGACGCGCCGTCCTGTTTTGATGTATAGTCTAGATTGTTAAGGGCACAGGGTCCAAGGACCAGGAACCAGGGACCATACAACACATTAGAACGTTTCAACGCCGCCTCGAGTTAAGTCAAGTTAAGTTTCTTTGCGTTACGTTGCGTTTCGCTGCCTTCAAATGTATTCAGTTGAGTCGAGTTGAGCTAAGTTGAGTTCAATTCCATTTTGTTTTATTTTGTTGTTAAGTTTGCATGTGGAGCTTAAATTAATTTGCTGCTGATAAGTCGCTAGAAACACGCAAGCGAATAACACCAACATGAACACAACGTCAACACGATGTGGTGTTAAGTCCTTAGACGGTGAGTTACAGAAGTTGACGACAAAGTTGAGTTGTTATTTGTTGATATTAAAAAGACTACGTACAATGAGACGAGGCGTGTACTAAAAGTATTCGACGCAGTTTCCACATATTGAATATATACAGCTTGACTTCAAAGAAGATCGCTGTTTCATTATGCATGAACTAAAATGAGATCTTCAAATAATGAAAACTTTTATAAAAAAAATTTTTCACTGTAAAATAGAAACCGCTCAGGACAAAATGGAAATGGTGGCTTTTAAAGAAAACGTACTCTTATGACTTTTGGGAAAGAAAGCAACGAAACTGACTTTCAGAACTGCTTCAGGATATAGACATGGCACTTATGGGAGCATGCTACTACTTTAGTAAATTGGAAGTTACTTCGAAGGATGCCGCGAACCGGATGAAAATGAAAAAGAGCAGCACAGGGCGTATACTTTTGGAACACACCTCGTACAATGTTCTATGTAATATTTGTACTATTATGTATAAATTTACTGCAGGATTTTTCGCAAAGAAAAATACCAACAAAAAAAAAGAAAGAAAACCTAACAGAACTGAACAGTACAGAAAGGATAATACAGGATAACATACATAATTCATTCGTATAACTGCAAACGGAGACATTTAATTGGCAAATGGTATACAATAATAACAAAAACAATATCTACGGTTGTCATATATGCAAGTGAGATAGAGATTGAGTGGTTTTAAAAGCAAATAAAGATAAACTTGCAAAGGATTATATGATACTATAAGTATGAGTAGAACTAAATTCTACACAAAATTATTTCAAAAGTTCCAAGTAATAAAAAAACAAGTAAAAAGAAGTTTAACTTCGCCTATGACGAAGTTGATATCCTCTTCACGCACCCCCTGTAAAACATTTTTGCCTACGCTCTGTGATAAGCATTCAGAAATATTTAATTATTGATTTGACTTATGTTTATGGTATAGTATTGGTTAGTGTACGGAACCCCAAAGTGATACAAGGTAATTTTATACAAGTATCCTTTTACCTATTCCTTTGATACCAGAGTACAAAAATGTCTCTAAAACAAAGTTCCAAAAAGAGAAAAAAATGGAAAATTTATATTATTTTATTTATTTAAACAAATTAAACATATTATGTAATAATTTTAAGTATAATTTTTATCAATCTGAGTGAAATCTTGAGATACAAGATTGATTTTTTTTTTATGAGAATATTAAATATTGTATGAATCAAACGTGGAAAAATTGTTAATGAATTGTGTTAATATTGTCCATGCTGATGGCAATCCTAATGTTTCGTGTTTCGGTTTAGTAACTTAAAATTCGAATCAAGTCGACTTGATTTAGTAAGCCCTTCATTGATAATATGTATTATTACTTCATATACGACCACATATTTTTCAACTTTATGCAAAAAGTTCTAGGTAGATAGTTATTTTTTGAAAATGATTTACGAAAAGAAGACTTGACAGCGGTTAGACAATAAATGAGGAATAGGTTTCGGAATTTCAAATGGCTGTTGGCAGCTTGCTTTACGAAACTCCACCGTATCACCTTCATGATCAATCTGATCAAAAAATAATTGTGATAACTTAGTCGCCATTACTTCCTTCAAATGATCGGACTGATACAGAACAATTCTTCCCAAGTTTGGGCAATTGCTTATGAAATCTAACATTTCACTAGCGCAGTATTTCCTTCCTGATATATATAATGATTTCAAGTAACGCAATGATATTCCGACATTACTTCCACAATAATGGTCAAGTTTATCTTTATTTGGTGTAGCTAGTACAAGTTCCTCTAGTTTGGGAAAAGTGTTATTTCTGGATAGCCAAGACAGTGGACATTCACCCACAGCTACTTGAATTTTCGTCACATTCGTTTGTTTGGCATCCAGTACCTTTTTTAGTAAATTATCAAAATTCGAAAAATATCAAATCACTTCAAGCCGCTTGCAAAAACTGGCTCCGTTAGTGTTATTTCTTCTAAATTATTGCATTTTTTTAAGAAACGTATTGCTGGAAGTCTTCCAGTTGATACTATTCTATCAATTCTTAATGCCTTCATTTTTGTTAGACTTATTTTGCTTGTAGCTGTATCAAAAGCCTCGATATCCGTAGTTCGAAGAACTAATTTACTTATATGCTCACACATTAAACAAATAAAATATCTGTAGTCTTCAAAACTTAGTTCATCATTGACGTGGCTCATAGTATCGCAACACTTTTTGTTTCTACACCATAGTCCTAAGCAAATTTTTTCCATCCGTTTGCATGTCTTTGCCATTTGGCATTGTTCATTCAACGTCATGCGTCATGGAAAATTGAGGGACTAGTTAGCATACATACAGACGGACATGACTAAATAAACTCGTCTCGTCGAGCAGATCAAGAATATATGTTTGTATATATTTTATGGAATCTCCGATGTATAAGAGTAGGAGAGTAGTATAATCTATGTTAAATACTTACGGTACTTTACTTTTCTTTCGATTGTCGACAGTATTCGTCTACTAGGATGCTTTGCTTTTACCTACAAAAAAAAGATATATATATATAAATATATTAGCGTTAACCGGCGTGCGTTGCTACACCCTCTATGCGTTAATTGGGTGTTTCTTATAAAAAGCTTTGTTGTAAAATGTGTAATTAATAATTTACAATATATTTTTATATTCTAAGCAACTTTAAGAATCAGTTGTCCTTTTAAAAAAAATCGGTTCAGTATATTTTGCACCAAATAAAAAAAAAATTTAAAAATGGCATAAAACTATCTATATCTGGACAACAGTGCTACATACCGGATCCAAATGTAGCAAAGAACCTGACTGTAACTCCATGAGTACAACAAAAAAAAAAACAAAATCATCAAAATTGGTCCAGCCGTTCTCGAGTTTTGCGGGGTCATACTATTTTTTGAGTGCATTTTTATACATAGATGATCACCCGAAAGAAGAGAGTGAAGTAGTTCAGGTGGAGGGAGAATTTCTTCTAATTTGACTTTTCTTTGTAGGCAACACATGCCTTTCGCTTCGTCCTTGAATTTCAATGCCAAGCAATGTTCACACACCACTGACATAGTACCTATTGATACTATACGATCGTCCTTCTAAGAAATCGAAGGATCGTAATTCATGGCAGAATTTTCTTTATTTACCCATGAATTAGTAACTCGTGCTGATGATTCTCTCTCAGCTCTATATCTATCCCGAAGCTGACTAAGGCGAGCCTCACGTTCCGTTGACGATTCTATTCATGTCTTGCTGAACGTAATCTTTTGGCATTCACTGTACTACGACCTATGTTCGAACGATGACGTCTTCCAGACATGACTTTATAATTTCTTGATAGTAATAATCGACTTAAATAAAAAAAATTTAAAATCACATTTGAAGAAACTTTGCTGTGTAAACAATGAGAAGCTGGAATATTGTAGTAACAGTAAATGCTTTTTCCAAGAATTATAACACTATGCCTGCTACATTAATTTTAAAGATAGGCATATAGGTATATGTATAGTGAAAATAATAATATTTCTCCACTATTTGGATGTTATTATAAATATAAACCTTCCTCTTCAATCACTCTATCTATTAAAAAAAAACCGCATCAAAATAGGTTGCGTACTTTTAAAGATTGAAACGGTTAAAGAAAAAAGCGACTTTGTTTTATAATATGTATAGATTTAAATCCACTTTCCATTCTAACTTCCTGTGCCCGTTTAAAGTCAACAAGTTCTTCCAAGAAATATCGAAAAAAACTATTGTAGTTCCAAATGATATGCTGAAATTATGCTGAGGATGATGGCGTGTCACTTGTTAATTATATTTAAGAACTTAATTTTTATATGAAAGAATCTAAAGTTAGTGAGTGCACTTACCGGTCCAAGTCCCAAGCACCGCACCGATATTTTATTGTTATTAATGCAGTCGTAGTTTTAAAACGACACCAGATCAATATGTCGCTGCTGAATTTAATGTAAGAAACTTTACAAAATCTAATGGTTAGTGCGTAGCGTACTTACCGTTCTAATAATGTTGACCATTAATATTATAATTTCATAATTTTGAAAACGGCTTGACCGCTTTGGCTGATTTTTTTTTTTTTTTTGTGTGTTGTTTTTGTTATTGATATTGGAGTGATAGCATGTTTTATAAGTTTTTTATAACTTAAGATGTTCAAACTTGATATTTTTCAAATCGATTTAAAATGACAATTTACATAATAAAAACAAATAAAATTGAATGTTAAATTTCAGTGTTATATAGTAGATGCTTTGGTAAACCGGTCTTGCTTTTTGTTTATTTTTGCATTCAAACTATTAGTAGACGGAAGGATATAAGTGACATAAAATCAACACAACATTTGTTGTTATTTGAGACTTGTCCGAGAAAATTTGTTATCATTTTGTTGTAGCTATTGTCACCATTATGATCAGATGAAGAAGAATGATAATGTCCTTGGTCTACAAGAATGCACTCGTATAATGTGAACAAAATGACAAACAAACATGCACCAATGAACGACATACATACATGCACACACAGAAGCAGCAAGCACCAAAAGGACCCAAAACTAGTAGTAACAGAATTGACGAAGCCATATCCGGTGTCTCGACATGAAGTTAAGCGACGAATTAAGCCCAGTGACATTGGGAACAGAACAGAACCATAGTGAAACCAGTCACTCAGGCAGTCAGTCAGGCGGCCGCATTGTGAAATTTTGATATTTAGTTGCATAGTGGCAATGCCTGCCACTCACTCACAATGCAGTCAACCCATTGTTCAGACCCCTTGTCATAGGTCCCTTCCTGTTTGTTGGTCTATCTATCTATTTGTTTGTTTGTGTCTTTGTCTGTCTGTCTGCCTTTTGGTTTGTCACTCTCTTTGTTCTTTTGTTTGTTATTTGTTGCAGTTTAAGTGACTTGAAATTGCAATTTATTGCTGCCTGCCTGCCTGCCTCGCTAAATGACAGACAGTTGGACAAACTGTGTAACTAACTGAAAGAATGAACGAAAGAATGATTGAATGAATGAATGGATGAACAAACGAATAAACCATAGTACCGTTAGAACATGATGCATAAATAAATTTCCTTTTCAATTCTTACGAAATATGAGAAACTTTTGTCTAATGGAATTTATTGTACCTAAAATTTTGAAACGAAGACAAGACAAGACAACATTGAAACAAAATAAATTTGAATAATCGAAAACAATCTAATAAAATTGTATGAGATGATGCTTATCACATACATAATTTAGAGGAAAATTATTTGAAATTTATTCAACTTCTTGTTTTTTATACTGAAAGTTTAAATTCAAACATGATGAGATCTTATTTAACTTTAAAATATGTTGAGACAACAAAATAAACAAAAAGAAAAAACAATCCGACGGCTATTGTCAAAGTTATGACATTTTAAAAATTCCTCTTAAGAGAAACGCACAATCTCAGAAACACACACACACACACACACACACACACACACGCAGACATGCATAAAGCCTAAAAGAATGCTACATTTGTTTGTTCAACAAAAAAAAAAAATATGGACATTTATGAGCCTTATAAAGGTTTGATTAACATTGAAGCACTAAAAAAATTTCATTTCATACCCCAAGCCCACTTTTCACCTCGTACCATCGCTACACCAAAGTTCACACAACAAAAACAAAAACAACATGACATAGTCGAAAGAAGAAAAAGTCTGAAAAGCAAATACTTTTCAAAAAGTTTACTTACTTAAACAGCAAGACCAAAAAATGGAACTAAGAAGACAGGAAAAGAATAAGCAAAATAAACGAAAACAAGGGAAATGAGACACTTTGAATAAGTTCAATCGACAAAAAAAAAAACAACATAAAGGCAGGGTTTCGCAAATTTGTACAGTTCGTAGAGCCCATCCTAATTTGATACATGGTAGACATCTGATCTCAATAATTGTTCACAAATGAATGAATGTTAACTCATTGGTTTTTCCAGACTTCATTACAATCTGTATAAATATAATCTTAGATTATGATATATTGTATTGTAATTAGAGCCTTACACAAAAGATCTATTCTCTAAACTAGGTAGATTAAGATAACAAAATGTAGTCAGTTTAAATAGCATAAATTTGGGCAAAAGGCTGTCGTGGAAACATCACACACTCGCTAAAAGGAAGCAATTAGATATCAAAACAAATGCACAATACGTTAAAACTCAGCCTTGAAAATAAATTAAGGTTCTACAAATTCATACTGAAGCCAGTTTGGACAATGAAGTACCATTTGTTTAACGTGCTCGCCTATCATGTTAGACTTAAGAACAAGGTGCCAAGCACATGGATTGATAAACGTAAATCAACATCCCCTTGGATATATATCCGCAGGTACCAAATTAGAGTCATATTCATTTTGGTATATATGACTCCCTCCTTGGTGGGGAGCGAGAGCCAGTTTGGACATATGGCATACAGTTTTGGGAAACTGCAGCTAAATCCAGTGTAAACATTATTCAATGGTATCAAAACCTAACACTACGCGAAGCACCATGGTATATTCGCAACGACGATCTACACAGGGACCTACATTATGCCAACAGTCATGGAAGAAATTTTTTCAATTTAGCAAGAGGTACGCTGAAAGGCTCAGATCACACCCAAACCTACTGGCATACAAACTTCTCAACACAGACTCCACACAACAGAGGCTTAAAAGAAATCATCCTATGGACCTGACTGATAGTAGTTAAATTGGATTTTTCTGCACCTGTGATTTTACCGGACTAAATACAAATAAAAGCATTACAAAAAAGTAAAAATAAAAAAATTAAGTAGTATGCCTCACCCTCATAAGCACAATATGGAAGTGAAATTTTTTTAGCGAAGGGGAGTAAATCCAAAAATTAGAAAATGAAATGTGACGAAAATCAAAATGCAATGATGCTTCAGAGGCGTAGTGGGGAACGCACAAAACAATGCGCATTTTCTTTGCAGAGTAGAGAATGAATGCTTATGTATGAGTAAGAGGGAGGTAAAAAATGCTTAACTGATTATGTTTACTTTACGAAAGAACATAAGAACAAGTGGCCGAATAACTTTTTTGTATTGAAACAATATAACACTGCAATATTCTGTATTATTGCATGACCATCTTTTTAGAAGTTTCACTTCCATATTGTATTTGCCTAAATTGCTCCACTATAATATAATAACATCGTTAAATTTTGATTTTCGTCACATTTCATTTTCATATTTTTTGGATTTACTCCCCTTCGCTAAAGAATTTGCACTACAAAAAAAAAAAAAAAAATTATAATAATAAATAAGAAGCATTTGAGTAAATTAAGTAACAATTTTGTATTGAAATATTTCGATCCTAGTCGTGAATAGATCTACTCTATGCAACTAACATTTCTATTCAGTAATCTTAAAGACCAGAGAAAGCTCTCATGAACAGTCATTTCAAGAGTCCTCTTAACTTCATTATAAGTGCTAACCCAATGGAGTTTACCTAATTATTCCACAAATCCTTCAGAATTGGATTTAAATATATTGCAAATATCAACGATGGAATATTGGATGTTATACTATGATATTTCATGACAACCTAAGGTTCTAGTTCTTGATGACTAAACACCAGTCTTGAATCTCCTTTTTTGCATACTAAATTGAAGCGTTTCCTTTAAACATTTTCCTAAAAAAATAAAAATCTTTTTCATGCTTGGCAAATATAATGGAAATGCATCAATAAGTATACATTATGTCTCCAATCCTGTCCTTTACAAACTTAAAAAACTATTCACCGCGTGACAAGTATAAGTATGAAATTGAATATTTTGCAGGAGTCTTCAAATCACAATTTAAGAATCCCTGAACTACACTACAACTGAAAAAACAGTAAGAAAAACAATAAATAAAAAGATTGAAATTGTTGTTCGCTATAAAACATATTCATACATACTATAGTACAATATATTGGGATCGAAATATATGACAAAACAGCACAACAATGACACAGAGATGGAAAAATGGAAAAGAGAAAAAAAAAAAACAATAAAAAAAAAAAAAAATCATTTGTCGAATGAATTGAAACAATAAGCAGCATTGGCAGGAAGCAACCAAGTGCCAAGTGACCGCATCGTGATTTACGCTCATGAAATTGAGATGTGCAAATTATTTATGAACAAAAGACACTCACTATACATACTCGTATACATATAAACATACATAGAACAACTAAGGACTAAGGACCAAGGACTAAACCATAACTTGTGTTCTTTGTTTGTGGTATTTGTTGGGTGGGCGTTCTGAACTACAAAAAGATTGGGTTTGGTTTTTTTTTTTTTTTTCTTTTTTTGGGTACAAATCTGTGGCAGAATCGGAGTCTGAGGGCACAGCTTAGCGGTCTGTGGCAATGTTCCCAACAACTCAGTTCAGTTTGGTTCACTTCAGTTTAGTTTGGTTTGGTTTGGTTCAATTCAATTCAGTTCTTTTTGAGTTCAACTTAGATGCGACTCAATTCAGTTTTGGGTTGACTTTTATATATTTGTTTTTTGGTCAACAACAATGGAAAAAGTTTGTACGAAATAATTTATTAGCGGCAAACGAGCAAAAGTTTTATGAAAATTTTCCCCTAATAGTATACTAGCTTCAGAAGAGGCAGTCACTACTTTATGCTTCTGTACAATATATGTACAATATATTGATGAAAGAAGTGAGATAGTGTGATGATGAAACAGACAACCAGACAATAGAGACAATAAGGGAAATAAGTAAATAAAATGAAAGGTGATAGTGGCGATGTTTCAAATAATTTCTTTAGGTTTCTTACTTTGTTGTTTTGTTTGTCGGCTTTTTTATTTTATTTTTTTTTGTCTTTGTGTCAACATCTTAAGTGTAATCAGATTTATTGTAACAATTTCGAACTCCACTAAAGATCTTAAATTCATTCGTAGTCATGCCTTAGTGTTCATCAATTGTCTTAAGGAAACTATTGTAATACATGCATATTTTTGGGTTTGTTATAAATATGTTTGAAACAATTTTAGTCCAAGTACAATTGTTAAACTGGTGATATTCTTTGTATTCATTTTAAACATTTTGCTTAGAATTTAAGATCTTTTTTTGTATTTCTATTTCTAAACAACTATCCTCAAACTTATTTTGCTTGTGTATCCAATTCGAGCAAACTTCTATCCATCTATTTCTAGCTTTAGAAATATAGTCAAATATCTAGTCGCGGATATCTGCTATTACTGTACAATTTCATTAGAACCATGGTAGAATTTACTGTATAGTCTTTACTATAATTTAGATCCAGAAATTCTGAAATTTTTGAGTTAGTTCATTCTATTGTTGAAATGGGTAGCTCCCATACAAACCATACATTTAAATTCAGATTCTTTTTTGTCCTATTGAACTAAAATTTAAATACTAACAGGTGATTAAGAGGTTTTTTGGATTCATTGGAAGGGAAGGGTAGTGAAACCAAAAAATATGAAAACTAAATGTGACGAATTTCAAAATTATATTGGAGCTATTAAGGCAAATACTTTATGGAAGTGAAACTTCTAATGTAGATGGTCAAGCAATAATACAGAATATTGTTTCAAAAAGAGATATATTATTTTTCGGAAATTCGGCCACTTGTTCATACGTTCCTTTGTAAAGTAAACACTATCAGTAAAGCATTTTTATGTCTCTCTTACTCATGCATAAGCATTCATTCTCTACGCTGCAGAGAAAATACGCCTCTGAAGCATCATCGCATTTTGATTTTCGTCACATTTCATTTTCTAATTTTAGGATTTACCTCCTTCGCTAAAAAAATTTCACTTCCATATTGTGCTTATGATGGTGAGGCATACTACTTAATTTTTTGTTATTCTATACTGTTTGACAAATCATCATGGAAAGACTCATACCACAACAACGCCTTCAGTGTCTCTCTGGAACAGCTTAACGAAGATCCGCTGTTTTCGCGTCGAATTTTGTTAGTGATGAGGCACATTTCTGGCTCAATGGCTACGTCAATAAACAGAATTGCCGCATGTGGGCTGAGGAGCAACCTGAAGAGACTCTCGAACTAGCATTACATCCACAGTGGTTTATGGGCTAGTGGAATCATCAGACCATATTTCTTCAAAAATTACGCCGCACAGCACATTACCGTCAATGGCGCCCGCTATCGCACCATGGAAAAGGACTTTTTGTTACCTAAAGTTGCAGCCCGAAGTGTTGGTTCCAACAGGAACCACAGCACGTGACACAATTGATAAATCATATTGGCGAGCAGTTAATTTCGCGTTTCGGACCTGTCAATTGGCCGCCTAGATTGTGTGATATCATACCTTTGGACTTTTTGCTTTGGGGTGATGTGAATATTAGTTGCTATCATCTAGTTTTAAATGCTGCGAATTATATGTTATGTATCTCAAGATTTGACTCAGATTGATGAAAATTATATTTAAAATTATTACATAATATGTTTAATTTGTTTAAATATATATAATAAAATAAAGGTAAATTTATACCTTTTTTTTCTCTTTTTGGAGCTTTGTTTTAGAGACATTTTTAAAAAAAAATCGACCAAATGCGAGTCAGACTCGTACACGGAGGATTCCGCACACTAACCAATACTATACTCTAAACATAAGTCAAATTAATAATTAAATATTTCTGAATGCTCTTTCACAGAGTGTAGGGGATGCGTGAAGAGTATATTAACTTCGGCATAGTCGAAGTTAAACTTCTTACTTATGTTTCGCAGCTAAATATTTAGCTTGATGGCAAGAATGAGATCTAGCAAGCTCAATATTCAATATCCAGTCCCATAATCGATAACGTTTACGATCCATGAGTATGGCCAGTTCAATTACGCACTCAGTTAAAGACTAAATCATTTGCGGAGTGTGAGTTGGCGGATTATCAAATTGATATGATCACACCAAAAGACCATGCCTTGCATATGTAGTACACTGAAAAAATTACAGCTCACAAGGGCTATAATACGAGATCGCTCCGTACACTATGCTACCGCCCTTTCGACTTTGTAAAAACCCCATAGTTATGTCTAGCCCCCTTTTACATTGAAAATAATTATTTCAGCCATTAAAGCCATTCAAATTAAAGTTTTCCACGTATCAAAAAATAACGAAGTTCTGGTAAAATGAATTTGGCGAAAAATATGGGGTTGCGCTTTGGGATTGGTAAGAAATGGAAGTTTTTCTCTAAATATTCAATACCTTTATCTATTTAGATTTTAGAATAAAACGTCAAATAAGGGTAAGGAATGCAAGAATACTAATTTTTTTCTTCATCTTGACAATTGAGTCTTGCATATTTTTCTCAAAATAAGTCATCTGTCTGCTGTACTAAGCACACTGTGTATTTAGCCTTTAATTTTTGTCCATATTTAGATAAAACTAAACTACATATTTTTCCTTTTGCTTATTTTTCTTACCCTCAATTTCATTTTTAAACCATCAGTTTTTTTGTTATAAAATTTATTGAATTTATTGTTGAATTTATTGTCTTTTTCATTGCTGGCTTTCGAAATAATTTTACTACTAAAAAATTACTCATACGCTATATCATCTTTCATTTTGCAAACCGGTTTAGTGTATTCTTTCGTGTTTTCATATTTCTTTTGCACTATTTATTGTAATTATTTTAATTGTTTATGTTATTATTTAAAACAACAAAAAAAAAAAGCCGCAAATGTTCTTAAATTTCTCGGAAACCTTAAAATTCATTCAAGCTTAAATGATTTTTTTTTTTTTTTAAATATTACAAATCAAAATCCCACGAAGTCCCATTTTGTTGTTGAAATTTTTGTAAAATTCACATCTCAAGGGACAATTTGCAATTCTAATGAGTTCTCATCTTATCAGAATCACAGCATTTTCCATTGTATGCCGATTAGTGAGTTGAACTGGAAAATCAGTAAAAGCGAGAACGAAAACTTGTTTTGCAAGATGCATCACAGTTTTGTATTTATTAGTTTTTATATAAATTATATAAAAAAAAAAAAAAATTAATAATAATAAGATAAATTGTTGTTATTAATATTTCAATCAAGAATTAGAACTACCACGCGGCCGAATTAAGATCCGGACACGTCTTAGTGAGCCATTAGGCCCATCAAGAAAAGTCTTCCACAATATACCTTTATAGTTGCCTATCTCAGCAGCGAATTTCCCCTGAAATGTACCAAAAAGGTTGCTGGAAATACCAAAAGATTAATTTATACAGTTGATTCAAAATATTAACAGAATGGAAAAACCAATTTGAAATGGAAAATTCGATTCAATTTCAATTGAACTCACCTATGAAAACATTCTCTGCCATACCACCAGGCACCTGCATGGATTCTGGCACAGTTCTGTGCATTATCATCATTATCCTGATCATAGGTGGTAAATTTCTTGCCGGCATGATAACGCAATGCATCTCCGGCATCACCGGCATATGAACCCAGGACATACAATAAATACTTTTCACGTTCACTGCCAATGCTAAACTGATCATAGCGTGCAAAGCGTTCCTCAAGCTGATGTCCCAACTGTTTTTTCATGATCACAATTAGTTCATAGTTGTCGCTATTCGTTAAAAAATGCAATTTGTCCAAACCAATGAAATTTTCAGCAGCAAGTTCCCCGAAGCCGCTCTTATAGTCCTGCCATGTGCGATGAAAATCAACACTGCCGTCATAACGATTGGCAATAAGCAACCAACCACCACCATGGGTATTCTGATCACAGAACACAAAGAAAGCATCTGCATCTGGTGTGGGTTGAATCCGCACCGGACCATGTTTTTGGCCGACACAATTGCGTGGCAATGTTTCTATTTTAATGGCATTAATACGTGATGCGATAGAATGTCGTGATCTAGAACTAATTAATTAATCAAAAATCATAATTATGTGTAACTAGATACTTTCAAAAATATTTACGTTCTAGTCTCTGCATTACTTCGTTCACGTGCCAAATCACTTAGTTGTTCCCTCAGTAGACCCAGATCAGCTTTAATATTATTCACTTCCTCAGCCAAATGTTGCATACGCGCTGTAAAGACACTCAGGGTCGACACAGGACAACTGCCAGTGCCCTAGTAAGAATAGAATATAAATCAAATGTATTAATTTTCATATTTACAAGATTTTTCTCTTTATTATTTCTTGTTTATTGCATTTTTCTTACATTGCCCACTTGCCAAGGCTCTAGTGAGTTTTGTTTGATAGGCGGCAGACTATCTTGCGATGTTGTAAGACAGGCCAAGACCGTGACAAGTGCATCTAGTTTCAATAATTGCGACATTCGATTCGATTAAATTATAACAACACCTTTAACAATTGAACAACAATAGTTCGCGACTCTCTTTTTATAACTAAAGCAAGTGAATCAATGTCAGCAACATTACAGCTTAGAAATACTATAATTTTTCTGTTCGTCCATATATTACATACTTGACTAAGCAGCACCTGACTAACTCAATTCAAGATTTGAGAAGGCGTTTTTCACATAAACAATCGTTTAACTGAATCACATTAAATAGCTCCACACTCATGTAGATAGATCAGCTTTATAGAAGAGCTAAAAGAAAGAGATATCCATAGATGCAGTTCTATATTTAATGATTTGTACTTAGAATAAATCAAGAGCGGAATTATCATCAAACTCGAGAAAATCATTCAATTCTGATTTTATGATGAGGCGCCAAGTTTGTCTTGATATCACATACAACTTACAAATCATTCTGAAGATGATCCAAGTACAATAACTCGACTGAAGTCTATCTTCATTGATAGTAATATAATATTAAGAATCGCTTATTTAGTATACAAAAAAAGGAAACGTATATCTTTTAAATGTATAGCCCCCATTGAGGCCACTATTTTTTTAAAGCGCTCCTGAGCAATGTAAAACCCGTTTCATATTTTGCATGCTCTCTAGACATACGTAGAAAGAATTTTTTTTTATCCATAGGACTTTTTATTTTTAATATACAATTCTCTATAGCAGAGTAAAGGTAGGAATTCACACATCAAATCGTTCTTCAAATCGAGCTTATTGTGTTTTGATGCATTACCCATCGACTTTTGTAACTCGTACGTTCACAACAAGATTTCATAATAATAAGTTGATTTTTGCCCACTGACACATGAAATAGTTTTCAATTGCAGAAAATGTGAGAGAGAGAGAGCGATTTGAAGAAAAATCTTATCAAATCATTTCATCAAACGCAATACACCCCCATGGACACGTCAAAAAGCTTTCGCTCTCTCAAAGAGAGGGCGATTTGAAGAACGGTTTGATGTGTGTATTCCTAGCTTAAGCATATGTAAAATCGATAATCTTGCTCTCTTTATCATTCAATATAAGTGCATATACGGAAGTTTGATATCGATCGATATCGTACAACCTCAAATAATATAATATAGTAATATAAATCAACAGTCGGTTGCCGTGCTCAGTGGAGGCAACAATTAATGGAATCGATGAATCGAATATACAATAAAATATTACAATGCTTAAAATTGATGGGTTACTTACAATGCTGGCTTGCCTTACAACACCAGAGTTAGGCGATCTACCTCTAGATGGGGTAGACTTAAAGATGAATAACAAGACACTTGACCCAATAGGCAGCTGTCCTTTGCCAGTGATAAGTGAATTAAATGGAAGGTAAGTGAGTGATTTAGATTAAAGTTCAATATAGAGAGATTATATAACATTTTGTTTTTTTTAGATTGCAACAACTCACAATTGATATCAGAGGGCTTAGGGAAACTGTTGGATCTCTACAAGAGCAATTTGCTGACTTAAGGCGTAACAAGATTGATGCCAGCCCCGATGAATTAATAGATGATAATGGTGGCATTGAATTGAGAAGACCCATTGGCATTGGATCGCGTTTGTAAGTCAAACAAAAGAATATGCATTACATAATCATTAAATAATTGCATTTTCATTTAAGTGGCTCTCCTGATATCGCACCAGCTCCACGAGCTCCACGTAGCTGCTTAGGTCAGTCACATGGTGTGGTTCGTATTCAACCGTCACCTCAAATGACACCTTTCTTTGTTTTCTGTGATCAAAAAACCCGCGAAGGTGGTTGGATACTCATAGCGAATCGTTACGATGGCAGTGAAAATTTCAATCGACCTTGGCAAGATTATAAAATTGGTTTTGGACCACTCACCACTGAATTCTTTATCGGTCTTGACAAATTGCATTTGATCACAAGCAGTGACAACTATGAATTGCTTTTCCTGCTTGAGAATCGCAAACAAGAACAACGTTTTGCACTCTACGATCAGTTTGCAATTGGTAATTCAGAGGAGAAATATATACTGAATGTTTTGGGTCAATTTGAGGGTGATGCCTCGGATGCAATGCGTGCACATATGGGCAATAAGTTTAGTACATTTGATCAGGATAACACAGCGAAATGTGCGAAAGCTCAAGATGGTGCTTGGTGGTATGGTGATGAATGTACAAAAAGGTGAGTCAAAGGTTGCAAATAAAAGAAGAGACCTTTTCTTTCTGCTGTCTTTCTTTCTTAAACTGTAAATATTTTTTTTTTTTTTTTTTGTTTTTGTTTTTAGCAATCCCTTTGGCACTTATCAACGTTTATTAGAACGAGATGTCGATGAATACAAAGGTATTTTATGGCAAGGATTCTTTGATGGTCCGAAAGGGGCTCTAAAGAAAGTACGCATGTTATTGCGTCCAAAAGGTGCTTGAGAATTTAATGGTGTAATCTTTTTAATTTAAATTAATTAAATCTTACCTTTCCATTATTTTCTATATACATTTTTCTATACCTCACCTCCTTCTTCATCTCTCCCTTTAACAAATAATCCTTTATTTTCATAAATAAAGCCAATAAAAAATCATATAAAGAAAATAACGTAACACATACAAAAATACATAATAACAAAAATATTCTAAAATTTTCAAGTTTTCCTTCTTTCCCAAGTTTTAAATGTCATTTAGTGTATCGAGAGGACTTCTAGTAGTTGTTGTTGTAGTAGTTGTCGTAGTTGTGGTTGTTGTTGTTGTTGTTGTTGGATCTTCATAGCCCTTTACGACTAAAGCATCGCCAAAGATCGGTTTAAAGAACAATACAAAACGTGAATATCTACGTGCCGAATTCTGTAAAAAAACATGTTATTAACATTTCTTCCATAATTTCTCACTGTTGATTAACAGCAAAAGTTATGCAGCCAGCAGCAACAGTTGCGTGACTTTGAAAAGCACAATCAATGTTAACTAACATTTATTATTGCATTGATTCAAGCGCTCACTGTTAACGAACATTTCATGCATTGGAGACGCAATTTGAAAGCTTTTACTAAGCTTTTGTCTAAATCATTAAATCGTTGACTTACCATTATCAATCTCGAGAGAGCTTTTGACACATTCGTTACAGTTTGAAAGGATTTATTAAATAATTCATCAGGTAATTCGAAAGAAGTATTCGCACGATCCAATTCAGCAACATCACCACCATTGGCCTTGCTGAGGCCCCGTTTCAAACGTCTACGCTGTAAGTTGAAAGAGAAGTAGAGATAAGCAAAAAAGAAAAGAAAACAAAAGTCAACAAACACAAGAAATTATCATGTCAAAGATTTCATACAAAACAAAGCCGAAATCATTGAATTATATTTCATTCACCCAACCAAAACAAAAAAAGAAAAACAAAATCCAAATCCAATTTTTTTGGCTTTTTGTTATTTGTTTCGAAGAACAAAAACAAAAACCTCAAAGTTTTATTTTTCATATATAAAATTTTATGCCAATATTTACAAACATGATATGTACGATTTTGGGGTTTAGTGGGTTTAGGTTGAACTTAAAAAAATTTCAAAAAAAAAAAAATAAAATTTATATATAAAATACAAAACCTTAAAAACGAAAAATCATAAACAAAAAAATCAACATTTCATTTTCTCTCTTAACTTAAATTAAAATTTTTTGATTTTATCTACAAAATTTCGAGTTTCAAATAGAGCAACTAAGAAAATTGTTATCTTAAAACATAAGAACAATGAAGAAGAATGGTAAAGAAAAACGGAATTGAAATTAAGACATCAAAAATTAACAGAGATTTTTTACTTAATATACATAAATTACAAGTGGATTGTTGTGGAGCAGAGACATTCGATCTTTCACATTAGATCCAATTCAATTCAATTCAATCCAATCCAATTTTGTTTAGTAACCAGCCTCATCAGAATCTGGCGACGGTGTTGTTACACCAGCCAAGCTATTTGTGTTTCCCGATCCCTGTAGTATGGGGCCTGAGAAGCCCAAGAATTTCGATACAACATTTCCTAGACCAGCATTTGCATTGCCATTGCCCGCCGACGAACCACTGAAAGCTGTGAATGTTGTCAAAACACCAGTTGTAATATCATTGGCAATATTGCCCAATGAACGGATTTTGGGTGAGACCACTGCAGTAATCAGAGTTTGGAAATCTTTAATAGGTACTGGAGACTTGATATCCCATTGTTTGTTCTTTTCGATATTAGAACGATCCAATTGCTCAATTACACGTGTCTTTGTATCCAGGAAATTATCGATTTTCTACATCAAACAAGAAAGACAGAAAAAGAGAGAGATTTTTTTTTGTTTGTTAAATTTGGTTCTTTAAAATATGCCATAGAATAGATAGAATTACTTACACCGAAAACAAATCCAAGTACAGCATTTTTTGCTTCAAATGTCGCATCGGGTAGTTTTCTTTTGTTACGTTCAAGATCTTCGCTTAAAACCTCCTAAAATAATGATCAAATTTGATTGATTGATTGATTGATTGATTGATTGACTGAATTTTTGACTTTATTCACTTTACTTAGAAATCTATTATAATTTATCTGTCTAGATACAAAACTGAAGACCAGTTTCAATCAAACAACCTTCGTGTTTTTCATGTTTTTCAAAATGCATTGTGCTTAATTACTTATTATCAGTTGGTCTTCGTATCTCTCTGTCTCTGTCTCTCTCTCTCTATCTATATCTATCTCTCTCTCTCTTTCTTTTCTTACTCTTAGTCTCAAATTGACTTGCATCATGGTAAGTCAATTTTATTTTATTAAACTAAACTATTTATGCAATCAATCTATTCTACAAAATCAAGTAAAGTTTTGAATTCAAATTTGAGTTACATCAGATTTTAAAAGAAATACATTTCATTCTTTTAATTATGCCAAACGACTTTACGAAATAAAAAAAATAAAAAATTTTAAATTTATGATTAAAAAAACTAATAAAAAAAAAATAATAATAATCCAAAAGTAAATCATTTGAAATGCCCGCAATCGCGCACTTTGCACTTGCTTCGTCGGTCACTCCGGTTAGACTTGACCCAATTTGCAATAACATAACAAAAAAAAAATATAATAATAAAAAAAAAAATAACATGAATGTAGTCGACAATAACAACAACAACAACAACAGTACTATGATAGTTAATACATACTAAAAACAAAAAGATACATTGAGATACTAATTGTATTATTAATTTACTATAATTTGTGAAACAAGTGTGCAGATTAATAAAAAAAAAAGAAACATAAAACTAAAAATGAAAAAAAAAAAATCTCGCAAATTTGTTGCTACGAGAAATCAAAATATTCATGCAATTTTTCAATTGTAAATTATGCAGCTTCAATAAATCCAATGAACAAACGATAGATCGAACGATCGAACGGTCGAACATATGTGTATATATGACCTCAAGACCCCAAGGCGCGTCTTAGTCGCAGTCTCGCAAGTATTTAAGTTTCTAAAATACTTGTATTCTATGTAGGCAATTAACTTAAGATCACATGAGAATACAACATTTGTGATTTTATATTTTTATTGTATTTTTATAATTTTTTAGCAAAAAAAAAAATATATAAAACTATTTTAAAATAAAATCAAAGAAAATTCTTTAAAGAAAAACATGCAATAAATTTTATAAAATTTCATATTCTATTCATTTTCTTTAAACGAAATATCTTATCAACTTAATTGTATAAAAGTAACTTTAATAAAAATAACAACATTTGGAGAGCCTAGGGTCTCCCTTTTGGTTCCATATCCCCTTCCCAACTTTTAAATACTCCTTCACCATTAAATATCTCCAACATACATAATTTCTGTAAAAAATCCAACCTTACAATTTAATCATTACATTATTATTTTACATTAAATCCCTTACAAACTATTATGAAATCGCGAGTCGTAGGCCCCAGCAGCTAGTTACTCGTTAAAATTAGTATTAAGTTTAGTATTATATATTAGATTTAATTATGATAAAAATAAATAATTCAATAGAGTTCCTTATAATTTTTAATAATTTAAAGATTTGTTTGCAAAATTTAGTTATATATATAATTTTTAATTTTAATTAAATTAAATTACAAAAGCAAATTAAAGATTTTGCCAATGTAACTAACAACAATTTAATGTCAGACAAAATTAAACCGAAAATAAATTCTGATTATCTTCTAGTAGTATAAAATGAAGTCGTTATACGCATCAGTTTCTCCCCTTACTTCTTTTAAACCACAGAACATGTTTTCACATCGCTTTATGTATGGTTGTGGACAATATATTGTTCACACTAAGAGAATTTTGTATGCGAACGTTAGAAGTCAACACATCTATTTAAATTGAAGCTAAGAAAAACATCTTGCTTTATTTTGGTATGGAGATCGACAGAACAAAATGTTTTCCATTGTACCTACAAGGCCAACACACACCGAAACAAGCGTGTCCTTGTTTGTTGTGATGATTCCGTTGTTTCTTATGGTTCGTCAACACAACAAACAAAAAAGAAGAACATACAAGAAAAAGTGATCAATTGCTTTTTTTGGAATGATGTTTTGCAGACAAAATTTCTATTCCAATTTTAATTTTATTTTTTCCTCTTTTCGCGTTCACTTTATTCTATTATTTTTGTGTATTGTTGTATCCCAGAATAGTATCAGTAGACAATAATTTTGGCAAGTGCACAAATTCGTGATATTTATTGATTAAAACTTATTCATCTGAGTCGGAGCACATGTTGAACTTGGTGAAGAGCATGCAAATTACATTTCATCCATTAACAGACACCATTGATTCTCGCTTTGATGTGCCGTTATGTACAGAACGAACGTCTTAAATCGATTTATGTATATTAAATTGCTCGAACTTCAATTTTTTCCGCGTTACCAAAACTTATAGTATAAGACACATTATTCTTTTAATGCCCGATAAATGTGTCAAACATTTATGATTTAAAGAATATTGAAGTTATGTATCATTCTGATACAGTTTTGAAGAAACAAAAAAAATTTCGAGTAGTAGAAAAAGAAGAATCTTTTTCGATTTCTATCCTGATTTTTTGTGACTCGCATATTCAGTTGATAATAGTTTCCCAGTTTTAATGTTTTCTAAATACATTTTGTATGTCTTTTTGTGTTTTATAAAATAATTTTTCTTACAAAATTCAAGTTTATCTATATAAGTGTAAAATGAAAGAAATCCAGCGATTCAGTATGTTTATTGTTATGCACCAACAGGGAAATCATGTACATATATATATTGTATCTTTTTCATTCACTTTAAGTATTAGTTCAAGTAAGAGTGACTGTGACTTGGATACATGTTCATTATGTATTGTATTTTAGTTGATTCCTCAGATATCTGAATGAAATGAAGGACTGACCATATCATCATAATTATGAATCCATGATAAACAAAAACAATTTGTATTCATTAGAAGAACCACTATAAAATTGGATTTATGATAATTCCGACATATGTATGTATGCCAGATACAAAAAATATAATAAATATAAATATATTCATTGTTGGATTTGGTCAAAACACAATTAATAGTAAATCTAAACACAATGCACTAATAGTAAATGATTATAATTTCAATTTATAATAACTTATTCATTTTTCTGTTTTGTTTTCCTTTATCATTTTGCTTGTTAACTCTCTGAGGGTCTTTACCTTCTTCTTCTTTTTCTTTTTTTGTGGTCATCGTTTGGGAATACTAATGATGAAAGACCGACCCACAGAAACAAATTAAAACTTGAATGCCATTCAAGCAAAATACAATAATATGATTCATCAAAATCATACAATAAAAAAGGGGTCTTTAACATAACCATAAATAAATATTAGTTCGCTCCGTTTTCAAAAGATGGCTCCACCTGTAAGTTGTGGCCGATTTTGGAAGCGATTACCTATTCTATTGAAAAGATTTGATATCTTTCAACAATAGTTAGTGTGCATCAGCGCCTGTTTCTGACAGCAAAACTGTTTTTTGCCTCTTTGAAAATGTCCGGAATTGTGTTAAATAAACAGCATTTGCGGGAAAAACGGCCAGAAACGGTCAAAAATTACTTGGAAACACTGAAATGGGAGGTCTTACCCCACCCACCGTGTTCTCCAGACCTTGCTCCTTCCGACTACTAGCTTTTTCGATGGATGCAAAACGATTTGGGTGGTCACCGGTTCGGGTCTTTTGAAGAAGCTGAAAAATGGCTCAATGATTGGATCGAGGCCAGAGAGGACTCATTTTTTAGAGATGGTATTCAAAAATTACCAGAGAGATGGGAAAAAGTAGTCGTTTCTGGTGGACAATACTTTGAATGATGTATTTTTTACTTTTTTTCAATAAAAAAACACTTTTTTTGAACACAAAGAAAAGGACCGAATTAATTTGTACTCCCAATATTTTATATAGTGCAAGATCATTTATGTGAAACTGATAAATAGAATGTTATTGCATTTATAATCAACTTGAAAATTATTTCATTTTCTGTTTCATATCTTCAACAATAAATATTGATGATTGATTGAATGCCCAGTGTATTCCGAACAGAAACCAAAGGCACACAGAAAAAGACTTCATCAAATTGTTAAAGGTATGCAAACCTGGGACCTGAAACGTGCATATGTTTTTATAATTCCATTTAATTGATGTTAGAGGGGTTTTACCCAGGGCCCCAAGGCAAGACAAGACAAGACAATCCCCGCCACTGACAATACTGTAAAACTCAACTAAACTGAACTGTTTGACAGAGTCACAATGCGTCATCATCATCATCATCATCATCATCATCATCATTAGTACATGTGTTGTGCTATAAACGTTTATCACTTGCTGTTTCAACTCTTTCAGATATTTACCTAAACCACTTTATCTTCTTCTTAGGATTATTTACAAAATTTTGCTGTTGCTGTTGTTGTTGTTGTTCATATTGTTTGTTGTTGTTGTTGTTGTTGTTGTCATTTGATTGAATTTGAAGCGCGCATTTTGAAATGTTAACGTAGGTCGTTAACAACATTTGCTCGCTTGATCGCTTGCTAACTCTTGACTCGCTTGATTTTGGTTAATTTACGGAATTTTTCTATATGTTTATATGTATGATGTATAAAGTATGTTAACTGTTTTACTCTTCTTGTTGTTGTTGTTGTTGGCACTTTTGTCGTTGCGTTTAAAATTGTAATGAAGCCACAAACCATTGACCATTTTGGTATTTCTTTGCTTAGTCTGCTTCTCTGCTTGTTGCTTATTTCTTTTATTTATATATCTTTTATTTATATATATTTCAAACCAAAAGATGACTCAAGGTCGTTTGGTTGTGGTTTTCATTATATTTGTTTTTTTTTTTGGTTTTTTGTTTTATAATAAATTTATTTTTTTTTTTTTTTTAATATGATAAAATTGAAAATCTTTCTACTCTTACAAATTTATTGGCAAAATAATCAAGTGATTTGAATGAGTTTGCTTTACATTATTTTTTTTTTTTTTTGGTTTTTTAAACTTAATTTCCTGTTTGGCAACCAAACACAACACAAACAACAAAATAAAATAAAAGCAAATAAATGAAAGCAAAGAAAATTGTATTGTATTTTGCATGAATGAATGAAGTTCAATGCACTAAATTATTTACAATAATAGATAATAGAAAAAAACAAAAAAAAAACAAAATGTAACTTTTCCATTAGCAAAAAAAAAATGTAAATAAAACAACATTTTCTTTTGTCTATTTTTTGTACAAATTTGCTATTTTTCTTATTGTTTTTTTTTTTGTTTTTTTGTTTTACTTCTCTACAATTTTTGTTTGGGTTCAGCAAGTTTATAGCTTAAGCAGCAGAGCAGCTGATTAAGACTCACTACTCTTAGTTAAGCAAAGCTGGAGCTGCTCTAAGATTACATAATCTAATACAAACAATTAACTATAAGTTTTACAGACTTTTACTATCAATTTGAGGTTTTAGTATTTAATGAATTTTTCTTTTTATTTTCTCATTTAAGCATTTCAAATTTAAGCGGAAAATAGAAAAAATTAAAAATTTAACACAAAAAACATATGGTGAAAAATCACAATAAGTTGTCAAACATGTTGCCAAACAACAAGTAAAAAAAAGAAAAAAACATGTTATCAAAGCACAAACCCACAAACACAATGGCCAAAAATCCATTTGACCAGGTTAACAAGGAAGTAACACACACACACACACACACACACACACAATTGAAGATGTTAGCTAACAAGAGATGGCAGTAAATCACAATATCACATTTCCCAAGAGCAGCAAAGAGAAAGAGGATCACATAAAACCTAAGTGAAAATAATTGAAATCTTAACTGACTAAGGACAAGAAATTAAAGAAAATATATACATGGAAACATTAAAACTTCCTTAAGTTGACTTTAAGGATGATTGTACAACATGATGAACCCAAATCTCATATCAATGGAATTAGTTGTTTTGATAATCAAACAAAAATGAAATACAATTAATAGAGATTTTTGTTTTTTTTTTTTAATAAAGTGGGAGTACAAATTAATTCGTTTATTTTTTGTGTATTCAAACTACTACTTTTTCCCATCTCTCTGCTAATTTTCGAATACCCCAACCATCTCTAAAAAATGAGTCCTCTCTGGCCTCGATTGAGCCATTTTTCGATTTCTTCAAAAGACCCGAACCGGTGACCCCCTAAATCGTTTTGCATCCGTCGAAAAAGCCAGTAGTCGGAAGGAGAATTGTTGACAGATGTCAAACCTTCCCAATGGAATAGGTAATCGCTTCCAAAATCGGCCACAACTTGCAGGTGGAGCCATCTTTTGAAAATGGACCGAACTAATTTGTACTCCCAATAAATAATAAAAAAATCCCTTTTGCATTTTGTGAATATTAAACAAATAATGATTATCAGAATAATATACAAGAACTCTTACATAATTAAAGATCTAATGAATATTGATTGATTAAAAATTACAAAGTTAATTACAAGTTAAAATTGTAGAAATTCTTTTAAATCAATACTTTGGTATTTGAATGAATGAATCAAAATCAAAAGTCTAGCAAAATAAATCCAATTTTGTATAAAAAGTTTAAAGAAAATATTAGAAGATATTAATTTAATACAATAAATTATTAACAAAAATGTTGATCTACTCTAAAATTCAAAATGAAGAATATTACAAGTTTATTTCAAAATTAACTCCTCTCCTTACTTTGTAGTATTGTAAATCAAAGTCATCTAGACAATAAAATATGTTAGTGTGTTGCTGTAAGATGATTTGTAAAAGTTAAAAATTAATTTAACCTTGACTTGAAGTGACTTTGAAGGGCTGCTTGTTTGCTTACTTAGCATAATAATAGGGAGAAGAATGTCAGAAAATATATGTAGGTCATCTACATATATTACCTATATAGATAGTATTGATTGTATTGATCAATCGATCGATCGATCGATCATTCAAAGTGGGAAAACTTGTTTAAGAATTTGATTTGATAAACGGAAATCCGGTTCCATACACACACACACACACACACACACACACACACGCGCTTACACACAAAGATTCTTCCATAAGAAATTAAATATTAATGAGTTTTCATGAATTTCATTAACATAGAAAATTTTTTGAGGCTACAAATCTATGATACACGGAACTATTGTATTTTAATATAAGAGACCCAAACAACATATTGTATAATTCCTGTTCTGTATTAATGATGTTGAACAAAATTATATTATACCATATATTCTTAAACAAAATTTAATTATTACCTCAGCATTAATTGGATTCAAATCGCTTTCGTTGACTTCTTCCAATGCCAGAAGATCACCATTTTGACGTTTTACTCGTAAGCCAGGAGCTGGAGCCGCTGAACTTGTATGCAACAAAATGTTGACAATCATCATTAGAATTAAACAACAACTGTTCTTAAAAGGTTGCATGATGATTTGATTGATTTGTTATTAATTAATTATTAATTAAATTTGTGGTGTTTATTCTTTTATTGAGATGTCGTTAGAAGCCTTCCCTTCTTCCCTATATTTGGCGGTTTGATTGAAAATTACTTTCAGTTTTATACTTCAGTGAAATGTTGTTGTTGTTGTTGTTAAATCTGAAAATTAATTAAATAAAAAACAAATATATATAAATATAAAAATCCTTTCAATAAAATAAATAAAATGTAAGTAAGTAGAAACATTAACAGAAATTAAGGTTAGTTGGATTGCGCACTATGCTGCGTATACGCAATCCGAATGAGGCGCGCATACGTAAATGTTGTCGCACAGCCACATGACCTTCAACGAAGCGTGTTTTGATTATTTTCTTTTCTTTTTTTTTTTTTTTGATATATAAATATATATTTTATTTTTCTTTTGTATCTTTTTCTTTAAAAAAAAAAACCAAAAAAAATACTTAATATTTTTGTTTATTTTTTTTTATATAGCAAAAACCAAATATACAAACATATTTTTCCATCACACAAAATACTTCAAAATTTTAGCAAAAAAACAAAAAAAAAAAAAACAAAAAAACACAAAAAAAAACAGCAAACTTTGGTTTGGAAGAAGTCAAATACACAAAAATTGCAGTGAAATGAAATAATGTAATGTAACTGAACCGTTCACCAACAGTAAAACTTTACCACAAAATCAAACACGACACATAAAATTGGCTTGGCTTGGAGCCGCAAGGAGGAACACTCTCAGTGGCTGTTGCGATGGGGACGCACGATACTCGCACGTTCACAAACTTTAAGCAAATGACTGCAGACGAAAGTTACTTCACTGATTTAGCAGTGGCCAAAAATTGGTTACAACAACCCACAGATACATATACAAGCGCAATTCCAGATACACCGATGCAATACATTAAAATAATGAAATATCTGCTGCAGCGGCAGCGAATCTCACTCATTCATATTTATTTTATATCTGAGTATATGTTTTATAATATTGTTGTTGTTGTTGTTGTATCTGAAGCCATTGGCCATTAAGTGCGCTTCATAAGTTGAATTGTTTATATGTGTGTGTATACGTTTGTATGTATGTATGTATCTCTTTGTGTGTATGTGTGTGTGTGTGTGTGTGTGGGTCGTTTGTATATCCAAAGCGCAGCGCTTAAACCGAGTGTTTTGAGCTTAATTTTGGAACAAACTCATTGTAGTAGAAGCTGCAGCCCGCATTAAGCCAATATAATTTGGTTTTTTTATTCGATTGTCTTTTCTTATATATATTTTTTTTTTTTTATTTTTGGTTTTTTTTTTCTTCTCCTCTTCCTCCTCTTTTATTCACTCTATCTCTCTCTCTCTCTCTCTGTCGGCATACACTTACAGTTGCACATGTTGCTGTTGTGTAAAAAGAAATCGTAAAGTGTTACTATGCTGCCACTGTTGACGTCAAAGACGCGTATTTCGTCTTTCGTTATTGATACATAAACGCGCTGCGAAACTAAACACAAAAACCAAAAAAAAAACATCTCTTAACGCTTTACCAAAGCGTCAAAGTCGAAGTCAACGTTGAGTCCCAGTTCGAATTCGAGTTTTTGAGTTATCTTTTGGTTTCTTTGATTTCTCGCTTTACACTCAAAAATTATAAAAGTAAAATCAGCTCAAACACTCAAAGGAGTTTTTACTGCTAAAAGAAACAAAAGAAAAACTCAATCTTATTTCAATTGTTAATACAATATTTTATTTTAAACTAACTTAATATTTGGATGATGTAATAAATATGTTATTCTGGCAATTTTACTACGCCATCCGTGCAGTGTATTATTCTTGATTTTGGAGTCCTGCTTTTCGCTAATTGTCTGTACTGTGTACTGAGATATCAGCAAAGTATTTGACAAAGTTACATAATATAACATAATTAGGATATAATAGAAACATCATCACATCATTTTATGTCTATTCAAATTTGTTTTTCTTCTTCCTTTCAGAAGCAGTAATCATAAATATTTCAGTTTCATTAAGATCATAACTGTAGGTAACCTTAAAAGATTTTTTGCATGCATGTGAACAGAGACAGAGGCGGGTATTTGATTTTGTGCATTTAAACAAAAAAAGGACTGCGAAGATTTCTTTAAGAAGAATAATAAATTCTTCGAAAACCCAGAAAAAAAAAAATTAATAAAAAATGGGCCAAGTGCGAGACAGATTCGTACACGGAGAGTTCCCTACCAGATTGGGGTTTGTATGGGAGGTAACACCACCATTTAAGATGGGCGATTTCTATTTAGTGGCATCACTTATTTTCCAAAGCTACTCATATATTCATATTTCATCCGAATACCTCTGGGAATATTCGCTCCTTCCAATCTCTTAATTTGACAATATCACCATCTTGTGCAGCTTATACGTATCTTCCTCTACTCCGACTTCCTTTTTGTCTTTAGTCTACACAGTCCATTTGCAATCACCCGGAACCATATCATATTTCAGAACTCAGACAATTCAGTATCATAAAGAAAAAAAATTCTCCACATATGTATATTGTTGCGAGGATAGTTTATTAGCGACTAAAAATATAATTCATTCATAAGGGTAACAAAAGGAAATAAAGAAATAACATAAGTAAATGATCATACATGTTGCAATGTAACTTTCAAATATGTTCTAACATATTTTTTCAACATATATGAATCTATATATATAATTTTATTTTATTAATTTAAATAAATAAATGAATAAATTTTATTTTGAATACCATTCACAATACAAATAACGGAAGAACATCCTGGCCAAAACGTATTGTACCAGGTCCCGACACAAATCACACTACATCGGCATGAGTCAGAACATATTTGTTACCAGGTGAATCCGATAGTAACATCAACGGGGGCTGCCCCCGTGATTCATCAAATAAAGAAAGTTCAACAAATTTTGTGGTCGAAGCATCCATGTTACCAGGTGAATCCGATAGTAACATCAACGAAGGCAGTCATGATTCATCAAATGAAGAAAGTGCAACAAATTTTTTGCGTCGAAGGCTTCGGCGGTGAATATAGAATTATAAGGTGGGAGGGACCCCCCAACTATGATCTTTCCCGAATTGTCGACAACAGCGAATGCAGTATTATGTTGTGTTTTTGACCCATCTGTGTAGAGCCAATTTATATCCCAGAGCTTTTCTTTTAGCACTAGAAATCTCGCCAGGTATTCTGAGCTGGTAGTATTGTATTTGGCTGCTACATGCAGACTGGTATTGATGCTTGGCTGATACCGAGCCCAATCTGGCTTGGGCTTTACAAAGTTGGAAAGTTGGGGTGATGGCAATTCCAGATCCGTACTATACTTGACGCATCGTCTGATAGTCGAAATGCATTTATAATGCCGCTTTTGTTTGAAGATGCCGACAAAAGCCTTTGCTAGCAGTGGATTGGGTGTCGTGTAGAGCTTGGGAATTAACTGCATTGTAGTTTCCACAATCCTTTCCTCAATGCTGGGTAGCCCGGCTTCTGCCAGGATACAGGCAGTGGGAGATGTGGGGAAAGCGTTGATCGATCTGCGAACAGCTGCGTGATATGGTGGATGTATTTTTTTCATATGGGACTTAGCACACCATCCAAAGATAGGGAGACCATAGTCGATTTTGGAGAGCATAAGGGCCCGGGTGATGTTTACGAGGGTGTTTATATGGACATTGGAGTGTTTGGAACTTAAAAATTTAATAATGAGAAACGGTAACAGTCTTGACTCTTTCAATGAAGATGTAAAAGCTAGATCAAGAGGATGAAGAAGAAGTCCCCCAAGTCTGAATATAATTTATGCCAATTGACACACAGAAAGAGGATGCAGATACAAAAATTTTGATATTCAGGCTGGAGGTAATGGATCACAGAACAATTATTTTATAGCTCACCATTTGAAATTTAAATATATTTTCTAAATCACTTATTCGTTCATCACATTAATTTATTTAACAACTTAAGGTAAAATGACACTAGAATCACAAGAGAAGAAGAAAATGTTGAATTCGTACACAGAATGCAAACATATTTTAAAATTACTTTACAAAAACTTTCATGATAAAGGACAAATAAAAAATTTTTATATTGCTTTTTAAATTTTACACGATTATAAAATGTCAAGTATTTGCGTAAGAGAAGAAGGAAGAATGTTAAACAAGTCCCTTATTTTAGAAGATTATATCTAACATCGGGTATCAACCCGAACATATAATACGAGTAAATTAAATCACAGAAAATCCGAAGCTCATAACAGCTTAATTTGATGATGTGATCCTTGCGACTTTCATTCTTCAAATCAAAATAATGAATGCTACATTCCGGAGAAGGATTTACTAGTACAGCACAAGAACAAGAACAAATACAATACAATCAATAGAAAAGCAACTTCCACACAACTCATGATATTTGGATTTTTTTCCTTCAAATTATGTAAACATTCCAATGGATTGAAGATTTATTATATAAAAAACTGTGTGTACTACTTTCTATAATTTAAATTTAAAAATAAATTTGCTTATAAATTAAAACTCATTTGTCATTGACATCCCTTTTGTTCAAGAGAGTTCACTGTATAATTAATAAAAGGTTATTCAGTACAAAACTGACTTTTTTTTATACGAGTATCTATGGCTTTAGACTAGACTTACACGTTATATACGTAAGTAAGTACAAAGGATATTAGTTGATATATATAGTTTACCACCAAAAAATGTTAGTATTGTAAATAGATCATTATAAATGATGTGGAGTAAGGACTCATGTCGACTTTCCTGAATTTTGCGGCAAATTCAATGTGCTTCAGTACAAAATGTGATGTGTCTTAAAAGTGAATGAACTCATATTATAAACTTAAAAAAAATAATCATTGAAACTATGCAAAAATATACATACATATTTTCAAGTATATTATAAATTACAATTATTTTATTTTGTTAATTTTTGAATTGATTTTTTTTTTTTTTTTTGTTTTTTTTTTTTCAGATATAAAATCGCATACACATTTGAGTAATTATGTATATTCGACGCACCTCAACACCTTTAACATAAATTCATTTATACATAAACTTTCAATTTTTACGAGGTTGCTTTAGGCCTATTTTCGATCTTAACTTTTCCAGTAAACTACTTACTCTCATTCATAAGTAGAAACCTTCACAAGCCAAGCTTTAACCATAAATCAATTCAAAAATGAGTAGTTTCACAACTTACATAAAAAAAGTAGAGTTCAAGCACCGTTCTCTTCTTACTAAGTAATTACCTATGTATATATTTATGTATCTAAAGATCTGCACGAATCCATTCGCCTTAGTTCACTTCTGTGTACATTGTATCTTTCATACCCTAGTACTCTATATTTTTTCTATTCTATATTCTTTATCAATATAATGGGCATCGAATATAAAATACAGAAAACTACTAACCTAATTATTATGAGTTTCTTAGAAAATGAAAGCCTTATTGATGCAGTGAATTGATTTTTACAATAAGATATTTAAAAAAATTATAAAATAAAAAAACAAAATTCATTAAAATTCTATTGTTTATGACAACAAAGATAGAATTATAGTGATTTGTAGTTAGATCTTATTTAAAAAAAAAAAAACGGGAAAACAAAAGTATTGTAGATTATGAAGGATTATTGATCATAAGCAAATTGAATTTTTCAAAAGAAAAGTTCTCAGTTGAATGTTTTGTCCCTCAGAAAACTACAAAAGTTATGTATGGATGAACAACTTCACGTCCTGAATGAATAATTCAATACAGTTTTCTATACTAAATGTTGCGGAACAATTAACCCCTTACTCAGCATTGTTACTCATTATTATATCCATATTTTCTACTTCAACACGAACATCTGATCTTTTTTACTGTGTAATGCAAACAAAAATAATATTGTAATAATTATAAAAACTTCTGATTCCAGTCTGAACTGGAGTTCAACCTTTGATGGTCTGTATGGAGAGCAGTTACTTATCCAATGCACCAATGATGTCAGTTGTTTGTTACATACGCACTTTAAAGACACAAAATGCAAGTGCATTTATACAACTTTATATTTATGATCATCAAACTCCTTTTCAAACACTTTTCTGCTCCTTAACACAAATGCATTTACATGCAGAATATTTGATTAAACATGTTGTAGCCAACGATTTCCACCAATTACCAGTCACTACTATAACCCCTTTTATGTGATAGCTCAAAAAAAAAAAAATAAAATTTTTTAAAATACTCCCAGAGTCCCCAGTCGGTTATTCAATAACAGCTTCATGTTTGCCTAAGGGGTATTCTGGTCTAGAGCCCTAGTTTTTGGGTATTTTTCAAACTAGGATAAAAAAAAAATTACAAACATTTTTAGCATCCATTTTTTTATATAATGTTTATTGATTTTTAAAGTATATAAAAAAAATTTAAAAAAGAAAAAAAGTCAAAAATTCATCCAATGACAGGACGATGAAGGGGGGGTTGCCATTCAAAGGGTGCTCCCTGGTTGACATGATTCCAACCTTTGTAGTGATCTAAATCAAACAAGGAAAAAAAATTCTCAATCAGTAAAGATGTCGCTATCGTTTGTGCTTCAGCCAAAAAAAAAAAAAAAAATTCACAAAACTTCCACTTCCACTTTCCACTTGAAAAAAAAATTTTTTTTTACCCCTATTTTTCGACCTTTACGAATTTTTTAAAAATACTTGGAATTAAAATTTTTCAAAATCCAAGGGTAAGACGATAAAAAAATGTATAAAGAAGATTCTCACAAAATTTCAAAGGAATCGGTCAGATAGAACTTGAGATATCGTGTCAACCACCTCAACAAAAGGAGTTTTGAGAAAAACGCGTTTGAAGTTTGAGAAAGATTTCCAGTAGAATAACTCAAATAATAATATTGGCTTTTATATGGAAATTTAAAAGTGCACATGTATTAAAAAGATAATATTATAAAGAGCTCGAGTCGGATATAAAAGACTTTCTGGAAAGAATGAATCCTTAAGTCACCCGGTAACATCTGCCGCTCATTGTGTGATCACTCTGCTCGGCCGGCTTGGATGCCACATCACAAAATCCACTGTATCTCCCAAAATAATTCGAATTTTGAAAAATCCTCTTAAGAGCATATTTTTGGAAGTCTAAGCTTTGAAAATATGCAAGAAAAAAAATCGATTTTTTCAATTTTCTAGACCAGAATACCCCCTTAATTCTCGTGATCTTAAAAGAAGATTCAAAAAAAGCGATGATGATTTTTGAAATTGTACTACTCCACGACGCGCATAAGAGAGCTTCGCTTTAAAAATGATTTGTTTAAGTGAAGAATTTTATGTCTTGCAATGCCTCCACCATTAATAAAGAACTGTATCAACTTCTTTTCAAGACAATTTGCGAAACTTAACTGTTATTATTTTACGTATTTTTAGTCTTCAATGAATTTATGTTATAAAAAAGAAAAAGAAATCCATTCATTCTACATTTAGAATACCATACTTGTATACTCAATACTTGCTGATACTCATACACATACATACTTCAAAGCATCATTTTCGTTTCAAATGAGCACGGTACAACATGCATTTATTCATTACCCGTTAGACCGAATTTGTGCAGGTCTCTAATATGCATATTGAAGACATTCACTCATAAAGCAAGAGAATTATGTCATCTATTATAATTCTAGACATTTGTGACCAACAATAAACAATAAAGTAACATGCAGCAACCAAAAAACAATTATTAGATTAGTTAGATTTGTATGACTGTTTGCGTGTGTGTTTCTACCTGTTTAGGCTTAACAACAATTTAATCACGCCAACTCGTTTACTAGTTCGTTTTATTGCTCATACGCCTAATCAACAAAAACGCTTAAAAAGTAAAAAAATATCTTACTTTTTTATTTTCCATCTACTATGCTATTGTTGCTTTTGAACTGAAATTTATGTTGCCACCGATAAAACATATATATTGTATATTAAAAACTAGCACGAGGGGTTTTCAGTATAATCAACAAAAAGTTTTTCACTAATCCAACATCCAACAAATAAAAAGAAGGTTAAATCCAGCTATGCCGAAGTTGTCATACTCTTCACGCAATTCTAGAAAACGTGTTTGCCTGTGCTCTTCTGCCTTGTGTGATCTTTCAAATGAACACAAATCTATAGGTTTATAAAATAAATAAATAGGTAAAATATCCAAGGAAACTGTAGTTTAAATTTAAAAAACTAAGTTTTAATAAAGTTTTTTTTTTATTTTAATCAATTCTAAAATCTTTCATCTGTAAGTATGTACTGGAGTTTAATATTATACCACAGCTAACCATTACCAGGCTGATCTTCAAAGAAATTCGTGAACACCAGAATCTCGGAGGAGTTATGGGGTTTTTTTTTCAATACATCTAATCGGGGCATGTAGTAATAAGGTCAATAGCTCCCGCCATTTCACTAACTTATTCCACATATATAGAATATATGGAATTTGTGATCTTTTAAACGACAAATCACAAAGACCAGATATTTGCTGGACTTTCCTGGTGCATTTGGAAATTATCCAAATATAGTGGGTGTACCGATTTATCATAGGTGTGTTTTTTAATTTTTTGGTTACTAGATCCTGTCCATCTGAAATGAAAACTGAAACCGAAACACGAAACATTAGGATTGCCATCAGCATGGACAATACTAACACAATACAATAACAATTTGTTCACATTTGTTTCATAAAATACTCATTATTCCCACAAAAAAAAAATCAAAAAACATTAGTTGATATCATCTAGTATTAAATGCTGCGTATTATATTCACTTTCCACATTACTAATATAATTCAACAACAATTTGTTCACATTTGTTTCATACAATATTTAATATTCTTATAAAAAAAAATCAAAAAACATTAGTTCTTATCATCTAGTTTTAAATGTTGCGAATTATATGTTATGTATCTCAAGATTTGACTCAGATTGATAAAAATTATACTTTAAATTATTACATAATATGTTTAATTTGTTTAAATAAATAAAATAATATAAGTTTTCCATTTTTTTTTTCTCTTTTGGGAACTTTGTTTTAGAGACATTTTTGTACTCTGGTATCAAAGGAATAGGTAAAAGGATACTTATATAAAATTAGCTTGTATCACTTTAGGGTTCCGCACACTAACCAAAACTATACCCTAAACATAAGTCAAATCAATAATTATACATCAGAGGGTTGGCAAAAACGTTTACAATGGGGTGCGTCAGGAGGATATCTTCGGCAAAGGTGAACTTAAAATTCTTTTTACTTGTTTTTTTATTGTTGTCCCTAAATCCTACGGTCAGACAGACCTAGCCTGGTTTCTATATCTCAGCAACTATAAGATATGAAGGTTTTATGTGCGCAAACTACTATGTTGGTTTCTGTATAGATAAAGTTATTTTCAAATTTTTGCATTATCCATTCATTTTCAGAGATAATTTTTGCTTGTCGTGGTAAAAAATTTAAATTGTTTAAAAACAAAACTATTTCACCATTTAGAATTTTTAAACATATTTGTCTGTCATCCCTTCTAGATGGCAATCTGCATCTATGGGTTACAACAATGACAATAAGTACCTAACAAAGATGTATGGCTTACAATATTTAGGTAACATTTAACATAATAATAAAACATACATATGTACAATATCCATAGTACTTATCTATACATATTGTACATATTATCTATATTAGGTTGAATGATTGTTGGAAACGTCAGAAGAAATATGTGCAGCTGATAATGCAGTCGAATGTGAGTTATACATTTATGATCGTTGGCAATTCCCAGACTCCGTGCAGCTATAATGCAGGATATAGAAAAAAAAACAGAGCGAATTATCACATGGTCCAACACAAAAGATCTCTATAGGTTGAAGTGCAAACATTAGCAATTTAATTTAATAGCTGATTATCTAACTAGAAAGGCAGCTGAATTCTCTTTTAGTTGTCCTGGACCCTTCTGTGGATTGTCATTCAACTTTGTTGGAAGGAGGACTGTTGAAGATAAATAAAGTAATGTAATCTTTTTCTTATCTTAACACTTCGTATTCATATTGGTAATTTGGATTTTTGGAGATAAACATCTCCATCTCTCGCATAACATGTACATTATTTGTGCAGTTGTTACTATTGTTGTTGGTCTTATTGCTTGTGGCCAAGACCTCAAGCAAATGTCAACATTTGCAGAAGAGCCACAAATTCATAAAGTGTTAAGTTAATCACATGGCAGACACCACACGACATTGAGTGTGAGTATTTATTAAAGCGATGAGATCTGTGGAGCAGTTTATTTCTTAATCATTTAAAATTGTTTCATTTTTATCTATTTCACCATTATTTTTATTATGTTGTCATGAAATCTGTTCAATACATTATTCTTGTTTATTGTAAATACCATTAAATTCAAATTGAATAATTTAATTTTGAATTGAACAATCTTGTTGGTTCTTTATGTTTTTATTATTTAATAACATTTTGATCGCCATAAAATCTACATAAACATTTCATAGAGAGTTCATTGCAAAATACCAAATAGTCACCCTACACATCACACATAACACATTGTCACATTTGCATTTACACCATTGCCCCTCTCTTTAGCTAGTTACAATGTTGTCATAAAAGTTTTTGTTTAATCGCATTTTTACTCATTTGACATTAATTCATAGAGATTTTTTCTGAAATTTATTTTTTTGTTTTCCATTAAAAACACCAAAAGTTAAGTCACGCTGACACCTTAACATTCCATAATAATTATCTTATTGATTTAATGCCACACTTTGAACTTTTTGCAAGCCTTTTTTTTTTGTTGTTTTGATGTTGTCTTGTTGCTATTTTTTAAGAAGTGGAACAAAGATATTAGAGGTCTTGAAGTAAACGGAGCTTTGCTTTGGCTTAATCGGACCTGATTTAACTTGACTTGGCTTTGTTCTGCTACATTATTATTGATGAAATTCTTCAACTCAAGTTTTGGTACACCCCACAAACCATGATCTATTAACTGGGGTAAGAACTTTTGAGCAAATAAGATCTGAAAATACTACCGTTGCAACATTTGATGTAAGAAGCGTAATAGGCCTCCGTTCAAAATAATTCTTAGTAGTTTATATGGTCACTTTAACCTTGATTGTGAGACTGAAAAATATCATCATTCACCTGCCTCATGAAAGTAGTCCCGAAACGTGTTATACCTTTCTTTTTTTACTTTTTTTGACCAGTGATGAACATGAACTTGTTACTGGATTACACTTCGCATTCGACATTTTTAAAAATTCCAATAGAATTTTATGGCGAACTCTCTCTCCGCCTCAACAACCCACAAGTAGGTTTTTTTTTTTTTTTTTTAAATCTTTGGTCTAGGTAAGTTGCAATCAAATAGTTGAAGTCTTGACTTAAGGAGTTGAAACGACTTTCTAATTCTGCTTTCAACGAGGCCCTAATGAGTGGAAAATCAGTTATTTGCTTAGCTTCATGTTTATCTAAATACTTTTTAGGGCAGCAATGTGTGGTATCACTTCCGACACGCAAAACAAACCAGATCTTCTTATTTCAGTTATTTCTTGAAAGGTTTTTAATAGTTTGCTGCATTACTCCATGAGACCCCACTATTGAGAAGTCAAAATGATGAGTGCATCGTGATCAGCAACATACAACAATAAGGCCCGCTTTTGTTCTAACAGATGCTCTACCATATAAAATGTGCAAATCCATCTAGGATTAATACTTATATAGCACAAACCGATGCTTGCTGAGCTAAGCCCGAGTGGTTGAAGTGCATAACAAATCATCTACCAGTAGCATTCATTGATGTTACTTCAGTGACTTCATGCTCTAATTTGAAATCAGAGGATAACCAATGAGCTGTGAAAATCGGGAAGCTTATTAATTCTTATTTTCTCATAAATTCTATCGTAGATGTCAGGAATATTTTTTGTAAAATATCGACTGCGATGGAGGGTTTATTTTAATCATGCTGCTTTTATCCAGTCTTTGCATTTCTCCTTTTTTAACTGGGCAACTGGGTATTGTGAAAATACCTTTGTCCACCAATGTATGTTTTTAATAGTCTTTGATAAGACAATGAAGCGCTCACTTGGCTCATGAACGAAAAGGCCCGAATTCGCAACCTGCGAAAATAAAATAATAAAAAAAAAAAAAAATAATTCGCATCCTTTCAAATCTTGAATCGTTTATTGGCGCGAACTAAATGTGGACCCATTTTAACATATCCAAAGATTGTGTCAATTAGATCAAATTCTATGGTCAATAACAACTTCATTTGTTCAATAGAAAAATTGTAAATTTCTTTGTAAGAATATGAATATATTTCGCAAAATCAAATACATTGGTTAGTATATAATTTCAGATTTAATTTCATTTAAAATTCTGTTATTTTCATATAATATTTATCAAAGATTTTTAATGGGGTTTCTCTCTTCCAACATCTTTAGATACTTTATTTATAATTGTAGTCAAGCCTAGTGAAATCAAAGTGTTAACATGAACATTAACTGTAACAAGTGTAGAAACAACCTTGCCTACTTGCGTTTACTGTCAACATTTATCTGTACGTAGCGGTTTGGTTCATGGGCAAACAAAAGCCCATTACTTCATTTGCGAAACAGAACCTGAAATATTCTGTCACAAGACAACTTTGCAACTTAATTGCCGATGAGGGTGGACGCTTTTATTCTTTTTATTCTGTAAGACATACAATTTTCTTTGGGTGTGAATTCTACAATATTTTCTGATATTTATTTGATGTCGATTTGAGTATTTAACATGTGCTTCAAATAAACATTAAACATTGTTTCACTGAAGTTGACTCTAAAAATGTTTCAAATCAAGTTACAATACATGAAACATTGAAATTAATGTACACTGTTATATTTTTTTATTATCATTCAGAATAAATATTATAATTACAACTAATAACTTAGTTTAAAATGTTTGAGCAATTGTGACAAAGGCCTTCAGCACAAAAGCTACTTAAGTACATTAAAAGTAAAGTAATTTAAAGTAGTGACATATTTACACGTTTTGCAATTAAAATCTAAATAAAAATTATATATATTATAATATAAATTTTTTTATTTTTTTTTTGTTGATTTCTGAAAGATGTAATTTCTTGTAATGAAGATGATAATTAAATATTATTATTATTTGTTTATTTAGTTCATTGTTGTTTATCTTTAATCAGATGCTGCTGAGATTTTATTTTTATTTATGAAGGCAATGAATTGAAGTCAACTAAAATATAATTTTTTATCTAAGTTTATTTTATAGTATTGACCTACGATTTTTAATATATCCAACTGAAAATAACCCACTGTGTTTCGTAAATAAATAAATGGAATTTTTTAACCAACAAGCTTTCAAGATTGCAGAGTACAAGATTCTATTTGTCATTGTTTGATTAATTGACTTAATGGATTTTCAATGAAACTCAATTCTTATCAGATCAAAACAGGTTTCTTTCTGATTAATAAATAATGATGAGCAAAGTTAACTAGCAGATGTCAAAAGTAAAGGATTTGCCGAAAATGTTGTCCTAAAATTACTTTCACTACTTGAATTAAAACTCAGTTCCAGTTGTTTTATGTCATTCGACTTAAGTTTGACCTTAAGATGGTGGTCTGTCTTATTTTCTTCTCTTATTTTTTGATATATTTATTTAATTTTTGATTTCTTGGTTTCTTACTCAAAATCAAGTTACATTTTCAACCTTGTGACCTACAAAACTTTACTTTTGCCTTTTCGCGTCTTAATTTTACACTTCATTTTTGTTTTTTAATCTTTTTTATCTTTTTAAATATTTAAGTATTTTTTGTGGTCTCATTTTTTTTATTTTTTTCTTTTTTTTTAATTACTGTGGTTTCTGTATCTTCTCTCTCTTCACTTCCTTTATCTAGGGTTTTTTATGGTTTATGCTTCAACATATTTAATTTTTGTCATTTTACGCTGTGCAACACATAAAGTTTTGTAGACGATCTGACGTGATCTGATAAACTAGGCTTTCAATTAAGCTTCATATATGTTTATTGAGGACCTTGTACTGGATTATGATTGTTTCTGTATTTATTTTTTGTGTGTCTTATTTCGGTAAAAGGCATCAAAAATTTTGAAATGAGAATTACATTTTATAACCAAACAATTATCTGTTCAGATATGTTTAAGAAATTCTAAACAAATGATTCTGGGTTCGATTTAGAAACACTTCTTGTGCGAAGGATGAATGCAATCATACCATTATTTTTACTTCTAGAGAAGTCATGGCGAAAGTGTCTGTCAGATTTGAAAGTGCTTTTTTCCAATGTGAAACATATTTGAATGGTTTCACCCTATTGAAGAGGTAAGGTCCTTGCTAGAAACTGTCTGCACTGCTGACCAACTCTTAGCAATCTGTAAATTTAAGGAAAAAGCTTAAGTCTAATGATTTCGCCATATGAAAAACTCCTTGAATATTGGAACTTTTGCTTCTAAAGACTTTATCAAACAGAATTTTGACAACTCTTTCGCAAAATAACAAAGTGAACTTCTATCAACCTAAGACAATAAAATTGTCCACTTATGTTTATAAAATAAATGAAACAAATGAACATTAAAATCACTTGACTTAAATATTTAACACTTTAATTTATTACATAAATTTTTGTTTCTAATACCAATAATTTTATAACTTCTCTTTATATTGTGTCTTACTTATAAGTATTTTCTTTTCAGTTGCTCCATTTCTTTAAATTTCTTAAGCTTTTGTTGTTGATATTTATACTTGATGTTCTCTTCCAAAATAACTGCTTGCTTTCGACCAAAACATTGGCTGTTTTTAAATCTTAAAACCGTTTTTACTTGATACCAGTAGCGAGTTTCTTTACAATGCTGATCATCAATAGACATTTGACGTAAATAAGTCAGACCCAAAAAAACCTTTCTCATTTGTGCTTTTAAATTATTACGTTTGTACACTACCTTTACTGCATTCTCTTGTTCATTCTGAGTAGTTTCTTTATGACTTTTCCGTAACTCTCGTATGGCAGACTCCAACCGTTTTTGCGTAATGTACTCAAATAATTTAACGAATTCTATTATAATCAAATGTCGTGAGTTTTTGGCAATTACGCTTATGATGATACGGACAATTTTTATCGTAGATCCACGAACGTGGCATTGGCGATAACATAACGTTTTTCAGCAGATTAACATATCCAAAATACATTTGTGTTATATTAAATTTTAATCCCTTGTCCATCAAACCTAATACTTTATATATTTGCAAGACACGGTTAACTTCTTCTGCCTCATCATCAAGTAAAGATATAATCAGCCATGGTGCCATCAGTTTGAATCGTATACAACTCATAATTTTAGATACATGCTGCTGCGGACCGTATCTGATAAGCACGTATACTGATGAGTCTCCATTCATCACCCAATACTGATGATCAATAGCAAACATCTTTTTCATATTTAGCAATAACTTGCAATATTTGCCCAGACAGACCAGTTTTATTGAGCAAATAGTCTAGCATTATTGGTGTCTTTTGTTTCCCAAAACAAGAACTTGAAGGACAAGAATTTAATCATAGTTGTGTAAATGGTTCTATATGGCAATTTATCAAATTTAGCAAGTCATAATATCCACGGCTTTTCGCTAATCATCCAGTTATGTATACCTCTTTCGTAATAGAACACGAATATACTTCACAGTCTATGTCAAATGGCATCAGAACGACCGAATATTCAGAAAGTCTATGTCAAACCTGTGACCAAATTCGTACTAATATTGGTAGCAATCAAACTCATACATTAGTTATTTGGAATTTTCAGCGACTTCAATGATGGCCTCTGCATAATATCAGTAAACTGAACTATCTTCTTTTAAAATCAATCTTTTTGCTCTAAAAGTCATCATCATCAGATGAGTCCATCCGTCTATCCTTACTACCACAATTAAGTACATCGTTTCGATTCAAATCAAATCGGTTTTTGTCCATTTTCCATCCAAATTCTTAAATATAAATTACAATTTTAACTAATATTTGTTTCTATTGTGTTGTAATATTAAATGGAATTTTAAAGCCTACTAAATTATGAAAATGACTGAGTTAGAACAGAAAAAAAAACGACAAAATCAAGAAAACAAACTAACACACATACTTTTCTGATCAATTATTTATGACGGAAACTAAAGGTGAATTTTAAAAGATTGGCACTTTTGTGCTCCTCTACACGTTGTCACAAGGTTTATCATAAGTCTATTAAGTCCCACACATGCTAAAAATTCAACATACCTATGTTAGTGCTCATGGCTTTACATCGCAACTTTTCATTTGATAATCATGAAATACCATTTTATGAATCACTAAAGGCTGAAGTTAAGTTAAGTTAAGTTAAGATGAAGCAGTGAAGTCAAAGAAGTTTTGACTAAGTACTATGCAGAACACAGTTTCAAAAGTTCTGCTCAACATTCTCAGTATATGGAATTGGTAAGCATAGCACCTTTATCTATATAATATATGGTAAAGTTGATAACAAACTCATATTAGTATAAATTTCTGACAAAGTTTTCTTTCCAAGTTTTCTGATGCCCTTTTCAATATAAGAAATTATGTTTGGAGATTTAAGATCCCTTCAAACATAATATAAATGAATCATTCATTTGAAATCGAGGCCATTATTGATTTATTGTTTGTTTTAGATATTTTTTTAATTATTCTATTTGAAACATTATAAATTAGGAACTCAACTACTTTGTTTCGAATCCTTACATTGAATTTATAAATGGAAACCTTGATCTCAAACGTAGAATAAGCAAAACTTATAAGTAAGGTAGAAATTTTTTACTTTACATATTTTTAAATGAAATTGAAACCAAAATAATTGCAATATAATTATATGTACCACCAAACCAACCCTCCTCCTTTATTCCGCTTGTTAAAAAAAAATACATATTATTTCAACAGAAAATGACTGACGACAATTTTTCAAGACATTTTAATTTATAATAATAAATGTAACTAAATGCATGCAATAATCGTTAGCCATTGCATGTCTTGTTATTTTAAGTTAAAAAATGTCAACATAGTAAAATAAAAATTGCATTTCAAAAAAAAAATATGTCAAAAAATTATTTAAAAAAAAGGAATATAAAAGATCTTTCGAATTCAATTTTTATTACACTCTTGTTTCACAATTTTATAGGACATCTAGACCTGATAAAGCTGAATTTATCGATCTGAAAAGACTAAAACTAAAAAACTATTTAAATCAGACTGAGCATTGAATTTAGTGATACATTTGTAAAGAAAATTTTTAGGTTATTAATCTAAAGTCGAGTTCATTAGTTTATTATGGATATGCCATCCATTAGAAGTACAATAATACAATATAATAATAAGTTTATTTTTCGATTTTTGGAAATGACCTTGGTTCTATTGAAACAAGATTTACTTGACACATAACAATCAAGCCATTTGAAATAAATCTTCTTCTGCCCATATTGGCGGATTTGGGTTTTAGTATGATTATATTACCTTGAGTCTCAAAAGACTTACATTAGTAGAAAATTTGAAAAATATAGCGTGTGCGCCAGGAACGTCAGTCCATTTTCCCGATGTGTTATTCCATAAAATTCTATATACTTTATAATTAAATAAAAAAATAACAATAAATAAAAAAAAAGTGTTTTCTATTTAATTTAAAACTTGCGTCTTTGGACACCCCTCATTTACCCTTCCAAACTGCAATTTAAATTTGTATGAATTTTGAAAATTATCTAGAATGGATTCATGTTAATATTGTTGTTGTTATTGTTGTTATGTCATTGTCTTGAACTTTTTAATTGAACAAGCATAAAAAAAAGGAAATTCCTTTCTCAAGAGTGTATGAATACTTAGGTTACAACAACAGTTCATTTCGAATATTTATGAAAATTCTTAATAAAAACATGTTTCATGCTGAGTCTGGTGGTCGACATTGCAACAAATACTTTGTATTTATTTTAATGATCATCACTTAGTAACAAAATACTGTGTCTTTACAGGAAAGACAATTTGGTAATCCTTGTCCTTGTCACGTTTAGAAAATGTCATCAAAGATTTGTCAAATTCATTATCTAAGGACAAAAAGAGCAATAGTTTATGTCACAGAGAATGAAATCTAAGATTCTTCGAAATATAATTTTTTGCCTAATTTTTGCTAAAATTTATATCTCAACAAACAATTTTCAAAATCTCAATTATACTCAAGATTTGCCAAAAAAAAATTTATAAATTTAATTTCAATTTTGGTCTTTTTTTCTCCGGGTAGGCATACATGCTGGCCGGCGGATCCAAGAAAAACTCCTGATATCATCGACTTCGGTATCACAAAAAATATACCAAGAAACCTCATAACAGCAGTTACTCATGATGAACTCTCTTCCATCACTCCCCCGTTGATATCGTTTTACTCGATTTTCCAATATTTGAGGATCGCCCTTATAGACTCATATCTAAGAAAACTAATTGGTTGCAATATAAAAAGTATATTAGTTCTCACATTGAAATTGTACCTGCGATCAACTCTGAAAGCGATATTGACAAATCTGTTAATGAATTAAGTTCCGTATTGGTAGCTGCAGCTGAGGTATCAACGCCTGGGATTGTTGCTCACAAGTTCAATAGAAAATCTTTCTCAATAGGGAAATTGAAGAACTGGTTGCTTCTAAACGACGATTGAGAAGAGAATGGCAACAGCACAGATCTCCTTCTGCAAAACAAAGGCTAAAAGATGCAACAAAAAAACTAGCCAAAGCACTTTTAAGCGACCAGCTCGAGGCACAAAGGCGCTATATCTATAACCTATCACCCACAAACACTAGATCTTCACTTTGGAAAGCGCAAAAATCGCTAAAAACTCCTATGGAGCTGGACTCACCTCTTAGAGACAGAAACGGAATGTGGGCTCGGTCTGATGAAGAGAAGGCTAATGTATTTGCCAACCATCTTGAGCACGTGTTTCAACCTAAACTACCTACTAACAAATTTGTGCTTCCTCAACAGACAATCACAAATTCAGTAAATATGTCTCCATTAAAAACAAGCGCTAGTGAGATTGTATCTATTATAAGGACTCAACTGAAACCCAAAAAATCTGCTGGTTATGATAGAATTGTGCCAAAAATGATAACTGAACTTCCAAATGCAGCAATAGGCCTATAAGTCTGCTTCCATGTCTTTCTAAGCTATTTGAGAAGGTCCTTAAAGCCAAACTCAATCACCAGTTACAAGCAAATAGTTCAATCCCAGATCATCAATTTGGTTTTAGAGCAAAACATGGAACGATTGAGCAAGTCAACAGAGTAACTTCGGAAATAGAACTGCCTTTGAACTGCGAGAATATTGCTCAGCAGTATTCCTTGATGTAGCACAAGCGTTTGATCGAGTATGGCATGAGGGTTTGATTTACAAAATAAATTGTTTACTACCCCAAAATATGCATAGAGTCCTGCAATCCTACATATAAATCAGTAGTAAGGCAGAAAAATTTCGTTTCAAATGAATTTAAGATAAAAGCAGGAGTTCCTCAAGGTAGTGTCTTGGGACCAACTCTATTCATGTTATTCACTACCGACATTCCAACAAGTAGTCAAATTGTTACTTCGACTTTTGCTGATGACACTGCCGTAATCAGTCGCTCCCGTTGCCCAGTTAAAGCTTCCGCAAGCTTGGATGCTCATCTTAAAAGCCTTCAGGAGTGGTTATCCAACTGGAGGATTTAAGTCAATGAGGGGAAATGTAAGCATATTACATTTACATTGAACCGACGGACTTGCTCTCCAGTAACATTAAATGGTGTTACAATTCCTCAAACCCAAGTGGTAACTTATCTTGGCGTTCACCTGGACAGACGGCTTACCTGGCGGAAGCATATAGAATCTAAAAAGATACATATGAAACTAAGGGCTCAAAGTCTTCACTGGCTAATCAATTCTAAATCTGGACTGAGACTTGAGTACAAGGTGATGCTGTATAACTCTGTTATTAAACCAATTTGGACTTATGGTTCTGAATTGTGGGGTACCGCGAGCGCGAGTAACATTGAAGTTATACAAAGAGCACAATCCAAGATACTTAGAACAATCACGGGAGCGCCATGGTATATCAGGAATGAAGACATTCACAAGGACCTGGAAGTACCACCTGTCAAAGATGAATGTTCCAAGCGTTAAGCTATTTACATGGATAATTAGTTCGGCATGTTAATCCCCTAGCCAGAGTCCTTGTCCATACAAGGAACTCATCTCGACTGATCCGTAACGATCGTGCTGCCCTTTTGATTAATTAGAGGCTCGTAGTGCCAAGTGAACTCCTTCCGCTTCATTGTAGGAGGGACACATGTGTATTAGTTTTATAAGATTTGTAACCTTATTGTTAGTCCTATGTTTTATATAGGAGATTCAGTAAATACTAAAATAAAAAAAATAAAAAAAATTTTGGTCTTTTTGGAATTTTTACAAATGTACAAATTTGTAAGAGATTATTTAGCTTACTTGATATCTCAAGTGTATGAAGGAAGGATTTTAACAATTTGAATTGTTTTTGACAATGACATTTTCTATTGTATTTCGTCCATTATCTTGTTATCTTAATTATTGTTTTTCCTTGATTTGATTTTCTACTATAGTATTTATCTTTTTTTTTTTTTTTTTAATGTTTATTGACTGTCAACAGAGAAATGCTTCAAAAACTAATGAACCGGAAGGAAATAAATTTTCCTTTTTGTGGTTATAAATTGTTGTCATTTGCCATTTAAATTAAATTGGAAAAAATATTTCAATTATCATTTATCATTAACCAAGATAGCAATATTGATGACATTTTTATAGACATTTAACTACAAAAGAAAATTAGGGCATAAAATATTAATATTAAGTTGTTGAATAAGACAATGACAAGTCCTCTTACACAAAGGTAGAAATTTTACAATTAATTGATAATAAGAGCAAATAAACCAAGTGAAGAATATGAATACTCAAAATTAATTTTAAAAATGGAAAAGGTTTCTGCTTCATGTCATAGTGACTACCGACTAATTTGCAATTAAGATGCTGATGCATCTAATACAAGTTGTGGATCTTGTACCGTTGAAACAAGTAGAAAGCCCAGCATCGTATGGAGTTTGGCCTTTACTCTTTGAATAAATCTATAAAATTGCTTGACATTGCATTCAACATTGATTGTCTTTAATTGTTACTTTGACGGAAAACAAGCATTATAATAACAAACTCTAATAATGTAACTATGTATTGTAAAACATAAATGATGTCAAAGATATTTGGTATTTTTTTTACCCAATTTATCGATGCTCCATTATATTATGCGACCTCTTAGAAGTAAGCGCGACACAACGGACAGGGAAGTTTCTGTTCTATATATGGTTGTATGCACATCTGATGTAAAGCGTGACCACAAGAAATGTAATAAATGTTATCTGGGGTCATGGTCTCGCAACAGTGGACACAGTTATCTCCAACCATGTTCAGTTTCTTGATCGCCAATTTACATATTGGACAGCAGCCCATTGCCTTATGCCATTTATCGTAGCATTTTTTGTGAATGGCATGCTGGCAGTTCCAAAATAGCATGTCCGTCTCTTTCTCCATTATATTTGCACAAATTTTACAAGAATCTCCTTTGACAGTCTTTTTGTATTTTATTGGTGGACGTTTGAAAACTACTTTTACTCTTATTTCTTTCGGCATTTTCGCTTTGTCTTATTGAAAATGAATCGAAAACAAATGAAAAAATTATTATTAGTAAATGCCAATGATATATATTTTTTCTTTTTTAGATCGAGAATATGTGGCAACTATTTGACAACAAACACATTGCTACATGTGAAATAATATGCCGCAAATTTTATATGTAAATTTTGACAACTGTTCATCACAGTTGCCCAATATTTTTTTTTTAAGTTTTTGGAAATACTGTACTTTTGGTATTTGTTGCTGAAGCCCGGTAAAACTGCACATTCTATGAAAATTTTGAACTCTCTAGCTATTGCGGTTTATGAGATATGATCCGAGGACGGACGGACGGACAATGAAGCCTTTGGGTCCGGAACCCTAAAAAGCATGTTAATTTTGGCTATTTAGTTATCACACGCTCGTGTGATTGAACATTCAAGGTCAGTGCACACATAGAATTCCAACAATGTATTTTATTTTATTTGTATGGAAGCTATACGAGCCAGTAAACTGAGGATCTTGATTCCCTTGGTTGGTGGAGAAGGACTAAGATCTTATACAATAGTTTCCAAATTTCAGTTCGATGGGAGATAAAACAAAAAAGTTTTTATAATAAAAATCTGTGTTTTAATGTATGGTTTGTATGGAAAGTAACCTCCACCACAACGAAGTTTTTGGAAACAAAAGAAGTTTATACTGAATAAGAAAAAATCAGCTACGAGCAAGTCAAAGTGTTTCCTATACTCGTATATGATTTTACACTATGTAGTTTTTAAATATTTTCGTCTGCCTATTTGCCTCGTGAACCATAATAGGTAGACAGTTAAAATTTTGAGAGCTTGTGTGATTCTATTGGCGCTTGAACAACAAATAATAAAAATATTGTAATATATAGTTTAATAAATTGGGCTAAGTGCGAGTCAGACTCGTACACGGAGGGTTCCGTACCAGATTGGGGTTTGATTTGACTGATTCCAATAGAAGTACCGCACTCATATCAGAAACTTATAGTATCTAAATTTCAGTTCGGTAGAACAAAAAACAAAAATGTTGTTTTTAATAAGAACCAAAATTTCAATTGGGGTTTTTGTGTGGGGGTCCCTTCCTAGAAGTCCGATCAAATTGAAATTTCGACAATATAAGTTTCTAATGTATAACCATCAACTTTCAAAATTTCAGGTAAGTGTTCATGAGTACAGTACAAACTGCAAGTGTTTCAACTTTTTAATTTTCAAACTAGGCTGACACATTGCAATGTATCCAGATCTCATCTGTGGCGTATGCATATTATAAATTTTTTATTGTATTTTATGGTTTTGTCATTCGAATACAAGAAATAAGTCAGTTTTCATTAAGTTTATCTATATAGTTGTCATTTTTAAGTTACGATGGGTATATGCTTTACTTTCACATCAAGGCATATAAATGACACAACATTTTTTCTAATTTGTTTTACATAAACTATAATCTCAGAGAGATACACAGAATATGATACCATTTTTAAAGATGAACAAATAAGCTAATCTTAATAATCAAACTGTGCGCTTACAAAACTGAACTAATCAATAAGCATCCATTATTAAATCAAGAGATCAAAATCATCAAAGATCTCGTATTCATACTGCAAGACTGTTCTATTTCAAAAACCAAGATTTTTGAGTTAATGATGCTGAAATATTCTTTATGTGATGGTTTTAGTAGGATGCAGAGCAATCCTCAGCAAAAAATGTTCTGTTGTGTGTGAAATTAAATGCATATGATTGAAATTAGATTAAACATTACCGTATTTTTGGACTTTGTTTTGTTTCACATGAACAAAACCAACAAACTGTCATTACGAAAAGGGAATAAAGAATATGCACAAGAAAAAGCTCACAGCATATAAATCTACCAAAGATACACATCATCATCAATTTCTGGTTGGGAAGCATTCACAGTGACAGTGCTTAATAGAAGAATGGGTTCATCAACGTTCTTATTGCAGCCCTGATTTTGGTCTCTGCAAAACTCTCTTCATGAAAAAAAAAAAATTGGCTGACCAAAGAGCCGCGTGAAAATCACTTGGCCAAGTTTGTCGCTGATAAGCCACACAGAAGTTCCACAGCGATGGAATTATGAAGCTACCCGGAAAAGGGCAAAAGGTCATAGATAACAATAGCCAATATGTACTTGATTGAAATCGATTTTGAATAAAGAAAAGTTTTCTTCAAAAAAATATTAAAAAAACGCGGAATATTTTTATATGAACCAATATTTGAAAGCATCAATTCAAAAAACAAAAAACAAAGACTTTCTTGCCCGCCCAATGCTATACTTTATTTATTTTAGGCGACAAAAAATACTATACCACATAAAATAAGTTCTTAAAATAAATAATCAAATATTATTTTGCTTTATATTATATTATTTATTGGTTTCTTTATCTTTTTAAAATTGAACATCACTTACCTTAGGGGTAGGTAAGTAAATCTGTGTTGATATTTATAAATGCGATGCAATTATGTTTACCCACCATTATAGTCTATCTAAAGATGAAGCTGAAGCTGCAATTCAAAGGCCAATCCTCATTAGGCTTGTCAACAGGCTTAGCAAATCTTTTCATCACACATGCCACATGTCATAAACACACGCACCCACAACATTCAATCCTGTCCTGCTTTGAAGCAATGATTTATTTTAAAAACAAAAATAAAAATGTCAATGACAACGACAAATCACAACGATGACAGCAGACACATAAATCACTCAGATAATAGATCCATGAACTTTATATTATGTATTTCCCTTTTTTTTTCTGATTGTTTCATTATTTTTTTTTATATTTTTTTTTTTAATTTTCAAAATAAAGACAAAATTAAATAATTCAAAAATTGAAAAATCAAATCGAAACCTGCAACCATAAATTTACATATAAATAAGATTAAGAAATGCATAAATAGGATGACCAAAATTATTATAATTTTTTTCTTTTTTTTTGTTTTCTTTATTTAAATTTTTATTTTTATTTGCCTTTTGCCAAATTTTGCATAATCAAAATTTTGATGACAATAAAAAAGTAAATAAAATGAAAAGAAAACATTGTGAAAAATAAAATAAATTAAACAAAAATAAATATATAAGAAACATTACAATATTTTTACTCATATGACTTGTGAGTTAGGAGGAGGATATAATAATAATTTCAATGATATCAAATTCGGTCAATAAACCTATTGGCCTATTTTTTTTTTTTTTTTTTTTTTTTTTGGCAATAGCAACTGCAATTAAATTAATATAAAGCCTCCTTTCCCCCTTCCCCATCACGCCACACCCCCACATGCATTGGAAGTCAAAGCTTTAAACTATATTTGCTCTACTTTCGAACTCGAATACTTTCGCTTTTTAAAATTTTTCATTTTTATTATTTCTTTTCTTTTTTGTTTGTTTTCTTGTATCTTTTTTAATTTGTTGCTTTTTGAGTTGAAATGAAAACGAACATCACTTTTAATCTTTTCAGCTACTACAGTTTTCTGATCTTATTTCTGTTATTACAGTACAAACTCACTAATGTGGATAAATGGATTAATTAATTCCTTTCTATTCCACAAAACTTTGTAAGGCAGAAATCGCAGTTTAATATTTAGTTTGCTTCTTTTCGAAATCTCTAAATTTATGTCTGCTATTTTGTAGGGGACTTCCCGTTTTAAACTATTGAACTATTGTAAGAATTGTCTACCTCTTTCTTTGTTCATCTGAACAAGATATAAAGACTTAGATTCAAAAATCAAAAAATTGTGTGTAAATGGTTTTCCTTTCTAGCATCTGAATTAATTCTGATTGCAATATTATGGACAAAGATTTCATTAAAAATTGTTTAAAAAACAATGACAAAATATGGGATCCATATGAAGCGATGTTACGCTCCAGTAAGTGAACTAAAATACTTGATCTACTTGGCGAAATATATCCATTTGAATATATAGATAAGAAGATTTATGTGTGCTTGAATGATAACACTGAATTTACCAAAAAAAAAAAGAGATTGAAGAAGCCAATTTCAATAAATTCTAGATTCTGTAACGAAAACTGAGGAACAACAATAATAGGATGAATAACTTGATACGGGTGATCCTAAGGTTCAACTAACCATTGAACAAGCACTCGATGCAACGATATTATTATTACTTTTTTTCTTTTGTTTGGGTCTATTATTATTATTAAGCGCCTCAGTATGCCATATAATGCGATTCTTTTCTGTGTTACAAATATTGCCAGGTTTTACAATTATAGTTGTGAAAACGTATACATAATTCTAGTAGTTAAGACTTGGGAATGCTGAGCTACAGCCTGGTGCGCCTCATTCGCTGTCTGGTCCATAGCAGTAGGCAGCCAATGTGCAGGCTTTTGAGTCTGCAGATAGGAATTGCACCTTTCAGTGATCTGACCAAGGGATTATTGTTTGCAATCAGACGGTCGTTATATCGACAGGTGTGAAAGGCGATCTGGTCCTCAACTACCGCCAGGTTCACATCTCTCTGTAGGGTTGAGTTCCTAATATACCAATGGCACCCTGTCATTAGCCGCTTGGTCTTATTTTGTAGCACTTGCACCTTTTTTTTTTTTTTTGGTTGGGATATAACGTATCTCCATACAAGAGCAATAATTTGGGTGTACACTGTGCGCTTATTTCCAAAAGAGAATAAGCTTCTTCCATTGAGGAGCCAGTGAAGACTTTTCAATATATTCGAGATGATGTGCTGGTCGAAAGTAAGTCTTTGATCCAGGGTCAGGCCTAAGTATTTCGCCTTCTTTGCTTGGGTGATGGTGTCTCCGCATAGATGTACGGCCGGTGGGATATGCACAGTCCCTTAAGTGACGTTATATGGAGTTTTAATTGTATATGCTGAAGTTCAAAATTCTGCCGTCGGAGACAATCTTGTTAGTCCGAAAGATATAAAAGATACTACCCAGATCATTTCGGTATTTGGGACACTAACTGGTTTTTTATTTTCCACATTAACGAGGTTAAATTGTGTTTCTTTGTTGTTGGTATTATATTTTGAATGGTTTATCTTGATTCCATCATCACCATCATTCATTCGCATTTGCTGTTACTATTGCTGTTGCTGTTACCGTTGCTGTTGCTACCTTTGCCCACTTTTTGACGCACCAAATTAAGTAAATTTCTCAAACGACCTTGAAACGATTACTGGTTTCTTTCATATCTTTCCGTCTTATATTATATCCGTCAGTTATATACACAAACAAAAATATACATACTCGTAGATATTGACTGGTTGCCCCTGTGACTTGACGCACTTTCAACTTCTTCTTCATTGAAGCAGGAACGGGGAGTGGGAATTACTACTTAATATACCTAACTTTAAAATCACCGGCAGACAAAAAAGTAAACAAAACGAAAGTGTAAATTTATTAATAAACTCATGTTAATCAAACGCATAACCCAAATTTATTTGGTTTCGATTTCAATTCATTTTTAGTATTATTTATTTGATTTTTATATTTTGCAAGCATGAAAATACCAAATAAAAACAAAACTTACAAAGTGAGAAATTGAAAAGAAAAGGAAAAAATAAAACAAAAAAAATTTTATATAATGTTGATAAAATTAGAAATTTACAAAAATTTCAGCATCAAAGTAATGCACTTTCATCACTTCAATTCCATGACAAAGTTTTAACAAAATAAAGCTATTGGTACAGTTTTAGGATGTATTTCTGATAATCTAAGTAAATGTTATGAATAATGGTTATTGGTCTGTTCCAGTACTGCATTTTGACCTATGGTTCCTCGAAAACAAACTATATAATTTTAATGATAGAAAAGATTAAAAATAATGCAAAAAACTTTTGTTGTTTTCAATTTTTTGAAATGAAACTTTTTTAGCGAAGGCAAGGGGGAGTAAATCCGAAAAATATGAAAATGAAATGTGACGCAAATCAAAATTTGACTATATTATTATTATATTGGAGCTATTAAGGATGGAAGTGAAACTTCTAAGGTAGATGGCCAAGCAATAATAAAGAATATTGTAATGTTATATTGTTTTCATACAAAAGAGTTATTTTATTTTTCGGTCATTCGGCCAATTGTTCGTACGTTCTTTCGTAAAGTAAACGCAATCAGTTAAGCATTTTCTTATCTCTCTCTCTCTTACTCATGCATAAGCATTCATTCCTTACGCTGCAGACGAGCCTCTGAAGCATCATCGCATTTTGATTTTCGTCACATTTCATTTTCATATTTTTTAGATTTACTTCACTTCAATTTGTGCTTATGAGGGTTAAACAGACTACCTAAATTTTTTTTTTTTTTTTTTTTTGTTGATTCCAGAACCCTAGTATTAAAACACTTGCCCTAGTAGTAAAATACAATACAACTAAGGATTATTGGATAATCTGTTTCCCCTCAATAATCTCTATACATTCTGTATACAATAAAGAAATGTTAAAGTCAAATTCTGGGACTTTGGTCGTGATTTATCTATTTGCCTTGTGAATCGCATCTCTCCCATTAAATATGATCATACGATGGAACTTCTTAAAAATCACATGGATGCCGTTACTTCTCTGAGTTAATGAAGATAAGCGATTTTACATTTCATACAGTTTTGTCAAAATACAATACATTTGTCCACCATTGCACTAACAACCCCCTTCGCGAACACTGAAGCTAAAAGCATGCATTAAAATGTGCCAAAAGTCTCGCCCCTGAGGTGATCGGTCTTAACCTCCATATCCTATGCTATCTTTATCTTTTTGTCATTATAGAAGAAGAAAAAGAAATTATTACATTTCACATTTTTATATTGAAACTCTTCTTATAATATTTATTTATCATGATTTCAAAATGTAAATTGATGAACAGTTTCGGGATTATACATACTAAGTAGCTTGAAATTTTGTCGTGCTGCAATTGATGATTTTTTTATTAAGAACGTACTAATTCTAATACTCGTTGTTGTTTTAAATCTTAATATATGTCTATCTTCATGTCCATAGAATTCATATTGTCTTTTTCATCTTCGTTATCTATTTGACGGATCATTTCGATTACCTCTTATAGGTAACTGTTTCAAGCACTTATTCTGCAGTCGGAGTTACTCCTTTTTTCTCAGTTTCACTTTTGAGTAAATGCAAATTAAATTGTCGCTTACAATTATTAGCGGAATAACAACTGATATGGCGACCTTGTTCTTCGCAAATGTATTTAACCCTACGACTTATGGAGGACCAATCCTCTTTGTCCACACTCCGGGAAACCACGTTAGTCAACGCCAACAACTCTCGTGTATGCCAATTTTTAATAGGATTTTCATACATTTCGGCGTAGTGCTTTAAAAAAAACTTTGACAACAAAATCAATGAACCAAATCATCATCCTTGATCAGATGATGTAAATTTGTCGGAACAAGCCGAGTCGGACCACTAGGGGGAATACTTCCCATACAAACCACAATTTAAATTCATATTCTTATTATTGTAAAAAAAACTTTATTGTTGTTTGAATTATCAAACTGAAATTTGAAAAGTATAAGTGTCTGATCCATACTTACTAACTATGCGAATTTCAAGACCCGAGGGTTACCGGATCGTATAGTTCGTATAATAATGCCGTTATATTGGCATTTATTATTAAGATTTCCATAATGACACAAGTTTTTTAAGGCGACGTACTGACAATATCTGAATTTACATCAACCATAACATTTTGGTTGAATCATTGGAAAACAATATATATTTATAGGAATTGCCAAGTTACTTGGCATTCATTCTTCACATCTAATGCCCTTTTCACAGTGTTAAAAAAATTAGCTTTCTTCAAAATCCTTTTCAAATTGCATTTATATTGTTGTTTCGCTTACTGGAAATCAGCTGTCATGGATTATATATTCATGGTTATTGCAATCATAAATTTTGTGGAAAATACATGATTTACAACACTTTGCACTGTATGCAAATACATAGTTATTGTAACTTTTTTTTTCATTTCATTGTGTATTTATATAATTTTAACAAAACGTTTACAATTTGAAATTAACTGATATCAACATCAGCTGTTCTTTGTTTACGTGCAACAAAGACAATTGTAAATCCATGCCTGTACTTTCAACAGACTGAGTTTGATTGCAGAAAATACTTCCAAAGTTACTTCCACTGAGTAAGCAGGTCAAAAAAAAAACAAAAACAAATCCTATATTTCTTTATTTTTCCCATTGTTGTTGTTGTTGTTAATTTTTGAGCTGCATGCATATTGAAGCTGCTTTGCATATTGAAGCTGCTTGCATATTGAAGCTGCCTTGCATATTGAAGCTGCCTTGCATATTGAAGCTGCTTTGCATATTGAAGCTGCTTGCATATTGGAGCTGCTTGCATATTGAAGCTGCTTTACATATTGAAGCTGCTTGCATATTGAAGCTGCTTGCATATTGAAGCTGCTTTGCATATTGAAGCTGCTTTGCATATTGAAGCTGCTTGCATATTGAAGCTGCTTGCATATTGAAGCTGCTTTACATATTGAAGCTGCTTGCATATTGAAGCTGCTTTACATATTGAAGCTGCTTTGCATATTGAAGCTGCTTTACATATTGAAGCTGCTTTGCATATTGAAGCTGCTTGCATATTGAAGCTGCTTTGCATATTGAAGCTGCTTGCATATTGAAGCTGCTTCTGCTCTACTGTGAAAAAGGCATTACATTTTTTATCAACGATATCGACAACATCGACCTAAGCGAAAAAAAAACAGCATAAAGATTGAAACAACTGAGGAAAGGAATATTTGTTAAGTGTAGAGGAGGCTTAGGCTCAACGGTGGATGCAGTTGGCTGGATAATGATTTGTGCTAAATTAATTATTGTATTTTAACATGATACTTACTATATAACAATATACATATGTATGCATATACTTCTGGATACAAGCATAAGGCAAGACAAGGTATGCCACTTGAACGAAATATATAGGCAGCATTTTAGTTTTAGCTCTAACAGAGTCGAGAGGCAGCTGAGTCTTGCGTATTGCATCAAGTTGGTTGCTTAAGTCTTTTGTTTTGCCTTCTATTCGCTTTCATGCATTCAAAACAAATGAAGTGCATTTTTTTCTGATTATTCATTCACTCACATATATACACACACATATGTATGTATATATATATATGTGTAAAAATACGCATAAATATATTCAAATGTGTTAATTTTCAGTATAAAAAATTTAAAAATTGCAAACATAAATCATTTTTTTTTTTTTTTTTTTGTTTGCGATATTTGCAGTAGTTTTTTAACTTACCAAAATTTTCTGGTTAGTAGCATCGTCGACATGCATAATGGGTACACAGATACTAAACACGCGTGCGTGATTGCAAAATTTTGTTAATTGCAGTATTAACAAATGTGTAAACAGATAAACACACAAACACAAAGTATGTATGCAGTACACACCACCGAACCGCACGCACGCAGACACACGAACGGGAGGAGAAATAATTAAAATAAACAACGGTGAATAATCGAAAGAAAAATATAGAAAAATTTAAAAAAAAAAAAAAAAATACTCAAAATATAATTGAAAAATAATTCACACAATGAAACTTGTTGTTTAAAGTTAGTTGCAACTAGTAAACTAAACTCAAAAGCATGAGTTTTATTTTTATTTTTTTGTTTTAATTAAAACATTCAATCACAAAAAAATATAAAAAAAAAAAACAAAAAATTAAGAAATGAATGTATGAATTTAATTCAATTAAAATGAAAATAGCAACACTTTGACGACGTCATTTAAATAGCCGCATGATGTCTTGTGAAAGATTCACGCGTAACTGAAGCCAACGAAAGTCGACACAAATAAACATAAAATCAAAAATATGAAAACAATGTACATACATACAAGTAACTCATACAATACACTCGTCTTGAGTTAAATTGAGGCGCACTGAATTGAAAGAAAATAACCGCAATAACAAAGGCAATAGCACAACACATGCATGCATTGAGAAAGTGTCATATCTCTTTAGATATTGTACTTTGAGTATCTGTGGCGCATGTCTGGAATGTATGTGTATTGTAAGTAAGTAGTTGTATATGTATGAGCCAAAAAAAAAAAAAATTATGAAAATGAAAATAATATTCCAAAATAAGAAAGCAAAAAAATTATTGAAAACGAAAGCAATACAATATAAAGAAATGAAAAGAAATTCAATGAAATGAAATATCTAGAAAATGAAGCAAAACACAGAAGTACTGACAAGGTAACTGAAAGCGATAAATACCAGTGTAGTGCACACTTATGAGAAATGACAATCATTTAAACCACAAATATAATAATAAACTTCAGTTAATTACATGGAACCAAAAAGTTTATCAGAGAAACTTCCTACTATTCGGAGTACTTGGAAGGAAGAACTATAAGAGTCCAGTAGACCCACGGATTAGATCACTTTGTACTAAATGTCTTTTGTGAATTCCTTAGATATACAATACATAAGTGGAAGTCTTTTTAATCAACCATAAAGCATCAATTATCCCATGTAGTTTCTATTTGATTTGACTCCTATGCTGGTACATACTATTGGGGTTTGTATGGGAGGTACCCCTCGTAGTTGGCTGATGTGGCTGATTCGAACAAATGTATCGCGCATATATCAGAAACCTATAGTACCTAAATTTCACTTCAATAGTCCAAAAAACAAAAAAGTTTTTCTAATAAGAACCTGAATTTTAATGGTGAGTTTGTATGGGAGGTACCACTTTTAGCTGGCCGATTTGGCTGATTCCAACAGATATGCAGTGTCTATATCAAAAACTTATAGCATCTTAATTTCAGTTCGATAGAACAAAAAACAAAAAAGTTTTTCTACTAAGAACCTGAATTTTAATGGGGGTTTGTATGAGAGGTAACCTCCCTAGTGGTCCGATCAAACTGAAATTTCGACAATCTTTTTCTTTCTGATATATAGCCACTACCCATCTAAATTGCAAGTTTGTGGAATTACTGGATCATATAGCTTGTATGGCAGCCAAAAAGTTTCTTGTATGGGGACTCCTGTAAGTTTTTGAAAATGTTTTAGTTTCAACTCTCTAGCCATTGCGGTTTATGAGATATGACCCGAGGATGGACGGACGGACGGACAACAAAGTCTCTGCAGTAGGGTTCCTTTTGACACCCTTTGAGTCCGGAATCCTAAAAACAATAGAATACCATATATAAGAAAATAACTTTTCAACCAGTTTTACAATACATTGAGTAGTAAATTATGAATTGAATATAGTTTGTTTATATTTTAGTTTGTTATTCATAAAGTATCTAAAACTGTGATGGAAGTTTTTTTCTTTTTTCTTTTGTATAAGCTACTTTATCTTCTAGAGATCCAAGTATTATAAATATATAACAGATTCTAATTGCTCCCAGAGGTGACTGAGATAGTCATTAAAATCACAATATTTAAATAATAGCAAAATAAACTACTTGGTTGTCTGTTATTTTGCAAAAACAAGTTCAAGTTCGCCATATAATTATCGGATACTTTTTGAATAAAATTTGTCAACAGAAATTTGACATAAGTATTACATCATACATTCTAAATTTTTATTGAATTCTGATGAATTGCTCTTTATTTTTAGTCAAATTCACATTATTGTATAGCTTTGTCTTGATGTTTTCAACTTAGAAATCTGATCGAAAACCATATGACATACAATATTTGGGCCTCATTCAATTGTCTGTCCAATACCATTGTATCAAGTTTGAAGTTTGTATCTTTGTAAACACACGATTACTGGAAGATACATATACTCGTAGTTTTCTGAAAAAAATTATTTGTATTTCTTAAGAAAAACTACATAAAATAATGTGATATGACAAAAAGTACATAATATGCAAAACTTTATGGTGAAAGGCATCCATCATATGAATAGTACTTTGTATTTTTTAACTAAATACATAATAAAAATACATAAAACATAACACCTTACCTTCTTTGTAAATGCCTTAAGAGCATAAACCTATGTACATATATTACTATTGTCCCATAAAAAAGTAACAAAATTATGCAACTGCATGTTGAATCTTCTTTTTGTTATTTTCCTTATATTTAAAACTTGTACATTGCACTTTTTCAACTAAATTTTTTGCCAAATCAAATAAAAAAAACACAAAACTATATAACTAAAAACCATAAAACTTATAAATCAACAAACTTTAAGACTGCATAAAATAATTAACCTAAAAGTTTTTTATTTTCAGTTTTCAAATTAACACTTAACAATGATATCTTTACTGAATTTAGGTCTCCATTCACATGGTCATAACTTATTTCTGGAAAATAACAAAATTATATACAATAACATAAAACATGATTTTAAAACTGCATCAAGTCTTGGTTGCTTTTTTCCACATTCTGAAATAATCAAATGATTTGTGAATTTCTGGCATCAATGAGAATCAATATTTTCATAAATCAAAAAAACAATTTTAGTTGGTATGCATGAACCAGAAATATAGAAATATTAGAGAGTTTTAAAATCATTACCAACATTTGCCAAAAGTATTATTTATCAGGGAATAGATTTCTTATGTAGATACTAGCGATTCATGCGGACCTTCTACTATGACCATTTTAGTTCAGAAGAGTAAAATAAAGCCTCTTTGACTTAAAGAAGTTAGAGGCAAGACCTACAACTACTTTGCAAGGTTGAATTGACTCACATTACTGTGTTGTTTAAGTACAAATATATGGAATAATTCTTCAATTTATATTGTAACTATACATCTTTTAAGTCTCTGTTACTCCGAAACATACTTAATGTTGAAGACAAATAACTTCGCGAAATTCTGCTTAAGCATTTCTTAAAGAGTTGATGAAACTCTGAAATTGTAGACAATTTTGTTCATTTCAGCTAAAGAAAAAAGTTATAGTAGCCTAGAAAAAAAACGTCTTAAAATTCTATTTCTTTTGAAAGTTTATAATATACCTATTAATGAAACAATTAATTTATTTAAATTTTAAAGAACAGAAGAACGAATGATGGATTTTCGTGGGAAGCCAAAGAAAGTTAGCTGCCATTGATAAATAAATCGAACTGCTTTTATATTCAAAATATCCTTTGCTTAAGTAGGAATTTGATTTAAGATTGATTGATTGAAGGTGACTGCAAGTCATCAAATCGAATAAATGCAATAATTTCTTCCCGAACGTTGCAATATTGTTGCAATTATTTCCGACGATCCCTGTTACTTCGGCAACAGCTGAACGGATTAGTTCTCTGCTGAAAAGATTGAAAATATACCTGTGTGTTAATATGTTTGAACCCAGACTCAACAGGTTAGCGTTGGGCAACATTCACAAAGAACTCGAAATTTCAACTGAAGGAAGTCAAACCTCATCGTCTTGCAACATTAGACTGGGCTGTCGTGGATTGATGTATTCTAGACATTTGTACAATGTACATGTATTGTTATAAGATTTAACAACCATACAATACCAGAATAGATTATTCATTAATGATCTCTCATAGGAAAGTCCAACGAAATATACATAATTGAAGATTTATATTATACCAATGAATAAACGTTTTTTGTTATGCAAAAATTTTGTTGACAAATCCTAGCCCCCCATAGTTGAATCCTAGAACCGCCACTGACACCATTTCTGCATAACAACTACAATTTAACATCGCGAGTCATGAAAACTCAAGATGCTATACAGACAAATACTGAACACCATAAATATCATTGTGGATTTATATATTGGTCTTTAACATAATTGCAAAATTAAATGTCGTCATATTATTAAGGTTTATATGAAAATTTTGATTCACCAATTCTGACTTTTTTGGTGGGTTCTCCATTAAAACCTTAATATGGACTACAGTGAACACAAAAAAAGCAAATCAGCCACATCCAACGAGTCATTCTTAAGTTATGCGATGACCAACGAACAGCATTTCTTTTTTATTTATAGGTTGAGTAACAATAATTTCCGTAAGAAGTCTGCAAACCATTGCAGCGTGGTTTTGCTGATTTTGCTCCATTCATCTAAGATAATCCTTTTAAGCATTTCTTTTGAGCTTATTTTATTCTTCCGAAACCTTACGCTCAAGTTAATTATACAAATGCTTAATTGCATTTAGGTCGGGAGACTGTAAATATTCCAAATGTATGGGTACATTATCTGGCCAGTGAATATGTTTTGGGAAAAATTGTTACAAATGTTTGTTCAAATTTATCATATTTTAAAGCAATAAAAGTTTTTATCAAGTTTTCATTGTTGTTTCTGTCATAAAAAAATTTTATAAATATTATAAAAATCAGGATGAAATAAATTGAAGCAAGGAAAAACTAAGAAATTTTTTACGATTTCTGGATAATTGAATTTGAAGAACCAACTCTGTGGACTCCTAAAGGACAGAAGGATACCCCAAAACAGAAGACTGGAAATTAGTAAGTGCATTTATTTTAGAGGATTTGCATATTTTGTATATTTTGAGTATATAACACGAGCTATCCCGCCGATCCACTTTGTGTTAATAAAGAATAATTATTTGCTTAAGAAATCTAAAATTCGCAACAATATTTAATTTATTTATTTATTTTAAAACTAAGATTAATATTAAAAATTATAACTTAGATATTTTATGAGCAATAACAACAAAGACCTGCAGCCTCAGAATAATATTTAATTATTTTAAAATATTCAAGACATATTTTTTATTATTGGGACTATGCATTAATTTTAAATGTTGCACACGGCAATATTGTAACTATATTCATGTCAAAGCCTCATCATTAGGCTTTGTTTACCAGTATCTGTCATTTCGCTGAAGTGTACACAACATAGTTTTTTTGTGCTCCGAGTATGTCAACTTTCGTGCCGTCAAAACGCAATTTGCGGGAAGCCTTGCTTTTTTGCTTCAATTTGAAGAAAAATACCACCCAAGCCCGTCAATTGCTGTTGGATGCCTACCCGAACCATACTCCATCGATTTCAACCTGTGAGTACTGGTTTCGACGCTTCAAAAGTGGTGTTTTTGGTACCGAGGACAAGGAGCGACCTGGCCAGCCCAAAAGGTTCGAAGACGCAGAATTGGAGGCATTGCTGGACCAAGACCCGTGCCAAACGCAAGAAGAGCTCGCCGAAACGTTGGACGTTGACCAAGCAACCATTTCCAGACGTCTCAAAGCGATGGGAATGATCCAAAAGCAAGGTAATTGGGTGCCATACGAGTTGAAGCCGAGAGACTTCGAACGCCGATTTTTCACGTGCGAATTGCTGCTTGAACGACTTGGCCGGAAGAGTTTTTTGCATCGTATTGTGACTGGCGACGAAAAGTGGATCCATTACGATAACCCAAAGCGTAAAAAAACATATGTCAAGCCCGGCCAACCGGCGCCATCGACGTCCAAGCCGAATATTCATGGTTCGAAGCTCATGCTCTGTATTTGGTGGGATCAGAAGGGTGTGGTGTACTATGAGCTGCTCCAACCCAACGAAACCATCTCTGGGGAAGTCTACCGACGTCAATTGATGCGTTTGAGCCGAGCATTGCTTGAAAAACGGCCGGAAACGGTCGAAAGACACGACAAGATTATTTTGCAGCATGACAACGCTCGGCCGCATGTTGCACAGGTCGTCAAAGCATACCTTGGAACGCTCAACTGGGAAGTGCTACCCCACCCGCCGTACAGCCCAGACATTGCTCCTTCGGATTACCACTTGTTCCGGGAGATGCAGCGTAAGCTGGCTGGACACCGCTTCTCTTCATATGAAGAGACCAAAAAATGGATCGATTCATTCATAGCCGCCCAGAAGCCGGAATTTTGGAGAAACGGAATCCGGAAATTGAAAGAAAGATGGGAAAAGGTTGTGGCTAGCGACGGACAGTACTTTGAATGATGTATCAATCCATTTTGAAATCGAAATAAAGCCCCATTTTTGGTGAAAAAACCTTTAAAATTAATGCATAGTCCTAATAAAAAATTTAAAAAGTTTCTTATAAATACTTATATCAACTATATATATTTAAATATTTCTTGCCCGGCAAACACAAGTACTCACGTGACATACTTAGTGCCTCCATGTTTGATAGTCTAAGAGTAAATTCAATCGTCAGGTGCTCTTATCCCAAAAAGGAAGCAGTTATCTCTCTCATATCCTCAAGTCTAGGCGAACTAACTAACTTTACTACTACGCGCATAACAGGGCATCCAAAATTGTATAGCCTTAGTGACAAAGGGAAACTGAGAGCGAATTCAATCCTGAAATGTTCTAACAATGCTAGTATCTTATATGATACTCATATTTCAAAGCGTTACACAGGAAATAGGATAACAACTACATCTGGAATCGCTAGGGAAACCACAGGTCTTAGAGAGACTCCATCAACCAGTTTAAACAAGTTAATGCTTCAGTAAAATGTTAACACTGTGTTCTTGTAATTCTTGGGCCATAAAATGATTTCTTATTTCAGCTCGGTTTCATTGTAACCGTTTAAAACGTTTTCAGAAATTTTCGTAGATTTTTTCGACTGTGTGTTTTGTATAATGTGCTGAAATCAAACCCTCCACAGCTGGAATGTCCAGGAATTTCTTTTTGAATCTCAAACATAAAAATTTTTTTGGGGAAGCTCCAGCCCCATAGCCTCTTCCCTCGAGACCCACCACAGACTGAGCTGATTTTTTTTTTTTTTTGATAATTTTAGTTACGCATTTAATTTGATCATAATTTTGTACCAATAAAACAAAATCCAAAAAAAATTAAAAATTATAAAATTTTGGCTTTAATGTTACTTTCCGCATCACCCTGAGGTACTTACACAAACACATACAATTCAATACATACTTACCACATATATGGTATAGATACATAAGTAGTTATAGCATTTGCAAACAATATTATTTTTTATTTTCTGGATATTTTTACTCATTTTCGTTTCAAGACTCTTTGCACATAAGCCAACTTGTGCTATCATATTTACTAAGTACAAGTATTTTCACATTTGCTTTTATACTTTCTTTCCTTTTTTTATTTATTTTCTTTTAAACTTTTCTTCTCTCTCTCTCTCTCTCTCTCTCTCTCTCTCTCTCTCTGTCTGTCTTTCTTGAGTATCTATTTATCTTTCAATCTATTTATTTTTCTATTTTATTTTATGCATTTGCACAATTTGAGCGTAATTTTGTCTTTCGCTTTCATTATTTTAGTTTAGTTTAGTTCACTTCATTTCGGTTCACTTGTTTATTTAAGTTTTTTCTATTTGTTTTTTTTTTTTATTTGTCTTTTATAATCTTTGAGTAAAAACAGCAGTTTACTCTTTCACCAAAATGAGTACTAAATACAAATTTAAGTTCCTTTTTTTATGTTATCGGTTATAAGATTTTATATTGCTTAAGTATCTTTTTATATGTTTGAATTTTTATTTGTTTTTTTTTTTTTTCTTCAATGATTTTTTTTTTTTTGCAAATGATTTCGTTATTTTTACATATGTAATTACTATTTACAATATAAAATACTATAACATGCATTGCTTAAAATGATGCAAATGCGTCGGTAGTTTGATATTATGTAAATTTGATGGGATCTACAATAAAATTTAACGCTTTCTTAACGAGTTAAGTATGCGGTCAGTTTTTGAAGTTTTTAGTGCTAGCACCAAACTTTAGGCAAGTTTGTGTCTTAAGTCTTTTGTTTCCTTTTTGGTAACACTTACACCATCAGTCATTAAGTCACGGAAATAAAAGAAGACATGATATGGATAAGATTTTCAATAGAATTATATTTATAAATTTTAATATATAAATTTTAAATAAAAAAAAAGTACAAAACGTAACACAACTTAAATCTAAACCACAAAAAAAAAAAAAAAAACACATTTTTACAAGTAAATCACTACAAAACAAACTAGGATTTTGGATCGAAATTCCCTTCACGTCCACGCCCTGCCATGATGTCCACCTGACAATGCTGACTTTTGATGACTCGCCGAACTGCTGCCAGTGAAAAGTGATGTAGATGCATGCGATGCACCACCTGCAGCGCCCAGTGAAGCATTGAGAACGACACTAACCAGATTGCTAACAATATGTGCAACGATTTGTTTAACGAAACTACCAGAGTCCGAACCAGCACCAGGTGACTCTTTTTTCTTTTTGTGTACCTCAGAGCTGCCTTTACGCTCTTCTGACACTTCTTCAGAAGTTTTGCGATTTTTGGCTTCTAAAAATGTGCCCAGTAATGTTTGAGCAAATAGTAAAGGTTGTGGACCAGCCTCATCTTCAGGGTCCTGTAAAGCATTAAGGAAAATGATAATAGTTAGCAAATTATATCAGATTTTTGGTTTAAAAGAACAAAACGAAAACTCTTTCACCACCCACTAAAGTTAGACACACTAAGTTAGTACAATAAATGAAATAGTAACACAAAATTTTTTAAAATAAGAAGAATATAAAATGAAATGCCATAAATACAGCGCTCAATGAAGCCACAACGGTGCCCAGAAAGTTGCCAAGGAATTGACCATTATTGATAGCGCCACCACCGCCGGAAAGCCCATCAAAGGCGGTGCCCACATATTGACCCAAAACGGTGCCAAAATTCTTATTACCCGCAAGGAGACCGGATAGCAACGAAGTTCCGGTACTAATAAGTGACTCAATGTCCAGGCCCCCAGGCTGCAAAATACAAATACATATGTAGGTATATCCTATATAAATAGGTAAACTTCTTGGATGTATATATATGATAGATATAAACTTACACCAAACAATGTTGATATGACTCCCGTTAGAGCACCAATTAGAGCTCCTATATCAGAGCCACCTTCTCCCTGTAAAAAAATGATTATGATTTCATGTAGTAGAACTTAAATTATTTTATAAAAGGATCTTACTCACGCCACTTAAACTTGTAATGATGCCGACGAGGCCACCTCCTGGAAGTCCTCCGCCACCTCCCATCTCCAGTTCTGGTGAAGCATCCTCATCGTCTATGCGTGGCTCTTCATCGTCATCATCATCATCATTATCATCATCATCATTATTTGCATCGTTGTCTTCTTCAATATCAAGAACAGCAACTCCATCGTCAAGCTGAGGTCCTACTGAAATATTCTTTATCTATACGCAGAAATGCATTATTAAAGAAAACAACAACTTTTCTTTCATGCTACTGCAAAAGGATTAGTGCTATACACATGGGTTAGTGAGTAATCTGCCACCAAGAGACCAATTTGTGTAAGAAAAAAACAGAATAATAAATGAACTAAAATTATACGCACATCAAAATCCAAAGCAAAACTATCATCGAAACCGTCATCCACATTAATTGGTATTGGAATCAGTAGATCTTGGCGTTTTTCTTTATGATCGTTTGTTTGTTCCTTATCTTTTTTCTGTTCCTCTTGCTGAGATTTATCTTTCCGCTGTTCTTTTCTGTTTTTTTCCTTTTTTTGATCTTTTCCACCCTGTTTCCCTTTATGCTTCTCTTGACGTTTATTGCCCTTATGGTTATGGTTTTTATTATCCTGTCGTTTCTGTTTGCGTTTCAATTCTTGCTTAACATCAACAGATTTTTCCACCTGCTTATCTTGTTGTTCCTGTTCCTGTTCCTGTTTATTATGTTGCCGCGTCTCTGCTTGTTCATCTACCAGATTGTGCCGAAAATCAGCCTGCAATTGTTTATGATATTATGAATTCCTTGTAGGAAAATAATTCATTTTGACTAACCTCAGACAAGATTGACTTAATCATTCGCACCTCTGCCGGCTCCTCATTCATATACCACCGATTCTCATCATTTTGTTTATCAATTCGATCAATATTCACATTTCGTTTACGAAGAATTTTCTCACTTGCTTTCTTCAATAGAGCATCCTGATCCGCTTCTTCGATCAAATGATCCAGTGAATGAGTGATTTTCTCATCAACAAAGCTCTTCATAGCAACAAATTGTTTCGTTATATGTTGCCGGAGTGCAGCAATTCGTGGGGCCAACACTTCTTCGGAATCACCACTGACTTCTTGATTCTCCAAGGTATCACTTTTTTGTTCCTTCTTGGTTACTTGCCGCATTGCGTCACGCATCTCTTGCTTAAAGGCCCGTTCATCCTTTACACTTATCGCCAGATCCATGGCACTTGTGAGTATCTGCAAAGCGCGCTCATCACGAGCTAATTGTTTTTCGATCTCGTCGATCTTTGGCATTATCTGTTTTGCATCCTGCATATTTGTGTTGTGTAATAAATCCTTGATTACATCGATCAAATGTGTTTCCATTTCTTCTTCTGCCTGACGAGCGCCATTCAAAATGCCGATTGCTGTCAAGGCACGCAGTTCTTCCCGTGGCAAACGTTGCTCTAAACGACGATATGCCGTAATGGCCCGCATATATTCCGGATTAAGCTGAATCCGCCGTACATTGTATGGCGGAGCACAATGCATAAATTGAGTATGCAACAGGAACACAAAAGGCGCTGTCCATAGGAGAGTATGGTGCATTTTATTTTTAATGTGTGTCCTCTAACTATATTTATCGTTATAAATTTTCATCGAAAACCGTCAACCGATGACCGTTGATGATCGTTTAGTTCGATCGACCGTTGAAAATGCACTGATTTCCAATGGTATTTTCAATTTTCCTTTATATATCAAGATTTTCACATACTCACTTTTTTGTATTATGTAGGCGTGGATATTGCTGTGGGTCTCTTCATGATTTGACGCATGACATCTTTAAATCAAACGATCGATAGATAATTCATTCATTTGTTGACTTCATGGCTCAGTCGCTTGCCTCAAATACTTACATACAATATTGACCCAAAGATATAGTTCGATGCACATTGCCCCACGTAATCCGTGGCAACATTACTTGTCATCACTCGCATTCATCGTCATCGTCATCGTCATCGTCATGCTTCATTATCAACGCCATTTGCTTTATTTAAGATTATGTATTATTACCACAGATCTAAAAACATTTGCACTCAAATCTAAAAAATGATTTCTGTATTTATTTTATTGTATTGTTGTATAACGGAAATTAGACATCTAACGCACGAGCAAACATTATACTTAGTTATAAATGAAGATTTCCTGTTATTTACGTTTTGTAAACAATTGACAAAATTTTTTTGCTACTTTTGCTTTTTATGCAGATCAATTATTTTCATGAGTATCAAGAAAAACATTTCATTTCAAAAACTATTTCAGAAATTTTCATAGATTCATTTCTTTCTACTTAAAAGATGGACTATAGTTGTTGATCCAATGATAAATAATACAAAGAATGGGCCAAGTGCGAGTCAGACCCGTACACGGGGGGTTCCGTACCAGATTGAAGTTTGTATGGGAGGTACTCCCCCTAGTGGTCCGATTTGACTGATTCCATTATATATACCGCACCTATATCAGAAACTTATAGTGTCAGAATTTTAGTTTAATAGTCCAAAAAACAAAAACCGTTTTTCGAATAAGAACCTGAATTGTGGGTTTGTATGGGAGGTACCCTCCCTAGTAATCCGATCAAACTGAAACTTCGATAATGTAAGTTTCTGATGTATAGTCACTAACCAACCAAATTTCAATATCGTGGGATTACTGGATCGTATAGCTGCCATACAAATCCAAATATTTCTTGTATAGGGACCCCTTTTTTTTTTTAAATATTTTAGTTTTAGTATTTGTTGCTGATGCCCGGATAGAACTACATATTCTGTGAAAATTTCAACTCTCTAGCCATTACGGTTCATGAGATATGACCCGAGGACGGACGAACGGACGGACGGACAACGAAGTCTCTGCAATAGGAATCCGTTTGGTATCATTTGGTTACGGAACCCTAAAAATTCCCGTTACTCTTTGAAAAGAACTCATACTATACATGTACTATATCTCAGTAGGTTTCTAAAAAAAGTAAATAGGTAAGAAATCTTAGTAAACCGTAATTTAAATTTTAAAAAATTAAGTTTCAAAAAATTTTTTGAGAAAAAGTATTTCATAAAATTTTACTTCCTCAAAATTTTTTCAACTGTAAGTATATACTGAAATTTTAATATTATACCACAGGCAACCATTACCAGGCTGATCTTCAAAGAAATTCATGAATACCAGAATCTCGGAGGAGTTATGGGGCTTTTTTAATACGGCTAATCGGGGCATGCAGTGATAAGGTCAATAGCTTCCGCCATTTCCCTGACTTATTCCACATACCTATATAGAAGATGTAGAATGTGCGATCTTTTAAACGACAAATCACAAAAACGAGATATTTTCTGCACTTTCGTCGTGCATTTGGAAATTATCCAAATATAGTGGGTGTACCGATTTATCATAGGTGTGTTTTTTTTATTTTTTGGTTACTAGATTCCGTCCATCTGCTAAAATGAGATATTTACCATAGTTTTCTATGGCTTTTGCGCTAATGTTTTCAGTCTGTTAAGTTACACACAGTGAACAGGTAAAATGCAGTCAAATGCTGCATACATACAAATAAATCTAAGAATACCGTTTGATATTGTATTTCGTAGAAAATCCTTTTGCGCTCATAAAAAAGGAAATGATCACACAATGGCCCCTAAATATACTAAGTGTTTGTAAAGACTTTATATAAAAAATTTATTTTCAGCAGTCGCTTCCAGAAGTAACTTAGAAAAAATCGTAAAATTCGTGTCAAGTTTCGTGGGAAAATCTGTGACAATTAATGGTCAACATAATTAGAACGGTAAGTACGCTACGCACTAACCATTAGATTTTGTAAAGTTTCTTACATTAAATTCAGCAGAAACATATTGATCTGGTGTCGTTTTAAAACTACGACTTTATAATAACAATAAAATATCGGTTCGGTGCTTGGGACTTGGACCGGTAAGTGCACTCACTAACTTTAGATTCTTTTATATAAAAATTAAATTCTTAAATAGAATTAACAAGTGGCACGCCATCATCCTAAGCTTAATTTCAGCATATCATTTGGAACTACAAGAGTGTCTTTCGATATTTCTTGGAAGAACTTGTTAACTTTAAGTGGCACAGGAGGTAAGAATGGAAAGTGGATTTAAATATATAAGTATATATAAATTTTTTTTTTTTTTGTAGGTAAAAGCAAAGCATTCCTAGTAGACGAATACTGTCGACAATCGAAAGAAAAGTAAAGTACCGTAAGTATTTAACATAGATTATACTACTCTCCTTCTCTTATACATCGGAGATTCCATAAAGTATATACAAACATATATTCTTGATCTGCTCGACGAGACGAGTTTATTTAGTCATGTCCGTCTGTATGTGTGCTAACTAGTCCCTCAATTTTCCTTTCACCAGACGCTTCACATTTGTTGAAATCAGGCGAATGGGACCACTGCGAGGGTTACCTACCTTCCGTACAAATCCAAATTCAAATCCATAATCTTATTAGAACATCTTTTTTGTTTTTTTCTATTATCAAACTGAAATTTGTATACCATAAGTGTCTCACCAATATTCACCAAACACGTAAATTTCAAGATCCTAGTCTTTAACCATCACTTATATAATATTGTATATGTTTATGCAATCACTTTTCCTATTTTATATACTCGTACTATATGTTATATTGTATTAAAGAGTGTTTCTTAGGAGGCATCTGTTTGCTGAATATTGGATTGAGAAGCCACGTAAGGAAAGATCATTTGGACTTCAGGTTTGAGTGGTGTTTAGAAAATTTGGTGAAATAACTTATTTATATTTTTTGTACAGCAACAAAAAAAAAAATTGAAAAAATACATAATGTCGGAACTGAGCTTTCTAGATTTAAATGATGATGTAATAGAGGAGATTGTGAAACACATGACGTTGAATGAACAATGCCAAATGGCAAAGACATGCAAACGGATTGAAATAATTTGCTTAGGAGTATGGCGTAGAAACAAAATGTGTTGCGATACTATGAGCCACGACATTGATGAACTAAGTTTTGAAGACTACAGATATTTTATTTGTTCAATGTGTGAGCATATAAGTAAATTAGTTCTTCGAACTACGGATATCGAGGCTTTTCATACAGCTACAAACAAAATAAACCTAACAAAAATGAAGGCATTAAGAATTGATAGAATAGTATCAACTGGAAGACTTCCAGCAATAAGTTTCTTAAAAAAATGCAATAATTTAGAAGAAATATCACTAACGGAGCCAGTTTTTGCTGAGTATGTAGATGAAGTGTTACAAGTACCAAGTCTCAAGCGGCTTGAAGTAATTCGTTATTTTCCGAAATTTGATTATTTACTAAAAAAGGTACTGGATGCCAAACAAACGAATGTGACGAAAATGCAAGTAGCGGTGGGTAAATGTCCAGTGTCTTGGCTTTCCAGAAGTAACATTTTTCCCAAACTGGAGGAACTTGTAATCGTCACACAAAATAGAGTTAAGTCTGAACATAATTGCAGAAATATTTTCGGAATATCATTGCGTACCTTAAAATCATTATATATATCAGGAAGGATATACTGCGCTAGTGAAATGTTCGATTTCATAATCAATTGCCCAAATTTGGAGAGAATCGTTCTGAATGAGGCCAGCTATTTGAAACAACAAATGGCGCCTAAACTAACACAATTATTTTTTAATCAGATTGATCATGAAGGTGATATCGTGGAGTTTCGTAAAGGCCAACAGCCGTTTGAAATTCCGAAACCTATTCCTTATTTATTGTCTAACCGCTGTCAAGTCTTCTTTTCGTAAATCATTTTCAAAAAATAACTACCTAGCTAGAACTTTTTGCATAAAGTTGAAAAAATAATACATATTATCAATGAAGGGCTAACTAAATCAAGTCGACTTGATTCGAATTTTAAGTTACTAAATACCAATGAAGACGACTGAAGTGGAAACTGAAACTGGAACCGAAACACGAAACATTAGGATTTCCATCAGCGTGGACAATATTAACACAATTCAATACTCATTATTCCCACAAGAAAAAATCAAAAAACAATCAAAAAACATTAGTTGCTATCATCTAGTTTTAAATGCTGCGAATTATGGGGCAACCATTCCAATATAATACAATAACAATTTGTTGAAGTTTTTTTCATACAATATTTAATATTCTCATAAAAAAAAAAACCAAAAAAACAATTAAAAAACATTAGTTCTTATCATTTAGTTTTTTTCTTTTTTTTGTTGCGAATTATATGTTATGTCTGAGATACATAATTGATGAAAATTATACTTTAAATTATTACATAATATGTTGAGTTTGTTTAAATAAATAAAATAATATAAATTTTTCAATTTTTTTTTTTCTCTTTTGGAACATTGTTTTAGATACATTTTTGTACTCTGATATGAAAGGATACTTATATAAAATTACCTTGTGTCCAATGTACAGTGTGGTGCAAAATATTTCGGTGAAAATTTAGTTTGAACGTTATTATTATTCAAGGCTTTAAAAGACTTATTACAACTAAAGAATTTTTGAAAAATACAACATAGAAAAATAATTATAATCATTTTACTTTTGTTTTTTCAAACAGTTTGACATATGCATTATATATAAAAATGTCTTAATGAGAGCTGAAGGCCTTTGTCGCTATTGCTCATAATAATAATCTTAGTTTTAAAATAAATAAATAATATCTTAATGAACTGTAACTTGCATGATGAACTTTAACAATTGTGCATATAATGGTTATCGCCCAGAAATTGGCGATTTTCAAAGATTGGTAGTAGAAGAGGGGCGCTCGCTTTGAGAGCAATATCCAGCTTGTAAGTTTTTCAAGTAAAGTTTTCATTTAGAGACGAGTTAATATAGTCGTACCTAGGAGCGCCAACTTCTAAGTTTGTTAAGTGATAATCAATTTCATATATAATTAAAAGTGAGAAGTTAGAGTCCAATCGAATCTATGTTCATTTCGTAAGTCTGGATAGAAACAAGTGGACGTAACTTGCGTCAGGAGTGGAAACAATTTAAGTAGGAACCCAGGCAGCACAACACTGTTACGAATTATAACAGAAGAGTTTAACATAAAACAAATTTAAAGATTAACGGAATTTAAAAACACAATATAAAAAATATGTAACGGATTGAAAGCATGTAACAAAAACGACGATGTAACTTTACAAGTACAAAATGCAGCGCAACAAGACACAAATTAATCAGGTGTAGAATTAGAAGCCAACATTCGCTTAATTTTTTACAGTTTAGGCATAACTAGCGGCCTAAACTCCAATATTTTTGTAGAAATTAACAAATTTATACGGAAGTTGTTACTTATTTTTTTTTTTGATAAAAATTTTAAAAAATTATATAAAAATTGTTTTAAACATTTTAGAATGTAATGTATCTTTTCCGTCTGGACCTTTAAACTTCAACATAGAAAATCATATTTTTATCGGTTAAAATTTTTGGATGTTGATTTTTTTATTATTATTACTATTATTATTGACCCATTATGAATGCTTAAATGGTCTATTAGAGAGTACAATATTCTAAAGGTTAGTTACCAAGAAATTTAATTTAATTTTTTGATTTGGGTGAACTCATTATGTAATGTAAAACAACAAACATGCAACATTATAGTTATAATCGTAAGTGTGTGGTCTGGTGTCGTGAATATGAAAATGAATTGTTTTGGGGGTCAGACTCTTATACAATTATGAATAAATAGTATTTAAAAAAAAAAAATAGTAAAAAAACAAACAAACAAACAAATGAAAACACTCAAAAAGAAGATGAAGATGTTTATCATCATCAACGTCATCATGAAGAAAGACATTGCTCACCACCATGATGATGATGATTATTGTGAACAATTATAAACTACATAAAACCTAAGTAAAAATCAAGTTAAATGTTACGGTCGCTTAACCTTTCAAGTGCACAAGGTAACTTTTGTTTTGTTTGTGTTTCGAAGTCTTTCTCTTTCTCCTTCCCTTTGAATGACATAAGCATATTGCAGAATATCTCCCCTATAAAATAACTAAAGCCAAATTAACTTTCATTTACTATCTAATATAATTGAAAAACAACTAAGTTTTCCCTATGCTAAATTGCTAAGTCATTGTGCTTAGATATTCTGTCAAAAAACAAAAAAAAAATGAAGGAAAAATCTAATAAAAACAAGGAAGAAAAAAACATTTTTAACTAATTAACCATTTTACTGACAGTCCAAATTCCATTTTCATGCTTAAACTTATATGAAGTCAGTGGTAAGTACCCTTTGCCATGAGTCACCCACCTAAACTTACTATGCACTTAAACCTTTCCACTTACTTCTTTCCTACATATGCTTATGCTTAGTAATCTTGATATTACGTTCAAATACAACTAAGTCAAGAGTTCGTGCTTATTTTGGGCACAATGACTTCCGGTGTTTATATAATAATAACACACCAAAAACAAAACAAAAAAAAAAACAGAGATATTTAAAAAATTTATCTGAAGTTAATCGTTAAATGCTGACTTTTGGTTTTTTGTTACATCTTCTATCATTTTCTAATTTTCTATTTTTTTTTTTTTTTTTTTTTTTTTGTATTAAACTAAAAGGGCAATTAGATAAGTCAGTGACTTTTTGAACAACAGATATTTTTTCGTCAAAAAAGCATTTTAATTCTTCATTCTTTAATTTTTTATCCTTTTCAAACAAGAGGTTGTCTCAAGTTCCTCTAAATAGGAGTTTGTTTCAATATTGACCCTCTTCTTTCTTCCCAAATCTGAAGGATATGCTGGTTACAGAACCAAATAGTAGCCCACTTGCGCATTGTCATGGTAGAAGACTACTTTTTTATTTGCCCTATGCAGTCGTTTTGATTCAAAATTAGTGTCTAACAGCTCTGAATAATATTCGCCTTTAAAAGGTAATCGATGTGAGTAGTGTGCCTCACCCTTATAAGCACAATATGGAAGTGAAACTTCTTTACATTTTGATTTCCGTCACATTTCAGTTTCATATTTGTGGATTTACTCCCCTTCGCTAAAGAAGTTTCACTTCAAAAACTGTCTTCATGACCTTGTTAGTCTCGACAGACACACCTTGGCCTTCTTTGGTGCACCTTTACAAGTCCAAGTCCACTGTTTTGATCTATGGAATACAAAAACTCAATCGGATTGTGGTTGAACAACGCCAAACACTCTAATGAAATGAACACACGGTACCGCTTATGGTCGAGTCTGAGCAAACATATTGCGCCAATAGCTTTTTCAAGTTTGAATATTCATATAAAATGTCATGTACCCACTCGGCTACTTCACGCACTTTCTTTGTCCAATCCTCCAATATCTTTCCAAGGACCTTATCGGCAATTTTTGGCGTTACGATCTCTTTTGGGCGATCTGAACGTTTGGCGCCACTTGCACTGGTACGAGCACAACGGAATTCAGTAAACCACTTCTTAACCATTGTAATTGGTGGTGCAGAGTCACCATTGTGTTCACGCCATTCCATGGGGTTGGTGATTGTTTTTGAACGCAAAAAGTAATGCCTGATGAGCACACGAAAATCACTTTTTTTTTTTTCATTTTCATCGCATTTAAAAAGATTTTCATCATTTTTATACGAAATCATTGCTGTACGTGATACTTGTAAGTCATAAACCCCATGAAACGATCAATATGTCGAGAAGAATTGATCCGTCCAATAATGCCATATTTAGCTAGTGTGTCAAAACCAGAGTTATCCGATTATTGGAATAAATACTACCCACACTGAATTCACTTTAGAGATAGGTCAATTTGATGTAATAGAATATTTTTGGAAATATGTATTGTGATGACAAATCATTGCCGTCAAGGTGTTGATCGCTATGATGCGTGTCCCTGGAATGTTGAGATTAGATGGCAAGAGAAAGACGAGAAGACGAAGAAGGAGATAGGAAAAAAGTATAGTGTTTTAAATTAAAGATTTTTGTACGTTAAAGCAATTGATTGGACGTAATTCTGTTGACATCTACATTAAAAAGAAAAATAGGACACTCCAGGAAGGAAAACTGAAGACTGTAAGTGAAATTGTGATTCTTGTTTGTAAACTTTTCTATTGTTGTTAAGATATATGAACGCCAGTTGCGCTGTCAATTAACTTTTCGTAAATAAAAATTAATTATTTGTTTCATGACCACAAAAAATCATAACAATAACATTGGTCAGTCGTAACATAGACAAACAATTTTTTCGATTGCCAAACGAAATGCACAAAGTATATAAGTATTCTGTTTTATTACGAATATTTCTAAACTTGTAGCCCACTTATCTAATCGTTTTCTTTTAACCCACTATTAATTTTATTTGTGGTTTTTTATAAATACTTAAGATGCTATGGTTTTTATTATGAAACATGCATTTAAGTTCATTACCTTTTTTTGTTAATATTAGTTTTTTTATATTTTTTTTTCAATTTTGATTTTGATACCGGAAGCGGAAATGGTGTTTTTACTTGAACCTGAGTATTAAAAAGATGCAATTAGAGTTGTGTGACTAGAATGATGCTTAATGATGTTATTAATATATTTTATTTTTTTTTTTTATTTTATATTAGTAAACACTTTGTACTCAAAAGGAGTAGAATTTTTCATGACAATGATCGGCAGATTTTGGATTCTGTAGAGATAAGACATGCTGAAGTTTGATATGTTATTTCTTAGTAGATACAATTTCTTATGATTTTTTTTTGTTTTTTTTTTTACGTCTGTTAATAGATATATGTACATGAATTTGTAATACTCAGCTTGCTTCGGGTTGGGTTATCCTTGAATCCTTACGGAAACAAAAGAAATCAAATATTTAAATGCTCAATTGGGCTACCAGGAGATAATGTTAGTCCAATGACAAAGCTAAAAGAAAATTATATAAAAAAATTTAAGTAGTGTGCCTCATCCTCATAAGCACAATATGGAAGTGAAACTTCTTTAGCGAAGGGAGGTAAATACAAAAATTACAAAATGAAATGTGACGAAAATCAAAATGCGTTGATGCTTCAGAGACATAATGGGGAGACGCAGAAAACAATGAGCAATATATTAAGAACATCGTCAAATTTTGATTTTCATCACATTTCATTTTCATATTTTTTGGATTTACTCACCTTCGCTAAAGAAGTTTCACTTCAATAATTTTAAAAACTATAAAATAAATGATTAATAACGTTGAATAAAATTGGATTTATTATTCAAAAGCTATTTACTCCAAATTCTACAAATGTCTAAGATAATGTTTCAATAGCCATTCATGTTCGCATTCAAATAAATGCTGAAATCTAAAAATACATAATCCCTCGAATGTTGAAATATAATAGATATGTTGATTCATTTGAAGGTCCTCTATAGTAACATTTATGTACCTTTGTTTCCTTTGACACTAAGTACTACTTACTATATAAGACTTTCATTTATAACTCTTTGGTGGCCTTCTTTTGAACATTAAATCGTTAAATTTGTGAGTAAATGAATTTGTGGTTTATCTACTGTACCACACTTTATTTGATTATTTGCTATATGTTAAATGCAAATTCTAATCTTGCTTTGAACTAATAATAAACTTGATTCGATTTGATAACGTTTAAGTTTGAAACTTTAATTTGAGTTGAAACTGACACGAAAATTAAAATCAATCTTCCCCTAAAGGCTTTTGTTGTTGTTTTTTTTTTTTTTTTGTTGTTGTTATTAACACATATTTTTATGCAATAAATAATAACCTTGCAAAATCATTTTGACTTGGTTTATATCATTAGATTGTTGCTATTGTTGCTACTATTGCTGTACGAGTACAACTACGAGTATTTGTGACTAAATAACACGCTTTAATGTTGCACATACGTCCCGTATGCAGATCCCTCTTAATAGTAAGTAACATAGATATAAAAAAAATTGATCCGTATGAAGATCGTTGACGTTTGAAACAAAAAACACAAGCACAAATGAAAATTCAGAAATGAAAAATACAACAACAACAACAACAACAACAACAACGCAAAATAATCTTTGCACTCTTATGTAGTAGATATATTGGCAATTTATAAGATTGCATTTTGTCTTACTTTTGTTGTTATATCCATTGTTTTTGTTGTTATTGTTGTCTTTTATTGTCTTCTTTATTTAAATGAACTTTGAATTTGAATACGAATACGAATACGAATCAGAGCATGGCATACGATACAAACATAAAACTACCATCATGGTATGAAGTAAGTCACTATGATAAATACAATTCAAAAGCGATCAGATAAAAATAAAACTTAAACTGAAACAATAAGAAAAACAAATTAAAAAATTTACTTAAATTATAATAATTATCTTTGACAATAAAAATAATTCAAAATCAAGTGAGCACATACCATAAACAACTTAAAAAAAAAAACAAGATTTGTAGGAATTTTACAATATTTAGGTACCGAAAGATCCACATACTTAAGTATATTATATGAGTATTGCTTCTATTCTTTAGTATTAAATTGCTTTTTTGGATTAAGGGAAAAGGAACCTAAGAAAATTTGAATTGCTAAATTTAATAAAAATGGGCCAAGAGCGAGTCACGGAGGGTTCCGTACCAGATTGTGGTTTGTATGGGAGGTACCCCTCCTAGTTGGCCGATTTGGCTGATTCTAACAGATATATAGCACCAATATCAAAAACTTGTAGTGTCTAAATTTCAGTTTGATAGAACCAAAAAAAAAAAAAGGTTTTCAAATAAGAACCTGAATTTTAATGGTGGGTTTCTATGGGAGGTACCCCTCCTAGTTGGCCGATTTGGCTGATTCTAACAGATATATAGCGCCTATATCAAAAACTGATAGTATCTAAATTTCAGTTTGATAGGACCAAAAACAGAAAAGTTTTTCAAATAAGAACCTGAATTATAATGGGGGTTTGTATGGGAGGTACCCTCCCTAGCGGTCTGATCAAAATTAAATTTCGACAGTATAAATTCCTAATGTATAGTCACCAATCATCCAAATTTCAAGATCGTGAGATTACTGGAGCGTATAGCTGCCATACAAACCAAAAATATTTCATGTATGGGGACCCCTTTAAGTTTTCGAAAATATTTTAGTTTTTGTATATTTTGCTAATGCCTGGATAGAACTACATATTTTTTGAAAATTTCAACTCTCTAGCTACTACGCACCCCATCTTATTCAATCCAAATTGACAAATGGTGATGAGAAATGGGTAACAAAAGAAAGGCATGGTCCAAACAAGATTAACTTTCCTAAATCATCGAAAAGCCAACGCTATCTAAGAGGAAATTGTTGTCGTGTATTTCGTGGGATTACGAATATTTTGTGAATTATTAATTGATCTGATATAAACATATGATAAATTCTGAATTTTATTATTGTCAACAAATAACCAGACTAAATAAAGCGCTGAAGGAAAAACGGAATCAGAATCCATCGAATTTCTACAAAAAGAGAATATGAGACTAAAGCCTAATTCGGCACATCCAGAATGACTCCAATACACAATATTTTAATTGATTTCTGTCTGCAAAAGTGTGAGATTCTATCGACACCTTTAGACAAAATCTTCTACCTTTTGGATACAAGTCAGAACGAATTCCTTGAAAGACAATGAGTTAACATTTGGCCAGTTTAGGTTTCGTTTTCTATTTTTAAAGGAATTGACTCAAAGTGGATAAATATTCGTTCACAAATCGCTTAGCAAGAGCAAGCCGGAACTGGTATATTAGGTGCATACATCATAATAAAAAATCCTCTATTAGGAAGTGGTTTTGGGAAGTTCACGAAATAAATGATATATAAACCTTAAAGAGCTTCAGCATCAATGTCACGTTTCTTTGAGTTTTCAATATTATTTGTGACAATTCTCGATTGCTAAGATATGATCATAATAATCGGATAGCAATCTTGTTGAGGTTATGAAATCAAAGGCTTTCTCTACATCTAATGCAATCCTAATAGTAGCTCTACACTCAGTTATGTTGGTAGATGCACATATATTTTTAGTCGCTAGGGTAAGAGCATATCAAGAATCGAAATTTGAAGGAAAGCCAAACTGAGCATACAGCTGATAGAATGAAAATGTGTCCATATCCTAGCATATGTGTGAACATAAACAAACTGATAAATTGGAATGAAATTTGTGTGTGTGATTCTAAAAATTAAGTCATGAACATGCAAACTTTGATCCAACATTTAGAAGAAAATTATCAGGAAATCATATACGATTTCAAATTTTAGGTTGTTACATTAAATGGTTTGATCTGAGGAATATTCAGTTTATTACATATAAAATAGACTTCTTAAAACTAAATATTTATTCATTTATTTTATATAATAATTAATTTCTTAACCAAAAAAAAAAAAAATTATATTGAAAGATAAAAGCATATAAATAAAATAAAATAATAAATTGTTTATTATAGCAAAATAAAGTTTGATTTATTGTTTAACACTCAACTCAACACAAAAAAAAGGATCGATAGTCGGAATTATTTCTTTTATGTTTTTTTTTTTTGTCATTTATTGTATTTTCTTTGGCAATATTCAATATAAATGTCGCTCTGGTTTTATCTGTCGCCTTCGATTATGTAATAAAAACTTGATTTTTCTCCTCTAAAAATGTGCCAATATTTGCTAACAAATTTGCAAATTTTTTTGTAAAAAAAACAAAATCATTCATAAAAAATTTTTGTATTTTCTTAACATTTTTTAAATAAATTTCAACTTTGGTTGCTCATTTTATTTTGCATACACAACCGCGATTCATAATGATGATGATTGTGATAATTTCGTTTTAATTTTTATCCAAAATTTTTTTGTCAAATCATCTTCAATGAACTTGTTTTCTTGTCGATTTAATATTGTTAATTTTTTTTCTTTTTTTTTATTTTTTGTTGATGATTGCTCAAAATCAGGATTATTAACCACAACATATTTTGGTTTTGTTATGTTTTGTTTTGAGTTTGGGTTTGTTCGCTTGGTCATTCGGTCAAACAATTTTGCAATTCTTTATTGCAATATGTGTGTTTAAACCTAAAAATATTAAACGAAAAATTAACACAAATTTAGATTTCTATCATTTTTTGGAGTCTTTCATAATTTCAACGCTAATGGCAAATTTGAAATTAGGCAAAGCAAATTTAAGTACGACATTTGATGAAATTAAAAGCGAAAGCAACAACTTAATCGGTCAATCGATCGATCGATCAATCAGTCAATTAGAAAAATAGCACGTAATGAAATATAATCGAAATCTTTGAGTTACTTTATTTTATTTAGGTCATTAAATAGTGCATCGACTATGTGTTGAACCCAAATCGAATAACTGAATGCGAATTTATGTTTTTCATTATTATTTCCTATCTACATCTACTTGATGATGCATTTTATACAAAAAAAAAAAATAATTATAATTTAACTAAAGTTTTAAGAGAAAAGATATTTAATCAAAGTAAATACAAAGTTCAAGTTACAATAATTTGGCGAGCACAAGAAGTTTCTCAAAAAGTTCAGAGAAGAATCAATTTTCTTTATATCTCCATCGCATTGCATCGTAAAATAGATATAAGTCTTCAGTATTTACAATATTATCAATGAAGAGAGTATAATGTGAATAGATATAGATAATAGAACTCAGATATACTCTTTATTCTTTACACGGGTATTACACCTATGGGCTCTGCGGCAGAACTCTCTGTCGCAATGTTTGTTTAATAAGAAAGAAAGCATGAGGGTTATGGGATAGAAGTTCTACTTGTACTAAAAACAGCGACGTTTTTCTTTTTATAAAGCAAAAAATTAAACTTAAACTGCATATTTCGTTGTTTTTTATTTCGTGGAACGTAAAAATTTCTGCTTGGCGTCTGTTGCTGATGTTGTATAAGAAGCCAAAAACACCAAAGAAGAATCTATGATACTTATTTTTCTTATTGCTCGCCTGTCTGTAAGAAGACTCAAAAACACGGTGCCAAGCACATGGATTGAACGTCAATCAACGTCCCCTTGGATAAAAATCCGCAGGTACCAAATTAGAGTCATATTAAATTTGGTAATATGACTCCCTCCTTGGTGGGGAGCGAGGCCCACCTTAAACCTCTGCTGCTCTCTGGGTCACAGCACCCGGTTGTATAACGCAACTTCACGTCGAGTTGTTACTCTACCCGCATTTGGGTATTAAACCATAGCCACCACGATACTCCCACAAGGGGGCCGTACCCGCTGGTCAGGACGGAACAAGTTCCGTGGGCTCCTGACCACCCGTGGTACCAGAAAAAGCCTCTGGTCAGACTTCGCACCGGAAAGTACTACCAATTCGAACCCCAAAAAGTCCATGGGTTGGTGCCCCATTATGTTTTCATTCATGTATTTAGTAGCCAAGAAATCCATTTTATAGAGGATAACCTGGATCACAAATTATAAATGAAAATAATGTTCCCTCCAGAAATATGAGTTCTATACATAAAGATATAAAACTCAGTAGAATTTCCCAGAGGGAAGTGCTTTTATAACAAATAAAAATTTCACAGATTGAGTTGTCATCGATTCCACTAGGCCGATTTTTCAGCCGCGAAAGGTTATACCGCCCATATTCGGTCGTCAGAGTCTCTTTTTTGTTATCAACAGGATACACAACGTGTAGGTGAGGTTGTCGGTTTTGAATAGAAGAGGTTTTATGCTTGCATCACTACCCCATGAGCATCCAAGTTATTCAACATTATTAAGCTTGACTTTCCCTACATCATTTAACAGGAAATAAGCATTTGAACCTTTTTATGTGAATAGATCAAAATCTTCAAATGGACGGATATGTCTAAATCAAATTGTCTCCTGTTGGTAATTATAAATGTAAGGACTTTGTGGGATCTTATACTTAGTTACGTAGTTGGTTGTTTTTTTTTATTAAGCTTCAGTGCAAAATTTTATACAGCAAACAAAAATTCTATTATGCTGTGTGTTTTATCAGACTTTCTATCTAATCGCGGTGATCTTTTGGTCTCTGTGAATTCAAAGTTGTGTACTTCGGAATGCTAGTCAGGCAGTTTTAAAATTAATATAAAGAAGGTTCAATGAGCAAGAATTTCATATAAATTTGGATCAACTTATGTTGATTTAAGGTGCAAAAGCTTGCAGCAAATGTTTTATTTATTATATTTTCTTGGTGTTTTTTTTTTTGTTTGTCTAATCTCTTCTTCTTCTACTTTATAAAGATCATAGTTGAGTTGAAATAATTTCAGTTGAACTTTGTTTTTTAAGAACATTAATTTCATTCATTCTTTGCCCTCAATTTGCTAGCATAATAAATATTAATCATCCGCAACGTGTGTTTAAATGACTTTAAATACTTACTTTATCAACTTCAACTTTGCACTTGTAAAGAACAAAAATATTCTTTGAAATTCTAACATGCAAATTTAAATTTAATAATTAATTTTTTTTTTTATAGTAGCAAATGCAAATTTTTAGTTTAGGCGATGCTTGCGTCTCTGAAGTTTATGTACATAGTTCGCGAACTTTTTATTATTATTATTTATTAATCAACATTCTACCAAAGATATTTTATCTAGTTCTTAATAGTAAATATTTAGTTCAATAGTATCATAAGAAAGGGAAGATTATCAGGTGCCAGTGTTTGGGCTTTTCCGATTTGGTGGTCTTGTAACATGAAATTAATCAAATATTGTAAAATAAAGTAGTTTCCTTGAGTCAATTTTTATAGTAAAATTTAGAATAAAATTATGACAACTTCAAGGTAAGTTATATGTCTTTATATATGTGTGTGTGTGTGTTCTGTGATAATTGGTCTTTAAAATGTCTTAAGGAAAAATTCAATTCTTCAAAGTTTTTGGATGTGATGTGCTCTGACGCAGGAATAGTTTTTATTGTCAGAACTGGGTACCCAAAGTTAGATGCTTAGAAGCGTAATATATTCCTTTCACATCAATGCCTCCTTCCACATTTATTTATCATGCAAAGATGCACTCAGCATCGAATCGAGGTAGCACCTTTGCCAGGAGCTTCAAAGTTGTCTCAAATCATCCGACAACTAGACTCTTGGATCGCAATAACTCCGTTACATACATGGAATGGCAACAGGAAGTGCAACAAAAGTGTTCAAGCATAAGGCAATATAATATATTTTATTTATATAAATTGCGAATCCAAAGAAAGCATCCTCGCAATTCAAATTTTAATTCTTTTATGGTACAAAAATCAATGAAAACAATGGCTAACAATGGGCTCTTTTCAAGGATTTACAATAATAGTAATAATTTCGATTGGAATGGAAGTTAAGAAAATTCTATTTTAATGAGACAAATTAATACAATTATACAAATTGGTTGAATGAGGCTATGAACTGATGATGGCAATAAACATAAGTTACAAATATAATAAATATCTTGCAACAATAATAATAAAAATAGCTCAATTAAATCAACTATACTAATAACAACAACAATGACAATAAAATAAAGATGCTGCACATGCTACACTAAGATATAACAAAGACCTTGTTTTGAGACAGCGATAATCACAGACACAGACAGACACAGATAGACAGACAGATAATCAGCAGGCAGATAGACGAACAAAGATACAAAATGGACAGACCAATGAAGCTATTAAAATAAATACTTATAACAATAATAACAATGACAGCAACAGCAACAACAATACCAACAGCGACAAATCACAGATACAAACAAAAAGATACTTTAAAAAAATATATTTCAAAATACAAAATACAATAAAATTGAAACCAAAAACGTAGGTGAAGGTTACATCGCCGCCGTTCATATCACATCGAGTGAAGCAGAAGTTAAAAAAAAAAAGAGACACTTGATTTGAAGTTTGAATCATTGGGATTGTATTTTTTTTTTCCTTTATAAGTCTTATGTGTATTATAGGTTGATGTTGTGTATGATATCAATGTGCATTAAGCGCAGCCAAAAAGTTTGTAATAATATTTCAACAAGTATATACTATATGCTTGCTATGTAGAAGATACAAATAAAAACGCATTAAATATGAATAAGAAACAAAATACAATAGAAAAACAGAATCTAAATCAAAATCAAAAGCAAAAAGAGTGAAAAAAAAAAAAAATATTTATTAAATTAAAAATTATAATTTGCAAAAGATTTACATATGAAATATATGCACCGTTTGTATCTAACAAATGTTGTATCGCAACAAAGTCGTATCCAATTCACCTTAAACTGATTTTACTTACATTTTGGTTTAGTTTTTCATCGTTTTGCAATCACTGACGTAGCGTCGTCATCGGTGAGTGTTGTTGCTTTTTTTTTTTGTGCTGCTACTGAACTGCAACATGTGTCTTTATACTTTATATCGATGGTGTATGCGTAATTTGTAATTTTCCATGCTCAAGCGCGTTTTTAGCTTACCAACAGCCTTCCTCCCTCATTCGCTTGCCGCGAACATTCAATCTATCTAACTATTATTGTATACATAGTACATTTAGTAAACGATTGAAGCAATCGCAGGCTCCCCAAAAAAAAAAAAAGAACTCACACTGAAAATCACAATTATTCCACCCGTTCACTCTTTACCATTAACAGGGCAATACAACATCATGACAGTATGTGGTCCAGTGGTTATCCTTCAGAAGTGATAACTTGTTCGCAATGCAATCACTCACCTCTTACCTCCGCATATACTTACTTACATATCATATTCAGTTGCATGGCTTCATTTAGCCGACACTGAAGGTAAATTTAATTTGCAGATAAGCGCCAACGAAGTAGAAGAAGTAGTTAATTAAGAAAATCATATAAAACAACCGAGTCAAATCGAATCGAAACGAATCGAATCAAACATTTTCATTGCATTGCATTGCTAAACATTTACCATACTCTACTTTAGATTCATTTTTATATCCAAATTTTATTTTTTTATTAACACTTCCGCTTGACAAAGGCAATTAAATAAGCGTTTTCATTTTTTTATTTTTTTTTTTTTATTTTATTTATATTAATTCATTTGTAATTCACACTTCAGACTACGAGTATATCTATGCAACCTTTGGTCTTTAGTTTTATGAAAACTTCATTAGTATTATTATTAAGATATTCAACTAAAATATTGCCCAAAGTATAGATAGAATCTTGAAAATATTATACTTTATATATTGTATTCTTGGATTTGTATGTTCTTTGATTTGAACATTACGTTGGTGGTGTATTCATAAAACCCTTCGACTATTTTTCCTCAAATTTATTTTGTATTAGAGAAGACAAATTAAAACTTTGCAAAGAATCTTTAAATTGTATAAGATCAACTTGAAGGTTATTTATATTCTATTCAAGGACTTGAAAATGAATGTTTGCATCTGGTCTCTTTTTTATGTAACCTTCTTTAGTATTTGAGATATCAAGCTGAAATATTTCACAGAGTCTTTGTACATTCAAAAGAATTATGTTCTAGTTATTGTAATCTACTAATAAGTATATATAATACTAGCGTTAACCGGCGTGCGTTGCTACACCCGCTATGCGTTAGTTGGATGTTTCTTATAAAAAGCTTTATTGTAAAATGTGTAATTAATAATTTACAAAATATTTTAATATTCTACTAAAACCTAAGCAACTTTAAGAATCATTTGTTCTTTTAAAAAAAATCGATTCAGTATATTTTGCACCAAATAAAAAAAAAATTTAAAAATGGCATAAAACTATCTATATCTGGACAACAGCGCTACCTACCGGATCCAAATGTAGCAAAGAACCTGACTGTAACTCCATGAGTACAACAAAAAAAAAACAAAATCATCAAAATTGGTCCAGCCGTTCTCGAGTTTTGCGGGGTCATACTATTTTTTGAGTGCATTTTTATATATAGATGATCACCCGAAAGAAGAGAGTGAAGTAGTTCAGGTGGAGGGAGAATTTCTTCTAATTTGACTTTTCCTTGTAGGCAACACATGCCTTTCGATTCGTCCTTGAATTTCAATGCCAAGCAATGTTCACACACCACTGACATAGTACCTATTGATACTATACGATCGTCCTTGTAAGAAATCGAAGGATCGTAATTCATGACAAAATTTTCTTTATTTACCCATGAATTAGTAACTCGTGCTGATGATTCTCTCTCTCTCTCATCTCTATATCTATCCCGAAGCTGACTAAGGCGAGCCTCACGTTCCGTTGACGATTCTATTCATGTCTTGCTGAACGTAATCTTTTGGCATTCACTGTACTACGACCTATGTTCGAACGATGACGTCTTCCAGTTATGACTTTATAATTTCTTGATAGTAATAATCGACTTAAATAAAAAAAATCTAAAATCACATTAGAAGAAACTTTGCTGTGTGCAATGAGAAGATGGAATATTGTAGTAACAGTAAATGCTTTTTCCATGAATTATAACACTATGCCTACTACATTAATTTTAAAGATAGGCATATAGGTATATGTATAGTGAAAATAACAGTATTTCTGCACTGTTTAATGGCTGTTATTATAAATATAAACCTTCCTCTTCAATCACTCTATCTATTAAAAAAAACCGCATCAAAATATTGTAGGTTGCGTATTTTTAAAGATTGAAGCGGTTAAAGGAAAAAAGCGACTTTGTTTTATAATATGTATAGATTAGATATATAATAATCTAGGTTTGAAAAAAAATATTTATATGAAAATGTACTAAATTTTTAGGGTGCCAGATCTAAAGGATACCAAACGGAACCATATTACTAAGACTTTCTCGAGGTATATCTCATGAACCGTAATAGATAGAGAGTTGAAATTTTCACAGAATATGTTGGTCTATCATATAAAGGGGTCCCCATATAAGAAACATTTTGGTTTTATGGAAGCAATACGATCCAGTAATCCCACGACCTTGAAATTTACATGGTTGATGGAGATGGATTAGAAACTTATTGTATCAAAATTTCAGTTGTATTTTACAACTAAGGGGGGGTACCTCCCAATACAAATCACCATTAATATTCAGATTCTTATTAGAAAAATTGTGTTTGTTTTTTGCACTATTGAACTGAAATTTAGACATTATAAAGTTTTGATATAAGGGTTGTACATCTATTGGAATCAGACAAATCAGATTACAAGTGATCATCCATTTTTTGGAGTCATTGGAAACATTTGTTTGTTTATAAAGATATCCATCCATTCTAATATGTTCAGTCTGAAAAAATAAAAAGTTGCTTGAGCCAACATGTAAAACACAGTATGACGTCATATTCATTCAGTCAGGGTCAGGGTTTTACTCGACTATATAACGAAAAACACCAATTTTAATTTGTGTACATTTATTAAATTAAACTCAAATCACTTAGGCGATTAATTCATATGGAATTGGTGTCCTCAAGTTTCTTGGAGAAATGCGCCATTTTTGCTGGCGCTCGTTGACGCTTCAGGTTTACCCAGGTACTCTTTTCCTTGGCATTCTTAAGCCGAAGCTCGTTCTCCTTAAAATGACATAAGAAATCCTCTCGGCACTTGAAGTGATGGACATGTTCAATGCGGACATTGATACGCTTAGCTAGAATCTTTCCGCGCACACGTTTGTTTACAATAACACCGACAGCATATTAGGTGATGTTAAAAATGCAAACAGTCTTTGCCGTGATATACATTGTACGGCAAACCCTTTTGTACGGCACCGTGACTCTTGATATCAACAATATCTCCGATCTTAAAGATGCCGAATGGGATGACACAATACTTGCTTACTTGAGGGAGAGAACATGTTTCTGATGCCGTGACGGTAACCCTTTGAGTTCGTCATTTTATTGTCCTTTTACATTTTTACGTCCACGTGGTCGTGAATTTGGGGCAAAGAAAGAATGATCCATTTTCAGTTTACTCATTCAATGATTTTTTGAATTATTGCGTACTTTCAAGAATTAATCATTAAATTGTTTGAAAGGACAGTTCCACTATGTTCATATATAGGCTATTGGATTTTCATGCTTATAATATTGAAAGGATTCGGATATAGTTCACCTTATAATACTACAAAAAGTGGAGCTTCAATAGCAAAACTGCAATGTCATTGACCTATGAAAATCAATACATCTACATTTAAAATATAGTAATATTCAATATTTTCTCATTAAGATTTTCGTCAATCAATGACACAATTGAGTAAATGCATTCCGTCACTGAAATCTGTTTGAAGTTCAAAGTCTGATTAACGACATATGCAATGGGAAGAGATCAGGAATTTGTCTTTTAGAAGTTTTGTGGTGTTGATGGTTTAACATTTAAATGCAGATAGTTTTGTGATCGGCATTATAAAACAAAACTTTAATCATTTAAAGGACTGCAATTGAGCTTTAGAGAAAATGCTCATGTGAAATTCATGAAATGTTCTTTATTTTTTATATTTTCTATTAATTTCTTTTTTTAAGTAAAAATCAAAGCAGAAAATAAAAAAATAACATGAACCGCAAGTTTGCCATTGTATCTTTTACAAGGTAATTTTACTAACCAAATATGTTAACCATCTAAGGTTAAGAACGTTTGCGGTTAAGCACCTGCAATCAGTTGTTTAATTCCATCAATAATTTGACATAAAAGTAAATGAAAATAAAAAAATATGTACAAAAAAAAATTGTTGTTGGTTTATAAATTTTTTACTTATTAAAGTAAATTTTACAGAGCTCATAATAATAATAAAAAAAAAAAATAAAATACATTTACACGTTATTAAAATATACAGCGGCAAGTCGCTTACTAGTTGAGCATAAATAATCTTATCTCAGCTTCATCAGGTTAATTGTAAGATTTAATTTTACACTTATATTATATAAATTACTTTCAAGGTTTATCATACTTACTTATTTAATAAAAATAAACAATTATTTACATGTTTTATAATATAATATTGAAGGTTTTAAACGAAAAGAAAAAAAAAAAACAACAAAAAAACAAAGACTCAAAGAACAAAAATATTGTGAGTCCAAGTTGTATGCATTTAGATTTAGTAAATTAATTCAAATAACCTTAAATGCCACATTAAAGCATGAAGTGTCTACTTTAAAATGAATTTAATCTAATAAAAATATGACCATTTTATCATTAAGTTATAAAGTTTTCAATATACGCATATATACATAGAGATATGGGTCATTTGAACAGTGCAGGACTCGACCCCGAAGCCCTCGATTTGCAAGTCCTACTATCTACCCACTACGCCATGGAGATATTTCAATTTTATTTTCTTAAATAGCTCCAATATAATAACAACATCGTCAAATTTTGATTTTCGTCACATTTCATTTTCATATTTTTCGGATTTACTCCCCTTCGCTAAAGAAGTTTCACTTGAAAAAGCTTCATTAATTGCCTGTATTAATTTATGACAATTAATTTAATTGTTTACTAATCTAATGAACGCATTCTGGATCCTTAATTTGCTTCATTTCGATACACATATGTTTATCTGTTCTTCGGACAATAAGTTAAACATCTTTGAATTATTCTAAAGAACAATAGGCCAACTTGCATTACAAACTCAATTCAATATTCAATATTACAAAGTAAGCATCAAGACCACTTGTATCAAAGTGTGTATGTACACTTAGTACAATAAAATTGATTATTAAGTCTCCCTTCAACAAAAATTTTAAAACATACAAATTCAAGTTAATTTAACAAAAAAAAAATAAAAACAAAATTAAGTTTTTACACTTTTATGACAACATTTACATTGTTTATCAGACTTGCAAGTATGACTCGGTAAAAAAAAAAGATTGTGTTAATTAATATTTTACCTTTATAGAATAATGCGAGGGTCCTTTCTTGAAATACAACAAAATTCATTTTTATTGTCTTTTCTATTAGAAAATCATTTTGTGTTTTAGGATGTAAACATCTCATAATCAGGTCATAATTTCTTTACTGTTTGTTTTCTCTTAAAAAAAATAAACATTAAGATGGGTAAAATTTGTATTCTACCGATATTCAGTGTATCAACTGATCAGCACTGAAAACCATGTGGATGTTTTCTCTAAAGTTAAGTAGAACTAATTATCTGCATTATTTGTTTCTCCTTGAGACAGAAAAGTGATCAAAGTTAGTTCTTTCCAATTCCAAATCTTTCTTGAAGATCCTTGTTTGAATATCTTGGTTTTGCATTAAGATCCAGAGTAGCCCCATTCATAACATCATACAAACTTTCTTTTCTGATTTAAAGAAATGGATGCCTTGCAGTTGCCTGTCGATATGATAGCACAAAGAGCTCAGTATGTCATGCTGTCTGCTACATTTATAAGTGTAGATTAAATTAGACTAGATTATCTGCATTAGAGTAACATGCATTGAGACCCCTTTTCTATTCTATTCTCTATTAATCTGTTATTAGGATAAAGGAATTTGTTTATTTTGAGCAGCCTTGCTCCCATTCAGATTATCTTTGTCAAAGTATTTGAACTTCTTGTGTATTTGGACAGAATTTACAACTAAAACAATATCCATCTTATTCAAATGATTCCCCCTCTGGGAAATTCTTCTGAGTTTTATATCTTTATGTATAGAACTCATATTCCTGGAGGGAACATTATTTTCATTTATAATTTGTGATCCAGGTTATCCTCTATAAATTGGATTTCTTGGCTACTACATGAATGAAAACATAATGGGGCACCAACCCATGGACTTTTTGGGGTTCGAATTGGTAGTACCTTTCGGTACGAAGTCTGACCAGAGGCTTTTTCTGGTACCACGGGTGGTCAGGAGCCCACGGATCTTGTTCCGTCCTGGCCAGCGGGTACGGCCCCCTTGTGGGAGTATCGTGGTGGCTATGGTTTAATACCCAAATGCGGGTAGAGTAATAACTCGACGTGGAGTTGCGTTATACAACTGGGTGCTGTGACCCAGAGAGCAGCAGAGGTTTAAGGTGGGCCTCGCTCCCCACCAAGGAGGGAGTCATATTCCAAATTTAATATGACTCTAATTTGGTACCTGCGGATATATATCCAAGGGGACGTTGATTGACGTTCAATCCATGTGCTTGGCACCGTGTTCTTGAGTCTTCTTACAGACAGGCGAGCACGTAAAACTCCGGTACTTCATTATTCAAATGATGACCGAGTCTACAATGATGGATTATACTTTCAAGATTTACTCTTACACTTTTGGGACTGAGTGCAATTTTTTAGCAACATAAATGATAGTGATCTTACTTGAAAAATGACCCTCGTACTAAACATATTTTCAAAATATTGTATATATTTTTCTTCTAATAAATTACAAAAAAGAAACAAAAAAACAAAAAAACTGGTTGCAACTCGCGGAACTTGTTGAATTGTTGCCACTCACTAAAGTCATCACAATTATCTGGAGACCAAAACAAGTCCAATTACAAGTGGAAAATGACCTTTTGAACAAGAACAACAACAATAACAACAACAAAAACACTTTAGTTAACAATCACCGAAAATTACAAGATAAAAAACGACAACACTTAACAGTCACAAAATTAACAATGTTGCATGCACACCAGCGGACTAAACCCTATGAGGTCAGGGGCGGTTAAACAAAATGCGGCTGCCAATTGGCTCAGAAATGGTTGATTGTTACTTTCAATTGATGGCAGAATAAAATATGTGGTGGATTTGTTTTTTATTTTTACAATTGATGTGGCTTTTTCTCGTGATTTAGAAACCCCACATGTATTTTGTTTTTGCTTTTAATTTCCTTATAATGGACTTTGTGTTTGAAGATGCTCACTTAGTTCGCTAGGAAACAATCTTTAATTGGATTGAGTTGATTGAAATATTTGTTCCCTTTTTTTATATCATATTTTATATATTTTAATTTATTTTAATAATTTATGCATAAATTCAAGATTTCAAGATGAGTTTTTATTGTAATGCTTACGGAAATGAAATCAAACTTATTCGTATTCTTTATCATATCGATCTTCATCATTATCACTTTTGATTATCATTTTGTTGTTGTTGTTGTTGTTGTTGTTGCTGGTGCTGCTGCTGAAGCTGTTATATGCAATCGAAGGTCACCTTGAGGCTACATTTGACCATCAAGAATATCAATAATAAAACCAAAATAAAAAGAAAAAAAAAATATATGAAAAAAATGCAAAATGTTATGCATACGCCATGCTTGACTAGAGGAAACTCGAATTTTTGTGTGTGGTTTTAATAGAATTTATTTTTCCGCTTTATTGATTAGGTAAACTAGGGCAAATCATTTATAAAGTAGAAGATTTTTTTTTTTGTATTTTTTTGTTTTTTTTTTTTTTGTTTATGAAGATCAAAAAGAATTTTGTGACACAGACTCAGGCTCTGATTTCAGCTTAGCCTTGGTTGACAAATGGAATGCGGAATTGAATTGAATATATTGATTTTTCATTATACTTTTAATGACGTGAATAACAATTGCAGATATGCTACATCATCATCATCATTGCTTAGCGAGGGGTGATCAGAGAATAATGAAAATTATGTTGCTACACAAAAAAAAAAAAAAAGCTGTTATAGAGCGTGAAATCTTCTTTTCGTGTAGGATTATTTTGCAATTTAATAAGTGTTTATTGTATTGGGCGTACAAATAGAAAATCGCCGTTTTCCCATAAATGGCGACAGCGCCGCTAATCGGTCGATAAGTACAATCAGAAACATTACATAGCCAGCTGAGGTATCGGTCAACAACTCTACATAATTTCGCTTGTGTATTTTGACTGTGCTTTGTCCTGTTCGTTAGCGAAAATGGCAAAATTCGAGCCTACAAAGGGCCATTTGCGGGAAGTGTTGCTTTTTGCATATCATTCGAAAAAAAATGCTACTCAGGCGCATCGAATGATTGTAGAAACTTATGGTGAAAGCTATATTAGTGAAACAACGTGTCGGGAATGGTTTCAAAAGTTTAAAAATTGCGAATATGGCGTGGAAGACAAGGAACGTCCCTGTCCCGTTAAAAAGTTCGAGGATGCAAAATTAGAGACTTTGCTGGATGAAGATTCGTGTAGAACGCAACAGGAACTTGCAAGTTTATTGGGCGTGACTCAGCAAGCCGTTTCTCATCTCCTAAAGAGCTTAGGAATGATCCAGAAACTGGGACATTGGGTGCCGTACGAGTTGAATCCGAGGGACATCGAACGGCCTTTGCATGTGCGAACAACTCCTCCAACGGCAAAACAGAAAGGGTTTTTTGCATCGCATCGTGACCGGCGATGAAAAGTGGATACACTATGACAACCCGAAGCGGAAAAAATCGTGGGGGCTTCCCGGCCATACATCAAGTTCGACCGCAAAACAGAACATTCATGGCTCGAAGCTGATGCTGTGTATCTGATGGGACCAGCTCGGTGTAGTGTACTATGAACTCTTGAAACCAGGGGAAACCATCACAGGAGCCCTCTATCGGACTCAAATAATACGTTTGAATCGAGCGTTGAAGGAAAAACGCCCGCAATACTCGGAAAGACACGACAAGGTGATACTTCTACATGACAACGCTCGGCCACATGTTTCCAAGGTAGTGAAAACATACCTGGAAACTTTGAAATGGGACATCCTACCCCACCCGCCGTACTCTCCAGATATCGCCCCTTCTGATTTTTATTTATTCAGATTGATGACGCATGAACTGGCAGGACACCACTTTCGTTCTTTCGAAGAAGCCAAAAACTGGATTGATTCGTGGATCGCGTCAAAAGACGAACAATTTTTCCGACGAGGAATTCAAAAGCTGCCAGAAAAATGGGAAAAAGTTGTGGCTAGTAATGGAAGTTATTTTGGAGATTGAGTATGTAACGAGTTTTTTATATAAGCATCAAATTATGAAAAAAAAAAAAAAAAAAAAACGGCGATTTTCTATTTGTACGCCCAATAATATTGTAACGAATTAATGTAAAATATTTTTTTTATATAAAACTAAGAAATATCTTTATTGATATTTGATATTTTATTTAACGAAGTTTTTATTATAATAATTGTTCATCAGGACTTGGACTTGTCATTGATTTAAGATTTTAGTGTGACGTTTAAAATTTTTTATCACACTTTTGGATGCCTAATCCGAGGTGAGGGTTGTGCACTATCTGAAACTGTAAGCAGTGACAGACTTTTACTTGTAAGATGAAATCAGCGTAACTACTCATAGACTTCCAACAATATTTTGATCAATGGAATTTAAAAAAGTGTATGGACTTTGTTTCCTTATAATAAGGATATCTAGTTAGTTTAATCATACCTCATAATCATCATAATATTGATGAGTTTAAATGAGATATCAATAAATGAGTTCACCAGATGTTGCAATTTTGAATTTCCTTTCATTTTCATATTAAAAAGATTGTACAAGGAAATGCAATTTGCTACTATCAAAAACCTACTGACAGTAAAACTGGCTGACTGACTAACTAACTGACTAACTAAGTGACTGACTAACTGACTAACTGGCAATAAACTAACCACAATAAATACAACAATGAACAACAGTAGATTTCCTCTCACTTGAGGAGTTTATTGTTAACAAGACACGCAGACAGTTCAAGTGTCGTGTCATGTCATGGCATGTCATTAAAGCAGCTGACAATTCGCCCTGAAAACACAAAATTCATAAAAAAAAAAAAAAACGAAGCGGAAATTTTTGCCTTTATATTGTTGTTGTTTTTTATGTGGTTTCAGCGTTTTGGCAGCAGCCCAAAAAAAAAAAAATACAAAATAAAAAACTAAAGCAAAAGTAAAACGAATGAGATAAAACAGATGATGGTTGCCAACAACGCCTGCGTAACTGAAAATTATATTTAATTATAATACAAAAAAAAAAAAAACACAATAATCAAGTTAAATACAAAACAAACTGTGTATTTTTGCATATAAATTATTGTATTTCACTCAATTTGAAAAAAAAAAACTCAAACACTCTATTTTTTCATATTTCATGATGCGTTATTGCTCTCGCTTCTTGCATTTCAATATCTTCATCGTTCAACTCACTCATCCACTCACTCACTCACTCACTCACTCACTCACTCACTCAGAGATTAAGACTTTGGCTCACTTTCGTTTTCGTTTTGAGCCGAGCCAACTTAAGTTGAGTCGAAATCAAAAGTAACCAGCGAAGGTGCTAACGATGGGATGGCGTCAACTTAAAGCGCGCGTTCAAAGCTCAAAGTCACTCACACTCACATGAACAAGTTGCGCATGTTCAAACACCAAGGCACACACACACATACACATAAAAATAAAACTGGCAACAAACAAATACAACGAAGAAGACGAAGCCGACGAAGCCGACGACGCTGCCGCTTAAATAAACGCATACAAAGAGATCACATCTAACACATACAAGCAAAGTCATATGGACTCAAATCCTCAGCGCGTCGTTGCCTTCATTCAACAAAGATCTTTATGCATCCATCGGTTTTTATGTCTTGTTGCTGTTGCTGTTGCTGTTGTTGTTGTTGTTCATGTTGTTTTTGAAATCGCCAGCGTCAGCATCTCTGTCAGCGTCACAGACACTTATTTGTAGTCAAAGTGTTGATCGTGTTGGCTGTAGCGCATTCGCGTTTATTTTGGATTTGAGCTTTAGTTCGTTGTGTGTGATAAAATCACGTTAGTAATCAATTGCAAGCCCAACAGCCAAGACACAAACGTCGAGCGACAAGCGCGTTTAAAGCGTTTTCTGTTACGTTAATACACCAGCAAAGCAAATCAAAAGCAAACCGAAACAAAGTAAAGTAACGAAATCTTAATAGTAAAATATTTTCAAATTCAATTTAATTACAAAAAGATAAAAAAAAAAAATATATCAAAAATTCAAAACCAACAACAACAGAATAACAAACAAGAAACAACATAAAAAAACATATAAACGAACAAAATATTGAAAGTGTGAGGATATTATAAGCAAACAAAAACAACAATAACAACAAACAACAACAACAAACAACAAATACAGAAGAAGAAGTCTGTGTTAAGAAGAAGTTAATAAAAGAAAATAGATTAGAACTATAGAACGAACATTGAACAAAAAAGAGACTACAGAAATAATTTTTTTTTTTTTTTTAATAAATTTTTTTTTTAATTTATATGAAACCTTTTTTTTTTCTGTGTTTGTGAAAAAATCATTAACATGAACAAAATTGAAAGAATTTTCTTTTAAAAAAAAAAACAAAATTAAATTCCCATTTTTTTTTTAAATTTTTTTTTTTTGTCTTTAGGTTTTAAAATTTATTAATTTTCATTTTATTTGTTTTTTTTTTAATTTTTTTTTTTTTTCGTGGATTATGCAATATTTTAAACAAACAACAAAAAAAACAAGAAATTAATAAATTATTACCAAACTTCAAGTAAATGAAATAGAAAGTAATAAAATTCACACAAAATGTGTTAAATATTTCAATAAAAAATATTTAATCAATTCATTATTTTTCGAAAACAAAAAGAAAAGAGAAGTATTTCATTCATATTAAAATAAAAAAAATATATTAAAAAATTTTGAGATTAATAAAAATTAGAATTGAGAGATTAGAAAACCCAGTCTGGGTGATGAAAAACTGGGAAGAGAAATTAGAAGACACAGGCTTGGTTAAGTAAACCAGACACAAATTGCTAAAGTTGGGAGGGGAACTTCTTGAATAAAAGATAAGAATAAGAAATAAGATGTAAAAGAAGAAACCATGAGGAATTAGAAAACAAGATAATTTCCAAACAAATACTGGGAAACAATGCGATCTTCTATTTATAAGAAGAATATTTCGATTATTCACTTGAATAAAATAATAAAAAATATTTACCTTATTTCACATGTTTCTATAGAAAAGAATCTTTTAAATAAAAAATTTTAACTATTCTCTTATTTAGTTTCAAAAGTTTGTCATTAAATATTGTATATTTGATTCTTTTAAGTGAACTGAGATAAAAGTTCTTCTCTTGATTTTTTTATGTCTATTTTTCAAATGTTGATCAAAAACCGGGAAGAGAAATTAGAAGACACAGGATTGGTCAGGTAAACCAGACACAAATTGCTAAAGTTGGGAGGGGAACTTCTTGAATAAAAGATAAGAATAAGAAATAAGATGTAAATGTGACAAGAAACCATGTGGAAACAAGATAATTTCCAAGAGAAAGAAACACATACTGGGAAACAATGCGATCTTCTATTTATAATAAGAATATTTCGATTATTCACTTGAATTAAATAATAAAAAATATTTACCTTATTTCACATGTTTCTATAGAAAAGAATCATTAAATATTGTATATTTGGTTCTTTTAAGTGAACTGAGATAAAAGTTCTTCTCTTGATTTTTCAAATGTTGATTTTTGAAAATTTAAAAAAAAAAATCTTAATCATCTTAATTTCTTTTTCTTATCATTTCAATTATAATAAACAAAAATCACTTAGTTATGAAAATATCAATCGATATTTGATGATCTCATATGGATTTCGCTTAAGTTTTAAAGTTTTTTTTTTTTATTTATTTATTTTCTTATTCATATTGCGTATACGCATGGCTTATTTTTTTTAATTCAATATTTTATTGAAAGATAGTTTTCAATTTCGGGATCCACAAAAATAAAAAAAAAATTATTAACAATTTCATATGGCATAAATTTAAATACGAAACCATACTAGATGATCTTAAGTACTCGGGTTTCTTGTGTATTTATATTGCGTATACGCAAGGTTCACTGATTCATAATTTAATTTGTTTTGTTTTATTATTTTCTTACATTTATTATTTTTTTTTTTCTTCTTCCCAACCAACCCTAAAATTACAACAAATAAAAAAATGCGAACATATAAAAAGTAAAAGCAAAAACTAAAAAGTAACTACAATAACAAAACAAAGTTAAAACTTAAATATTAAATAAAATAAAATAAAATAATAAATAAACACAAAAGCAACGGTAATAGCAGCAGATGTTGCTAGTTGGCTTCATTGCAGATGACATAACAAAAATAGCAGACACATAAACTAAAGCGGATTTAACGCGAGTCATCGTCATCGGCATTTGTCTGTCGTGTTGTCTGTCGTATTGTCTTAGTTGTTACTAATGTTAATGATTATTGTTAATGTTGTTGTTATTGTTGTTGTTGCTCATGCCGGTCAATATAAATTGATGGTGCTGTGCTGGTGGTAATGGTGGGTTCATGCATGTCTGCATGCATTCATTCAATCATTTCGTGAATCAAAATACTCGAACTCTTTTCGGTGCGTCACGCTGCCCACCTGTCACACCACGTCTGTCAAACTTAAACCTTTGCACACACTGCAATCAATGAAGTTCATTCGCTCTCTCTCTCTCTCTCTCTCTCTCTCTCTCTCTCTCTCTCTCTATTTACTTCTCCCTTTTAAAAGCACACGCCTTTTTTATGAGCTCTTCTCTTATTCCACCTGCTTGCTGCCGCTAGTTGCTTTCGTTTATTACTTACTAAAGGCAATTTAAGGTAAATTATCATTAACATAAACATCATTTGTGTGATAATGATGTTGATCATGAATTAATTAATGATGATCTACCTTAATTAGAAAGCTTTGATTTTGGATTTTTGCAAATTTCTAATGAGGTTTTCAAGTAATTTGCTCAATGAAACACGCTCACGCTTTGGAATCTTTCACGCAACAACAAAACAACGACGATGAACATTTAACGATGAAACAAAGGAAATTATGTAATCTCATTGTGGTTGATTGTGGCAATGTTACCAACTCTATTAATACTATCTTTACTTTCATGAACGCGTGAAAATTTCATTTGAAAAATCAAACAGAAAAGAAAAACAATGCGATACAAGAGAAGAAAAGAGAAAAGAAGAAAAATAAACATCAAAATGTCATTGGCCAGAAGAGTGACAAAATGAAATTAAAAATTAATTTAGTTTTTATTTTTTTTTTTATTAAACTTGACACAGCAAATTTACAGAAAATGATTAGATAAGAGACACAGAGGGAGTGGGTGAGTTGTCAGCCGTATGCCATTTCATTTGTCTTACGGACAAAGCCGGGCCCGAAAAGGCCAACCAATCATTGAAATTATTTAAACGTTATTCAAGATGAGCTCGCATCATCGATGATATTGACACTTGCGATTAGCATAAATTCCTCAATCAAAATTGATGAGCAAACAAAAAGAAAACAACAACATTTACATAAATAAACCAACTAAAAGGACAGACAGACAGACAGACAGACAGACAGAGATGCATATAAGTATTTAGACACAGAGGAACAAAGAGTATTAATATATACATACAATAGATGAACAGAGAGAGTGAGAAGGAGAAGAGGAGGGACGATTGCAAAGAGTAACGCTTAAATGAAATCGAAAACGAAATGACATTCAATGATGTTCGACGCATGCGTGAAGGTCTTTGTATTTTTTTTTTATTTTTTGGTTTCTTCTTAAAAACAACAATAAAAACAAATGAATTTTAAAATTTTGAAATCAAAACAAAAATCATTAAAGATGAGATACAAAATCATTGATGAAATGAAATTGGTGGGAAACATGGTTTCATTAAAAGAAAAACAAAAAATATATATAAAAGAATTAAATTTGACTCGAAATTTCTGAAATTTTTATTAATAAATATGAGAGTAAAATTTATACAATACAAATAATCCAATAAAGTGTTTCAATTAAATACAACACGTAAATTTGTTATCCATATGAGAATCAAATATTGACAAGTAACAAGTGAATATTCATAAAAATGATCTTCTAATAGAAGGCGAAGTTCAAATATTTTCTCAATTCTTCTCAATTCTTTATAAGTACAATAGTTTCTTTAGTAAATATAATATGACAAATGATTAATAATATAAATTGTATTGTACACAGATGGATTACTAAAAGTAGAAAATATTTAATATTTAATTCTTGGCAGACCATTGAATTTAATTATATTCTCAATTTAAATTAAAAATCTATCAATCTTTATTGCCTCACCTCGAGATTTACTTTGTTGTCGCAGCTTAGTCTTACTTAGTCAAACATCAATTTGTATCGATAATTTGTTAATTTGTTTTCGGAAGCAAAAAATGAAGAAAACAAAAATCCACAAAAAAAAAAAAGTCCCAAACAAAAGGTGACAAAACTAATACTGCCGCATCATTCATTAGCCATCATTGGCAGTGTTTTTTTATATTGCCAACTCGTTTCTTATTATTAAGCATCTATATTATTATTATTATTATTATTAGTTTTGTATCTCGTATATTATTGCCAACCAATGGCCAAGGTCAACATGCCGCGACAATCTATCGATCTTTCGATCTATTGCTATACCTATAGCTTTAAGGTTTCCATTCCATTCCTCTACCCCTCCAATCCATTCATCCATCCATCTACACAATATGTGTTTCTAGGTATATGTTTTGTCTTTGACACAATCATTGAGTCTGGTTTACTTTGTGGACCAGTATCATTTGATCACTTGCTATTAACTTGGCCTAGTGTGATAATCGTCGTCGCCGTTTATTGATTAGTTTTCATTATAAAAATATTATACAAAACAACAAAAAGAAATATAAACTTTATTAACGACTTCAATATATGCAACAAATGACCTTAAACCGAGACATGGTAATCTTTGCTTAAACAAAAAAATTGAAAAAAAAAACCTGTTGTTTTGAATCTTTGATTTTACTTTTTTTTATATCTGAACAACAAAATATACCTTACTAATTTTTTTTTTTTTTTTTGTTTTAATAATATTTCACATTTATCTAATTTCAGTTGATTTTAGTCAACAGACGACATCGGAGCACGTCGCTTGTTAGTTAATTAACTAAGGTCCCCCCTTCAAATATCAAACACACAACACAACACAACACAAGACAACTTAACTCAACTGATCACAATTCAATTCAATTCAATTCCCTTCAACAAACCACTAAGTCAAAAACAGAAAAAAATTATTATATATCTTAAAACATGAGGCAATCATATCAACAACAATCAATTTGGGCTATCTGCTCTCTTTGCATCTGCGCCATAGTCATGCAACAAGCAGCACACGCAGTCCCCCTTCCTGCGGCTGACAATCAGGAATTAGATGTATTGCAAATACCGCTAGCAGATGGCAAGGTAAGTGTACAACACATACATGTGCATAATAAGTATATGAAATATTGTACTCTGTATATATTGTATGTATGTAAGTAGTACTAAACGTTAACTAATTAAATATTTACAAAACTTATCAATGATGCGAGGTGTGGGGTGTGGGGTGCGGTATGGAGAAGGGTCTCCACATTGAATTGAAGGCAGATGAAGGCAGTGTCAAGTGCATGTTGAACTCATGGCTTTAGTAAACATGTTTGTACATGTACTTTGTTCAAGTCTAAACGGCTGCAATCAGTTAGTCAATTGCTTTAAAATTTATTTAACGTTGCCCTTAAGTACTTAAGAGGTCTCTCTATTGAAAACTTTATACTGACTACTTGTTGTATTATACAATAAAATATAGACAATAAATACGCTGATTCTATCGCTATCAACACAATGATTCATTTGACACATATAATAGATACGAATATCTGGTGAATGATAAGTTTTGAATAATTTTTTTAATTTTTGGAAGATTCAATTCACATTTAGTGCATGATAGTATTACGAGTACAAGTAAGAAATTTTGCATCGAATATCCCCTAAAAAAATGTTATGATTAGCATGCTGAGGAGAAACATATTTATCTCGTATCTATTTTCTATGCAGGTCTATTATCTACTATTGTTTATTGTTACAGTGAGTTAATTACTTGAACACATAGAACTAAAACTGCTTTCTTTTTTAACTTAACAGTCTATGGAGAACTTTATAAAATTATAATTCACACAATAAATTTTGCAAATCTGAGCAATAATTAATATATTTGCTAAAGGAATCTGCCTTAAAAATTATATTATCAGAATACTTATTGTATCATCTGAAGAATGAAGGCTAAGCAAACTTTGGGTTAATCGATGATTATATTATTGGTCATATAAAAGTCTTCAATTTTATTCAAGTTATCCATTATTATCTATGACCTTTTACCATTTACCGGGTAGCTTCATAATTCCATCGGTGTAGAACTTCTGTGGAAAATCTTGACCAAGTGATTTTCACTGGCTCTTTGGTCAACCAATTTTTTACCATGAAGAGAGTTTTGCAGAGACCGAAACAATTGGTAGTTAGAGGGTGCAATATCCGGGCTATACGGTAGATGCCTCAAAACTTTCCATCCAAGCTCCCTCAATTTGTTCCGCGTCATCAAAAATTTGAGTGGCCTTGCATTGTGATGATGGAAGACAACTCCCTTTCTGTTGGCCAAATCTGGTCGCTTTTTCTTGGTAGCTTCATTTAAATGAAATGAGTAGAGGACCGAATTGACCGTTTCGCCACGTTCTAGCCGCTCATAATAGACAATTCCCTTCCAATCCCACCAAGCACTCAACATAACATTGTTTGCCGTCAATCAGGCTTTGAAGTCGTTTGTGGAAGGTCACCGGCCTTTGCCCATAATCGCTTGCATTGCATATTCTCGCATTTAATCCAGTTTTCATCGCCCGTAATGATTCGCTTCAAAAATAATTCCATTTCGTTACGTTTCAGCAGCGTTTCACTGATGGTTATTCGATCAATTAAATTTCTTTGAGTTAATTCATGTGGCACCTAAACCTCGAGGTTCTTTGTGTAGCCTTCTCTTTTTTTAGATGATTCCAAATTGTCATATGATTGATGTTTAGTGCCTCCGCCATCTCCTGACAGCTTATGTTCAATGTCTTGATCCATTGGTTGCAATATTTCATTGACTTTTTCAGTGACAGGCCAATCAGTGAGAGGTGCATCTTTTACATCGAAATATCCAGTATGGAATCGAGCAAATCACTCTTGGATACAAATTATTCGACATTTTTTTGCAGCGTTTTTCCCTTTTTTATAGTAAAAAAGCATCACTTAGCTTATTTCTTCAAATATTTCACTCATATTCAAATCAGTATAACCTTTAAAACGAGCAACGAATTAAACAGCTGTCACAAAAAATGTAGCCTGAAAAATCACCTTTCAAACAAGTGTCTGCTTGATACAATGAAATTAGTGTTGTCAGATCTATGGACAACAACACCATCTAATGACAAAAAACATCGGAGACTTTTTATATGACGCAGTATGTTTTAAAATAATTTACATTTCGTAAGGAAAGTGGAAAAAAAAAAACTTACATCAACAAAAATTCCTAACCTAGGCATTAAAACTAAGGGTCTATACTTAGTAAATCGAGCTTAAGTGTTATCTTGAAAAGTACAAAACGTCACAATAGTGAGATATTTGATTTTTCGTAATAAAATTGATTTTAATCTGAGAAATTTTCCAAATCAAATATACAAACATTAGATATTTCATGGAGTAGAGAAGTTGAGAAATAAAAGGGCAATTTTAGAATCATGTTTTGGGCACGATGATTGATGACTGGAATACACAATTAACCCAGATTACGGAGCCGTATAGCATAATTGGAACGAAGATCGACCTAAATATTATTAGTTCTGCTTTTATGTTTGTAGATTGAAATTTAATATTTTGTCCATGATAAATCCGAGGTACTTTACGCTGTTAGCCTATTCAATGTATCAAGAGCTAAACTGCAAGTTGGAGTTAGGCAAACGGCAGGGTTTTCGTTTCCGAAATAAGTATATAGCGGTTGCCTTACTTGCGTTTAATTTGATAAGGCGAAAATATGTAGGGGTGTTTCTAGATTAATCTTAAGCTCACTAAAGTTGTGATCAAAATAGTATAGAGAAGTATCATCAGCAAATATTAAAGTAACAATTTCATTTAATTTTTTTAAAGAGTTTAGTTTTACTTTACTGCTGGAAAATAGTTTTATTAATTAGGCTATTTATATATACCATACATTATTATACTAAGGAAAAATGGGGGGAAAAAAAAACTTTATACAAATTATATTTTGCTTGAAAAGATCCAAATGTGATATTAACATCATTTCTAATTACACAATATTTCCCCGATATCTTTACAATATTTGGTCTTTAACTTCTCGAAGATTATTTGATTATTCTTGTATACCTTAACCCCAAAAAAAAAATAATCATGTATTGACATATCATCATCAAAGAACTTAGGATTCCAATTGACATCGCCATTTCGAGATATAATTTGCTTTTCATATTCATATTCAATGACAAAGAAACTTAGCCTCCATATAAGCTTAACTTTCAATTGAATCTCAGTGTTTCACAGTATTCGAAATTGACAGCTAAAATTTCACATAGAATAGATTTCTCGCCTTTTTAAATAGAATATTTTAAAACAAATAAACCATTTCATATTTGAAAGATTTATTGTATTTAAAACGCCTTGTTGAATTGATATTTTCTTAATGAAAATCTTCTCAGAATATAAGATATTTATAGAAAAATTTTCAAATAAAAAAATCTGTTTGAAATTGTATTATCTGAATGGCATTCAAAAATTTTAATGGCCCCTTCAGTTCTTTTAATTAAAATTTTCTTTATTCCTTTTTAGGATCCTCGGGTCATATCTCTTGAACCGTAATAGCTAAAAAGTTGAAATTTTCACAAAATGTGTAGTTCTATCCGGGCATTAGGAACAAGTACTAAAACTAAATTATTTTCAAAAAAAAACTTACTTCCCCGTACAAGAAACATTTTGGTTTGTATGGCAGCTATACGATCCAGTAATCCCACGATCTTGAAATTTAGTTGGTTGTTGGCTATATATCAGAAACTTTTATTATCGAAATTTCAGTTTGATCGAACCATCAGGAAAGATATCTCCCATACAAACTCCAATCTGGTATTTTTGTCAGAAAAACAAATGTCCTTCTACATAGGATCCCTGTAATCCATATAAATAATCAATTCACTTGTACTACATCCTTGTCAAAAACAAAAAACAAAAAATTAAAAAAAATTACCCACAATTCTTTTCGTTGTCCACACACTAACTACATCCAATCAATAATCATCATTATCAATACCTTTCACTTGCCTCCAGTGATCTTGATCTCTTTTTAAACCAAAAAAAAAATAAAATTCAAACTTAATTTGACCTCATAAAAAACATTCTTTCGCTTAATGGCCCTGAAGCGGCCTGAGATCACCTTATAAACACCACAAAACTTGCGCAACAAGTTCATCGGTGTGTCTTCATGAACAAAGTAGGAAACTACTACTTGCAAGAAATACAATAATTTCAACAAATAATCAACAAAAAAATAAACAAACTCCTTTCACACAAAAAAATACTCAAGCATGCATTTTTTTTATATACAAAATTGAATGAATGCAGTTCACGAGGTCTTTAGGCAACTTTTAGTCAATTGCCTTCCGTAGTCTGCAGCAAAAGGAGTTACATATGCAACATCCACCACAACAACAACAACAACTAGTTAAACCTGCATGACAGCCTATGGATGTTTGTTGTAATTTGGTGTTGTTGTTGTTGTTGTTGTTGCAAGGAAGTCAGTAACTTTACAAAATGTGTGACACACAAATTTACTTTCATTTGGCCACAAAAAAAATCAAATCAAAAATCAACTCAAAAACTGAAAAATCATAAAACCCAAAACTCAAAAAACAAAAAAAAAGAAAACAAACTAAAATCAAAATACTAAAAATGAAACAGCAACTGCAACTGAAAAATTGAAAGTTACATAGCAGGAATCTCAAAGCAAAAAAAAAACTCTTAAAAAATTTAAACACTGGTCGGGGCTCAAGGCATTCACATTACCACAGATCACATCACATCACTTCACCATCACACATCAGCTGGTCTTGGTCGGTTGCTTGGTTAGTTGGCAACTAATGAAGCCGGTTCCGAATATATCTGTCTGTCTGTCTGTATATATATGTTATTTATATATATACGAGTATATATTATCATACGTATATATTTCTTTATATTTTTTTTTTTTTTTACATTTATAAGTCTCTCTGCGTTCATTTGGACATTCGGATTACTCGGGCGTGGATTACATTCTGATATGTAGTTGCATTGCAATTCATTTGCAAAAAACTTGACTTGAATTCATCGACTCACATTAGCTTTTAGTGAAGTAATAAGAAAAATCGGCACAAATTTTTATAAAATTTTTGTATTATTATTATTATTATTATTATTATTACTAATGGGTGTATCTAATAAATATTCTCTTGGGATCTTGGGGTCTTGGCTAAATGCAATGCAATATGTGTAAAGTTGCCGTCCGTCTGTCCCCAGTCAAGCAGTGAGTAAGGCAAGCTGCTAAGTGAGTGAGTCTGTCAAATCTATCTATATGACATATAGTATTTGTATCTTGTCAATGTATACCTACAATGGAAGAAAAAGAAGAGGATAATCAAAATTGATTGCAGAGATTCTTAAACTTAATAAATAACAACTTAACTGGAAAGTGTGGTTAATTTTAAACACTTGACAATATCACTTTGAACCATAATTTAAAAACCGCTGATCAATAGACTAGTGGTGTTTTAGTTAAGCAACTGCCTGCCTGCCAATCTTATGAAACCCTCCCCCTCATTAACTTGCATGTTCATACCACATATTCAGCTTCTTCTTCTTCTTCTCCTTTAACACATTCACATTCACATTTGGACTTCAATTTCATAGTGTTTATCTTTTCCCCTAACATCTACTATGTCCCCTACATGTTGATTTCATATTGAAAATGTTTGGCACGTTCCACTCGCCACATGCAGTTGGTTGTTTCTTTGTATCTGCTACTGTAACTAGTTATATTTTTTTTTTTCTTCTACTATGTTTTAGTTATTGTACATATTTCTTTTCAAGTATTTGTGTATGTGTAACTGTATGTATTTGTTTGATTTTTCTTTACATGTTTTTTTTTTTTTATTTTTGTAATTTTTATTACTTAATTGCAAAATAAATTACTGTATTAATGTTATTCTCCTAATTTTTTTTTTTCTTTTTTTTTCTTCTTGTTTCTTTGTTTTAAGTAATTATATTTTTTTACTTAGTTTTTTAGTTTATTCAATAGTCAAAGTTCAGTTGATTTTATCTAGATAATAATAATTTTAATTTGTCTATGCATATTTTTGATTTCAAAATACACGAGTAGATTTAATTAAAAATTCGAATATGTAATTTTGAAAATAATTTAAATTTATACTTTTAAACTACAAGTTAAAAACGAATATAATCAATTTGTCGTGAACCAGGCCCCATAATGTTTACATATATTGATGACATAACAATCGATTAATATTGATTAAGCCATGTTCACATATCTTTTTGTTGTTCGCGAATTTTGTGTTGTTTTCAAAATTTATTTATTTATTCATCAATATCTATTTTGTCCCCTTTAAAGTAATCCCCACTAGATATTATAAGCTTGTGCCAATGATTTTTCCAATCCTCGAAGCACTTGAAAAAATCTTATTTTGTCAGCTCCTCCTTCGATGTCGTCTTTTTCTCCTCAATTCCTTTCATGGGCCTCTTCAGTTTCGTGAACAAGAAAAATTCACAGGGGGCCAGATCTAGGGAATACGGTAGCTGCAGCTTTATTAATGTGTTGGTTTTGGCCAAAAATTCCCGCACAAGAATCTTCCACAAATCCGGGCGTTTCTAGTGGGTTACTTCGCGCAAATTGCGCATAACTTGCAGGTAATATTCCTTATTAACCATTCTACCCTGTGGCAAAAACTCATGATGCACCACGCCCCTGCTAACAAAGAAAACTTTAAGCAAAACCTTCACATTCCTAACCTGCCGCGCGTTTTTAGGTCTTGGCTCCTGTGGCTGCTTCTTCTTGGGATAATTGAGCTTTGGTTTCCACGTCATTCGTCAGCAATTATGACCCTCTGGAGCAAATTTGGGTCGTCGGTGACAAAGTCCAACAGCTCGTTAGCAATGTTAATGCGATGCTGTTTTTGGTCGAAATTGAGCAATTTTGGTACGAATTTTGCGGCGACCAGACTCATGCCCAAATCATTAGTAAAAATGGAATGGCAGAAGCCAATCGATATGTTTAGATCCTCAGCAATTTCTCTAACGGTGATTCGACGATTGGCAATACTATTTTCTTCATTTCATCAATGTTTTTGTCTGTTGTTGACGTGTTTCGTCGATCACATCTTCTCGGCCTTCTGAGAACATTTTGTACCATCGATAAATGTTGCTTCGATCCAAGGTAGCTTCACCATATACCACAATCAACATTCGGAATGCGTCTTGGCACTTAATTTTGTATTTAACACAAAATTTAATACAGATCCTTTGATCTATTTTTTGGAATAGGCAAAAATCGAAGACGACCAAAAACACGTGCAAGCAAAGCAGCTGTCAAAAATTAACTGTACATTCAATATGGCCGATCTTGTCAGCATAAGTGAGGGACATGAGTACCAACATAAGGCCAAAAGATAATCGAGAATCGAATTTAAGGAAATTCAAAATTCGCTATACTTTTTTAACACAACTCGCATATACGAGTCTCTCAGGGAAATTGCGTTCTAATTCGCTTTAAAAATGAAACAGAATCTATTGGAATCATAATTCCTGGATTTCTAGAAGAGGTAGTCCTAGTAATCAACACAAGTTACAATAGTTCGTGTAGGATATTTATGAATTCAATCGCGAAAGCCAATACTTCATAAAGATTCTATATATATCTTTGTATATTTATGAGTTGTTTATGGAAAAGTCCTTAAGTCCAGAAGTTTTTTTTTTTTTTTAAATACAATTGACACTCGCAAGAGATCTTATTTTTAATCGATATAATCTATAATCTATTCTGTGACTAAATATATGATCATTTCTTTGATTGTTACAGCTGAGTAAAAATTCCAATAACTTGGTTTGTGTTAGTCCATCATATCCATTTGTTTAAAAATATCACTTTGACAATAATTCAACTACATAAGTACCTTGGTAATACAACTTGAGTTTATATAGGTATATATATATATAGACCATACCTATGTTCTCAAAGTGGCCAATAATGCCCCCTTGTGATGAGCGCTGAAGGCTTTTAGATGATCAGTAGAAGAAAATTAGGAGGTGTGTTAAGGCAATCAATAGATGCAACGGCAGACAAATTTTATCTTCGACACCAAGGCTGTCCAACCTAAGGCCCAAGGCGCAAGTCCAATGCCAATTGAAACCGATGATCTATTTTTTTTTAGCCTCCAACTTAAGCCGATGATTTTAAATTGAAAATTTTACAGCTCAACTTATCATAAGCTAGACGAAAGTTAGTTCCGATTGTAAGTCCCAAGCTGTTAATTATTAGCCTTGCACCATTACGGTAGCTCTAAATTCAATATGCAAATATGTAATACATACGTGAATATACTTGTATAATAATGATTGACACTTCCTAATTGTTTATCTTAGATGTGTTAATTTTTTTTAAAAACTTTTGTCGCTTTTGCTATTGTTATTAACATTATTTTTACTTTCACTTTATAGGGAAATGAAATAAATAAGAAAAATATTTTAAAACATACATAATTTAGTTTTGGTTCCTTTGATTTACAATTTGTATGTATTTCTTATTAATTGAAAACTGAATTGAAATAATTATATTTTTTAAACATGAAATTCATTTTGAAATCCTTTTCGGATAAGTTTATTTGATATCTGCAGATCTATTGTTATTTACTTAGATTTAAACAGATAAAAGAATAATTTAATGAGAATATTTTAGAGTCCCTTATGTTGTAATAGTTTTTAGATTTTATTTGGAACACATTAAAAGTTGGCAACGACAAAAGTAATCCATGTCATGTAGCCAATAAATTTCATCTGTTAATATTTTTTGTATTCAAATTTTGAAAAAGTCATTAAATAAAATCAAATAAAATTGCTAGGAGTGGGGGGTTGACGAAGAAACTAAATAAAACCAAAAACAAAATAAAAACAATCGTTTAAGCCATTGTACAATATTATTGCTTAACTCACTTAACTGGGTCAAAATAAAAATTTTATAATTAAGCCCAAAAACCAAACCAAAAATTCAACACATGATAATGTGACAGTCCCATAGATGATGAATACAATAATGAAGATGTTGTTGATGTTAATGATGTAGTTGCTGTTGTTAAAGCTGGTTAATATAATCATCATCATCATCATCATCATCATCATCATCATCATCATCATCATCCATATGGGTGACGTTAATAAATCATCAAACAATAAATCAAAAAAAAACAACTTATAATAATAAAACCAAATCGAATTTAACAAAATAAGAAATGTGATTTTTTAAGCATTTTTGTCTATTTGATTTACTGACTAATTGACTACATTGGCAATGAATAAGTACAAAACCAATATTGAAATTATCACCATTATAGCAATCATCTTCAACTTCAAACATATTTCAATCCCGCTCGCTTGCCATTATTTATACCCTACTACTACCCTTCCATACATACATACATACATACATATTGAGTTTGTCATTTATACTTAGTCATAGAGATCAGAGCTACAAAGATATAAAAAGTCACGTGGCATAGCAAAAACAAATAACAAAGAAAACATAGCAAAAAAAAAGAAAAGTATTAGGTTAACAGAAAATGTTAATATAAGCAAAGCAAAAAAAAAAAGTATCTGTGTGATATAATCAAAAGCATTCAACAAAAGAAAAGAAAACAATTGAAACCCAACATAAACAACAAAATCAACAGTAAAAAAAAAAAAAACAACCATTGACAAACTATAGAAAAATGATGATTTATAATAACAAATGATAACAAATTAAGCTCAACACAGAGTAATTGCGAGTGTTGGAGTGGGTGGGAGTAGGTAAAATAAAGAAATAGAGGTAAAGAAAGAGAAAATGTATCTATTACAAAAGCAAATGCAACGTAAAGTTTAAATAAACCAAGCCAAGTGAGTTCAAGCAAATGCTTTAAGATAGATTTCAATCAAGTCAATTTCTTTGACTGCGTTTTGCCACAAACATCGAATCAATTCATCTTATGTTCATTTCGCCTTTGTCCCACACTCACTCACACTATATAAATGAAACTCGTAACCTCTCATCTTACCAAAAGAGTTTAAGCAGAATTCCAATTAACAAGAAAAACAAAATAATTTAAGAAAAATATATATAAATCTTAAATTTTCTATAACAACCTTGATACTTCTTTCTATACTTAGTATGGTGAGAATCGTAAATAGACTTAGGATCAATTTTAGATTCTTTTTCTTCATGGTTGATTCCCTTATTACCTCGATAATTATTATTTTTTTTTTTTTTTTATAACAAATGATATATATATATACAAATGGTATCCGTTTAAGGATTCTGATTATCCCTACTTTGCTTTGGTTTCTTGTTCAATTATATCACTTATCTTCAATGATAAAATATATAGGATAAACTTCAAGGATGGGAAGCTATAGTTAGCAGTCTTAAGCTTACTTATAGTATAAGGAATAATAAGATTCTGCGATGGTATATATTACAAATGAATAGTAAATTAGTGTACACGTATATGTACTTATGAATTTCCACTTGTGAAGCTCATCGATAATTGAATTAATACAAATTCTATAGAAAGCCTTACTGAAGTCTGATGAGATTAGTGAGAATTGATTTTTTTTTTTTTTTGGACAGCACTGAGGATATGTGATGCGTCTAGAGCGAGGGTACAGTCAAATATCGACTTCCCTTTTCTGAAACAGCATTTTCGACTATCGATAGATTTAGTCCGAGACACAAACCATCATAGTCGATTGACAATTATTTTATCTAAAGAATTTAGAATAGTTTTATTAAACTTAGTTTTGATGCTGGTAAGCGTAATCCGGCGGAGTTCTTGCGTCGTTTCGTGACCCTCAACGAAACATAGATTCGCTGGTACACACCAGAGACGAATCACCGAACGATGTGCCTCTTTTTTTCCATTTTTTTTAAAACTGACCGACACGCTCGCTTCCGCAGACTATCAAAACAAAACTAATGAAGGGAATTAACTGAAACTTTGACAGTAGGCTCTAATATTTAGAAAATACTGCACGATGGTAACTTTCTTTTGTAATAACAGCGCCATCGGGCGGTGAGGCTAAGTACTTATTGATTGACCGTCGTACGTATTTTAATATCATGCTACATAACCATAAACTGCCTAAATCTACTTTGCTTTGCTTTCTTGTTCAATTATATCACCAATATCACTGTTGATCAGAGCTTTAATTTTTATATGGTCTATTCTGGTGACTCACAACATTGAATTTTAGGGTTCAGGACCCTATTGCAAAGATTACGTTGTGCGTCCATCCGTCCTAGGGTCACATCTCATGAACCGTAATAGCTAGAGAGTTGAAATTTTCGCAGAATATGTAGTTCTATCAGCAACAAATACTAAAATTAAATATATATATATTTTCAAAAACTTAAAGGGGTCTCCATACAAGAAACATTTTGACCAGTAATATCATGATCTTGAAATTTTGGGTGATTGGTGGCTACACGTTAGAAACTTATGCTGTCGAAATTTCAGTTTGATCGGATCACTAGGGAGGGTACCTCCCATACAAACCAACCATTAAAATTCAAGTTCTTATTCGTAAAACTGTTTTGTTTTTTGGACTATTGAACAAAAATTTAGACACTATAAGTTTCTGATGAAGTTTCTGTACATTTGTTGGAATCAGTAAAATCGGCACTCATACAAATCCTAATCAGGTACTCGCACGTGGCCGATTTTTTTTTTTTTTTTTTTTCCATTACTCTCGCTTGTTACGAGTTCAGTATGGATTCTCCATGTGGTTGAATTTATAGAGATTCATGTTGTCTTCTTGTGAGTTTACTCTCATATGAACTTGTTTTGGTACAAGTATACAATTTGCTAGGGAAGTCTTTCGCTCGTTTAATGTTTTCTTGTTTTCTTGATTTAGGTATGTATTTTTGTGTAGTACTCGCTTTGTGCAATGAAACTCTCATTTAAGCTTCAATTTGCTCAATTTCTTTCTTTCTGTATTTCCATCTTTCTTTCATTCATTCAGTCAGATACACTTTCTCTTCAACACTTACTTTTACTCTCACGCTCAATTAGTCACTTACTTAGGCATGTTCAAGTTTATTATGTAATAAGATGATGCAGAGTAATACATAGGCACCGAGTACAAAGGGAGTTGAATTAAACCTTTTTCCATTAAACAAAATTGAATGCATTGCAAATCTTTTTGGATCCCAGAACCGAGAACTCAGTGTAAATCAATCAATAGGGTAAAGGATCATCGGCTAAGAAGCTGATTGATTCTAAAGTGTGAAAATTATTTATTTCAGCTAAGCGACCCTATAATTTCAGTTTGCTTAGTGCCCCCTAAAAACGAACCACTGACACTATGCAATGTACTTATATTGTTGGTGGTGTTGTTGCTTTTGTTGTTTTTGTTGCTGCTATTGTTGTCGGTATATTGCATGTTTGTAACATTTATCGGTCGGTGTGACGAAGCTTCTCTTGTGCCAATATACTTACATATATTTTGTTGTTGTTAACTATTATTATGGCAACTACTACAGCCTATAACTTTGTTGTTGTTTTTTTTTTTTTTTGTTAGATACAATTGTATCTGCTAGTTTGTTGTTATTGTTGCATTGTAGTTAACAATTTAGCTGCTGGAAGTCACAATTTTTCAAATCATTTTATCTTTAGATTGTCACTTTGTTGCTAGAAAAATCATTCAATTTTAGTTTGGACAAAAAAAAAAAAAACAACTACAAATTGTGTTCAGTAGTATTTTGTTGTAAGCATCTTAAGGTGTTTTACTTGTGATAGTTTCACTTGTTGTTGTTGTACTTATTGTTATTGTTGCACTTTTGAAAATTTGTCACAGCAATTACTCACAGTTGACATTTTTGTGCTTGCTGCTGCTGCTGCTGTATATCTCTTATAATCGGTAATCTTTGTTAAAGCGCGGCTTTAAATGCTTTAAAATACAGCAAACACAAGGGCGTAAAAAGGGAGTCAGGTGAAGGTATCTGAACTCTAACCCACCAAGATGACAAACCAAATAGTTAAAGTTCTCCTCTAAAGGCTTCAAGAAATTTCTGTTTTGCTCTCCCCTAAACAAAAAACTTACTATGTACAACCATGAGTAATGGAAAACCTTAGTCACAACAACAACAACAACAACAACAATTCCAACAACATCATATGTTCATTAACATTTTTTTACAGTTGTTGTTTGATGGGTTGTTTTTTTTTTTTCTCGATTTCAAATAAAGTATGTATGTATATTATAAATTAGACAGGCGCCAATTTTAATGAATGGTTCAACTTTGCAACTAAGTTTTTTTTGACCGTTTCTTTATTAATTTTCAATTTTTTTTTTCAAATAGAAAACCAATTTCAATATTTTTCTTTTTTTGTTTGCTTTACAACTTCACTTTTGTCTTCTATTATATATTTTTTTTTGAAGTAACATTCTTTTTTGTTTGTTAATTTTTCATATGCATGCATGCAATTATTTCCTGGAATTGTGCATTTTAATTACGATTTCATTTTCATTATTTTTTTTTTTGTAAATCTTAGACAGAAAAAAAAATTGCAATTCATGTCAATGAAATGACAGTCAAATTGGTTTTTTTATTATTTTAATGAGTGCAACTCAAAATACTCGTGTAATAGGCGCCTGTTTTTCTGATCTTTTTTAAGTGCTTGTTTTTTGTTTTAGTGTTGCAAAACACACATATTAGCTACCATAATTTTTTTTTTTTTAAAGACAGCAAAGAAAAATGCTCATAAAATTGATATACATAACATAAAAGTTATAGATTGCTATATTAAATATCAGTTTAGTTTAGTCACCCAACTATGGAATAAATATCATATAGAGCTCCAAAAATCATTGTAAATGCTTTCAAAATGTAAATCTGAAATTATCTTAAAAAGTTCTTATTATTATCATATTTCATATACATACTTATGTAATTATTTCTTTTTATATAAAAACGATTTTCCAAAAGGATTCCATAATCATGTCAATATGAAACGCTGCGTTGTGTTGAAATGCTTTTGGTTTTACCAATACTCTTCATATATCTCGTGACTCAAAAGTCGTAGAGCCAAGTAATTTACATATTTTGAAAATAGATGAATGTACGTTGCCTGTAAAAGCATTTTTGTCATTGCGCACTGAGGTCATCAAGGTGGGGAGGGACGTTGAATATGATGAAAAATTATAATTTCATTATTATGAAAATGCTGTTATCTTGAGAACATCTTGACCGATTGTGGTTGGTGTTTTTTTTTTGATTCTGTTGTGTTCGTTATAAATCAAATTAGATTAGAATATCCATTGAAAAAGTTGAACATTTGATTGTATTTGAATTTTTGTATAAAAAAAAACTTAATACATAACAAAGTAAAGTATACTTTTAGGAATAACATTGCTATAGGACCCCAACACGGTCATGCATTGCCATCAGTAATTTATCATAGTGTTTGTGAAATAAGTATGTCTGCGTGCCATGTACGAAGCATGACGAAATATCTAATCGATTTAGGTATATCGTTATGTTTGTTATTCTCTCAAGGCTCCCTTTCCCCACCATCATTCTCCCTTTGACCGTGCTGTCTCATTTACTCCTTCACGAAGTAAGTACGTCTGAAAGTGGGAAATATAGGCAAGCGCTCACTTTTATCAAATCTTTGGACAGAGCAGACGTGAACACGTGAGCGGATGGCATGCGAAATATTTGCAAAGTGCCGACGGCGGCCGTCATCGACATTATTGTCCGAACATCTGCCCACTTCGGAAAATAACAAGAAATGAATGATCATGCATGATGAACACACGCTGGAATAGCTAGATTATCTTATACATTTTAGACTGAAATTCATTTAAGAATAATATACATTCGAGGTCTGTTCAAAAAGCAAGGCGAATTTTTATTTTGCTCATGCTACTTACATTTCGATTTTCGATTTTTTATTCTCTTCACGCTGTCAATAATACTAAAAGTTTGGTATGAAGTTTTTAACGGACAGAAGAAGTTATCGGAGACCTCTGTCCTTCTGTATGTCTGCAAACTAGTCCCTCTGTTTTGAGATAAAGAGCACAAAGTTTTCTTTTTACTAGACGGGACCAAATTCGAATCTATGTTCTTATTGGAAAAACTTTTTTGTTTTTTGTATTATCGAACTGAAGTTTCAACAGTATAAATGTTTGACCCCTAAACATCAATCATGTAAATTATAAGACCCTATGATTACTGGATCATATAGCTCCTATACACATATTTTGGTGCCAAAGTTGAAATGTTGTATGTATTCAGACTCCACCGTAAACATAACTCAAATCCATAATGAAATATTTCTGGATGATTGATGATTAATCACAGCAGAATAGGTAAAAACGTTTTCTAGGGGTGCGTGACGAGTCTAATAACTTTGGCATAACCATTATTTTTATCTTTCAGAAATATTTTATCTGTCTTAATATGTAAATATTTAACAATTGTATTTCTTATGATTAAAACATTAATTGATATCTAACAATATCATTTATTAAAAATAATAATTGACTTAATGGTTTGAACTTGTTAATGATATTTTATTTTATTTTCATTTAAAATGCAATTTATACTGAAAATGTTAATAAAAGTGCAAATGGGAAAATAAGTTTTATACCATTTACTCTATAATTTTCATTATAAGTAGCCAAATCTTGTAAGCTAAATTAAAACCACTTCTTGACATCCGATTTCTATAAAATATTGCAAAAACTTTTTAGTTCTGATGAAAATACAATATGCATTAATAATTTTTTTTTTTGAAAATCCACCGGAAATCGGAATTGGTGGAGACATCAATCAAATCTCAATCTTTAAATTAATCAAAGTATTTGAGTTGTCTAATTTTCAAAAGTACGAGTATTTCAAGTCCTGCGCAATGTACTCCAGTTTCTTATGAATGGTTTTCAAAGGTATTCTATTTTAAATTTTGTATAATAAAAAAAGGACTCTATATTACTTAATACTGATGCCAAAATCAGGGTGTCGTATATTGTCGTTCATTTGGTAAGTCACTGGGAATTTGTATGTGTCTCTCCGTTTGTTCAGATAAATGGCAGCGGGTAGCAAGAATGAAACACCAGATATCCATTATGCGATGAACGCATTGAAAACATCAACAAATGATGTTAAAATCAATGAATTATGATTTCTTTCGAGGGTTCCATAACAGATTGGGGTTTGTATGGGAGGTACTCCCCCTAGTGGTCTTATTGTACTGATTCTAACAAATGTATAAGGCCTATATTAAAAACTTATTGTGTCTAAATTTCGTTTCAATAGTCCAAAAATCAAAAAAGAAATTTTGATTAAGAAGCTGAATTTTAATGGAGGTTTGTATGGTAGGTACCCTCCTTAGTGTTCCGATCAAACTGTAATTTCGACAGTATAAGTTTCTGATGTATAGCTAACAACCATCCAAATTTCAAGATCCTGGGATTATTGGATTGTATGGCTGCCATACAAACCAAAATGTTTCTTGTATGGGGACTCCTTTAAGTTTTTGAAAATAATTTAGTTTTAGTATTTGTTGCTGATGCCCGAATAGAACAGACAGATGGAGTCTCTGCAATATGGTTCTCTTTGGTACCTTTTGGGTCCGGAACCCTAAAAAGGAGAAAAGCAATAGTTTGACGGGGCTAAACTTTGTCACCGTTTGACTGATCGCCATGAAAGTTGGCACATATATGTATTTTTTCATAGAGAAGGTTTTTATGCTATCTAATTTGTTGTAACTGTTCACTTTTTTCATATTGTCGTATTTATTTTTTTAATAGACATGCATCTATTTTTACTCTAATAGCGAATGATAAACATGTTGTTGTCATTGCCAAATCGGATCGACACCAATCGATCACATCTAACTCATTCAAGAAAAAGAACCTTTATAATGTTCGCGGTATACAATTATGACAAGAAAAATTACTAAAAATAATCACATACTAAGAGCACGTCACGACGCTTCGGAGGCGTAGCAACGCACGCCGGATAACGCTAATAAGATATATAAAATCTTTTCGTGAGATTTTTGTATATAAATTTCTTCTACAGACAAATACTATTTCTACTTACAATAGAATTAGTTTCAATGACACCTTTTTATGTTCAAATTTGAGCTACTTTCCGAGCTAACAGACCCAATTTTCATTTATAGACAAACACAATTTCCCCTTACAATGGAATTATTTACTTTCAAGAAATGAAAGGGTGTTCATATTTACTTTAATTTCCAATTCAAGATTGATTTTCTTCTTTTTAAAGCATTTAAAGCAAATCTGTCATTCAGATAGTTTTTTAAAAATATTTTTTTGTTAATTAATTATTAATCAATTTTTCTTTTTTGGTTTTGCTATTATCGTTTGATTTTGTTTTATATTGTATTTCTTGATTTATATTGTATTTCATTTGATGCAAATGTGAATTCGAACAAGATTTAAACTGAGTTAATTATGCGTTTAAACTAAAAAAAAAAAAAAAAAAAAAATAAAAATAAAGAAAACTAAAAGTTTAAACAAAATGGCAAAAGTTAAAGTGACGACTGAGCTTTTAAACAGCTAAGAAGGCTTCATTAAAATGTCTGACCTTAACCGCGTTTGTGCATAAATTTTGTTTTTATATTTATTTCGTATTTCGTATTTCTCTTCTCTATTCAAACTATAAGTATCCAAGAGACAACAAAGCAACATTCGAAATGCGTGACATGCTACGCAAGTTAATGGGTTTTATGTTTCGAACTTATGTATGTTCGAATTAAAAATTTTTATGTATCCGAGTATCTTTTATATTTAATTAATTCATATTAATTTTTCAACACATTTTTTCAAGTCATTTCATTCGTCCTCATTATAATCATCATCATTATCATCATCATTATCACCATGAGAATAATAAGTTAATTTTACTGCATACGAGTACAGTATCACAATGTATCTAGAACATACATATGTATGTACAATGTCCAATGGAATAGTCGAGGAGACTTATGCACTTTGAACAGAACAAGAAAATTGATTGCATCATTATTTTTTACAAATTTGTTTTGTATTCAGTACGAGGGTCAATCAAAAAGCACACGTGTTTTGAAGATAGATACAATAGTTAACAGATACACACTTACTACCGTCATCTGTCAAATAATAATTTACTTAATTTCAGATTGATAGTAAGTAGCCCATAAACTTTCTGAAAGGCAGCCATTTAAATTGAAAAAAAAAAAAACTTTTGCTATTATGTGCAGTGATTTGATGATGATGAAATGAAATTCTGCCTCTCCTTTATCTTTATATATATAATTCTTCAGTGAGTGCGTATGTCACTGAACTTCTCTTAAACGACTGGACCGATTTTGATGAAATTTTTTGTGTGTGTTCAAGGGGATCTGAGAATGGTTTAGATTTACAATATATATATATAATTCAATTATACTATATTTTGTAACTCTTAATCTCCTAAACGGCTGGACCAATTTTGATAATTTTTTTTTTTTTTTGTTTTACTTATGGGGTCATCAAGATGGTTTATGCTTCAGTTGCACCCGGTAGGCGGCACTGTTCTTGAGATAAAAGCACTTTTTACCAAATTTTTAAAATATTTTATCTAACGCACACTATACGAAACCGAATGAATAATTTTTTTTTTAAAATGACATATGAAATGCTAATGAAAAGAGTTGCATACTTAATATTTTCAGTTTTTAACTTTTAATACAATATTTTTAAGTATTAAGTTTTTGAAAACCACTGCAAGACCAAGCATAATGCTTTCATTGCTTTGGTTGTTCTTATTGTTGTATTTTCCATCTCTGAGTACGCAATTTTCGCCCTTCGTTTCTGTATTTTATGTTCATTTAAGGTGAGACAACAAAGAGGCAGTGTGTTTCGTTGTTTGTGCTTTACTTTGTTTGTGTTTCGTGTATGAGGCTGTTGATCAATTTTGATTTGTTGATAAGGGAAGTGGAAGGGTCGCGGAGTAGTCGTGTACAAAAAACAAAATGTGTTCTGGCCCGTACGAAGTCGCGGGCACAGCTAGTTTATTATAAAATATTAAACAACTGGCTTCAAATGTCTGCATTCAATGGTTTTTTTGATGCAGACCGTTCACACTATACTAATGAGATTATCAGGACTCTTTTGTCCCTACTTGACCATGCAAACCTTGGAAATTTAGACAGTTAATATATTATTGATTTATTATTCTATACTTTAAATGAAAGCATTGTAAATACCCTGAGAACGGAAAGAATATGTATCATTCCTAATACGGAAGCTTCTTGTTGAACCTACCCTCGTATTAATTATGATTACACTTTGTATAGACCCCGTACGTGTTCCAGAACTATAATCATAGTGGAAAAATAATGTTTTTGTTCCATAAATAATTGTATCTCATACATTTTGATATATCTGGTTTATCTGTATAGTTGATTGATGTTAAGTAATCTTAATAACGAAAACTTCCGTCTCATGTTCGAAAAAAAAATAAAATAAAATAAAATCCAAGCATAAAAATAGTTAAAAATTCCATTTAAAACAAAAAACCACAAACAAAAAAAAATACTTAAAATTCAATATGTTAGTTGTAATGACGTCGTAGTCTGTTCGTTGTCTACTTAACACTTAACTCAACTCATTTGAAATTCGTAATGAAACAAGTCTGGATATTTTAGGCAAGAATTTCAAGTTATCGTCTCATACCCCAACTAACTTAACTACTATATACTTATACTTATGTTATACATAAGTATGTATGTATGTACAATACATAAATAACTAAAAGCTAAGAGGGAAAAATACTTGTACAATTATAAATTTACCATCTACCATGTGTGCATGTTTGTACATCCCAGACAAATTTTAACTGTCCATCAACTTGAGGCAAACTTATTGCTTTGTTGAGGCCAGTTTAACTTTTAAGTTTTGTGTGTTTAAAGTCCATTTAAGTACAACGAGTATTTCAAGACAATTACATTTGAGTTGAATATGTTAGACATGCTTAAGAGCCTCTATGCATCGGGCACTTGTGACAGTTTTATTTCTTTACATTTCCCACCTGAACAATCACAAGCACCATTCCAATCAACACCATCAACACCATCAACACCCAACTGCCAAATAACAACAACAAAAGTTAATAAATCATTCATTTCGTCATTCCTTTATACTACTCACTCATTCCCTTCAAGAAGAAATTTCGGTCTAGTACTTGACTTTAGATAAAAGTTTTGCATTTTTATTGTTGATGATGATGAGTGAGTGAGTGAGTTCATGTTATTTATTTGTTTGTTACACTTGATGTTGTTGATATTGTTTCAATATAGAAACTTTGATAAATGCAAATGTTATTACTTATTATTATTGTTGATGTTATTACAAATTCATACTGAAAACTTTTTCATTCTCATCTTTTTTGCTTCTCTTCATTTTGTATTCAAACAATTCAATATTTTATATTGAGGATGTTATTATTGTATAATGTCCTTTTAAAACAAATTCAACTTTCAATTTTAAATTATTGATTTGATTTTCCAAAGAATTTATATACAGTTTAAAGATCTTGAACATTATCTTGTTTGAGTTTTGACACATTTGTCAACAGAACTATGATTACTGGAAGGAATATCTACCATCGAGCATAGTAATTTCTTATATAATTCAGAGTTTTTTCAAACAAGAAAATTTTTCAACTTTGTTAAACAATGTTTTGCTTTCAAATAAGAAGATTTTTAGCATTAGCAATGAGCTTCATTAATCATTTAGATCTCTATGGATGTTACCGTTTATACCTACTTGTAAAGGGTGTTTATTTTAGAGGTTTATAACTTTGAGTTGGCAACACTGATTCATTTGATAACCGATTTAAGATTTTATCTTGGTTTGGTATTTTATTATGAATAGACTCAAACTAAAGCAACGCTTGTAAATTGTTGAAATTTTTTTATCCAAATAATGGTTCTGTTCGTCAAACTTATCGTGCAATTCGTCCATTTTATGGTAATCATAATAATCGTCCATAACAACGGCTAATTCGAATATTTATGGATTGTTTTCGCACCAAGTTTATTCTTAATGATAAAAAGCAACGAAGACGACCTAAATCAATTAATTCGTCACCGTTTTCAGCTAACGGGGTTGTGTCCATCTACTTTATAGAAGATGTTACGAAAGGATCTTGGCTTAAAAGCTTTTGACATTCAACTTGTCCAGGAGTTAAAGCCAAACGACTATCTTAAGCGCCACCAATTTGACCAATGGGTCGAATCACAAATTGATCTTCATTTTCCATACAAAATTTTGTTCAGTGATGAAGCTCATTTTTTTTATTAAATGGGTACGTAATTGTCGCATTTGGAGTAAAGATAATCCACAGGCTTTTGTCCAAACACCATTAGATCCACAGAAAATTACTGTTTGGTGCGCTCATTGCACCGGCGGAGTCATTGTTCCATATGTCATGACGTGACTAGACTAGTTTTTCGTACCTCAATTAGCTGGCATTAATCTTGCTGACATTTGGTTCCAACAGGATGGAGCCACATGCCATATAGCACATCGTACAATTGATTTAATCAAAGAAACTTTTGATAAACGAATAATCTTCACGTAATGGTCACCAAGATCATGTGATTTAACCCCATTGGATTTTTTTTTTTTTATTGTCTTTGGAGTTATGTAAAGTCACTTGCCTTGATATTAAATGAATATTTTTCTTTATTTCTTTATTTTAATTTAAAGTTATGTAATTCTAAAAAAAAAAAACACCCTTTATATACTCAAGGCTTTAAACTGGTTTTCTTTTCTTTTCTTTTTTTTTTTTTTTTTTTTTTTGAAATTGGGGTTTATTCTGATCATTTATTGTAATGGCATTGCTAGTGTTTTTCCTTAGAGAAACAGTTATATGATAGTGGTGACACCATTGTTGTGTTTAAGGGAATAAATACTATATAGTATACATATTTCATTTTCAACCAAACAAGTTTTTTGTTGGCATATCACATAAGACATATCTTCTGATATGATTGGGCCTAGAAAGCTGCCTTGTTAAACGTTAACGTATATTCTACAGGGCCGATTGAGAAAGTCTTTTTACTTCGAGACAACTTCTCTCTTGATGATATGGTAGTGGAGCAAGAGAGTTATATGTATTGTACATTAGCAGGCAGTAATCTTGTGATTTTGTGTAATTTGAAGAAGGAATTTTTTAAAAAAGAATTCCGGTCGAAATATATAATTCCTCAGATATGTATATTTATTCTCTTTGGTTCTCGTAGCAACCACATGCCAGTGTAAATCAATTTTATTTCCCTTCTTATTTCTTCTAACAATTAATAAAAATCTGTCTAATGCAACGTATCCGCCCTAGTGGTCCGATTCCAATAGATGTACAGCGTGTATATGAAAAACTTGTAGTATCGAAATTTCAATTCAATAGTGCAAAAAAAAGAAAGATGTTCTAATACAAACTTGAATTTTAATGGAGGTTTGTATGAGAGGTACCCACCCTAGTAGCCCAATCAAACTTAAATTTCAACACTATAATTTTCTAATCCATTTTCACCAACCATATATTGGGCGTACAAATAGAAAACTGCCGTTTTCCCATAGATGGCGCCAGCGCCGCTAATCGGTCGATAAGTACGATCAGAAACATTACATAGCCAGCTGAGGTATCGGTCAACAACTCTAAATAATCTCGCTTGTGTATTTTGACTGTGCTTTGTCCTGTTCGTTAGCGAAAATGGCAAAATTCGAGCCTACAAAGGGCCATTTGCAGGAAGTGTTGCATTTTGCATATCATTCGAAAAAAAATGCTACTCAGGCGCATCGAATGATTGTAGAAACTTATGGTGAAAACTATATTAGTGAAAGAACGTGTCGGGAATGGTTTCAAAAGTTTAAAAATGGCGAATATGGCGTGGAAGACAAGGAACGTCCCGGTCCCGTTACAAAGTTCGAGGATGCAAAATTAGAGACTTTGCTGGATGAAGATTCGTGTAGAACGCAACAGGAACTTGCAAGTTTATTGGGCGTGACTCAGCAAGCCGTTTCTCATCGCCTAAAGAGCTTAGGAATGATCCAGAAACTGGGACATTGGGTGCCGTACGAGTTGAATCCGAGGGACATCGAACGGCGCCTTTGCATGTGCGAACAACTCCTCCAACGGCAAAACAGAAAGGGTTTTTTGCATCGCATCGTGACCGGCGATGAAAAGTGGATACACTATGACAACCCGAAGCGGAAAAAATCGTGGGGGCTTCCCGGCCATACATCAAGTTCGACCGCAAAACAGAACATTCATGGCTCGAAGCTGATGCTGTGTATCTGGTGGGACCAGCTCGGTGTAGTGTACTATGAACTCTTGAAACTAGGGGAAACCATCACAGGAGCCCTCTATCGGACTCAAATAATACGTTTGAATCGAGCGTTGAAGGAAAAACGCCCGCAATACTCGGAAAGACACGACAAGGTGATACTTCTACATGACAACGCTCGGCCACATGTTTCCAAGGTAGTGAAAACATACCTGGAAACTTTGAAATGGGACATCCTACCCCACCCGCCGTACTCTCCAGATATCGCCCCTTCTGATTTTTATTTATTCAGATTGATGACGCATGAACTGGCAGGACACCACTTTCGTTCTTTCGAAGAAGCCAAAAACTGGATTGATTCGTGGATCGCGTCAAAAGACGAACAATTTTTCCGACGAGCAATTCAAAAGCTGCCAGAAAAATGGGAAAAAGTTGTGGCTAGTAATGGAAATTATTTTGGAGATTGAGTATGTAACGAGTTTTTTATAATAAAGCCTCAAATTATGAAAAAAAAACGGCGATTTTCTATTTGTACGCCCAATAAATTTCAAAATCATAGGGTTACTGGATCGTATAGCTCCCTATAAGTTTCTTGTGTGGCGACCCCTTTAAATTTTTAAAAATATTTTAGTTTCAATATTTATTGCTATAACCCCGATGGAACTACAAATTCTATGAAAACTTGAACTTTCTATCTATTACGTAGTCTTAGTAATAGTGAAACCCTATCGGAAACTATTGGGTCCGAAATCAATTAAAATTTTAGAGAATGAATCTTAACTTATAAAATTTCAATTGAATTGTTCACAAAGTTCAACTTATCTACATTGCTTAATGAAAAACTCTCTTATTTTATGATCTTGAGATTTTGATTTAAATTTTGGTTTGTAACATTTCAACTTGTTGTTGTCATTGTAGTTGTTGTTGTTGTTGTTGTTGGTTAACAGCTGCTCTTCACATTTTGGACTTGAGCATCATCATCATCATTTTATGTACTATAAAGTTAAAGTGAAAGTCTTTTTGGCATCTAAACATGTAAATTGTCTATCTGAAATGTTTACCGCATCTTGGTAACTGAAGTCAGTAACCAGTAAAAATACAATTGTTAACTTATTTTTGTGTTTCATTACCAACTTTCTTAACTACATATTGGACTATTGTATTGTAGTACGATTTATTTACAATTGTTATTATGTAATTTTTGAATGGTTAAGTATTTTGATTGAGTAATAATTTTTTTTTTTTTTTTTTTGGTTTTTTTTATTTTATTTTATGATTTTTTTTTATTTTTTTCTCATTATAGGAACTTGATGTTTTGACATTGGGAGCCAAAGATCAAGAACAAATGATCGCTGATCGTAACAAAAGAACAATCGGTCTACTACGTGAGCTATTTCCCGATATAACAAAGGTATGTTGTCATGATGATGTTAATAATGTTAATGTTAATGTTAATGTTAAATGAGGAAACAGTTTCTTCGGTAAAAACCCCATATAAATACAATATTAGTATAAACAATACATACATACATACAAATGTATGTACTTATGTATTAGAAAAGAATCAGGAACTTAGATTCTCAAATATACAAGACAATAATACTTATCTATATTAGTTGTGTGTATAAGCATAAGTATTATGTGCATGATTGCTGACAGACAGCTATCATCGCTAAGCCTTAACAATACTAGTTAGTTCAGTCAGTCAGTCAGTTGGTTGGTTGATCGATCACTCATCAATGAAATTTCCGTATCATATGTAGTTATTATGTACAATATGAAGAATATGTATAATGCTAAACTCCACATTTTGTAAATTACAATTACAATAGATCGTTTAGTCAATAATAATAGGAATGTGACCTTGTATTGGGAACTATACTCAATCCAACATCAACAATCAATGCCCTATACAATACTGGGATCAATAATGATGATGATGATCAAATGAAGGAAAACAATTCAGATAACATGTTCATGGATCAAGAAGATAAAGTTGATGATTTTCGTATGCGTCTTACCTGAAGATTTTGTCACATTTAAGCCCGATCCGATTGCAAATAACCAAAGAATTTAGAAATACTCGTACATACTACTTAGTTGATATCAATTGGCTCTCCTTATTCAAAACAAAAGTTATGTTGATTATTTCATTTGAAAAAAACTATTTCTTTGAAAGCTTTTTGCTTGCACTACAAACTTTCTATCGCTTATGCATTCCCAGTATTATTATGTTATTTTTATTCTTATAAGAAACCTCTCAATTTTTTTTTTTTTTATAAATGTATCAAATTAATGATCAGCAATGCATGCGTGGCTTGCCTTTTTTTCTTTAGAATTGTATTGTATATACCATAGAATATAATATACTTAACCCGAATAAAACCTCCAAAATCTCCAAATAAAATTGGCTACAAATGCAACAGAACAAAACAAAATAGACACACACTTATCATTATATTTCGTATAGATAATCTTCAAACATTCAAAACAGTTTTGATTAAAGATTCTACAAAGAAAAAAAAAATGTATACACAAAATGCAAAATTTACAAAATTAAAAACCTTACAAAATTGGCAAATTCAATTTCAAATGAGCTGATCAAACAAACAAGCATCCATTCATCTGTAGTAACCTGAGATATTGATCCTGATGCATATCAACCAAATGGATTCCATTGAAGAGATCGACCACGCATCAGAATGTTTATCATCAATCGAACAACAATCATCATATAAAATGTTCAACTATCATTTGAACATCAAATTGATATGATTGATCTCTGTGTTATCCCATCCAAAAAGAGTATTATTCAATTTATAGGAAATCGATAGTTAATCGTATTATAGCACAAGTGATACGAGTTGCTGATTGGTTCTATATTGAATACAAATCGTGGTGGTGGAGCTGGTGGCGCAACGTCACGTCCAAGTTTTGATGCATCTTTTGATGATGATGATGATGATGATGATGATGGTATCGATGATTTCAAATTCGATGATGACGATGATAATAATAGTAATGGCAATAAGACGAACAACAACAACAACAACAACAAATTCGAATTCGAATTCGAATGACATAAGCCTTGGTGCTCGTGGCAGTTTTTCAGGTGTTAATGAAATTCGCAACACTGGTAATACACGTGTCCAAATTCAATTGCCAACATTTGCACCAGATAATAATAATGGTGATAACGATGAAGATAATGATTTAGATAATAACAAATTATTTTCATCATCGACGACTACAGCAACAGATAAAGTGAGTGAGAGCATAACAACCCTACCACCGCCAACAACATCAACATCAACAACAACATCAACAACAACAACAACAACACCATCACCACCAACAACCAGCACTACCATTATAATCCCGTCCAATCCAACTTTAGCAACAACATCATCAACAACAACAACTACTAGTACTACTACTTCTACTACTACTACTACTATTCCTGAAATTAATCCAACGTATGACTTAAGTAACTCAAAATCAATTACCAATAAAACAACACAAATTCTAAATACACCAACAACAAATACGCAACCCCAACCCCAACCACAACCACAACCAGAACCAGAACCTCAACCACAACCAGAACCTCAACCCCAACCACAATCACAAACAGAACCACAATCACAACTACAATCACAACAAACACCAATCGCAATTCCAATTTCAACAATCATCAATGATAGTCTTAGTCAACAAACTAATGAAATCGATGATACACAATTGTTAACAATTATCGATGATATAAATCGTTTATTAAATTCTACCAATTATTTTATTACAACCAGAGATAACTTAATCACAACAACAACAACAACAACAACAACTTCACCAACAACTACAACAACTTCATCGGCAGATCAAAATAACATCATCAACAACAACAACAACACCACAGTTAAAACAACAAAACTTTTACCAGTCTTTGATACAAATCTCTAATTTAATTAAATCAAATCAAATCAAATCAAATCAATCAACAATATAAAAAGTATATAAAAATAATATTCCTTTTTAAAATATCACATGATGATGATGATGATGATGATGACGAAGAAGAAGAAGAAGAACTACAACAACAATAATAATTTCAACAACAAATCAAGACAACATTTATAGAGAAAGAGAGACAGAGAATCTATCATTATTAAGTCTCTTCAAATTAAACTCACCAATAAACAATAATATTTTTGATTTTTACTATTAATAATAATTAATAATATTAGGAAGTCCATCGTCGACTGTACCCAGTAACTTTGTACGGTTCAACGGCATTTATTAATTACTTTTTTTCTATATTCTTATATACATATTTTTTATTATTATTATTATTCTTTTTTATATATATATTTTTTTATTTATATTTAAATGCACACAAAAAATCAAAATGACTTTCAGTGTATCACAGCAATATTCACCTAACACAAGATTGGCATAATCATGCCTACGTCCATATGATAGATATATAAACCACTTATGCCTCCCCACCAAAAAAAAAAAACACCATTTTTCGTATGAATATTTCATATTTTTCATCAGATAATCACATTTGTTTATTTGGATCAAATAATTTTGAGTGCCATCAAATTGTATTTGAAACTTTTTATAATTCGAAAATGTTTTTATAATATATTTTATTGACTTAAATTCCAATCTTCCTTGAGAATAGAAATTCAAAAATTGTTATAAAAAACATGAAAAATTTAAATAAAAATCGCTTAATTGAAAACTGAAAATGACTAAAATCTATTCACATGCACTTAATGTTGATTAAGGGTGATGATGATGATGATGTGATTGATGATTGCCAAATATTCTCATTTGTATAGTAGTTTGAAACTTCCTTTGATTACGTTTACAATTAAAAATTCATATAAAAATCGCTCGCATAAATGAACTCAAATCTATTCACTTGCACTTAATATCATGATAATGATGATGATGATGATCATTCCATAAAAAAATTAAAGAAAAATTAATTGAAATTGAAATTGGTTAAAAGAAAAAAATATTGAAATTTTACTTCTTTGCACATTCCCCTTTTCCAAATGCAATCCATCATTCTTTCGCTTCGAAATCACTCGACAACAACAACAACAACACATCCACGTTCTCAACACTGGCGATGGTTAATCTTGGTTTTTGTAGCAAATTCGATCGCATTATTTCGAAACTTTTGCGTACACTTGCTGTACTGCGTACAGCAATACAGGGTAATACAGCAAATCGTGCAATGTGCTGATTTCGATGATGATGATGATGATGCAACATCAACAACAAGACCAGTACAAATGGGCAGCATACGGCACCATTGAGTTACCAACCTTTGAACCAGATAGATGATAACAAAGTTATCGATGACAGCGAAAAATCATCATCATCTTCAACCTCAACATCAGGTAGTGGCCTTGTCAGCAGATTCTCTTACGGTTCAATGAAAATTCGACAATATCTTCGGCAACTTCTTTATCAACAACAACAAGCAACAACAACTGAATTGTCATTGTGATAAATGAAAATGTGTGTAAAATTAATTTGCTATCAACAAAACAAAAAACAAAAAACAAATGATTTGCATCACACATTGTGTCTATGAAAATTTTCATTTTCCTATTTTCCTATTTTATAATAGTCCTTCATATCAATTGGCAACAGCACAACAGCAACAAAACAAAATAATATGAAATTGAAAATCTATATCAACAACACAATAACAACAACAAGATCAACTTTGTGAAAAACACAATATTATTGTAGTTCCGCTTTCCTGAAATTTTTTACGTTTTATATACTTGCTTATTGCAAGAAGAAGACAAACATAAATACAAAACACAAAAACACTCGCTCTTTCTCTATTTTTTTTTTTACAATCCTTATTGTTCTCTCACTTGTATCTAATATACGTATATGTATGTATGTTTCGCTCACTCATATGTTCATAGTGTTCTCTCGATCGATTTTTAGGTCACCATTATCGTTTCACTTTCGTTTGCTCTCTGTTTCTCTTGCTTGTTCAGCATTATTTTTTTATTCATTCACGATCAATTTCTCAATCTCGCTCTCTTTCTATCACTGTCTATCCATCTGTCTTGCTCTGTCACTATATCCTGCACGCTCGCTCTCTCGATCATTTGTATTTATTTAATCATAAATTCAATATAAATGTTTTTTGTTCAGTGTTGCGCATTTTAAAATATTGTACTTACTTTCTTTCAACACTTTTTTTTTTGTTTGTGTATTTAATAAAAAAAAAAATATTTTTTTTTTAATTATATAATAAAACTATCTTACTATTGTATATTAACAATCTCAAGTTGTAACTGTTTAATGCAATGTTCGGTTTAATGCAAGAGGTTATCATTTAACTCAGAGTATTTGTTTTTGTACTCATCAGATCCAATGAGATGTGGAATATATTAAGATCTACTACATCTATTACAAAAAAAACATATAAGCAGAAATATTTGATCTAAAATTGTATAAATATCAGAAAGTTTTTGAATTAATTTGAGTAAAATTAGATCATAAAATTAAAAAAATATTTCTGCTTCATTTTTCTAATATCCAAACTACTACAACTATTTTCCTTATTTTTCTTTTTGGAAAGTACTTATAATACCAACTATTCCTCTATTTAGTTATCGTTATCGTTATCGTGTAATCGTTATAATTTTGAACAATTTTATTTAGTTATTTCTTTTAGTAGTTTCTAATAAAACAAAAAGAAAATAATAAAAAAAAAATTGGCTTATTTGTTAAAACCCAAAAAAACAAATTTTCATGCTTTTTGTTTTTTCTCTTTATTTTTATTTCTTTTTCTCTTTATTTTCATGGTTCCATTATCGATTCGATTTGTGTATAAACGTAACAAAAAACCTACCCCACAAACTCAATAAAACAAAATATCAAACAAAAAAAAAAAAAAAATATCATAAATATATAAATTTACCAATTTCAAAATGAAATCATCAACAACAAAAAAAAAAAAAACCAATACTACTACTACTACTACAACAACAACAATAAAAATTTATCGATTGTCGATTAATAACAATACCAAAAAAATGTATACAAAAATACATTCTGACATTTGTCATCTGTGCACGTGCATTTTTCATTAAAACTAAACAACAACAACAACAACAACATCAATAAAAATGTTGATACTTTTTTGTATGATTTTTTATTCATACATATATATTATTTTTATAATTTATTTAAAACAAAAAAAAAATTTATACAACTTACTTATTAAAATAATTTGTGTTGGTTTTGTTTGACTCGAAACGTAAAATACAAAAATATGATACAACACAACAACATAACATTAAACATTTGCCAAAAGATAACAATAATATCGATATGTGCTTATACCGTTAAACAAACAATGATACATACAACACCACCACCACCACCAACAACAACAACACAAAACCTTTCCTTTCATATCCCATAACACACTTTCATTCTGTACACTTTCACTTTATCTTCTTCGATCCACTATCTATCTATCTATCCATCCATCTATCTATCTATCTATTCTATCAATCACTTCATTCCTTTCTTCCTTCCTTCCTTCATATAATCACTTTATATGTAAATCTTTTCATAATTTTCTATTTCATCTGTATGAAATTCCTCTAACTTCTTGTTTATTCTATTTGAAATCCTTTTCCTCCTCCTCCTCCTCCTCCTGCCCTACCTCAACCATTCTTTAAATCCTAATATTCTCCTATCCAAAAATAAATATAAAATTTTCTATACAAAAAAACAACAACAACTTGAATACTTTTGCTGTATCAACACCAACACCAACACCAACACCAACAACAACATCAACAACAAAAACACTCAACTCAAACAAAAAAAAAAAACATGAAATGCACATAATCAACGTCAAAATTTCAAAATTTATATCGATCAACAACAACAACAATAATAATAACAAAACAAAATCAACAATCGACCACTACAACAACAATTGCACCAACAACAACAAATATATTATTCAATCAATCAACGATAAACGTTAAACACTTCAATGCTGCTTCATCGCTTCGATAACAAACAATTCATTAGAACGGCGCAACCGATACACAAATCGATTTATCCGCCATCAATAAACAACTTGAAGAAACCATTCGCGTTGCCCGTCAAGTTAAAGAAGCCGAGGCTGCCGAATCCCAAATTGTCACATTACCAGTACAACAGAAACCGATACCATTGCCGATTAAATCGAATGAGCAAATTCAGTTAAGCTTCAACAATGAATTGACTACATTAAGTAGCAACAACCACAACAACAACAACAACAATAACATCAACAACAACAATATTGGAACAAATGTTGCCAAATCTCTTAGTACCAATGATCTGCAATTGTCCGAATCGAAGTCACCAGCAATCGATGAATTGACACTCGATTCAGCTGAAGACACAGCTGATTTGGATGACAGAAATAAAAGGTAAGTCCAATTTTCTACAATACTAACTCATAATATACCCATGTTGGCGAATATGTAGATACCCTACATATACATTTACATACCACATGCACACAATCAAACACATTTACGCATTTCACACATGAAATTTGTCTTATTTGATTTATATTTAATCTATAAAAAACCATTAAAGAAATCTCTTAGACACCTTTAATATTGAAGAGTGAAATTATAAATTTTAGAGAAATGTGTATAAATTATATTCAAAAACTTTTATGAAGAGTGTCGATCATTTTAGTCAATATAACGAATTGAAAAAACTTTTCTATTTGAAGTTTTAGATCTTATCGAAGCACTGATATTTGTTTTCTAGGTACCACGTTGAGCCTATTGTAATATACAAAATGGTCTATCTATCTATCTATTTTCGATCAAGAACCAGTACATTTTTTCTCAAAACTTGTATTTCACAATAAGATGATTTCAAAATGCAGAACTTTCTCGCTGAATGAATGAACCAATGTTCATCAATATGCAATATTCATGTAGTAATATCATTTAAAAATACAAGAAAAAGGAAGGTTTTAACTGCGGCTATACCGTAATTGTGCTACCCTACAAGCAACTTTTATATCTTCTGATTATGGTTGTCAATTCAATATATCTAAATGTTCCTTCCTTCAACTAAGTACTGAATACTAAACTTATGTGCTCACCACCCATGGGGTAGAGCTTCTGGTTTTTTTTTTACGACTAAATTCCAACGAAACATTTGTATGGGACATAGTGTCCAGTAATCCTAGGATCCTGAAATTTACATAAATGATGAATGTCACACACCTATAGTATCCAATTTTCAGTTCAATAATACAATGAAAAAGAAAGTTTTTCAACTAAGATCATGAAATTGAATCTACGTTTGTATAGAAGCTGTGATCCAGTAATCCTAGGATCTTGAAATTTAATAATGAATTGGGTCACACACCTATAGTATCAAATTTCAGTTCAATAATACAATGAAGAGTTTTTCAACTAAGATCATGAAATTGATCCTATCTAGGATCTTGAAATTTACATAATTGGTGAATATGGGTCACACACCTATAGTATACAAATTTCAGTTCAATAATACCATAAACAAAAAAGTTTTTCTCCTAAGATCATGGATTTGAATCTAGGTCTGTTTAGAAGCTATGTGATCCAGTTATCCTAGGATCTTCAAATTTAAATGGTTGGTGAATATGGGTCACACACTTAAAGTGTCTAAATTGCAAAACAAAAAAAGTTTTGCTAATAAGAACATAATTTTGAATTTAAGTTTGTATCTGAGGTACACCTACGAGTGGTCCGAATCGCCTTATTCCGTCAAGCTAATCAAGAACACATATACTCTATTGGGTCTCCGTCTTGGTGCAAACTTTATGACAAACTTATAATGATATTCACTGTGTGAAGAGTATAAAAATTTAATGAAGCAAATTAAATCAAATCAATTGAATCGTCTGAATCAACTGAGATCTCGATTATATATCACTTTCCAAGGTTTTTATTGTATATTTTTCCTTTTAAGCGATTTTGCTGAGTAATTCTGCTGTTATTTAGATATATCTTTCCGTTCTTAAGACGAAAAGTTATGAATCAAAACGAATTAAATGTTTTTACACTTAAACTAGTTTTATCACGTTTCCAAGTTTTGTTTACTGCGGGCTCCACTGTTACGGATATCCCGGGTAAACATAAAATATATGCAATAAACTTGGACATTTCTATTCAGACAGTACAGATACTTTTTAGTGTTTTCCATAGACAGACAATATATCCCACCCAGATTTCTCCGATTAAATGAAATCATAATAGTGAAATTATTTTTTGTGGTAAGTGCAAAAAACTTGCATAGATCAGAGGTTTTCTTCCTGGACTAGATTGCTAGTATCAGAAAGAAATATAGACATAAACATCTATCCCTTTTTTTTTTTGTTTGTGTTTCCTTTTTATCAAAATTTATTCATTTTTGATTCACACACACACACACCTAAACTATTCGAACAACATTCAAAAAACCAAAAACAAAAAAACTTCACTCCCACAACATTGGTTCCACCTCATAATCTACTTGTACTACTCGTCGTAATCATCGTCGTCCTCCTCCACACACTCTCACCAATGAAGTAATCTTTTTAAAAGGTTCCTGAGTTTTGGCGGTGCTGGTCTTGCTGGTGGCTCTAGTGGCGGTGCTGGTGCTGGTTCCGGTAATGCAGCTGCAGGCGGTGGTTCTGGTAATTTCCTGCTAGATATTGTGCGAGTAAGTTCTTAATAAAACCAAACTATAGGTAAACTATTTCATTCTAATGGCTACTTTTGATTAGCTCTTCTCGGGCAGCGTACAAACCCAAACTGGTGATGAGGCAGCAAATAGTGTAAGTTCCAGCAGTACAGACTCTAATGATGCGGACGGTGATAGTAATCGTACAGCCGATGGTTACACTGAAGGAATTCCCGGCCCAGTGACGCGTCTTGTAGTTTTGGCCAATCGTGGTTTGGCAAATCTAGTACAAGACTTAATACTGGTAAGTACATTACTATACTACAATAAGAATTTTACAAATTGGTCCGAAACAACATTGACATTATACCCAAGTTTTTAACTTAAGTATTTCCAATATTCATCAGATAAAGTGGACACTTTCGTTAAGAAAATAGGAATCATCATTAGGTCAAATAAAAAGTCTCCGCGGTTTTTGGTACATTTTTGAACAAAAATTTCTTTATTCCAAATCAATTTCAATCAAGTATTTATTGGCCATTATTATCTATGATCTTTTGCCATTTTCCGGGTAGCTTCATAATTTCATAGGTGTAGAACTTCTATGGTTTATCAGCGAAAAACTTGGCTAGTGATTTTCAACGGCTCTTCGGTCGGTCAATTTTTTACCATGATGAAAGTTTTGCAGAAACCGAAACAAATGGTAGTTAGAGAGTACAAGGTCTGGGCTATAGGGTGGATTCATCAAAACTTCCCAACGAAGCTACCTCAATTTGTTCCGGGTCATCAAAAATGTTGCAAAATTTCATCGACTTTTTTAGTGACAGAACGATCAGTGCGAGGTGCATCTTTTTTTTCCCGGAATGGAATCGAGCAAATCACTCCTGGGTCCGGCGTTCGCTCATCATCAAAAAAAAGTAGCCTTTCAAACACGTGTTTGTTTGACACAATCAGATTAGTGTTGCCGTATCTATGGACACCAACACCATCTAGTGGCGAAAAACCATGGAGACTTTTTATGTGACCGAATATATCGAGAGAGGGATGCCTATAAGATTTTTTTTTTTGTTTCAAAACTTTCCCAAGGGTTGAGATTTAGATCCGAGAAAATGTGTCCTTGGTATTATTAAAATAAAATTTTAAATCTTGTTTCATTATCATTTACAGCGTGTTGCTGCCACAAGTGAGAAATTCGTTAACTTCAAGGCAAAATTGATCACGGCGCTGATTTAAATAAACAACGGTTATTTACCACCATATTTGCCACAGACAATATAATGTACGATATTCGACAACAACAATAACAACAACAACAAAAAGATATAGGATTCCTGTGCAAAGAGAGAATACAAAATTTTAGTCAAAAACAAAACAAAAATCAAAAGAGAAATGAAAAACTGAAGCACAACGAATTTAAACAACAAAACAAAAGTCAATAAAGCACAACGAAGCAATCTATGTAAATGAAAAAGGATATCACACACACACACACTTACACATACACTCTCACACACACAGACACATACACACACACACACACACACACACCTATTTTTACTATACACATACAACATATACACACACACAATACCACAATGCATGTAAATGTTTAGTTTCTCATTGAAAAGACAAAAAATAATGAGGAGAGAAAACAAATGAAGCAAGGAAATTTTTTGTCAAATTTTTTTTAGCAAATTTTTTATTTTAGATTTTTGTATGTAAACAAAATTTAGTTTAATGTTTAAATGAAATTGAAAGAATACAAAACAAAAGAAAAGAAAAACAAATAAACAAACATGAAAATTTAAAAAAAAAGAAGATCTGATGATTTTGTAAAGAAAATTAAACACACAAAAGAAAAGCATTTTCACAGTTTCAAACAACAAAAAAAAAATATTATTAATTTATTTTGTTAAAAAAACAAAAAAAAAAAGAGAATTTCTTTTTAATTGAGAATATACAATAAAACAAAATTAAATTTTATTTATAAAGAAGAAATGAAATAACTTATGAGAAAACAGAAAAACTTAATATTTAAATTTGTAAATTTTTAGTGAAGTCAAACAGTCGAGCAGCGAGCAACTTTTTTCTTTTATTCTTTCTTTATTAAAATCTTTGATTTATTCTCTCTTTTCTCTTTCTGAGCCTCTTTCCTTGCCCTTTCTTCTTTCTATCACTGTCACTCATCCATAGTTAAAAACTTTAAGACTCTCTTGCGCTCTTAGTCTCTTTCATGCGCTCACCACTTGTAAATAATAAAAACTGCGCATTGCTTTCTTTCCCAACTATTCTCTTCATTTTTCTCTTCTTTTAATAACTGCTATTCCTTTCCTTACTCTTTCTTCCTTTCTTTTTATATGTAATTTTAAAGATTCCAATATGTGTATATTTTTGTGTTTATTGCAAATTTCCTTTTGTTTATAATTTAAATGAAAAAAAAAAAAAAAATGACTGTGGTGTTTTATTTACTATTATTTTTAATATTATGATATATTAAACAAAACAAAAAACAAACAAAATAAGAAGAGGATAAAAAATAAATCATCATTAATATATAATTTTTTATTTTTTTTTTTTTTTATTTTTTTCGTTTGCTTGTCATGCTTTCACAATAGTTGTTGGTGCCCCTTCCAAAAGCAAAATTATAGAATGAAAAATTAAATAAAAAAAATAATAAAGAAACAAACAAATTTTGTTAAAATTAAAACATGAAACTAAATTAAAACATTTCACAAAATGATTAAAAAAAAAAAGAAATATTTTTGTAAAATTAAACTGGAGTTGTTTAGTTTAAGAGAATTTTCTTTTATGATTTTTTTTTAGAACTTTAAGTGATTTTTTTTTTTTTTTAAATAAATATTTAAAAACAAAAAGTATAAATGTGTTTCCTTTTTGTATTAAGTATTCACAAGAGATCCAAGGGGATGATAGAAAAACCAAGAATTTTTAATAATAATATGTATATTTAATTAATGAAAAACAAGCAAAAATTAAAATTAATCGTAAGATCATATTGTATATAAGAAATCCAACCATCTCTGATCCGTTGGAGGAATTTCACACTCACAGCCATTTGTGGTCAGAGACAGAAGGGATGTGTGAGCCAATGAGCGATGTCCACTTCCATCTAGTCTGCTACTACTTGTTCCAATTCCCCAAGGTAACGAAGAAGGGTGTTGTTAAGCGCAGAGGGCGACATCTCAGGTAAGAGGACGTGATAGAATTTATTATAAAGACTGCATAAAACTCGGAAAGAATCATGTAGGGCATAGTTATTTGTGTATGGATAACTAGGGACCTAGGGATACAGAAACTTTGTAAGGAGACCTCTAACATTTTGATATTGGGCAGAAATATTTTCCGATGGCAAAATTAGTTTTTCAAGATTGAGTTCGTTAAACTAGTGTAAGGCACTCTAACAGATGGTCGAAGATTTTTCCGTCGAGGCTTAAATTCATGGACAATAGTATGCCTAGGCCAAAAATTTGCATCACAAATAGTAGCAAAAATATTTTGTCGGGAACACTTATTTTGAAAGACGCAATATCATGCGGGTTCGAAAAATTAAATTTCTGAATATTCATTCACCCAAACATTTACTTTGGCTGCAATATAAAAAACAGCACGTTGTATTTGCTGCAAACCTAGAAATGAAAACATATCGATGGGGAGCAATCACAGTAAAAACAGGAGTTGATTTTCCACAAGTTGAATTAGACGAAGGCATGGAATTAGTAGTGGTCATCAGTGCCGGTGAAGGTACTAAGAGGGATGTAGTTAAGGACGTAGATATGCGATTAGTGGAATGAGAGGGAGCATCAGGAATTGTTATAAAAGGCAAAAGGAGCAATGATGATTGTGTTTCAGGAAGGGATATAGTGACAGGTATAACATTCACATTCCTACAAGTTGAAGAAGCGGTTAACATCGCTTTGCAGGCCTCTAACTTAATTTAACAATGATTGTCCATTGCGATGGAAACGAGAAGAGTTTCTTGTATGAACAAGGGCTCTGGCTAGAGAAGTAACATGCAGCACATTAAGATCTTTGTGGATTGAGCTCTTATTAAAACCTCAACATAACTCGCGCTTGCGGTGCCCCATAATTCTGAACCATACTTATATGTCCAAATTGGTTTAATGATGGAGTTATACAGAAAAACCTTGTACACAAGTCACAGGCCAGATCTTGAATTAATTAGCCAGGGTGCTTTAAGTTTCATCTGAATTTTCTGTGATTTGATGTGCTGTCGCCAAGTGAGACGCCTATCTAGATGAACGTCTCAGTAGGCGTGCTGTTCGTACCATTTATGGAGGTCTATTTGTTGCTTGTGCAGCATATGGATCTCCGGTGTGGTACAAATCGGCATCGTCTGCTGTAGGCAGAAAGAAAATCTTATCATGCCAGAGGGTCATGATATTGGGATGTTTGCCGGTATGTCGCACTGTCTCCACTGAGGCTTTGCAGATTTTGCTTGGTGTGGTGTGGGAGCCATTGACTTCAAATTCAGGAGAGGATTACCATTGCTGCAGGATGAATGGTTATATGGGATGGATGTGGAGAGCTTAGGTCGTAAGGTGTGCAAGAGAATGTTGCATGAGTGTGTCCTGTCTGAATGGCAAATCAGATGGGACAGTTCTGTATGTGGCCGGGTAACATACAGGTTCATTCAGGATGTCACATTTGTTGGCGGTCGACCGGATTTTGGTTTTAACCTTTGGCTCGGATTCCTGTTGACTGGTCATGGTTCCCTTAATGCTTTTTTGCATTCAAGGGGCCTAAATGACAGTGCGGAATGCCCTTGTGGCTCGACGGACGAGACATGGCAACATGTTCTCTGTGAATGTTCTCTGTATGATGGTTTAAGGGACATGAATGAGTTTGGTATTTTGAGTGTTAATGGGGGTTTTGATTTTAGTGAGGTGCTCTCCAATAGGGACAGAGTTAGGAGATTAAATGGGTTTGCACGTGCAGTATTTTTGAGACGTCGTCCGATTGTAGCCTGAGACTGTCCGATATATGTGTGTGTGAATGTGGTTGGTTAGTGTTCCCCCCGAGGTAACCAGTCCCTGAGCTTCATGGATCTTTACTGGTAGTAACTTGGTTACGCTGCCTGACCAGAGGTATTTTCTAGTACCACGGGCGTCTGGCTTGTAGCGGTCTCAGCCTACTACCCTTTCGCTTAAAGTCCTTGTGACAGTGAGGACATATGCTCGCCTGATTTTTATCAAATAAATACTGCCAAATTGGCGAAAGAGGTGGGAATAGACCTCGCTCTCAACAGTGAGGAAGCTGTACCCATGAGTATAGCTTTATACTGTGCCATCTGTGGGCTACCAACCTGCATGCTATTCCAGAGAGCTATGTTCAAATTTGGGCCACCAACCCATGAACTTTTTGGAGTTCGAATTTTGTAGAACCTCGGGTACGAAGTCTGACCACAGGCTATTTTTTGGTACCACGGGTGGTCAGGAGCCCACGGAACTTGTTTCCGTCCTGGCCAGCGGGTACGGCCCCCTTGTGGGAGTATCGTGGTGGCTGTGGTTTGATACCCAAATGCGGGTAGAGTAATAACTCGACGTGGAGTTGCGTTATACAACCGGGTGCTGTGACCCAGAGAGCAGCAGAGGTTTAAGATGGGCCTCGCTCCCCACCAAGGAGAGAGTCATATTTACCAAAATAAATATGACTTAAATTTAAGACCTGCGAATATATATCCAAGGGGAGGTTGATTGACGTATCAATCCACGTGCTTGGCACCGTGTTCTTAAGTCTTCACAGACAGGCGAGCACGTAAAACACTGGTACTTCATTGTCTAGTGTAAATGGGACATGCTTACATTTCTGCTATTTTATCCAAACAAACCAAAATGTTTCTTGTATGGGGTCCCCTTTAAGTTTTTGAAAATATTTTAGTTTTAGTATTTGTTGCTGATGCCCGGATAGAACTACACATTCTGTTTAAATTTTTTATGAGATATGACGCGAGGATGGACGGACGGACAACGAAGTCTCTGCAATTGGGTTCATTTTGTTACCCTTTGGGTCCGGAACCCTAACAGAAAAAATAATAATCGCAAGTAGGCTTTGAGAAAATCGATGTCAATAAACGAAGTCGTTTTCCTTTATTCACTCAGTCTTACTTCGACATATTTAAATATAGTTCACATCATAATTCATTTTTTCTAAATTTAAAATAACAAAATTCAAAGTAATGAGTACCAAGGGAAATTCGAAGAAGTTACCATCTGCCCCAAGTGCAAATGATCCTTTTTATAATTTCTTGCCAGTTTTTAGACGGCAAAACTTTGCGCTATCTACGCCGGAACTTCTTCGCCAAGCTGCCGATGTTTGGAATTTCTTTGATAGAAAAGTACGAGAGCAATACGAGGATAATGTAAGCTACAATTTAAAAATATTATTGGTTCTGCATACACATAAGTACGTTTTATTTTTCACAATTATATACAATCAAAAGAATCTTGATAAATCATGGTCAGATTCTGAAACTGATGACGACTACATTGGCCCCTCTCGTTTGCCTTCAGCACAGAAACGACCAGTTGATAAGAAATTAAAAAAACGTGCCCCAAGTCAGCAAGCCTCAAAAAGTAGGAGCGATACAACTACGTTTAGCCGCGGAACTCTAAAGCCGCTAGTCCGTAAGCAAAGTACTTACGTGATCGTTGGACGCAAATGACCTAAAAGCCTAAAAAAAAATGATTGTGAGTACGAGTAAAATTTTTATGTAAAATTCAATTTTGAATAATTTTTGTTATGTCAATTTCTTCTATTGCAGACCGATATTTTTACTTTAGATGTGTGTGATCCGACCTGATTTTGAAATATGTAGGTACATATATTGTTGTTTACTATATTTTTAGTGTTTCTATTGTAGCATGAGAAATCTCTTGTACATATTTCTGTTAGAATTGTAAGGGACAATGATTTGAGACACAAGTTTCAATAGATCTTATTATGCCTACAATGAAATGTGTGGTTCTCCTTCTATTTATAGATAAATAAAATTGTGGGACGAGTCGAATTTCTATCACCAACAGTCAACATCATTATAAGAATGTTTTCTGCGTATTCTGATCAATGGCTCTAGATATGTTATTTTATATTTCTAGGTATATATATAGATTATTATTATGATTTATTAATGGAAATTACATTTCTATTTTTCAGAAAAGTCTAACATTTGAAATAACCTGATAAAGCTCGCAATAGAATTCTACGTTTCATATAACACGTGGTGTCATGCTCAGATTAACGGATGGGTATAGAATTTTATGTGGTGTAACACAGAGGGATTATTTAAATAATATCAAATTTGGATAAGAAACTTCTTTCGTGTAGAATGTGTATTGTATTTGTGTACTTGGATCAGAATTGCCATATCGCTCTGCCGAATCCCTTCTTCTTCCTTAAATGTCTATATATATGTTTTTTTTTTTTAAAGATATACAAAATTTCCTGTATAACAGATAAATTTTTATGTATATATTATATAATATTGTAAATTTTCTGTGTTCAAGATTTTCTAATGTCCAGTATAAACTAAAAAAAATAATAAAATTAATAACAGAAAAGCCAAAAAAAATTCATTTTTTTTTTTAGCAAATTGAGTTAATTTTATATATTTATATACATTTGTATCTTTCTCTTATTTTATCTTCTTATTTCATATTATTTAATATTGTTTAATTTCAAAAACTCAGAATGCGACAAATATCAGAGTCAAGTTGCATTAAAATTTACAATACTTCGCCCTCTCGACATGAGCAATAAAGTTGAAATGATGAGAAATTTTCCCCATACCATGAACACGGCAATAATCATTCTAGCATAAATAAAGAATATGGTAGCTGCGGATATCTTTACTTATGATATATAATATGTTAATATCGAAATAAAAAAAAGGAGAAATCCCACGTCTTCCACTTATTAAAGCCGAAAATACCATTCCAGGAAAGAGTCTGCATTTTTCAACAAAAACATTGATCACCAATTCCTTGCGTTTGTCACAGTGTGATGCCCGTGTCAAATGCCGATATTTCATTATTAATCACAACAATCAAAAATGTATGATAATTTGAGCATATTTCTCTTTTATCAGGATTAGGATTTTGGGCATCACATAACATTCTATTAGAAATCATACGAGTGTCATTGCGTCAGTAAATGAGGCTGCATCAAAAGTGGAACGAACTGTTGTAGCTTCAAGAAGATGGGTTATGTAGAACCACCTCTGCCTAGCGGAGCATAAAACCGAGTTGGTACTCATGAGTTCCAGGAAAAGGTTGAAAATTTTTCAGTGAGAATCGGGAACCACATCTTTGAATCAAGGACTTTCATCAAGTACTTGGGAGTACTTCTGGATCTTCGCCTGTGTTTCAAGTACCACCTAAGGGAGTCAGCCAAGAAAGCAGCTGCAACAACACAAAAATTGGCAAGGATTCTCCCAAACCTAGGTGGACCCAGACAACAAATACTATCTAGATCTATACTGCTTTTGCTGCTCCGATTTAGGCAGAGGCTCTCGCAACTAGGTCATACTTAGTGTGCCCACCGAATGACGAATCTAAGGATTTGTAGAGCCTATATAGTTAGGTCCAGGTATTTAAACATATCAAAAAACATGTGGAATAGTGCAGAGCCACTATCCCTAACATAGTAGATTGATTGAAATGAGGAGCGGTGGAGATGTTGGTTTCGAATTTACCCAATTCGTAACTGGCCATGGATGCTTCAGGCAATTTGGGCATGCCGAGGATCCATATTGCGGCCTGTGCCTAAATATGGTAGAAGATCCGGAACATCTAGTTCAAGAGTGTTTGAAGTACAGCGAATTAGGATCCCTGCAGCTCACAGGAGATCATGAGGCGTATGTTATCACCATTAGAAGAGTGGGAATTTTTCACATCTGAAATTGCAAACATCATTCGTGATGCTCGAATGTACGAGAGGTTAATGGTGCCTGGTTCCGTAGGGGTTTGTGGCGATAGAATCCTTTTTAGTCAGTAGAAATCCAACATAACTTGTGGCACGAGCCATTAGTATCTTTCCAAGGTTTTTCCCTCCTTGTTTGCATAAAAACCCAAATTCAATTTTATGTTCCTATTAGAAAAACTTGTTTGTTTTCTGTGTTCTCGAACTGAAATTTTAACGCTATAAGTGGTGTCACCAACCGTCTAAATTTCAAGACCCTATGATTACTGGATCGTTCAGTGCATGTACACTGACTCTACCCTATACATATGTAAGTCAAAACAATAATCAAATACAATATTTCTGAATTCTCAATCACAGGAGCGTAGGCAACCTTCTTTTTATTTGTTTTCAATTTAGGTATTGTATATTGAACTCAACTTTTAATTTTGTATCCATTGTTTCATATCAATAAAACTTATTGTATAAATCTAAGGTATTTGATTTTTTTTTTTTATGCTAAAGTTCTACCAAGAAGTATTTGGGTGTGTGTCAAATATCATTTGCAAATTGTTTTTGTCCTGGTACAGTAGTACATGAAGTACATGTGCTGTGATGTAAAGTGCTTCATTTCCTGTGGTGAGCCACCACGACGCAAACCAAACAAACAATAACAACACAAATCATACAGATACTTAAATACTTACATACATACATATGTTTATATGTATATGCATATGCTATGTTGTTTATTTGTTGCTGTGTTTGTACCATTACTTAGTAGTCCTCATCATCATCATCATTATCATCATTATCAGTATATTAATCTTATTAAAATTGTTTCTGTTTTTGTTTTTGTTTTTGTTTTGTTTTAGACACAATTTATCGTCACAAATGACTTAATTTACTTAACACATTTCTTCTGCACATTTGTAAGTAGTCATAATGAAAATAAAAGAGATTGAAAAATATCATACAAAAATACATACATACATACAAACATACATACATACATATGTATATCATATTGAACGAGCGATTCAAAGAGATTATGTTATTGATAAAGGAAATGAGGGGCCCGAGTTACTGAGTGAGAAAGGAAATGAGAGTGGAAGTAACAAGTGTTTGTTTGTATAAAGGCAATGGCAAAGACTAGAAGTTGGAAGAGAATTTAAATACAAAAACCAAACAACAGTTTGCAAGCAAAGCAAAGGAACAAAATCAATTAACGGGAAATAAATGAGAGCAGATCTTAAAGTACCGATTTGCGTATGTGTATGCAACAAGAAAAACAAACAGATCAGACAAGAGCTCAATTGCTCACTTGGTCATTAAACAGTTAGTTACAAAAAATAGGTCCATGCCCATGGCCACATGCCATACATAATTCAAATGAATAAGTATTTATGCGCATACAAAACAGAAACAGAAATCAGTTCAGATCAACATTTATTGAAGCTCGGTTCGGTTCGATTTCCAGTAAAAATTTCATTTAATTTCATATTTTAATTTTTTTTTTTTCTTTTTTTTTTAATATAAAATATAATCAATCACATATGGAACCGTCATATCTCGATTATCTTGAATATATTGTATATTTTCTTGTTATATTTATCGATATAATATTATTTTTAGTGTTTCTCATTCGTTATAATATTCAACGCCGGCCAAATAATTAAATTAGTATAAAATTCAATTCAAAATAGAATAGAACTTTGGTAGTGTAAAAAGTGTATAAAAATTGGATCACATAAGTATGTAGAATCATCAATAGTAGTCTCTCAAGAGAAATACGTAAAAATATAGAGAATTCTTTAATTTTATAGATGTTTAAAAAGAAAATGGTAACGAAACAAAATGAAGATGATTGCGATGAGCCCAATCCCGCTCCAAGCGATAGTCGTAGTGAAACAACACAAACGGCCACAGTCAATAATCCTCCCAGTGTCCCTAAGCGTCATGCTAGACATGCTCGTATTTTTTATCCAGATTCATTTTCGGATAGAGGAATCCACATTAATGGAACGGTTACTCCTCCTCCTGAAAATGAAAGCAACTCAACCAATCAATCAACTTGTAATCCAAAGAAAAATAATCAAAACAAATCAAACGATACAAACAATTCTGGCCCTGGACATTCTTCTAATGTAAACAATTCTGGCCCTGGACATTCTTCTAATGTAAACAATTCTGGCCCTGGACATTCTTCTAATATAAACAATTCTGGCCCTGGACATTCTTCTAATATAAACAATTCTATCCCTGGACATTCTTCTAATGTAAACAATTCAGCTCATCAGACAACAAATGATTCAAATAGCGGCAAACTTTCGAGTTATAATTTTAATGATGCAACTAACACTGGATATTCTAATATTCCTTTCTTTCCTGTTGGCTACAACCCTTTAACTAGTCATACAGATATATTATATACTGGCAACATGTCGTTCGTTCCTGAAGAATTTTATTCGTTAAATGGAATTTCCGTCGGCCCTTCTACTAGTTCATACATGAACACCGTATATGATACTAATGGATACAATAGATATAACAAGGCAGCAAATAATGTTCGTCCTGACGGTAAAAGGCCTTTTACTGGAGCTCCATTTGGCATAGAAGGTGATGTTGATTTCCTTCCGAATCCGGAAGTCCTTGCTGCTAATAATGCTAAGTTACTTAATTTATGGTATCCTAATCGACACGATAATACCGACATTCCAGAAGACGTCTTTAATGCCAATCGTTCTTTACGCGCAACTACTGAAAATACAAATCCTTCGTACATCACTATAACAAATATGATAAATGGTAAGATAACATCAATTTCAGATGACAATAACGACGGAACGCATCCTAGCATCCTTGATACCGCATCTACTAAAAATAATTATTTGGAATCGAATGACAATGAAAATCGTTCCACTAAATACAATCAACCATACAACACCGCTGCTGACAGTTATCGAACTGTTTTATTACAACATACCGAAATTCCCTTTTATTCTTCTAAAGCTCTTACAGTTACAAAACATTCTAAAGCGAATAATATGGATCCCAATATTCCCATAATTGATGCTAATCTTGATGAATCTGGTTGCAGTGAAACAAGTTTAGAAGATCTTTTGCTTTGTGATGAATATCGTACAGAATATGATTATGAATTTTATACTAATTTTGAGCCTGTAAAGGCAGCTATTCCATACAAAGATATTGATATTACCGAACCGATTTACAAACATATCAATTATAATTTCTTTTCAAAAGTGGCAAAAGTCGCTTCAACATCAGCACGAGGAATTGTTAACTTAAAAGAACGCATACGAACATCTAAGTAAGTTGAAATCTCAAAATTTATACTTAATAACATTTGGATGAATGAATAATGTATTTCATATGATAGATTGAACATGAGAAATATTGCTGTTGTTATCCATTTCATATTTAACCATCCACTTAATACAAGTATTAGAAACTGCAGTACAATATTTAAATAAAAGTTACTCGGATAATTCTGAAATTACAAGTTGCAAAAATTAGTTTTAAAAAATAATAATTTTTATAATAGACTCTTACATTTCTTTTATACAACGAAGATCAGATCTTCTTCCTATTATGAATGTATTTCGCTTTCATTATTATTATTATTATTGTAATTGAATTTCCTTTCGGCATTGATGAAGCCTCTCTCTCCATAATTACAATCGATTCGAAATTCCAAAATTCTTAAGAAATGAATCTGCAATTTGAATTTGTTCTAGGTAGTGGTTAACTGATCGAATTAACTAAGCAAATGCATTGATGTTTTGGAATGTTCCAATATATTTCTTGGTTTCTTTTTGTGTCCAATCAATATTAGTGTGATTTACTTTCAGGCCATTTTTTTTTTTTTTTTAAGATGAAATGAGTGACTTCTTGACCAATGTTTGTTTCTACACTTTGGAGGGAGAAAATTAAAGAAATAACAATAATCCAAATCACAATTACAGAATACTTACATAATTTAAATAAAAGTTACATCAAGTGAAAGCGATTTCAAGCAAATAAATTTTGTAGACCCATGCGATTTGATTATAGAAAAATTCGACTTGTCTTGTAAGCCAAGCTTTTTTCAAAAGTCATCGTAACACATTTGTCATAACAAAATATGTACGGTATAAATTTATAATGCTGGATAGATTAGATAGATTTGTAAATATAACAAAAATTTTTGTTTCATTTATATCGAGTCAAGAGTCTTCTGAATACACTGAAATTAAAAAGAAATATATTAGAACATGAAGTTTACATAAAAATTATTAAATACAATAGTTGGATAGACTCTATACACTTGAATACTTACATATGTTTGGGATTTACTAGATTAGCACTTTGGATTTTGGAAATTTGACAATATTTCTTGCACATTGCAATTAGATTTTTCGTTGCCACAAGATCAAATGACACGAAGGCGACCGGATTTGTTTTGGAACATTATAGAGCAACCAAAGCTTTGGGTAGTAATTGTATTTATATATAGAACTTATTTCTCAGCGCTTTGCTTTATATCTTATAATTAAAAAAATGATAACAAGTTGAACAAGTGGCAAACTTTATAATTTTTTATAATTAATTCAATGATTGTCTCATTGTCTCTATTGTATTTACATATGTTAAGAAGATATTGTTCTCTCTTTAGATTTTGCTATTTGTTGTTGCCAATTTGTCTTTATTAATATTTTTTTTTTATTTTGCTCCTTTATAGTTTAAACGATGCCTTTGGCTCTCTACGTCGTGTAATACCAACAACACCACAAACAAAGAAATTAACAAAAATTGAAATTGTTCGTTTAGCTATGAGTTATATAGCGCATTTGGGTATACAAATAAGATTAGGTAAGAGATTACACATGCTTTACCATATACTGTATATAAAATTTATATAATTTAAGGTAAAAAATTTTCAAATTGTTCGAACAGTTTAATCAGCCATAATAAAAAACGTTGGTATATTTGCCCATTTTGCAAGGGACCACTAGCAAAGAATGATACAAATTTCCTATATGAACAACAAAAATGCAAATATATATACAATAAAAGAAGAAAAGAATTTTGATATATAAACAGAAACCCAAATTGATGATTAATTACATCTATTAATAAACTTTTATCAAAGCATTTAATTAATTAATTAAGTTAAAAATGCAATATAATTAAATTCACAATTCATTTCATTTGAAATTTGCCATCAATGTTTGTATTTTTTTATGTATGTAATTTTTAATTTTCTATATTTGACTCCATAAATTTTTTATTAAAGAAATACAATAGATTAGCTGAAAGTTTACTTGTTCTTCTTTCAAAGTTTACATTTCCATGTTTATTCACATTATTCATCATAATTTCATATTGCTTATGTGTTCCATTTAATCTTTACACTTACATAATTTTTTTTTTTTTTTAAAGAAAATTCACATAATTTATATATTTAATTTTAATTAATAAAAAATTTAATGCATTTAAGACTTTCCTGTGTATTGTTTATTACAATAAATAAAAAATATATATCTTATCAAATTGCTATGAGTTCCAAAGGCGGCTTCTTTTGCAGGCTTCATTCATTCATGTCTGCTTATAGCTAGGAATTCGATCTGAACTGAACTGAACTGAACTGAACAGAACCAAAATAAATTGAATTCTTTGTTTTTACTGAGTTGGCCAACCAGTTGTGGTATATTGTTGGTTTTGGCGTTGTTGTTGTTCATGAGTTGTTGCTGTTGTTGTTCCTGAAAATGCATTTGTATTTGTTGGAGCCACATAAACCGGTGGTGCATTGTAAGCTGGTGGTGCTGTATAAACTGGCGGTTGTATATGGACACTGTTGCCTCCAACTCCACTTTGTATAGGATAAGCAACACGTTTGCGCAAATCTAAACGTTGACGACCAGACGGAGAGTTTGCTGTTGTAGCAGAAGGTGTAATTGGTGGAGGATCATTCCAGCCTGGCGTTAATGAACCTGCATAGACGCACACACGCACACACGCACACACACACACACACACACAAATTCATTTAATCAATAAAGTACTATAAATTGAATATAATCAATAGAAGAATATTTACCCGGAAATGGAGCACTTGCTGGTGGCAAATTTGTGTTACAGTTTTGTTGCTCAGACATTCTGAATTCGAATCGATTGTCGTGTTGGCCCGCAATGTTAACTTTAATTTAATTACTTAGTTTAATAAATGTTTGTTCTGTTTTCTTTTCATATATACTTTCGTTAATTTTTCATTCTAATATAATTACAATATTAATCAATTTATTACAACGCAAAAAAAAAAAAACAAAAAAACAAAACAGAAGCGCCAATTTGTTGATGGCATCCGGCAAACATGAAATGGCTGCGCTCCACTTTTGTTTTTTGTTAGCCGTGCCTAGGGCTGCAGTAATTATTTATTGTTATATATTTATTATATGATCATAATAAATTCTTATGTTTAAACAAATTAATATTATTATATTTATTATATTTAATATGAAGACTTTTCATTTATTTCTATTTTCTATTTCATAATAAATTGAAATTATTTAAGAAAAAAAGAAGAACGTTAGCCCTGGTTTACCATCATTCATATGTATACCAAGTTGTTTACTTTTGTTTTTTGCTAGCCGCAGGCTGGACTGCAGTATTTATTTTTTGTTATATTTTTATTAGATGACAATAATAAATTCTTATGTTTAAAGAAGTTAAAATATATATGTGAAGACTTTTCATATATTTCTATTTTCTATTTCATAATAAATTGAAATTATTGAAGAAAAAGGAAGAACGGTAGCCCTGGTTTAGCATCATTCACCTGTATAACAAATTGTTGTTCTTTGTGAATGGTTATTTTGAGGAAAGAGAAGCGGATGGAAAGGTCCGCCGATTTTTGTTGCGTTCTAAAATCTTCCCGTCAACTACTTGGTAACAAAAGAATTTAATAAAAAATTTTGTGAGCAACAATTAATTTTTTTATTCGCTTTGTTTAGCACAAACTCAACTCAACTCGTATCTAATCACAAAAATCGAATCATTTAATCCAAAAGAAAAAGAAAATGCGTGGGAATTTGGCGATTTTTCTGATTGTGAAACTGCTCATGTTTTACTTGTGTTTTGGCGACGCTGCTGGTAAGTTTTAATTAATAGTAATATAAATTTGAGTTAGTTAATTTAATGAAATGCTTGGTACATATATTTAACACGCATTTTGTGATTGCCATTTTGAGTTGCACAAAGCAGAAAACATTTCAACGGAAAGAAAAAAAAATCCAGCGACATCGGCAGTGGCAACAAAAAATAATTTTTCTTGTCGTTGCAAACAGACTTGAGTGAAATCTTTTAAGCCATCTACTGAAATATGTATGTAGGCAATTGGACTGGAATAAATCAAATCCAGTGAATAAGCTGCATGTCCCAGCAAACTGCTTCCACGTGACTGCTGCCGGCTGTTGTTTCTTGTCCTCAATCATGCGTCATAAAGAAAAAACAAGAACAACAAAAACACATGTTAATTAATTTTGCGGTCCTAGTTGAATCAAACAGATTATTTGTTCTTCTGATCTCACTAGACTAGAAAGCTTTTGTATATTTTTTATGGACATTTTGCTTTGACGGTAATTTGACAGCAATTTATGTTGGCTTATTTCAACCAACTCTATTGGTCATAACCACAGGTCAATGGAAATCAATTGAGACAGTAATGTGCGGAGAACCACCGCACTGTGGACAGCGATTGCTGTAAAAAAGACCCATACTTTTCCTCTAGCCCGACATTAACTGAGCTAAGGAAGAAGGAAGTCTCATTTCGCTAACGTCAACAGGTCAAAGAAGGCCTCTTAACACAACATTTTCTGGTTCACAGGGCGCAATGTATTTCATCACAAGGCGACTTATGTGGACAAATGACAAGAGTGCCACCTATTACAAAGGCTATAGGTTGTGCACTCAAATGTTTGTGAGGCCAGCAGAGACTGCTTTGAAAGTAGCTCATTATGCTGTCGAACCAATACATAATACTTTTGCTTAATGGTGGTGATGGACAATATTGCAAAGGGCGTTGTGTTGTTCTGATTTCTTGTAGCTGCAAGATATCTGTGGCATGTGCAACTGCAGCCTCGCGACACATTTGATTGGTCCTTGACCGATTATTGTTCGCGATTCCGGGACGTAAACCTGAACACTTTAGAATTTTCTGATTTGTCATTGGTTTTGCTGGTTGACTTTAGTTGTTTTGTAGTATTTTGTATTGTGACAAGCAAGTAACATTTGGCAAACAGATTTTTGTCGCCGTTCAATGTCCAATATCTATGATTGTAGTTTTAGCTAGCCATTGCTTTTAAGCAAAAACTCATTCTGATTTTGCCTCATTTAATTGTTATGGAAGATGTTTTAAGTTTGGCATGGATTTGTCATCGATTGTTTCTCGAAATTTTCACATTTTAAGCGTCGATTGCATTTGTAGAAATCATTATCATTCTAAAATGTGTTTTCTTTAAAACAGATATGGTGCCATTTTGTATTCAAGAAAAATTGTTTTGTTTAACTGATCATTTTCGCGTCAAATTACCAGACTAAACAATTGAATCAAATTCATGTTGCTCGCTAGTCGCAGTTATTTGTTGTATTCGCTCGAAAGCAGACGTAAACAGACTCTAAAGAACTCGTACTTGAATAAAATTAATTTGTGAAAATTAAGAGTTTAAATAATTTTTTAACTGGTGCCCGAGCAGAGAACGGAAAGCAAAAGTTAAAGTGAATCACGATATTTTTAATAATCGTAAAGTACTTAAAGTTTAGTACCTTAGTATTTGCAATTTTCATTACAAGAAGTTTGGGAGAATCACCACCACCTCCCCATCAAAAGGAAGATTAAATGCTGCCACTAGAGCCAGTACTAGATCAGGAGGAAAGAGAAGAAGAGGTGATTCAACCATCATTCATTCCACTTGTGGACGAGAAAGCAAAGACGTCACGTAGAATAGACGAAGTCATCGACAACGAGGAAACAGTTGGGTTCACCGAAGAGTTAAGGAGACACCAGGAACAATTAGTGGCAGTAGCTGAAAGAATCAGATGGGGAAACCTTTAATTTTACTAATATGTAAGCTACATTTGTTATAATAATTAAATATGGGAGAAATTATGGAAAGAAAAACAGAGAATAGGGATAAATTTATGATAAATTTTGATCAAAATAAGTCAATAGGAACGAATTTCTGCGTCATTATTGAAATGGAATATAGAAACTAAACCATCTATGTTATCCTTCACCACTAAACAAAAGAAGGAACTTGCCGATCTAATAACCGAAAAAGTTTCATCAATTTTAAACCGCATAAGTAGAAATAGAGCCACAAATCAATTTTAAGAAGAATTTAGAGGAATCAGAGAGGATACCAAATGTAGTAAATGTCTTGGAGAATTTCTGGGAAAACCCTAGTTTATGTTTAGCCCATTGAGGTAGTCAGTAGACAGAATATGGGTCAAAGGGGATATCGGTACTTTTAAGTATTACATGTTCACATAACATCAGTCCCAATGGACCAGTCAAAATAGATCTCCTTTCCAACAATTTTCAAAATAATGTGCCCTAAATCTGACTATCCAAATAAATTTCAACGTTTAAACTCCTATGTCACGAATATAAGAGGGGAAATTAAATTTACTCCAACACTTAAACGTATCCAACCGAGGTCAGTAAAGAAGGAGACAAGGAGACGAAAAGAAATAGAGAAAATATTAAAAGATATCATTCATATCATTCGTCCTTACAAATCTCCCACAACATTTTCTATTTCTAACGATAACTTGGAATTCACTCGACGAATCACTTTTGGTTTAAAAAATGCCCCGGCCATCTTCCAACGCACCCTTGTTGATGTGCTAAGACAACACATTGGTAAAAGCTTTTCATCTTACTACATTATGCTTTAGGAGCCAAACGTTTTACCCCAAAAGGGTTTCCTCTTATGAACATTTAATGCAGATCAGAAGAAAATTTTGCAGCCAATGATAAAGAAAAACGTTTGCAATAATTTGACCAATACAGTCGCGCTAAGATGTTTCTTATATGGATCATGAAAAGTAAGATTATTCATAGGTCGATCATCCACCAGTCATTGTCCTTTATAAACCAGGAAACACAATTGATTGACACTCTTCCATGGACATCCAATATAAATTCATTAACACCCATAGTATACACGATATGCTTCCATTTGTTGGTCGCAAATGTTGGTCCAAACCACCCATATACTCATTGTGATGATTTCCTCTGGAAGAGGAGTTCACTTGTCTTGTAAAATTTCAAATTTAAATGTAACGCACAATATTGTGCCTTAGGAAATGATTGTAAAGAAATATTTAAGTAATACTTTTTTGTTTGTTGTCAAGCAGGTTGACTGCAAGATGATTATCATGACTTTCCAGCCTGGAGATATTTGAGTTACTGATTCTTGCGATCTCCTCATGGATTGTGGGTGTCTGTAGATCTCTATGTAGGACTAGGACTGAGTTTCTCACGTATCAGCGTGCTCCAACAAGTCTAAGCAGTAGTTTGGACTGGAACCTTTGAAGGATCTCAATGTTTCAGTTGGAGGCAGTGCCCCAGAACTGTATTCCATAAATCCACACCGGTTTAAGTATGGATTTATAGAGCAACAACTTGTTTTTCAGGCTTAGCTGGGAGCTTGAGACAGAACATTTTTAAAAGTTTTAGGTCGCTCTGTTTTCTTTTCAATTTTATGCGGGGCTACCAAATTAGCCTTCTATCGAGAGTTAGTCCAAGGTATATCGCTATTGTGCTTTCCGGAATGGTGTCTCTATTTAGGTTTATAGAAGGGCAGCTCTTGCGATTCATGCTAAAGGTTACATGAATGCTGTGTGCACGGCAATGTTCAAGCTTTTGAGCCACGGTTCCAGAATATTTATCTGGTTGAGGCTGTCCCTAGATCGCTATCAGTATCAAATCCAAAAAGCCGGTATCATCAGCATATGTTGCAACCAAGATTCTTTCATCATTTGAAATAGGTAGATCAGCAGTGAAGAGCGTGTAGAGAATGGAGTGGCAGAACACTACCCTGAGGTACTCCAGCTTGGATGGCCTTAGTGTCCAATTCTTTATCTTAGGTAAAATTTTCTTCTATGAAGAAAGGACTTCAATACCAAGTAATAAGGTGCCGGTAATAATATTTTGAGTTTAAACAAGATTCCGGGGTACCACACTCTGTCAAACGCTTGTCGTTCATCCAAATCACAAATACTAATCATGGAAAGAATATTGTGAAGAACTAACAAATGGATCAATATTGTTAAATAAATTTTACGGTAATTTAATCATAAGTATTAACATAAGAAATTTAAGATGTATCATTTTTTATTAAATTTGAATTGTACTACATATGTATTTTTTGAATTATAATTGTAGGCGTCTATTACACAAATAAAAGCCAATTATTTACCTACGAACCAAAAATTGAACATGCCAACCCAAACTTTCAAATTTACTGCTATAATGGAAAATCAAAATCTATTTTGCATTTTTTTGAGACTGTCACATTAACACTTATGATAGATGAGAATAAATCGTACACTCAATTTGAAGGCGAAGACACAAAGAAGGTGCTGGAGCAATATGAAGCCAATAAGTCTCTGTTTAATATCCACAACTTATTATCAAAATCTCGCCCACACCTACGTTTGTCGCCATTCGAAAATTATTGCGTTGGTATTGCTGCAGATGAACCATATAAAGTTAATTTAAAGGTTACTACACTCGATCAGTGGCGCTTAACACAATTTTCGATCGGCGTATTCCTGTTTTTTCAAGCAAGTCGCCTAAGCAGTAATGCAATCTTATATTATACCTCTGGCGTTCTATTCGGCATCTTTGCATCGTCTGCATTGGCTCTATATATTGCATCAAAATTTATACCAAAGTAAGTTAAATTTGAATGTGTAATTTACTTCAAAAATTATATATTTAAATGATATTCTTATTTCTTCCACAGACCCCCGATGATGTATGGTATGCTTATTGGTGGCTGGACACTTTCAGCTTATTTGCTCAAGTTTGTCTTGGAGAATTTGCAATTGCTGTTGAAATCATATTTCTCTTACATTATTTGGTATATTGGAATTGTTGGCATTGGTTCATTTTTGTATTTTTACCGCATTGGAGTGCCAACAAATCCACGTACAAAGACAATCATTAAATGGGTGTTGGAAATCTTATCATTAATTGTTATATGCACGTCCAGTCATTATGGCGCAGTTGCCGTCTATTTATGCCTCACCATGCTTATAATTCGTTATTTTCCGACTTCTATATTTAAAAAAATTTATATAATATACCGGAAATGGTTTCCACTTCCACGTCAGTTGATCACAATGGAGGAATTCAATAGACAAGGCGTTGAGGAGACTAACAAATCTCTGGCTGCTTTACGTGAATATGTTAATAGCCCCAACTGCAAGCAGTGGCGTGTAAGTATAAATTTAATTACCTGTAATTTATTGTATTGACAACTAAATATCCACCTACCTTTCTCATCGAGTCAAGATGCTTTCTTTTAGTATAATTGTGCGGGGATCATTCTATTTTCTTTGTCAGTCTTTTTATACGAATTTTTGTGCAAAAATTGGTTAATCGCTCTTCATTAAACTCAACTTGGATGGCCAGAACGAGTTGCATTTCATTTTTGAACTTGGCATACGAGTCTTCTATCTCAACTTCTCGATAGACAATATAAATGTCACGAGCAACTTTTACGGCATTAGAACCTTGATTAACTTGACATTCCAATTTCTTGATCTGAAAATTAACATAAATTAACTCGATCAAAAATAGAAAAACAAACATAAGTAGATTCCAATAGAACAAAACATCTTCTTTGCGGAATATTGCAATTTAATAAAACGGCAGGAACTTAGTTGGCAACCGAATATTGTTTGTCTTAGATATAAAATAATATTAATTCTGATGTGTTTCTTTAGATAATTAGCACTTTGTATGATCCAGCCAACTTTGCAGAATTTGCCAATGGAGGCGATCATATCAACCTTTACGAGTTCACCCCATCCCCACAAACGATGGCAGATTCATCTGATGATGAAGCTGAGAGCATTGCATCTGCTGATCGTGCAAGTCGTGAAAGTCGTGAAAGTTTTGGAAGTCTTGAAAGTCTTGAAAGCCTTGAAAGTCGTGCAAGTCGTGCAAGTCTCGAAAGTCGTAAGTAAAATCAATTAAAATATCTACTATACATTTAACATTTTTTATATTATTTTCGTCCAGGGTCTTTCACTTTTAATCCGCTGCGCCAATATAACAATTTTGAGTGATGAAAGTGGATAAAAACCGTAACTTAGGAGTTTGTTCATAAACCATGAACAATGAAGTACTTTGAAAAGCAACAATAACAACAACAACATTATTTAATTTATTTCCTTTCATCATCCATCAACAGTCATCGATTTTCTCGTATACATTAATAATTTTTAAGAATTAAAATAGATAAGACTGATGATAAATGTGAATGTGTTACACTTATTTAACATAAATGCCGGCTCAATTTTTAATTTTTCAAATTGCTAACGAAACAGATTTTCAATTTTTTGTTGTTGTACATATTGACTTTAGACTGCTCACAGATTGTACTTAATGTGTAGGAGATCAGTCAATATGTCCATTCGAAACTATCAAATACATCATTTTGAAGTAGAATTTTAAATTATTCAAATACTTTTAAATCCAAAAATTTCAACTGACAATTTCAACAACCCAAAAATGTTGTTATATTTTAATGCATTTATAATATGCATAAATTCAAAAATTATATCAAGTTTTTGTATACAGTGAAAAAGAAAAAGAAAATGCTTTCATAAGTTTTGGTATGACGATAGAAGTTTTTTCATTCATAATATGATGAAGATAAAGTCATCTATTTACTAAATAAACAACAAATATTATGAAAATTAACTATAATTTATAATAGATGAACACAAAAATTTTAATAAAATATGATTTCAAAATATCATATGGTTCTGAGTTAGAACTTATTAAGTATTGTAATACCAAAACTTAGGAAAGATTTTCTTTCTTTATTCACTTTTTACGTATTGTATTTCCAATTTAGTTTTATATTTTATGTTTTTTAATCACATTAACAAATTTCAAACGCATTAACATATATTAAATTGCCTTTTTATATATTCATTTGAAATGTGAAAATTGTGAATTGATACAAAGAAACAAAAATGTCTAATTTGTTATCTGGAAACTTTATGAAAATACAATACAATAGACTTGTGTAATCTCATTATCATCAAACACTTAACTGAAAATAAAATTCTTTAAATGAAAACGATCTGTGTTTGAGAAACATTTTCAATTCTATATAAACAAAACATTCATAAATTTTGTACTATTAGAAATAAGATAAATAAGTCAATTATTATTATTAATTATTTTTTTTTTTCTATTTTATGTTTTGTTATTACATTTATTAATTGTTACTTAAACAAAAAAAAAAACATATGCACACACACACACACACATACACTAGGAAAGAAAAGACTTAACAATATATAAATAAAGTGTTACTTTGGTCTCACCAAAGCTTAGAAATACCTCAAATAAATTGTGTTTTTCTTTCTTTGAATTTGTTGAATAGGATAATAATAATACATATATGTACATATATTTCTGAGCAGCAGGTTAGTTTCATGATAGCTCAGACAAATCAATATCAATATCAACCATCAGCAAAGCCTCTTATTACATATAGGAGGAATATGATGTTTCCTTAGAACTTTAATCTCTCAGATAGACATACCTCAAAGGTATTAATAAAAGCTATGATGAGATATAAAGCTATCGATATTAACCAATAGTCAATTATACATTGCAATTCAAAAGACAAGACAATGAAAAATATATAAAGTAAATAAGATAATTAAAATCAGACTCAAGCAAAAATACCAAAAACATCCTAAATTTTATGAAAGACCAATTTCAAAAAATCATCAATTTGGAATTTTTAAGGTTCAGTTTCAATCATAGTAGTCTTATTATTTATAACATTGATATTGGTATTTGTTTATAGGACTTCGATCTCTGTACGGTTTGTGAAGAGAAAGTTGGTCATCGACACAAAATGGAAAAGCTTGGTTTCGATTTGGATGATGGCTCATCGCCAGCTGATCTCAAGCAGGCAAATCCACAAGAGGCACGCAAACAATCGATCCAACGTTGCATTCAATCGTTGGTCCATGCATGTCAATGTCGGGATGCCAATTGCTGTTTGCCATCGTGCCAGAAAATGAAACGCGTCGTTCAGCATACCAAAAATTGTAAACGCAAAATTATTGGTGGCTGTCCAATTTGTAAGCAACTGATTGCTTTATGCTGCTATCATGCCAAACATTGCCCCGGGCAAAAATGCCCGGTGCCATTCTGTCCAAATATTAAACATAAGCTTAAGCAACTACAATTGCAACAAAAGTAAGTAAACAATTAATTTTTCATGATTATGAATTTATTTATTTGTTTATTTATTTATTTGTTTATTTAAGGTTACAACAACAACAATTGTTACGACGCCGCATGGCCCTTATGTCACGAACAGTTGCACCAGCAGTCCTGCCAGGTCCTGGTGGCGCCGGACCAGTTGTTGGTCCTGGAGCCGTTATCGTTCCAGTTGTAGGCATGTCCGGGGTCACTGTTACCCAACAAGTAATGCCTGGCCAAGCAGCGATTATGTCGCCTGGTTCTGGTAGCATGAGTCCCTCAACTGTTACAGTTCCATCGCCTGTTTCGGCAGCCGGTATGGGTGGCATGACATCACCGCATCCCCACCAGCCAGGAATTGGAATGAAACCAGGTGTAGGACACTCATCGTCACCGAATGTCCTACAAGTTGTTAAGCAAGTACAAGAAGAGGCTGCACGTCAACAAGTGCCACATGGCGGTGGATTTGGCAAGGGCGGACCTATGGCGCCGCCGGTAATGCAGCGCAATCTAAACGTTGTACCAAATCAGAATAATCCCGGTGGATTGTTTGGCAATGTAGGTGTTGGAGTTGGCGTCGGTGTCGGTGTCGGTGTTGGTGGCGTCAATCAAATGGGCCCAACGGCAAATGCTGTGATGAGTAATAATATACTTTCGATGGATCAATGGGGAAATCAGCAACGTTATCCCAATAATGCTGGTGCAGCACAAGGCATGCGTCAGCAGGCGCAAGTAATGCAACAGCCAACATTGATGGGCATCGTTGGATCTGGTGGTGGAGCCGGCGGCGGTGGTGCCGGCAATGGCGGCCTTGTTACCAATCAAATGGGCAATGCCGGCAATATGCCTGTATCAGGAGGTGGTGGGGTAGTTGGTGGCTTGAATGCTACTGCTGCGGCTGCTGCAGCTGCCGGGCATGACATGGGCATGGGAGGTTTTAATGGACCTCTTGGTAATGTCGGCGCCGGTGGTGGACCCATCAATAATCGACCAAGGACCACAAACTGTAAACAATCCAACTGGCACCACTGGCGGAAACGGAGCCAACATAAGCCAACTCTAAACACCCAACAATTAACCCAAATAATGCAAAAGATTAAAAACAATCCAACCAATGAAAAGAATCAACATATTTTGCAAATCATCAAACAAAATCCACAAATAATGGCAGCCATCAATAAGCAACGCCAACAAAGTCAATAAAATGCAATAACAGCTGGCGGCGGTGGTGGAAAACTTTTTCAGACACGAGGAAAATAACCAAAATAGATATCCCAATCTTAAACATAAAACTCAGTCTTCACAATCTGAGTTCACATTAAATTTGCAACTCAAATGTATTTAATCAACATTAAAGATTTAGATTCACATAATATTTTATTATAACGAAGAAATTGGAGAATCAGAACAATACATTTTATGAAAATTTAAATAAAACTTAAACCGATTTTGAAGTGAAATCATTCGAAACACCAAATCTTGTTTTATTCAATGAATTTACTTTTTGCAATAATATTATTTAAAAAACATGAAGAAGTTCGAATACTGTAGGATTTGATTATTAGTAATGATGCCACAGTATCTTCTACACTTTGATGTCTGTTTATTGGTAGTAGAATAGTAAAATACTCCCTCCAACAGGCGGGTGCATAGTAGTAGATTTGGTGCATCAAACATGTCAATAACAAAAACAAATGATGCTGAACTAATATTTCTTCATTTCTTGAAAGTGATGAATTGGAAAACATTGGCACATATCATCGATGATCATCGACAAACTCACATAAAGCTTGAGCCAAAGCAACTTGATCAGGTTTGTGCTCCAGTGTTCGTTAATGATCAAATGTCTAGATGAAATGGCCAACAATTCGTTTCAATTTTTCACCAGAAAAACATGATGACTTCTGTGAATAAAAACCAATTGTAAGAATCTACATAATATCAAATTTATTTTGTATGATATATAATCTTACCTCATGATGTAGATCATTCCCACTTACATATGTGCATTATCAATGTTCCTAATGCAATGCAAAAAATTAAGTTGCACAGTTTTTAAGCAGAGTGCATTGTTGTATCAGAAATTCTTTCATTTATTGATAACTGCAGATCCCACGGAGATAGTCCAACACAGTATCAAATACTCCACATTCATTCCGAATGAGAGATCTACCAATGGTTCCATCAAAGCTGTCATTTAAGTTTGCCGACTGTTGTCGCTTTGATGGAAAGATTACAAATATTTAATTTATTTTCATCAGTCGTTTGATTTGTAAATTTGGAACCACCATTTAGCTGAATTTCAGTTTCGCCAAAACTAATTCTTACACTAGATTTTGAAGCCGAGAATGTTAATGTCTTGGCCATGGAATTGTGTAGGAGTTTATGTAAGCGCGTTGAATTTAACTCAGCTACATAGATTTCCATGTGACATCAGGATTCACAGTTAGGATTCACAAATTGCAAATTGTTCGGTTCAAATTATAAAAAATTATTTGCTACGCAGATTCATAATGTAGCCATAGACTTCGTTATAAGCATCCCGCTTAAAAAACCACTCCAGCTGTGAGTCCATTTACAATAACAAATTCACCATCTGCAACGAAAAGAAAACTTTTGTTCAACTCAGTTATTTTTGAAGAATAGTTTGATCTTACCAGCTCTGGTGGAGTCTACTCCATGGCATGCTAAATAAACGATGACCAATTATCTCACTATGATATTTTGAGTGGAATATACCATTTTGTGTATGGAAACATTGGACTCGTCTATTCTCATGATCTGCAATGCAAACCAACTGGTGGCAAAGTAGTGAATTTTGTTCCCATTTCAGTAGAAGTTTACGTGTCTTTGTGAACTTTAGGATGCGAGCATTTCAGTAGTTATTACCAGCAAATAAATCTTCATTCTTGAGTACTGCAACCGAAGTGGGTCCCAAAGTAAGTAAAGACTTGCTGCCTTTCCTCGTTATCCAATATTAAAGATTTGATGCAATGCAACATCGGTAACCCAGATAGTGAAATCCATTTGGCATATAAATCCTATTGATTATGGATTAACAATCTAAGCAATTTTAGCTTATACCGATTTCATTTACTTATATATATATATTTTTTTTTTTATATACATATGTCGCACTCTTTGCCTTCTTGTATAAATCTGAAAAGACCCAAAACGATTCCGCATTGTTTGCACTGATGTTGTTCTTATTTGGTCACCTCACATGTTGGCTGCTACAGCTGAGTGTTGAATGCCAATTATGATCAGGAGAGTAGCTGCATGGAACGAACAACAACAACAATAACACAGAATATTGTAGCTCATTACATTATTTAGTTATTTTTTCTTTTCTAATTATTGGATGCCTTTACAACAATGAACAATTAACTACATAAATTGTTTACTACTGTTGTTATCTGTTATCTCACATTTCTTTATCTAGGAGTGCTGGAAAAGGCAAAGACTCAAACACATAATAAAATTCATTCGATGCTGCCAGGTTGCATAAAAGTAATGCCAACGGATAGTTAGTGGCATTTCTGTGCTGTAAAATGCTGCACAGTTTTCTCTTTTTGCATGCTTAGGAACAGAATTGGCAGCATTGGTCGCATTATTGAGGGTATTTCGTTTGATTTTTAAAATTCAGTCAGCAAATTTCATTGAGTCGCGTCGGACGGTTTTGTGTATGTGTGCGAATTGAATTGAGAATTGTTTTTTTTTTTGTATTCTTTTTTTTTTTTGGCTGTTTTCTTGTTGTTGTTGTTGTATTGTGTACGGTGGTTGTGTGTGAGAAGAACGAGAATAAGATGAATGGCATCAGCAGAAGCAAATAGCACCGGAGGCAAAGTATGTTGTTTGCTGAGCGTTTAAATTGGCTGAATTAAGTACGCGCGAAATAAATACAGAAAAAAAAGCTATGTTAAAAGGAAAATATAATAAATAAAGAAATGAAATAAAAAAAAAAAAAATGCTATAAAATTAAACAATATATTTATTTATATGAATATCATCATCACATTGACTGTGGCATCAATAAATAATTCATACTATTTATATGATGATGATGTATGTAGTAGTAGTTGTTGTATATAAAGCGGTAGCGGCGTCATTCAATGGTGATGATGACAACAATTGACCAAAATATAATACAAAATAGTAACAGTAACAACAACAATGAGAAATATACGTGCTGCTGTTGTTGTTGTTGCTGTGTAATTGTGGTCAACAAAATCGCCGCCAATAACGGAACGTGGTAACCGATAAATGACGCCGCCGCGCCCAAAGAGAAATTCATGTTAATATAATTTTTTGTTTTGTTTAATTGGAATTAGTAGAGTTGAGTGTTAAAAACTATAAACAAACAGTAAGACTGCTAGATAGACAGAGTGATAGTAGATTGATGAAGCGACAAACGTTGACAACTGAAAATTCGAAAAAGAAAATTCGCTCACTTTATGTGAGAAAAGAATAGGATGCCGCTGTTCTTCGTTCTATCATTTATTTGTCTGTCTGTCTGAACTCTCACTCTGTGCCTCCCTTCTCATCAATATTTTTTCATTCCTTTAACCATTCTTACCGTCATTCATACATATTTCGTATGTTGCTTGCTGCTTATAATGCGCAGCAGTTGGTTACTTATTGGTTACATTCAATTGCAATTGCAATCGGAGAGTTTTTGTGAATGAAAACATTCTCACACTTAAAAAACAAGATACATTTTTAATTGTTTTTTGTTTTTTTCTTGTTTTTTATTTTTCCTGTTTAAAGCCAAGTTTATTAAATTTGTTATTGTCGTTTTCATTTTCACTCATAAAAAGTGGCTGTACAAATATCAACATTAAAAATAACAGCAGCAGCAGCAGCAACAACAAAAACATGTAACCAACCGTAAATACAAAGCTAAGCTAAGCTGGCCAACAACAAATTCCCATTTCCCAATACATGGTCCAATTGATGTTGTGTCTCTATGCGAGTGAATAAGCATGGCAGCTTGGCAGCTTGTGTGAGTGAATTGCGCTCTCTTTTTCTGAACGCTCTCATAATTGACAAACACATTCATTCACACACTCGCTCGCTCACTCACTGCTGCTCACTTACCTCACGATTCTATTGTTAATATTGTTGTTGTACCCTTCGCTCGCACACTCAAATTTGGTGTCTCTTTACACTCACCTGGTGGCGGTGGCTTCGCTTGATTTTCAAGTAGTAGAAGAGAAACGAACGAATGAACATCTTTTTTGTTTTTGTTGTTGTTGTTGTTTTATTATTTAGTGGTGCATATGTATGTTTTTTTGTTTTAGATGAAGTAATTTTGGTAATAAGAAAATGAAAGAATAACAAAAACCTATGAGAAAATGAATAAATGAATGTTTGTACGGGTTGGATGAGAGTAGTAGGAGAGGTGAAAATGCAATTTATAACGGTAACTTAAAATGTGTGTTTGTGTGTGTGCGTAATTCACAGTTGTTTCATGCTTTCTTTTTTTTTTTTTTTTTTTTAATATTATTGTTTGTTATTTACTGAGTTTGCCAAAGAAGAACATTTAAAAGAAAAGTATCGTCAGCAACATTATTCATCTCATCATCATACATAAGAATGTATGCTTGCTTGCATTCCTTAAAGAATAAATAAAAAACAAAAGGTATGTACTGTTATTATTCATCATTCTTTCCTCTTTTTATTATTTTTGATTATTATTATTTATTTCTCTTTTATTTTACTTATTAATGTTGATGGTTTATGTTTTGTATTTACTATGATGATGAATATAAATTAAAGAGAGCACGCACGCTCGCACGCACTCTTTTGTATTGCTTAGTATACAAAAAGATCACTAACTCGCTCCCTGTTTTCCTTGAAGTCATGCTAACATACTCGCGGCATCCTAATAATGCAAAGCATTAAAATTAATTACAATATTCAGTTTTAGATGAGAGTGGATGATTGAATGGTGAAATATATTGCACAAATAGTTTTATGTAGTTCTTAGCATAATATTGTGCAATATCGAATCAGAGATTGCAATTGAAAGGAGCCATTCGTTGACAAAAAAAAAATTGTTTCTTATGCAACAAACTTACTTACATATTTGCCCAATATTATTAATATCTACTGAATGCTTAACACACACACACCAGACACACACGCACTTAAAATGCGTATGTGTATATATTTCTTGATGATGTTGTTGTTAGTCTAAATTTTTGTCAATTCCTAAAGATTTTGTATATTTTTGTGAAACTTATCTTTGATTGCAATTATTCGTTTGTATTCTTTGACTAAATCTGACAGGTGGCTGGCTGACTGGGTGATGGGCTGCACCTACAGACACACACACATGTTAATTTATATGTGTAAAAAGAGAGGCGGCACATGCACGCAAACTTTTCATCAATACCTCACTCAATTTTTGTTGTATTTAATTTATTAGTTGTGTGTTTGTTGCTCTCAAAACAGGTTTTTATGCTTCTTTTGTTCATTTGTTGTTTGTAATGAGCAGCGAGGGTAGTTTGATCAATAAAGTTTATTGTATATTTTATACAAACAAGCCGAGCCCAAAATGAATAAATTTCTCATTGGTAAAAATAAAACAATTTGGGGAAAAACATTTCACATTTCAGATTGTCGAAATATTCTTTTTGCAAATCATTTTTTTGAATCACAACACATCTATGTATGTATTTGTTTTCTAGTTGTCCATAGAAAAAACCTGACAAAAACCTCTAAACTGATTAACGATTATTAAAAATAATAAAAATAAAATTAAAAATTTCAAAGTTTCTTAAATCATTTTTGTTGTCAATTGAAGAAAAATTTCTTTGGTTCTATTTTTCTTATTAAAATATCAATAATTTTCCATTTATTATTAAAGTATTAATATTTTGCAACATCGAACCGAATTCTCAGGTTTCTGTTATGTAATTCGTAGAGATCTCATAAGAGAATACAAGAATACGAGCACAGAGAATCAATCGTAATGATTTGTGTAGACTTTGCAACGAAAAAGAGGAGACAGCAGAGCACTTTCTATGCGCCTGTAATGGCCTAAACTGGACCAGACAGTTCTCTATTTGGATGGCCAGTACATGAAACCTTATGAAATTGCAGATTTGCTTTCAAAAAAGATTCAGGAATTCTTAATGAATACTAAGATCTGGGAGGACATTTAATTAGGGACTTTGTCAGTGACGATGAGGTGTACAAGTTTCCGCTCTTCCGTTTAATCTAATCTAATCTATACCGATTTTATGAGTTTCTATGAGGAAGAAAAGCAGTCTGCATGCTGATGATGGAAGCATAGAACTTGTTGTCTACGATTTCACAAACTTTTCAAACAACCCACACACACACACTACTCGCTTAAGCAATTTAAACTTTATTTGTGGTTCAACACGCGCTTATTTGACTTGCCTTGGCTTGGCTTGGCTTCGTTCAATTTGCTCTTTTTGTTACTATTCAATATTTGTGTGGTTGAGTGTAGAGTGTGTTTGTGGTGTGTGTGTGTGTGTGTGTGAGTGTGCGTGAGTGTGTGTGACGACATGCTAAGGTGGGGCTGAGGCTGATGACGCTTTCATTAAGCTTAAAATTATTATACATTTGCATATTTTTGTTTGTGTGTTTGTAACTAACTCACTTTTCTATCTTTTGACTTTTGTATCTTTGTGTATATTCTCATACACATACACATACACATACATATAAGCATAAGTATGTGTGTATATGTGTTTTTTGTTTTATTTAGTAAATTAAAGTTAAAAGACACAAATGCTGCCAATGTTGTTGTTGTTGTTGCTGCTGCTGCTGCCGCCGCCTGTTTGCGATACAATTTGTATCTATAAGATTCTTTTAAAGTGGCGGCCCCTTGACTTTGTTTCAACGTCTTTCGACATAAAATTTAAGATCTCATTTTTTGTTGTTATGTATTTCTTTTTTATTTATTTTAATTTTTTAGTTTTTCTTCAGTAAATTGGCACGAATAACGCGAGTTAACAAAAATAATGAGAAAAAACAAAATAAAAGAAAAAACAAAAAAAAACTATTGATTAAATAAAATAAATAAAAAATCGAAGAAGAAATGCAAAATAAGAAAAGTATTAAGAAAATAATAATGATGATAAAATAAATAAAATTTCAGAGACAATTCGAAAATCGTTTTCCGCTTTTTAGGGTTCCGTACCCAAAGGGCAACAAACCAAATTTTTACAGAATATGTAGTTCTATCTGGGCAACAGCAACAAATACTTGAATTTAAATATTTTCAAGAATTTAAAGGAGTCACCATACAAGAAACATTTTGATTTGTATGGGAGCAATACGATCCAGTAACCCTAAGATCTTGAAATTTGCATGGTTGTTGGAAGTATATGAGAAATTTAGAGCATCGAAATTTCAGTTTGATCGGACCACTAGGTAGGGTACCTCCCATACGAACTCCCATTAAAATTCAAGTTTTTATTAGAAAAACTTTTTTGTTTTTTGGTCTATTGAACTGAAATTTACATACTTTAAGTTTTTGATATTGACGCTATACATCTGTTGGAATCAGCCAAATGGGACTATTAGGGAGGGTACCTTCCATACGAACTCCCATTAAAATTCAAGTTTTTATTAGAAAAACTTTTTTGTTTTTTGGTCTATTGAACTGAAATTTACATACTTTAAGTTTTTGATATTGACGCTATACATCTGTTGGAATCAGCCAAATCGGACTACTAGGGAGGGTACCTCCCATACGAACTCCCATTAAAATTCAAGTTTTTATTAGAACAACTTTTTTGTGTTTTGGACTATTGAACTGAAATTTAAACACTATAAGTTTTTGATATTAGCGCTATACATCTGTTGGAATCAGCCAAATCGGACCACTAGGGAGGGTACCACCCATACGAACTCCCATTAAAATTCAAATTTTTATTAGAAAAACTTTTTTGTTTTTTGGTCTATTGAACTGAAATTTAGACACTATAAGTTTTTGATATTGACGCTATACATCTGTTGGAATCAGCCAAATCGGACTACTAGGGAGGGTACCTCCCATACGAACTCCCATTAAAATTCAAGTTTTTATTAGAAAAACTTTTTTGTTTTTTGGACTATTGAACTAAAATTTAGACACTATAAGTTTTTGATATTGACGCTATACATCTGTTGGAATCAGCCAAATCGGACTACTAGAGAGGGTACCTCCCATACGAACTCCCATTAAAATTCAAGTTTTTATTAGAAAAACTTTTTTGTTTTTTGGTCTATTGAACTGAAATTTACATACGTCAAGTTTTTGGTTTAGACGCTATACATCTGTAGGAATCAGCCAAATCGGACCACTAGGGAGGGTTCCTCCCATACAAACCCCAATCTGGTAATGAGCCTTCATATAATTTTAGGTTTTCTTCAGACATATTTCATTACTGATTGTGTTAGTTATTGTACGTTATTCCTCTATGTATATTCTTCTCTTAATTTTTATGTCATACATATTCTTGATGACGTCATCAATAGATTTTTATATATTTTTCATATATTTCATGTTTTGTTGCGCTTATTGTTTGTTTGATCATCATTTGCTTTTTGAAATTGAACTTTCCGCACCATTTAAATTAATTACATTTCATCAAAAGTAAAAACAAAAAAAAATTAAATTATTTTAAAACAAATAACCCCAAGAAAAAAAAAACAAGGTTTTTTTTGGTTGCTTTAATGTGAACGTGAAGAAGAGAATGTGGAGCAGGAGGGAGGAGTAGGAAGAGTAGAAGAACCTTATATTAAACTTTACACATACATACATACACATACATTCAATCACTTAAATTTGTACACTCTTTTTCTTCTTCTTCTTCTCTCTCTATTTGGGCTGCTCAATTGAGGGCGGCGCCGTGACACTTTTTTTCATTTCATTTTGTCATAAACCACTTCATTAAGGTTTTTCTACTCACATGAGAATGGAGTATAGAACAGAGTCATGGTTCGTTTATTATTAGTATCTAGATACATTTGTATGTATTGTATGTAAGTCACATCATCTACATTTGCACATACATATGTACATACGAGTATATTTGATTATTAATTTTTGGTCATTTGACTTGTCGCTGTGTCTGTCATTTGTTATTTGTGATTATAATTTACTTACTTTTTTATATTTTTTATATTGTATTTTTTTTTTGTGAGAGCCGGACATCAGTTGAATGAACATTAAAAGTTTCTTCATATCTATCTACATATCTACATATGTATCTACACGAGTATATAATGTATAAAGCTATGAATGATATCATCAACATCATCATCATCATCATCATCATCAACAACATTAAAGCAAATAACATAAATTTTTTATTTGTTGTTCTTTTGTTGCTGCAATTTTATTCTTGTTGTTTTGTTTGTTTTTTGTATATTTTTATTGTGTTGAACTTAAAAATGTGTTTAGTTTCTTCTAAATTTTCAAAAACGCGTTTTGAAAATAAAAAAAAGAAAACCAACAACAACAACAATAACAACTTTAATTGTACTAAAATTAAACAAATAAACATAAAGATACATGGATACTATTTTGTATGCATGTGTGTGTGTGTGTGTGTGAATGCTGTGCTGGGTTTCTTTTCGTTTTTGGCGGGCGTTAAAACATATTTTTTTTTTTTTAAATTTATTTTTTCATTTGCCTTTGTTGTTTTTTTTTGTTTATTTGAAAAATTATTTCTCGATGTCTATCAGTTTTTTACTTTTGTCTGTTTATGTTTTCATAAAATGTATCTCATAAATATGCGTGCGTTCATTTAAATTCATTTCTTTGTAATGTCGTTGTTGTTGTTGGATTTTTGTTATTTTTTTCTTTATATTTTAAGTTGATTTCATTAAAATTTGTGTCTCAATATTTAAACAAACCATGACAACGACGACGATGATTACGTCATTAAGAAGCAAACATTTACTTTTATTTAAATACAAAAAATTTGATTTGTATAGATTCTTTTAAAATAGACAAAATTGTGAAAAAGCTTGCAGACGTTATTTAGTGTTCCAGACCCAAAGGATACCAAACGGAATCCTATTACTAAGACTTCGTTCTCCATCTGTCCATCCTCGAGTCATATCTCATGAACCGTTAAAGATAGATAATTGAATTTTTACAGAATATGTAGTTCTTTCTCTCCGGGCAACAGTAACAAATGCTAAAACTTAAATATATTGAAAAATTTAAAGGGATCCCCATACAAGAAACATTTTGGTTTGTATGGGAGCAATACGATCCAGTAATCCAAAGATCTTGAAATTGGCAGGGTTGGTGGAAGCAGATGAGAAATTTAGAGTAGGGAAATTTCAGTTTGATCGGATTACTAGGTAGGGTACCTCCCATACAAACCCCCATTAAAATGCAGGTTCTTATTAGAAAAACTTTTTTATTTTTTCCACTATTGAACTGAAATTTAGACACTTAAAGTTTTTGATATTGGCGTGGTTCATTTGTTGGAATCAGCCAAATCGGCCAACTAGGAGGGGTACCTCCCATACAGACCCCCCTTAAAATTCAAGTTCTTATTAGAAAAACTTTTTTATTTTTTCCACTATTGAACTGAAATTTAGACACTATAAGTTCTTGATTTAGGCGTTGTACATCTGTTGGAATTAGCCAAATCGGATCAATTGGTATACGACCTCTCATACAAACCCCAATTTGGTACGCGGAACCCTCCCTGTACGAGTCCGACTCACACTTGGCCGATTTTTTGTTCATTCCATATGTCACTGAAATATATTGTGTCTGTCCAAAATAAATGGATAATCGGGGAGCGATAATGTAAAGCCAGAAATGTAATTCAACTTATTAATAGCGCATAACTGTAAGTGTGGCCCAATTGCATTCTGCTGAATGTGAAGAACATCTATTTTTCATTTTTTTTTCCTATTCATGATTGTATTGTTTAAGAAAGTTAAAGGAATTCAGTTGGGATTGGTATTCTAAGTAGTAGTTAATAAACAAATAAAACATGATGAAATACTGTCAATCTTCTATAACTCAAATCACCTTATGGGAGACTTCAAGTTGAATAGAATTTATGTATTCATGAAATAAGAGAATATGTATGGCGAAATGTTGTACAATTGTTGAATCACACACACATTATAATTTACTTTATCACTTCTATTATAAAATTTTCTAGATACAGTTTTTTAAATTATTCAGTGTTTTGTGACGATGAGCTGGAATTTTCTTACAATAGATTTAATGCTTCTCTTGTGTGTGTATGAAGTCTTTGAAGACGTCGGTATAATGAATTGATACAAACTGAGGCTTTATTTTGGCAATTTTGGATCCCTTAAATGTTGTACGAAGCAGTGGATCCCCATATCTATATGGCAAAGCGCCAAACATCAAACATAAATCAACAATTTGTTGTTGAGTGACAGTTTACTGTTTGCCAGTCCAATTTCCTCATCTTCAGTGATAATTTGTTTCAATTGTAAATATGAATTTTAATGAAATTTGTTAAATAAATTCTTCCTCTAAACCAACATGGCACTTAAAATTGGATTGACTAGTTCAAAGCTCTGGTAATGTCGTCTTATGAAAGAAAGCCTGCTCAGTAAATCTTATTATCGCCATCAATTTAAAACTCAAGAAGAACTGTGAATGTTATGTTGTTAGAATCTTCATCAATATTGTCATTCTTTTATTTAGACACTTGTCATACATATCTCTATCCCATGGCACAAAAAATTAGAAAATTTTGTAGAATTTACTTTCTAAATGCTAATGGAACTTGATTTTTTTTTTAATTATAGCAAAATTCTATTTATAGAATATTGAGTTATGGAAGTGTGACTTATGTATTTATATCTTATAAATAAAAAACACTCAATAAGTTGCCAATTTGTCTTTTATTTCGCTTTCAGTCTCAGTCTCCTTTAAGAATCACAAACACAACAACATTCATGCAAATGTTTCTACAACATTCACTTTTGTGCTTTGACTTCTAGATTTTTTCTAAGTTTCTTCATTTTAAGTTTAAACTGTATCAATAATCTATGTTATGTTAGATTATTTACCTTATACATATGCTAAAGGGTTCAGAGCCTTAAGGTCTTTCAAAGGTTGCTTCATTCGTTTCGTTTCATTCTTAATATCGTTCGATGGTTGCTTTCAATAAAACAGAGTCGTCTTCTTCTCACAATTTAACAACACACATCTGAAGCCAAAAAAAAAAGAAAAAAACCGAAACAGAAGCACGAAGCTTTTCTAATAATTTTCCATTCTTTTGAAAAAGAATTAATAAACAAAAAAAATTTTAATTTGATTGATAAAAAGAAATTATGACTTATGACACACATCTTGTATCATTGGAGGATTGGAATTTATGTACTTTCTAAATTGTATTGTATTGTATTTTTTTTTTTTTTATGTCTCAGCGTCTTTGAGTTCAATGATACTAAACGCCATTAAGCAATTAAAGAGATATTCCAAACGAAATATGAAATAACATAATTAAGCAATAATAAAGATACAATAAAATTTACTGTTTTTTTTTTTTTTTTAAAACCGGAGAAATAAACCAATAAATGCATACCATATACTTGTGCTTATGTATCTATTTATGTATACATAAATATATTGTATGTGTAGATATAAATATACTTTCACATATGTAGATACAAAGATAAGTATGTATTATTTAGTTATTAATTGAAGTGAGTAGCTTAGCTTTTGCCTTCTTGATGTCATTTATAAATTGAAGAGAATATTCTGAACGAACAAATAGTATGAGTTTACCGGCATTTATTATTGTAATAGTATGTACAATATATATGTTGTTGGCATACATACAAGTATGTGATGTCATTACAAAATACAGTCAAACTTTCCTAACTCGAACCCAATCAAATTTGCTATGTGAATTATGAATTTTTCTTTCATAACTCGAACAAAAGAACTGAAGGAGCATTGATTGATGGAGTGCATTCTGAATGTGCAAACGTTTTGAGGACAAATAACAAAGCCGCAATCTGATATTTCTTGCATTTGTGACTTCTCTAAACTGGGATTCCTTCAAATGTCATTCCCCCATTAAAATTCATGTTTTTGTTGGAAAAACTATTTTGTTTTTTGGTCTATTGAACTGAAATTTGGACACTATAAGTTTCCAAAACAGACGCTAGTCATTTGTCAAAACCAGCCAAATTGGATCACTAAGGGAGATAACTCCTATACAAACCTCCCATTAAAATTCAAGTTCTTAATAGGTAAACTTTTTTGTATTTTGTGTTATCGAACTAAAATTTGGACACTATAAGTTCCCAAAACAGACGCTAGTAATTTGTCAAAACCAGCCAAATCGGATCACTATGGGAGGTACCTGCCATATAAAAACCCCATTAAAATTCAAGTTCTTAATAGAAAAACTTTTTTGTTTTTTGTGCTATCGAACTGAAATTTGGACACTATAAGTTTTCAAAATAGACGCTAGTCATTTGTCAAAACCAGCCAAATCGGATCACTAAGGGAGGTACCTCCCATACAAACTTCCCATTAAAATTCAAGTTCTTAATAGGTAAACTTTTTTGTATTTCGTGTTATCGAACTGAAATTTGGACACTATAAACACACTTCAAAACAGACGCTAGTCATTTGTCAAAACCAGCCAAATTGGATCACTAAGGGAGGTACCTCCCATATAAACCCCATTAAAATTCAAGTTCTTAATAGGTAAACTTTTTTGTATTTTGTGTTATCGAACTGAAATTTGGACACTATTAGTTTCAAACCAATATCCACCAAACGTGCACATTTCAAGAGCCTAGAGTTACTGCATAGTATAGCTGCCATACATATGGGGACCCCTTTCAATTTTTTAATTATATTTCAGTTTTAATATTTGTTGCTGTAGCTCCCATAGAGCTATACATTCTGTGAAAATTTCTACCTGTTACTGTTCATTAGATATAGCCCGAGAATGGACGGACGGACAGCGTAGCCTTAGTAATACGGTTCCGCTTGGGACCCTTGGGGTCCGGAATCCTAAAATGGCATATTAAACAGTTTGTGTTAGTTATATCATAGATTGTGAATGTGGGAATTCTGTACACTGTATCGTAGTTTAGAGACAATGAGAGACACTGAAGACACTTTCAAGAATGAATTCCTTGTGGAATTTTAAAGTCATGTTAACATGGTGGTAAATCAATTTGAATTTCTAAATCTAAAGTATTTAAAGTAGATGCAATTATTATAAATGTCTATATTTCGCATAATAATCTATTATTCCATGTACTGTAATTCTAAATTGAAATCTTTGCTTCGTAAATTGAAATTTTCTTTGCTGTGCATTAAAACATTGTTAGTAGTAGATGATTCGATTTATAGAAGTTTCACTGTAGTTCGTATTAGTTTCAATGTTGTGTTGTAATCATTGCGTCTTTCCTTTTGCCTTTTAATGTTGTTAATTCATTTTTTCTGTTTTTGTGTTTGTTTGCTTGCTCCCGTTTATCCTCTCAAATCATACAATGAATTTGATGAATATTTGAGTGTGGGACTGTGGGACTGTGGGTCTGTGTGACTGTGGGTGTAAGTGTGTATGGGTGTGTTGGGAGGTGTGTCAGAAAGAAAGGAGGCGTCGGTGGTGTACAGTTACTATGACGATATTATGGTTAAAAGAGAGCAAAGCGCGCAAAAGAGGCGGGAGCGCATAGTACATAAATAAAAGTAGAGTGCGAGGAAATCAATAATAATCTTCATTCTTCATTCCTTTGCCCCTTGTTGTCCTTTTGTCATTCATCAGTTTTTTTTTTCTTTTTTCTATTTTTTTATTTATAGTTGTTGCTTTTAGCCTTGTTGAGGGTATTTGTATGCTAAATATGACGTCATTTTTCTTAGATTTATTCATCGTCTAAAAAAACACTATTACTTTACAGGAAGCGGAAGTCAAAAAAATCGTTACGTTTTTTGTTACAATTCTTCATTGTGTTTATTTGCTTTTTTATTGTTTGTTACAGTTTTTTGCACTTTACTTTAAGCAAATTAACTTTAGTCACACACGACGCACTCACCTTTTTGCCATATTACTTTGTATACCCTTCCTTTCCTAGGACCAATATAAATTCTACTTCTTGTAGTGATGTTTGTTGCCGATAAGGTCTCATTAAGAAGATTGAAATCGTTACAACATGATAAATAAGAGTGACCAACAGAGAGAGAGAGAGAGAGAGAGAAAGTTCTATGCAAAACATTCTCATCGAGTTGAAATTTAGAAACTTAGAAATTTCTCAAATTACAATTTGTAATGAAGAAAAACCCCACACAAAATGCCATACACTAATTAATTATTCGTTTTTTTTTTTTTTAGGCCAAGTTCCATGATTATTATTAGAACTATATCACCCTATACAAAATCTAAAACTCCATTGCTTTGTAACAAATATTTTTGAACTTCAATTTCCCTATAAATTTTATATATTTTCAAGTTTAAGTTTTGAATTGTTTTCCAAAAGATAAATTAACAGAACATTAGATAAATATTTCTTATAGTCTCCATATTTACCTATATTAATTTATGATAGAGAAATGATATCCATCCTATCCATCCATCCATCCATCCATCAAAACCAATTCGTTCAATCAATACTTGATGTAAGAGTATGTCCTTATATAGTTTTATGGACCCAAGTGATCTGAATGAAAGGTATCTTAAATTTGGTGAAACTGAAGTATTGTATATAGTTAAATACACTTTGTTTTTATATGTAAATTAGTTGGATTTCATTGTTGTTCGATATTGTGACACGCACGCGACATGACATCAAAAGAAGAATAAGAACAAATAACAAACCTCAAGGGAATCAGGAATAAAGAGGCAGGCAGCAAAACAAATGGGGTTTGGTAGGTAATTTTTCTTTTTCTTCTATACAAATTATTAGAAATTTGTTATAAAATATGGTAATTGTTGTTGTTGTTGTTGTTCAAAGGCTGAGTTGCGTGTCAGGGATAAACAAGGAAACAAAATTCTAGCAAACAAACTTTTCTCACCAGTTGAACTTTGAAAGGAAAAGCAAGTAGAAAGGCAATGAATGATAAAGAAATAAAGGTTGAGGTCAGGACGAAGGAGGAAACTAATACGCCTACAGTATATACTGGGTGTAGTTTTAAGCCATTTGATGGATAAATGAGGATCATCATCATCATCATCATGATGATGCCATTACAAAACTGAAATGACATAAATAATTTTTACAAAAACATTATAATAAAATAAGTAAAAGAATTTAACTTAATTAATATATGAAAAAATAAAAGAAAGTAAAAAGTATGAGATAAAATTTCTGACGACTTTTAGGCGTCATTTTTCCTTTCAAAAAAATCTGAAATTTACAATGAAAGAGAACAATATATACTACGTTAAAATACAAGATACTGTTATAGATCCTGTTATCAATTGAAATCTTTTCATTTGATGGTTTATCATAAGTTTTTTGTTGAAGCTACAAATTAGAAATCAAATGAGGAAGAGGATTTTTGAATTTGAATAGGATTTCTATAGTTTCGATATGAATGCATCTTAGCAAAACAAAGGGCATTCATTCAATACAAAGATTTGAATTGATAAAGGTACTTTTTTTCTACGCAGTACACATTATGTGTCCTTTCATTCTGCGTTTCAGTTTTTGTGTAGTTGCAAACATCAATATAGATTTGCCGAGACTTGAAAGAAACTTGTTATTGGTGTTGTATGATTATTGAACTCTGTGTATATAGAAATCTGTTTATGTGTCTGAAGAGAAGTAGAGAAGAATAAGAAATCATCATATTATATGATTTCTTTTTTCCTTTTCCAATCTAAAGAATCAATGAAATTAGTAAAGAAGTGAATTGAAAATGATAAAGGATGAAAAATAAAATAAATCCATGAACCTTAAATGATTTGCCAGTATAAATAGAAAGCAAGAAATCAGAAGATCTACTCGTATCCTATAACATCAAATGATATCTTAATATTCTTTATTCAAAATAAATTTCAATCAAGTACATATTGGCCATTATTATCTATGATCTTTTGCCATATTCCGGGTAACTTCATAATACCATCAGTGTAAAACTTCTGTGGTTTATCAGCGAAAAACTTGGCCAAGTGATTTTCAGCGACTCTTGGGTCGGCCAATTTTTCACCATGAAAAGAGTTTTGCAGAGACCGAAACGGTTGAATGCATCAAAACTTCCCAAGCAAGTTCCGTCAATTTATTCCGGCTCATCAAAGATGTGTGTGGCCTAGCATTATCATGATGACACGTTCTAGCAGCTCATAATAGACAATTCCCTTTCATTTCCACCAAACACACAACATAACCTTGTTTGTCGTCTACCCAGGCTTTGAAGTCCTTTGTGGAAGGTCCCGGCCTTTGCCCATGATCGCTTGCATTGGATATTCTCGTATTTAATCCATTTTTCATCGCCATGATACCATTTCGTTACGTTTCAGCAACGTTTCACTGATGGTTATTCGATCAATTAAATTTCTTTGAGTTAATTCATGTGGCACCCAAACCTTGAGGTTCTTTGAGTAGCCTTCTCTTTTTAGATGATTCCAAATTGTCATCTTCTAACTGGTAACGTTCCGATCTTGATCCATTAGTTGCAAAATTTCATCGATTTTTTCAGTGACAGGGCGACCAGTGCGAGGTTAATCATTTACATCGAAATTTCCGGAATTTGTCGGCATGTTTTTGCAGCGTTATTTCCTTTTCTTTTTTTTTTTTTAATAGTAAAAAAGCATCACAGCGTATTTCTTCAGATTTTTCACTCATATTCAAATCAGTATAATTTTTAACACGACCAACAAATTACACAGCTGTCTTCACAAAAAATATAGCCTGACATGTCACCTTTCAAACAAGCGTTGTGTTTGTCACAATCTGATTAGTATTACCAGGTCTATGGATACCAAAGCCATCTAGTGATAAAAACCGCGAAGACTTTTTATTCTCGTATGACCCAATAGATTTGAAGATTTAAACTGATCTAATACTGTTTGCCACACTCCTCCTCTTCATGTATTTATGGCAATTCGATTAAATTTTAGTAATATAAAATTATTTTAAAGTTTAAAATATCCATTAATATCTTTCATCGCAATTAGAAATATTGAAATTGATTTAATAAAATATTGTGATTATAAACACAAATGGCTTTGATCAATTGATCGTCATCAACAACAACAACAAATTTAGAAGATCCGATGAGAATGCGTTTATCATTTTGAAGAAAAACCAATCTAGAAATGTGTAATAATTTTAACACGTTTGTCATTTTCTTAAGCCATTAACAGTCACTTTCTTGTATTAATAAAAATAAGAAATTGTTTATATTTACAGACTTTTAACCACCAAAAGTTGTAAACAAAATCGATTATGTGCATCAGCAGCACATTCATACCAAATACATAAATCTGTCAAGTCCTGTCAAATCTTAAAAGAATTTATATTAATATTGATGAAAAAAATCTGTTTTACTTTGGTTAAAACGCTTCAAATTACGCTGAGAAATTTGTTTTCGACTCAGATTTTGTGTTGAATTGTTAACGAATGCGTCCAAACAGCTTTTTCATATGCAATTCTTCATGCAAAATGTAAAGCACCCGTTCATCTGAGATGTCAATGGCAATGCTTGTACGACCCCATTTAAACTCCGAAATCCATGGATGCACAGTTGGAAATGATGGAGCAGATTCTTTTAAGACTGCCTTCAATTTTTTGTGAATTTCTATTGCTAATAAACATTCCAAAACAAAGAATTGTATTACTAGCACAATCGTCCGTTTTTTCCATTGTAAACGTTTATATTTTATATTTTCTTACTGGTTAATAAGTGTCGTTTTCAATACTTTTCTACCATCCTGTATTTATGATTTCCTTCAATTGATTTTAGTTTGTCAGAAATTGCTGTAATTCCACAATGGCCACTCTAGGTTTTGTGAAAAAGGGCCACCTGGGTCCTTAATTCATCCTCAAAGTCCTTGTCCCTGTCCAACTTTGTGCGTTTCAAAAACTTTATTTCGGATATCCCAGAATATTCTCTTTCCAACATCTCATAGAATTTGTAGTACTTAGTGTCTGTAACATGAGAGTATATTCCTACTTCCAAAAAATAAACATTTGAACACAATATTTTCATACAAATTGAAACACTATTTCTGTCACATTGTCCTGAATTGGTTTATAAACTTCTTATTATTATTTATTTTATTGTTGAAATATTTTACTTAATTACTCTTACTATTAATTAATAAATGAACAATTTGTTATAAAAAAATAAACAATCATATTTCTATCAAATGGCTTCTCCGACTAAATTTCAAACAAATGACGAATTCCTTAGCATTAGAAAGAATTTTTACCCTTGGAAAGTGTTTATGGCATGGGGTATTTCGACGTTATTTTTGCGAAGGGTATGTCCCAGCCAGCCGTACTTTCGTTTCCTTATCACAATTTCAATTGCTCGCAGATTTGTTAGAGTCGCTGATTTCTAATAGTTCTTGGCCACCAGATTCGTAGAATAGTACGTAGACTTCGGTTGATGAACGTTTGAAGTTTCCTCATGTTTGTAGTTGTAGTATTCCAAGTCTCACAGCCATATAGCAAGACAGATTTTACACAAGCGTTAAATATTTTTATTTTCGTCTTCTGGTGGACATGCTTAGCTCTCTAGAAGTTTCTTAGTCTCCCAAATGCGGTCTTGGCTTTTTGAATTCTATATTCTATATCGATATGGGTTCCATCGTTTGTTGTTATTTGACTGACTACCACTCCCACTTTTTTAGACTCCACAGTGAGTTTGTCTAGTTGGGTTTGCATAACCGAACAGCAATTCGTTAGCAGTGCTACATCGTTGGCGTATTCCAGGTCGTTTAATTTTCTGTGCAACTTCCAGTTGAGTCCTATTTTTTCGCTTTCTACAGCTTCAAGGACTAAATCCACGACGTTGATAAACAACAGCGGAGATAGTGCACATCCTTGCTCAACACCGCTCTTACATGCAAAGGACTCGCTTAGCTGTCCGTTGTGTAGAATACGGCTAGTGGAGTCTTCGTAGATGGCCTTAATGATGTTGACGATTTTTTGTGATGTGATTGATTTTTAAAGTATATAAAAAAATTAAAAAAAAAAAAAAAACCAAAAAATCCTTCATCCAATGACAGGCCGGTGAAGTGGGGGTTGCCAGTCAAACGGTGCTCCCTAGTTGACATGATTCCAACCCATGTAGTGATTTAAATCAAACAAATAAAAAAAAAATCTTAATCAGTAAAGATGTTGCTATCTCTTGGACCTTGGCAAAAAAACAAAAATTCACGAAATGTCGTCCATTTGAAAAAAAAAAAAATTCTTTTTTACCCCTTTTTTTTCGATCTTTACGAATTTTTTAAAAATACTTGGAATTACAATTTTTCAAAATCCAAGGTCCAGGTGATAAAAAGATGTTTAAAGAAGATTCTCACAAAATTTCAAAGGAATCGGTCTGATAGAACTTGAGATATCGTGTCAACCACCTCAACAAAAGGAGTTTTGAGAAAAACGCGTTTGAAGTTTGGGAAAGATTTCCAATAGAATAACTCAGATAATAATATTGGCTTTTATATGGAAATTTAAAAGTGCACATGTATTAAAAAGATAATATTATAAAGAGCTCGAGTCGGATATAAAAGAATTTCTGGAAAGAATGAATCCTCAAGTCACCCGGTAACATCTGCCGTTCATTGTGTGATCACTCTGCTCGGCCGGCTTAGATGCCACGTCACAAAATCCACTGTATCTCCCAAAATAATTCGAATTTTGAAAAATCCTTTTAAGAGCATATTTTTGAAAGTCTAAGCTTTGAAAATATACAAAAAAAAAAAAAACAAAATTAATTTTTTCAATTTTCTAGACCCTTAAATAGTCGATGAAGGCTATGTATAGTATATAGGTGCATTAAATTCTGCAGATTGGAAAGTGTTGTTCCATCCATTCTTATTCAATTTTGTTATTAATTTTTGTAATCAACACTTCATTGTAAAAAATTTAGTATCTTTGGAGGTTATTCTTTATCACACAAAAAGTGATCCATACTATATTTTTTTTTCCAAAGGCATCAAAAGATTTAGAAGATTTAAATTTTCTCGTATTGATTGTAATTGTTTTCTGTATAATTGATGTTTGTATAGTTTTATTTTATTACTAAATATTGTTTAAACAGCTGCTTGCTTTTCAACTTCAACAATAGCAAAATGATGATGATGATGACGATGTTGATGATGAATATTGTGTGAATATTTTGTGATGACGTAGTGAAGTTTTAAGAATTAAATTCATAATGATAAAAATAATAAAATAAAAAAAAAAAGTACAAAAACTTTTATTTTCAATGAGTAAGAAATATTTATGGAAATCAAGCTTATTTCAATATATGGTAAGCATTGTTTGGTCAATAGGCAAAGGGGGAGTGGGCGGCGGTGGTAAAAATGGAATTTTTTTCAAATGAGGCTGAATGAATGGATAATGGATATTGTGTTGTATATATTATTGATGATGTCGCAAACAGTACTGAACAAACATAATAATGATGATGATGATGATGACAATGATGATGATAATGGCGATGGCAATGTTGATAATGATATTTATTGGTGATCATGAACATTATAATTAAATTGATGATTTGTCCATGTATTCATTTCAATCTCTTATAAAATATAATGATGGCTGATGATGACGGTGATGACGTGATCTCATTGCGATGCGCGTTGAATCATAACAGCTACAGCTCAGAACAAATACAAGCCAAATGAGACAAGCAAACGCATACAGATTCGCATACTTGGAGATATTCAAAGGTCTCAAATAGCATCAGCATTTATTCACAGATACAACAAACAAATACTACAATACAACAATACAAAATGTTGTTGATGATGATGATGATGATGATGGTGATGATAGTGGTATTTGTCAATTGCATTTTGCTTCTATTATTGTTGCGCTACTATTATATTGTATTTCAATTTATTTATATACTTTGTACTTTTATTTTATTTTACTTTAGTCTTTTTCTGTCGCCAAAGGTGCGATAAGAATTTATTTATTTATTTTTTTTTTTTTCAATTTTATGTTGTTTGTTTTTTTGCTTTTCAATTACATGAATTGACAAGACAACCAAGTGAGTGAGTGAGTGAGTGAGTGAGTCTCTTTTTCATTGAGATCGATCTAATACAAATACTCACATGACCCTGATTTGTTATTTAAAGCGATTTCCATATTTTTTTCTTTATTCTTCGTTTTTTATTTTCTTTTTTTATTCTTTGAAATGAAGTCATGAAGTGTAATAAATATAGAAAATAATAAAAAAAAATTATAGTAAAAATAAAGAGTTTAAATAATCAATCACTCATCATCATATCATTTAGCAAGCGAGAGGAAGAACAAAATTGTATTATTAATATAAGATTGTTTAATTTCTTGTACTCATATTTGTTTATTTAGTTTATGATGTCTTCTAGAATCCAGCAAGCCAAGCCTCCTATGGAGTGAGTATGTTGTAGCCTTCTAGCAGATATAAGCAGTAAATGTTTTTGTCCAATATTATTGTTGATTTATGACTGATGTTCTGATATCATTGTGCACTTTTCGGTCATCAAAGCCTTGCTTGAGTCTATAGTTGATATTGAAACAGGAGAGGTTATTTATTACTGTCACATTGTGCACACTTTGAAAACGAGTTCATGTGTGCTTTTCAAACGAGTCAATCAACTCATTTTCTCATTTATATGCTTTGCTGACTCATTTACTCGAATCTATACAGTCGTGCGAGTCGTGTCTTATGGAATAACTCGGTGCAACACTACATATTATGAAAATATACTGTCGTGTGACTCGTGTCTACGGGAATGACTTGGTGTCATTCATTTTTTTCGGGCACCACACTATTAGGAAAACACAATAAAACATGTGTGTTTCTGATTCGAATCATTCAACTCATTTTGTCTATACTATCACATGACGACTCGTGTTTTATGCTATGACCCGCTTGCTGCACACACTCATTGTTTATGAATTCTACTGGATCATTGATTCATAACACCAAACTAGTTTATTTGTGACAATGTTCGTAAACACAGTGTGACCATTAATAGTGTTAAGTGTCGAACAAGATTCGTTTGAGCGAGAGAGAATACATTTTTGTTTAGAGTTGACTTGTGCAGGGCTTCAATACATAAGGGAAAGGAATAGCGTGACAAATTACAGACACAATTATTAGAAGAAATAACCTCCAAACAAAATTCACTTAAAAAAAAAAAAAAAAAAACGGTTGTCTCTCTATTCTTTTATAAAAAGTAACTTGAGTCACACACATTTTACTGTCTTGATATCTGTGAATTTATAAATCTGTTTCTTAATTTAAAGAAGAATTCTTTCATGTCTTACGAACTATTAATTGTCTTAAATTTTTATTTTTTATTTTTTTTTTTTTGCATATAACACAGTTATGTGGCGTGTGTAGCTATTACTTAAGGTCAATGAACTTACAGTCCACAGCCTCATGACTACCGACCGACTACTGTCATGTCATTGCATAGAAGCAGTGTAGTAATGAATGTAAGTACATAAGTGTAAATGTATTTGTGTGTGTTCACCATACTCGTTCGTATATGTGAATGTGGCATGGCGCCGCGTAATGTGGCATGCCGCTATGTGTGGCGTGGCGTGGCATGGCGTGCTGTGCTTCTGTGGTTGCAATTTTCTATGGTTTTATTTTGCGTTCATTAAAAACACAATTGTTAAATATGCATCAAAAATGTGCTGCTATTCTTTGTGTTTTTCGTTATCATATGTTTTCATTTTGTGGTTTCAAAAAAAAAAAAAATCTACCAAGGGTACAATTTATCTTATTCACGCTTAGAGAAGGAAACATCGAAGAGCCCATAAAGTATATATTATATATGTATATTTGATCAGCTCGACGAAACGAGTTGACTAAGCCATGTCTGTCTGTATGTTTGCAAACTAATCCCTCAGTTTTTGAGCTACGTGGATGGCGGAAATTTTACCAAACGCTGAACATTTGTCTGAACCAGCCGAATCGACGCACTATCCAATTGAAATTTGGACAGTATAAGTGTCTGATCCATATTCACCAGCTATATAAATTTCAAGACCCTAGGATTATTGTATCGTATAGCTCCCATACAAATCCAAATTCAAATTCCGGTTCTTATCAGAAAAAAAGTTTTTGCTTTTATATTATAGAATTGAAATTTGCACAGTATAAGTGTCTGACCCATATTCATCAGCTATATAAATTTCAAGACCCTAGGATTATTGTATCGTATAGCTCCCATACAAATCTAAATTCAAATTCCGGTTCTTATCAGAAAAAAAGTTTTTGCTTTTATGTTATCAAATTGAAATTTGCACAGTTTAAGTGTCTGACCCATAATTCACCAGCTATATAAATTTCAAGACCCTAGGATTATTGTATCGTATAGCTCCCATACAAATCTAAATTCGAATTCCGGTTCTTATCAGAAAAAAAGGTTTTGCTTTTATGTTATCGAATTGAAATTTGCACAGTTTAAGTGTCTGACCCATATTCATCAGCTATATAAATTTCAAGACCCTAGGATTATTGTATCGTATAGCTCCCATACAAATCTAAATTCAAATTCCGGTTTTTATCAGAAAAAAAGTTTCTGCTTTTATGTTATCGAATTGAAATTTGCACAGTTTAAGTGTCTGGCCCATATTCATCAGCTATATAAATTTCAAGACCCTGGAATTATTGTATCGTATAGCTCCCATACAAATCTAAATTCAAATTCCGGTTCTTATCAGAAAAAAAGTTTTTGCTTTTATGTTATCGAATTGAAATTTGCACAGTATAAGTGTCTGACCCATATTCACCAGCTATATAAATTTCAAGACCCTAGGATTATTGTATCGTATAGCTCCCATACAAATCCAAATTCAAATTCCGGTTCTTATCAGAAAAAAAGTTTTTGCTTTTATGTTATCGAATTGAAATTTGCACAGTTTAAGTGTCTGACCCATATTCATCAGCTTTATAAATTTCAAGACCCTAGGATTATTGTATCGTATAGCTCCCATACAAATCCAAATTCAAATTCCGGTTCTTATCAGAAAAAAAGTTTTTGCTTTTATGTTATCGAATTGAAATTTGCACAGTTTAAGTGTCTGACCCATATTCATCAGCTATATAAATTTCAAAACCCTAGGATTATTGCATCGTATAGCTCCCATACAAATCCAAATTCAAATTCCGGTTCTTATCAGAAAAAAAGTTTTTGCTTTTATGTTATCGAATTGAAATTTGCACAGTATAAGTGGCTGACCCATAATTCACCAGCTATATAAATTTCAAGACCATAGAATTATGGTATTGTAAAACTCCCATACCAATATTTCGGTATGATATCATTAATGAAATATTCTTGTGGGCAAAACAAAAACAAAATTTAAAAAAAAAAGGAAATGAAACTAACAAAACAAATAATCTTTTATAAAAATTAAGTTTACAAAAAAAAAATCTTGAGCTAATTTTACTTTTATTGCACTGTGAGCGGTGCTTCATTAGTCACCACTCACTAGATGTTTTTTTTTCTTTTAATATTTTTTGTTTATTTATTTATAATTTTATAGCATTTTGCTTTATGACTTTTGTTAATTGGAGCGCAGCTTATGCCACGATCTTGTGGCAAAGTCAAATGACAACAAAAACATTAACAATAAAATAATTTTTTGTATAATAGAAAACGTGCTTTGCTTATTGCAACAGAAGATTAAACGTTGAAATGTAAAAGAAAATCAAACACAAAAACAAGCAAATTTTTTTATATTAAAATATTAAAAAGTTGCTTAAAAAAAATTTTTGTGTTTTTTTGTTTTTTTTTTGTTTTATTTATATTGTTCAATAAAAACAACTTTGTCCGCATTTTATTCACATGAATAATGTGAATTGATGATGGCATGCGTTTTGTTGTTGCTGACATTTAACATAAAAATAAATCGCAATTGAATCGATGGGTTGTGTTTTCTGGTTGCCCAAAATTTGCTTTAATTATTCCAAAATGATATGAGAAAAGTTGTATAAGGTTTATGGGCGAAAAGCCGAGCTGAAAGGATGTAGTACAGGTCCATTACATTTTTCTTCTTTCAAATCTCTTTCAATATGTGAAGACCTCATCATCCCTAGAAATGATCAGCACCTAGAAATACCGTGGTATTATGAAACTGTCCGGGAAATATAAGAAGATCAATGATTGAGGGGTATTAAAAAAAGGCTGCAAAATTTGATTGGCAGTACAAAGGGTTAGAAAGGTATAATACAATAATGTCATCCTCATCCTTGGCTCATATTGGCGGCCCATTGATGTATTTTGCTGCATGGTATGACAATTGTCTATTATTATAAATAAAATAAAAAATAAAATGACATAGTTCAAGTCCTTTCATTTACTTTGTGTGTCTAATTTTTTGCTTGCCTTTTTTCTTTTTGTTTTCCTTTTTTAGTTGGACATATCCATTCAACTCGTAAACCTTGAACTTTAATGCTGCAGTTGTAGTTTTGTTTTACTTCTTTTGTGATTTTCCTCTCATCATCATCATCATCATCATCAGCATAATCAACAGCGTCGTCGTGTGTCCTTTAATAAAACCAAATCATTTTCAGTTCATGGTCCTGGTTTGCATTTTACTCGATACTGCAGTATCCAAGAAACATGTAGCAATTTCTGTTGTTCTTCTTGTGTTCGTTCTATTGACTAAACTTGATTTCAACCTCTTCGCATCAATGGCGATTGATTTTTTGTTGCTCAGTTGACTTCTCCAATGACTTCATTTAGGAGGAATCTCTTTGTTTTTCGTTTTTTGCTTCCTTCCTTTCTTTTTTACTACTACTATCATTCTTCTTTCTTAGTTAGTCATCCTACATTGTCCGTTCCTGTTGTTGTTGTTGTTGTTTGACGTCCTTTACAATTTTCATTATTTTATTAAAGGAACAAAGCAACCTTCATTATTTTTTAATTCTTGTCAAAGGTTTTTCTTTTTTCTTTTCTTTTTTTTTTTAGTTTGCCTGCTGCTGGTATTTTGATTTTTGCCTTTTTAATTTCTCTTCCTTTGTGGTTTTCTAATTTATCATTTGCATTCTCTAACAATTATATATGGGGTATTGTATATAATTTTATCATTTCATTGTTGTTGTTTTTCCATTAATGAAAGTGAATTTCTTTTCTGTTTTTTATATAGTAGTCCCCAGTTTATTGGGTCATTTCAACTGATCTCCCTCATCAAGTCTATTTGCTAGTCTCTCTTTATTTTCATTACTTAGGTTTTTATTACACTTTTATCAATAACAATAATAAAAAAATATACAATAATTTGTGTTGAACTTTATATATAGTGCGGGTCATTTCATCATACTTCTGCCCTCATTCGTTTTTCTTGATGATCATCATTACATCCGCATTTTAAATTAATTTAATTAATTAGGAGAATAAAAAACAAAGTTTCCTCGTTTCATTTTATTAACCGAAAATTATGGACTTTTATAATTATTACTAATATAACCAACAAAATTCCCCATCCCCTTTTGCTCAAAAAACTTCACACTGCAAGAGAAATGAATTGGATGAATGATTTTCTCAGACTCTGAGTATTTAGACATCAGTCTTTATTCTTTAGAAGGCAGACAGTGGGACAAGCAGGCAAGGGTAGCCAGGGTAGGCAATCAAGTATACCATATACCATATATATATAAGAAGAGGTCAAATTTATTGTCTTGTCCGTCTTCAACGTTATTTTCATTTGTTTTTTTTGTGGCATGAATCAGTCTTGTGTTTATTACTCAGCATCATCATTATCATCATCATCATCATCATCATCGCACGAGTCATAAGAATAATTACGGGATCAATCCAATGAGCGCAGTTCTCAGACTAGACTAGACCAGGCCCACTGCACCCCATTTTTATACATTTAATAATGAAAAAATGTAGTACATATTCTTTCGCTTGACTTTAATGCTTTATTCGATTTTATTGAATACTATTTGCTGCAAATTGGTGGAAAAGTACCAACATTTACAATCCACAAATCAAAATCTGTCCCCCTGTCTAGGAAGTTTTCTTCTACATATTATATGTTATAACTGGCAACAATATTTGTTTTAGTCGATTATAATATTTACTTAAAAGAGTTTATACCCTATGTCTATCAATAAATTTTGACCAAGAGCAGCTGCTTTGGTGCTACTATGGTTGGTGGTTCTTTGTTTCTAATCCTGTTGTTGTCACCCTTGCTTTGCTGCTGCTGCCATAAAACCAAGAATGAAATATGGCAACATTGCATGAATCACATTAAAATTCCCATGAGCAGAAAGAATGAATGAATGAAATGTGAAATAAATAAAATGAAAACACTCACTCACTTAGTCAGTTAGTTAGTTAGTCAGTCAGCCGAACCCAAAAAGTTCCAAGAATTGAAGCCTACAAAAGAAAAGTAAATTCTGACTGACATTTATGCTGCCACGCCAACAGGAGTGAATGGTATTGTATTAGTAAGTAATAGGACTTATACTCAGGATACAGGACTTTAGGAACTCGACTTGTCTCGTTTAATGTTTGCCACACGCAAACAAAACTGCCACTGCGCCTCTCCAATAACTCCAACACAACAACAAATACGATTATGTATAGGAAAATGCTGCACATGAATATACGAGTGGTAAATAAATGAAAAAAAAATGTTGATTTCAGTGAATTGAATGAAAGTGATCGAGGCGAGAGATGACTAGAGAGGAGGGAGAAGGAGGAGGGAGTTAAATGTTGATGAAACAGAAAGAAAGAAAAAAAAAAAAAAACCAATAATGTCGAATAACAAAATGTGAAAATGTTGTTTGGCTGTAAAGCGCATCCTGTGCTGGTATTGCCAGTTCCTGGTGCTGGCTGTTGTTCCTAGTCGTCTAGCAATTCTTCTTGTGTATCTGATTAATTTCAACCCCAAAAACAAGCAAAGCATGCGGCATCATTGAGTGACACGAGGCACGATGTGGTGACTCTATAAGGAATAATAGTAGGAATACTGGAATGAGTCCAATTGAATGAGGCAAACCAAGCAACTAACGGTCTACCATGCCATGCCTTGTCCTGCCCTACCTAACATGGTTGCATGTTTGTTTACTTTGCGTGTCTGAGCCAACTTTTCTCTTTCGTTTTTATTTTTTTTAGCCAAACATACTAGTATATATTATTTTTTATTTTTTTTTTTTGTTCTGGCTTGATGCCTTGCTTATCCTGAAATATTTCAGTAAATTTCAGTATCTGCATATCTGCTCAGTGGCTTGTGAAAAAAGGAAAGAAAAACCATAAGATCCGCTTGGCTTGGCTTGGCTTGCAACTTGCTTCCCATTGCTCGCTTCTCATGTGTGTGCTTTATGCGCCTTCTTTCTCCAGTTCCCCTTTTGTTTTTATATATAGATACGAGTATATTGCAACTTCAATATTTAATTAATTAACATAAATTATCAATTAAAAGGAATGCCTGAACTGAACTGCCTGCCTGCCTGCCTGCCTGCCTACCAGCCAGTGCAACCCCTTAACATATTAGTGTCAAGGAGAAGTAAACAAAATGTAGTAGGGGGTCTTTGCGCACGCGTAAATGTATTGCACTGCTGCTGCACCCCTATGTAATGCAATTTGAAAACGACTGTGTCAGCTGGTCTGGTCACAATGGATCGAAACCACAGTCTCGTTGGCATTGTCGTCATCTGCTTCTATACGTATCATATTCGTATATACGAGTATGTTTTAGTACCCTGAATATATTGATCGATCTTATTTTATTACAACCCCTAAAAGCTGGCAAACATAAAAATGAATGAAGGAACGAACGGCAGGCAACGGAGACGACGATGATGGCGTTAATGAAATCAATCACCTTAAATCAAGCGCTTGCTTGTGTGTAGTACTCGAGTTCTTCCAGTTTCAGTCTCAATCAATTAGTCATTGCCAGCAGCATATGTGCCACACTCTATCCGTTCCACGTGGCGTAGCATGGCGTAGCATGGCGTCTGATTAAACATTCATTTTGACTTTTATTTCATATGGTGGTCGTCGTCGTCGGTCAACGTTGTTTTATTATAAAATATTTCAACTTTCACAGATTTTTGTGGTTTTATGGAAGGAAGAGAAATATATATTTTCTGTCCGACTGGCTCGTTGGCCCAGAGGTTAGTGCGCTGGGCTGACATCCCAAGAGTTGCGGGTTCGATTCCCGCTCAAGGCAAGTCTGGTCCTACACTTTTCTAGTTTCCTCCTTTCCTTCTGAACTTTCCCTTGAGCTGAAGGCCTCTGTCGCTATTGCTTATATTACATACTAGGTTATAATTTGTAATTATAATCTTAGTTCTAATAAATAATATATTTTCTGTATTTGGTTACCTATATGCAAAGAATCTGAGATCCCTTTCCATTTCGTATAATTCGCATTTTATTGACATAAGAAGAATCCATTAATTTTTTTTTTTTTTTTTACATTTATCGAAATAAAATAAAATTAATCGCTTTGCCGATTCAGATCCTTTCATCATTTGATTTGATTAGGTATTCATTTCCTTGTGTTTAGATCTCTACAACATAACGACTGCTGCCGGATGGACTTATCGAATAGTAACTGTTTTCTGTAAGAAAAAGAATTTTAGTGAATTCTCTTCTACTGATTGAATGATTGACTTACCTTCATCACTATCGAAAGAGTAAAAATTCTCATCGTCTCTAGTCATGGAACGTCGACTGCGTCTTGTTGTATTCCTTTGTTGTTGAAGTAAATCCATTTGTGGTTGCTTACGTTCGGGCACTGGTGTCGTATCATTTGAACCACGTAGACTTGATGGATAAGTCAATGGTGAACCATATTCAGAGCGACTGCAATTTGAATTTTTACGATCCAAACTAAGTGAGGATTTCGAGAGATCAGAAGCATGACGTTCTATAGATGGTTTCATGCCAATAGAAGAAGTCACAAGAGTTGCACTACTATAGTTGTTGTTGTTGTTGTTGCTGCTAAGGTCACGTGTCGTCACAATTTGTGGAATAGATGAATTGGTTTTGTTTTTGTTGCTGCTATTATTCGCAGATGATTGCTCTCTGGATACTTCTATAGTAGCTTGGGATGTTTGTGTGGCGACTTTAGTTATTTTTGTTGTCGTTGTTTTTGTTGTTATTGTTCTATCTATTGAACTTGATTTGATTGTAAGTGGTGTTGGTGTTGTATCTCGTTTATCAATGCCATCATAATCATTTGGTTCTAAAGTTTCCTCTTCTTCGATCTCATCATCGCTACATTCTTCTGATTCTTGACTTTGTAAACGTCTTGATATTATACGAGGTCTTTCCGTACGTTTTCCAGGTGGTTCAAACCGCGAGATTAATTTGTTAACTTTACCCACATCACCTGGGTTCACTTGTTCACTGTATGCCAAGCGCAATGATGAAGTCTTGACTAGGGGCTTACCTGGGCGACTAATGGATGGCGTGCGCTCTGGAATTTTTGGTAGTGCCTCATTGTTACAGTTATTTGTCAAAGGTGGTTTACTGGTTGGTAAAGGTGGTGGCAAAACATCGTAATCATAGTTCTCTAAAGATTGCGCTGTTGGTAGCGTTGGAGCTGGTGTGGTCGGTGGCGCTGGTATTGGTGGCTCCATTCGCAAATGTCTCTGAGGTGGTATGCGACGTTCAGGTAATGGTGGTGGTGGTGGTGAGCACGATGGTGGTGGTGATGGTGCTGATGATGGTGGGCGATCGTTTATGAACCCTTCGTCGTCATTATCGTCATCATCATCCTCTTCTTCGTCGTCCTCATCAGCTTCAACTTCATCATCATCATCATCTTCTTCATCACTTTTATCGTGTTCCTCACCCATGTGAGCAATTAAACTCTCTCGGCTATTGCCAAATTGGCCCTTAGCTTCCTTCGAAGAATTCGGTGTCACAAGCTTTGTTGTTGTCTCCTTTACAGATTCATTTATAGCTTGCACAGAAATCTTTGTCACTCTTGATGAATTATCATCGTCTGGAGCATCTCGATCTTCACTGCTGTCGTGCTCAAAGCTGTCTACATCGTTCGTGGCGACTCCAATTCTTACAATCGGTTCATTACGGAGTTCATCATCGAAATCTTCAAAAACACCAGTTACTCCACCCTTACGTGTATTTGCCTCAAAAATATCAATGCTTTTGGTTTTATAGAGTGACTGCTGCTGCTGCTGCTGTTCGGATGGTGATGATGATTGCACTTGCCAAGGATCAAGTTTCTCAAGTTTTTGTTTCTGTTTCTTTGTTATGGTTTTCCTGTCAATGCCATCATCTAAATCAGACACAGATAAATGTGGGGAGGCATGCATTTTTGGTGGCGATGATATTTCCAAAAAACCTGAAATGATCTTATCATTGGAAACCCATTGATGAGGATTCCTGCCTAATGAAGGTGGTGGTGTTTGAGCACACCTGCGGTGCTGTTTCTTTTGTCCCTCTTCTGAATCTGGTATAATCTCACTGATACGTGCTGAGGGAATGGGTGAAGCTGAAGCAGGCCGAGTCACTGCTATTATTAAAGTCGATTCAAAGGCATCAGAGTGGTCCTGATGTATGAGTACCCGTGGAAATTCGGAGTCAACATCGGAATCCAATGATTCCTCACAGAGTATAGGCTTCGTTGTCCAGGCAGTGAGGCCGCCGTTGCTGCTGCTGCCCATGGCACCGTAACTCGATGCCCCGCCGATGCGTCTCTCCTTTGCCGCATATTTCGCTGGTATTGGATCAATTGACTCAATCTCGTCCTGATTGGTATAGTATTGTTGGTAATCGCTTGGTAGGCAATGTCGCCGCTCGATTGTTGGCGGCGATAGAGTGGTGTGTCGACTACCAGTGATTGCCATTTTCGACGAAACATGGAGGTCATCTTCGTCCTCGTCACTGCTATTGTAGTCGGCGTCGTCGTTATATTGCTGGAGTCTTTTCTGAGTTGGCGTCTCCGGTTGTGCTCGGTTACTGCTAACGTTGGTATTGGCGCTGCTGTCCATTTGCTCCTGTGACTTGTGAAAAAATTTCATTTGCTGCATTTTTTCATTAACCTTCTTCATTGTCTTGTCACGTGCATGTGCCAAACGCTCTTCAATATTCTTTCGTGTTGTCGAGGCGCCTCGTGTTGTGTTCTTTGCTTCACCAGCACCACCATCTGCTTCATCTGCTGTCACTGCTGCATCATCGGTGCGATCAAGTTCACTATTTGAAGCAGTGGTAGTGGTCTTGCGCGAGGACCGTATATGCTTGAGTTTCTTCATTAAGGTACCAGGACGTTTCGTTGACTCACGTTGTTTCTCTGGTGAACTTTCATCGCCCGTCGTGGCGGCTGTATCTGTTGTTGCTGTCACCCCCCGTTTCTTGAAACTCTTCTTCCATGTCTGCAGTTTACCTCCAAAACCTTGAGATTCACTCTGCTGCTGCTGGTGTTGTTGTGTCTCGGTAACTTCTTCAGTGGATCTAAAGCGCCGTAACTGTGCGGCAAAGCGTGCCGTGCGTTTTGGTGGTTTTGTTGTTGTTGGACTTGGTTTTCTCGCCGCTGCTGACTCATCATTGTCATCATTATCATCTGACTCATCATCAGTTGCGGTATTTGCTCGCTTTTGCTGCTGCTGCTGGGATGGTGGACCACGTTTCATGGATTTATGTAAGCGTTTTAGATTTTCCTTAATTGCATCAAGTGGTTTATTGGAGATGTTGCTGGCTTCCTTTTGCTCGGTTTCTGATTCAACGCCTGAAGCTTCTCCTGTCGTTGCTGGTATTGATTTATGTCGACCCAAACTGGGTAATTTTGATAAGAGTTTAGCGCTGCGACTTGGCGCTTGGTGGTCTGCTGCTTCTCCAGTAGTCTCTGTGCTTACATGCTGCTCGGCTGTAGACTCTTCTTGCGAAGACATATATTCCTTGAGACGACGCAATTGTTGCTTATAACCACCACCAATACTTGCTGATGATTTGTTAATATTTTTCTCTGCAACTGTCTTCGGTGGTGTTCCATCGTTGCCACCACCATCTACTGATGCCATATGTAAAGGTGGACTACGTACACGGGCGAAACGTGTTGAGGCGATGCCTGGTTTCCGTGATGGCGGTGTAGCCTCCATGCCACTCTCATCGCCACTATGCTCACCTACACTTGATTTGTTGGTCTTACCTGCGCTAGAGCTGATCACACGTTTATTTGTTGGTGGTAATGGTGCCCTTGGTGCAGGTGCTGCTACTCCTATTTGCCGCGCATTACCCCTCAAAGAATCATTGTCATCATCATCGTTGGAATCCAAAGTATTTTGCCTTGTATTTGAAAGAGTAAAGTTGATATTATAATTATCTGCTATCTTTCGATCACGTCGCTCTTGTGCCAATTGTTCCAGACGCCTTTCTTCATCATACTGAAGTACATAGTCCTCCACTTTAATGGTATCGCGACGCACAATTGTTTTCTTGGCAAAAATATGCTTTAATCGGAACTCGGTAATATCTTTGTAGCCTTTCTGTAGATGTTCTATAAAACTCATACGACCAGTAGCTCCAGCATCTCCACCGCCAACGGCATCACCGCACGGTGATGTTGGTAGCCTGATAGGACTAATAGGTCTCGAAGCGCGTTGATTTATTGCCGTTGGTGAGGGATAATCATCATCTATGCTGCATGCACTGCGATAAGTATTTCGGGCTGGCATTCCGCCACCGCTCCTTCTTCCTCCATCACCACCATGTTCATGCATCAATGATGATATGGTAGAGATGCGTTTTGGTGTATGATTGATAAATTCTGAAGGTGGTGGTGGTATCATTGACATTGTTTGCCCACTAAAACTACCGCCACCACCGCCGCCGCCCAGTGTTGCCTGTGACCTTGGTGAATTTTTTCCACTTTCATTAACATTATCGCGTGAACTACGAAATATCTTACGTGATTTTAATTTAGGCAAAGATTTAGGTAACCTTAATTGTGGTAAGGCTGGAATTTTGGCTGTAAATCAAATTAATAGAATAGATGACTTTAACTCTACATTCATTCTCTTCTTTATATTTCTCTCTGATTATTATTTTTCTTCTTTTCACGTTCATTTTTTTTTTTTTTTAACTATAAAATACACACATACACATACCTTTGAAACCATCCACATCAAGTTTCTGGCATAAATTACGAAAATCCATATTGCTTGCTGTCCTCCAATTAATCTTTGAGGCGTCGTCGTTGTTTTTGTTCCTCTAGTTTTTGGTTACCCTTCTCGACCTGCTGCTGCTGCTCTTGCTCCAACTCCTGTTGCTGCTCCCGTTCTCGTTTGGCTTTAGCCTTGGCCAAGCTACGTTGCCTTTGGTAGACTTTGCGTATGATTAATAACAACCGCCAAATAATAAATAGAATTAAAATTGCCAGATGCACAAAACTCAATTCAGAATCTTTATTATCAGAACTTTGATGATAATTGGACGGATTCTGTTGATAATTTTGGCTCTGACCGATTTTTTGATTAATGTTGGCTATTGATGGCGGCAATGCTTCTTGTTGCTGTTGAGTTTCTTTAATTAAAATATCACCTCGTTGCTGTAGCGGATCTCTTGTCTGATTTCGAATCGTTTCGTCGAACATTTTAACGCGTATTGGAAAAGCCAACGGGCATTGTTACCTCAGTTAACCATATTTTCAATGTGAATTTCAACATGGCACGTTTTTTTTACATTAATTTTCTTCTACTTTTGCCTTCGTTTTAGGCACTAATTCAATTAACATCTAAGTGTCTATCCGTCAGTCGGTGCGTCTCTCTCTCTCTCTCTCTCTCTGTATGTTCTTCTATTTTTCTTATTTGTTGTTTTGCCTTTTCTATGCATGCATCTTTTTCTTCTTGCCGCTGTTGTTGTTTGGGCTTTAAAACCTTTTTCTTGTTTTCTTTCTTTGCTGTACTGCGTTGCGCTTGTATCTATTTCAAGCTTCATTGCTCAAGCTTCAAACCTTCTCTCATTATACCATATACTCATACATGTGTAGAGATACATAGCTGTAAATTCTTCATGTTTTCAGTTTTAAGTTCTTCTTCTTTTAACTCTCATTCTTTCCAACATTGAATGTGCAATTATTGCTTCAGCTGTTCTTAACACGTGGTCCATAATCTGCGAGCAATGTTTGTGGTGTAAATTTCCAAAACAATGTCGAGTCTTAGGGGTTCAGAAAAGAATTTCGGGACCTGAAATTCATGACATTTGTATGTTTTAAGTTTCTTCCCAAATCTGCTTAAAGATTTGCTATTCTGAGGATGAGGCTTTTATTTTGGGAATCTTATGTTTGTTTAGGGTTTCTCTTTAGCTCGAGATGGTTCCTACCGAAACGTGCTTAACCCTCCTTAACTCTACTTATTATAAATGTATAATGATTTTTAAAAAGCAAGTATGTATATATAGGGAAGAGTATGCGTAGGTAACAAAAAGTAAGGGTAAATTCAAAGAACTCGTTTGAAATATTTTCAAACAATAAAACAATTAAAAACAAGACAAAAAACTAATCATCTTTAAATCTCAATAAAAACTTAATTATTGGTCGGATCGCCTTGAACTTTTTTTTAAACGATTCGACATAAAATTTTCTTGGAACGCATGTGGAGCTCGGGTATACTTCCCATGGACCATCTAGGAGTAATTTCTATTTGAAAATGAAAAAGGGACCCAAGGGACCTTCTCACTCATCGAAGGGTTAAGATCAGAGTTTAAGAACCCCACTGAACACCCCGAATGCATTTGACGTGACACCCTGTGTTATATAGATTTTAGTTATATGCACCCTGTGCTGCTTAAAAATTTGACAGTCCTTTTTTGAACTGATTAAGCATGCAACAAAGGGAGATAGATAGACACAGAGAATAAGAAATGGGTAGAGAGTGAGACCGAAAGAAAGTGAATGAATGAAAGAAAAGTAGATATTTAGTTTGCACAGTTATTTTTGTTGTCAGTCCGCCAACCCGTAATTCTCTTTATTTACCACCCAAGTTTCGCAAGTACACAATCTCTCCTTCTATTTGCAATGCTTATTCGACTATTTTTAGACGTCAGTCAGTCAGTTAGTCAGTTGTTGTAATTGTTGTTTTCTTTTCTTTTTAGTTTTTATATTTTTGTTTTTTTTGTTCTTGGTTCTTGTCTCTTTTTCGTTGTACATAGCACCACGTTTTAATTTAGCTTTCTACTTATGGCATCTACAAGTACAAGTACAATGTGGTTGTAGTTGCTCATTTGGTTGCCTGTGGTAGATGATAACCAACGCATTGCTTTGGCTTACTACCACACTACACTTTACACTTTTATTCTGTTTATTAGTTCATTTGTCCATTTGAACACACGGTAGCACAAACACATGTGTACCACCTACATACGAGTATGTGTATTTGTTCTTAAATTTACAAACCATTCATTGATTCATTGACACACTGCCACATTCATTTGTCGTCTGTCTAGTTAGTTGCATAGTGACCTGACCATGTCTAAATGTTTCACTTAAAGTCTTTTCTGTGTTTCGGTGTATCTTCAAATATATGTGTATGTGTTGTTGTTGTTGTTGTTATGTACGTTTATCGCGTCTGTGTTGATATTTGTTTGTGTGTTGTTTTTTTTTCTTTGTTTTGCCACCTAAATCTGTTTATGTGTGCCACACATGCGTCAGTCAAGGCGAGTTGTTTGTTGCAGTTAACATTTTGTATTCACCCTCCAATCGATTTACCGTTTTCTATTAATATTTTTCTTCAAATTGTTTTATTATTATTATTATTTTTTTTATTTTTATTTTTTATTACTGATAATTTTATACAATTTTTTTATTATAATAAACAATTTTATTATTTTATGGTGTCTTTTTTTATTTTATTTTATTTATTGTTATTATTCTCATGATATTTTCACTTTAGCAGTAGTTTTTGTGAATCACTTTAATATGCTTAGATTTGAATATAGTAGTGATTTTGTCGATGTTCCATGATTGCCGAAACTTTCCACTAGAAAAAAATAAGAATTTGTATATGAAAATCAAGTGGTTTTCATGCAAATTAACCTACAAACTCATCCAGACGGGCATGCACAGTTTTCATTCGTCTGCGTATTGGACACACTCAAATCACGCACCAACATCTCCTCAAAGCTTCAGATCGTCCACCATGCCCGTTTTGCGGAACTGATCTCACCGCAAAACATCTACTTGACTCCTGCCAACATTTGGAGAGCCTAAGGGTCTCCCTTTTTGGTTCCATATCCCCATCCCAACTTTTAAATACTCCTTCACCATTAAATATCTCCAACATACATAATTTCTGTAAAAAATCCAACCTTACAATTTAATCATTACATTATTACATTATTATTTTACATTAAATCCCTTACAAACTATTATGAAATCGCGAGTCGTAGGCCCCAGCAGCTAGTTACTCGTTAAAATTAGTATTAAGTTTAGTATTATATATATTAGATTTAATTATGATAAATAAATAAATAAAAATAACCTCCTTCAATGCTTTATGGGTTACAGCACTCAGTTAAGAACTCAACTCGCATTTTTGTTTTGCGTTTTGCTATTTTAAAGTTAGAAATCAAATTGTTTAGATTTCGAATTGACTTGAGAGCACCCGCCACAGTGATATTTAAAGTCAATACTTGTTTCTTTAGTTATACCTACAACAACTGGAAGTTCAATTTGAATCCATTTTCGCTCCAAGGTTCTTAGTGATCACCCACATTAGTGATAAGTTAACTCTGTGCATTTCAAGCCAATTCTCATATGATCTGCCAGCATCTCGATGTCATTTTCAAAATGTGCAATAGTTTTTATACAAAAATGTCACCTCTTCTTTACAAAAGAAAGAAAAAAAAACTAATGCACTCTAATGATTTCCTTATAAAAAATAGAACAATATAAAAAAAGAATGATTCTACTTCATAAGCGGTTGATGGTCTCATTGTTGTTCATCATACCACATAAATATTTAAGGGCGATTACCACTGTTACCACTACAGTAACAGGTGACCAAGCTTTGCTCGGGGTTTGTATGGGAACTATACGATCCATTAATACTAGGATCTTGAGACTTACATAGTTGGTGAATATATGTTAGGCACTTATAGTGTCCAAATTTCAGTTTGATAATACAAAAAACAAAAAAGTTTTTCTAATAAAAACTTGAAATTGAATCTGGGTTTGTATGGGAGGTACCCCTTCTAGTAATCCTAGGGCCCTAAAATTTATATGGTTGGTAATTATATGGGTGGCATTTATTGTGTCCAAATTTCAGTTTGATAACACACAAAACAAAAAAGTTTTTCTAATAAGAACATGAATTTGAATCTGGGCTTGTATGGGAGGTACCCCTGCTAGTATGCCTAGATCCTCGAAATTTACACGGTTGATGAACATAGGTTAGGCACTCATAGCATCCAAATTTCAAATTGATAATACAAAAAACAAAAAAGTTTTTCTAATAATAACATAAATTTGGTTCTGGGTTTGTATGGGAGGTGGTACTCCTTCTAGTAATCCTAGGGTCTAGAAATTTACATGATTGTTCAATATAGAGTAGCCACTTATAGTGACCAGGTTTTTATCCAAAGCGTTAGAGTCTTTTAAAAGATACGCGATATATAAACTATATAATATATACAAAAATTAAATTAAATATAATAAAAATAAAAAAAAATAAAAAATGAGTAATAAAATTTTTAATAATTTGATGCCTCATAGAAAAAATTTTATTCTATTGTAGATTTAATTGGTATTTGTCGCCATCACGACGACAACGTGGAGCAAAGAATTAATAAATTCAACTGCCTAAAATTTTATAGATTTTCTTGAGTTGAGAATTTTCTAAGCTTAAAACTTAATGCAAAACTAGAACATTGGATAGCTTACTTTTCCAAGTAGAAGTTCTTTACAATTGTAAATTTAAAATATTAAATATTTTGCTTAATAATTTTATTAAATTAATTTCTTTAAATTTTCTTATTCTCTTTACAGTTCTCACATCACAAAAAGATCTCAACACTTTCCAACAACAACAATTTCGACAAACTTTTTTTATTTTTTTTTTTTTGAGTGGGAATTTTCTTCAATATTTTTCCATTTTGTTTTTCTCCTCTTTTTAGGTTCAAGTTAAGAGTAAAGTGCGAGAGAGTTTTGTTTAGAAAACCTGATTCTTGCATTTCCTGCAAGTAAAGGAGGAAATAAAGAAGAAGAAGTAATAAGAAAGCACATTCCAACGGATAAAACACAGATACATTTGTTGTGTGCTTGTACATGTGTCTGTGTCTGTGTTAGTTTTTTTTTTTATAGTACAAAAAAACATTAAAAATAATAATAATAATATTGTAATAACAACAAAAGCAGCAACAACGACAACGTAATAACGGCGTAGCAACAACAAGTTTATTACTGCAATAACAGCAATAGATAGAAAACCAAACAGATACACAATGAGGCGGCAGTCAACGTTACTGGCCGCGATCTTTTGGGTTGCCATCGTCATTGGTGGCAACACCACAACTGCCATGAGTAAGTATATTTTTTTCTTCTGTATTTTGTTTTGTTGTTTTCTTAAGAGAAAGTACTACGAGTATATTATGTTATTGTAATAGAGAAAGAAGAAAATAAAAATAAAAATGATGATGATCATGATGATGATGATGATGTACAAAGATTCCTAATCGTGAGTTTGAACTTAATGTTAATGATGAGCTGCTGCTGCTGCTGCTGCTGCTGCACCTAATTTAATGGAATATCTCTTGATCAAATCACTTTACTTCCTTTCCTTTCCTTTCCTTTCCCTTCCTTTCCTTTCCCTTCCCACTAAAACATCAAACATCTACATCCAACTATTATGTTCATTACAGTCTTCAATGATTTGACTAAATTAAAAAAACAAAAACGACCATCAAAAGTAATATTTTCTTAACTTTAATTTGCTTATAATCAAATTTTGTTTGTTTGATCTTTCAATTGTTATAATGGTTTAGAGAATTTTGGATATTGGATATATGATAACAAAAAAAAAAAAAACTATTTCTATAAATGTTATATATCTACAATCTACAATATCTTTATCAACCCAAGAATAAGATCTGCGATCGATCCAATGATGAACTTTTTCTTTTTATCAAACAAAAAAAAAAAATTCAAAAAGAGATGTTTCTCATTTTTAGTAAAATGCAATTGGAATTATTATTCTATTTGTTTTTGTGTCTGATGTGCATTGTATCCACATCTTCGTTGATGACTAATTCAAGAATGTCCAGTGTAAAAATGGATTCATACCATCGCTATTAATAAGTTGAATTATGGTACATTTTTTGGTATTTCTTTCTTGCTTTGATTTACCAAATGAACAACAATGCAGGCCTCCCCTCCCTGGCTACGTCCTCAGTATTATTGTATGGTAGAGTTCTTTAATTTATTCAAAACAAACTGCATGTGAAATACAATACTTTTTTGCGATAACATATATATAATAATTAAACCATTGAATAAATTCGAACCACACCCGTCCGTTTTTTTTTTTTGGATTGTACAACATAATGTTGTGAAGCTGCTCACAAAATCAAAACATTGAGATACTTTCTGTATTCATCGAACATTTCCACAATAATATATTTGTTTACATTTCTTCGAAAAACAATAGAAATGGGCACAATGCGTGACAGATTTGCCCATAGAGTGCTTCAAACCAAATTGGGGTATGCATGGGTGGTACCTTGCCTATTAGTCCGATTTGGTTATTTCCAGCAGATGTACAGCGTCTTTATTTAGAGCTTATAGTGTCTAAATTTCTGTTCAATAGATTAAAACACAAAAAAGTTTTATTTTACACGAACCAAAATTTTATATGGGGTTTATATGGGAGGCACCCTGCTTAGTGATCCGATTTAGCTGATTCCAACAAATGTACAGCGCCTATATCAGAAACTTATAATGTCTAAATTTCAGTTCAATAGTACAGAAAACAAAAAAGTTTTTCTAATAAAAACCTGAGTTTTAATGTTAGGATTGTATGGGAGGTACCCACCCTTGTAATCCGATCAAACTGAACTTTTGACACTATAGGTTTCTAATCCACATACACCAATCAAGTAAGTGTCAAGATCGTGGGGTCACTGGATCATATAGCTCCCATACAAACCAAAATGTTTCTTGTATGGGGATCCCTTTAATTATTGTAATATATTTTAGTTTTAGTATTTGTTACTGTAGCCCCGACAGAATTATACATTCTTTGAAAATTTCCACTTTCTTCCTATTACGGTTCATGAGTTATAGCCCCTGGACTGACTGACGGAATGAGTAGCCTTAGTAATAGGGTTAACTTTGGCTCCGGAACTCTAAAAAAAAAAAATCAGCTCCAAAACACTTTCCCAATATTCGCAAATGGAAAATTGCAATGGAGAGGGAGATAAATTTCTGTTCCGTGTATTTGCCAGAAAATTATTTCCTTCACCTATTTGTCCAAACAAGAAGTTAAAACGATCAAAGAAGGCTGGGTATATTAATCATCTTTGGTCATTATATTTTCTGCCTATTTTACAATCTAAAATATTCCAATGTTTTCATTTTAATTCGGGTTTATAGTAATGATAATAATAACGCATTGTTCGACAACGATGTACAATAGAAATTCATCTAGATGACTTTGAAATATCTCTAAAAATATTCCTTTGAAATCGCCCTTCCGCCCTTTCATGGGGCATCTACAGTCAGCAAATGCATTGGTTAATGGTGACTATATGATTGATATGTCAAATGCCTCTTAAGTCTCGCACACTTTCATTCTTAAATCGTTTAATATACAATTATAACGACGATTTTTTCAATTGTATTTTTAAAGTGATGACTTAAGAAAAGGAAATGATGATCTTCATTATAAATACTTGAATGGCTATTTTTGAATACAATTGTTCAATATTTCATGGTTAATAACATGGGCGCGCACAGTCCTTTCAAGAACAAATTTAAATTATTTCATTTTTAGGATATTACGAAAATTTTATCTCTGGTCTAGGACCTTGATGACTAATCAAACGGCCATTATACCTTTTTTTTTCTACAAAGATTTCAATTGTTTTGCTGCAACAAATCTATTGTTTTCTGATCTATCTATCATTTGACGATCTATTCATGAAATTCAATACAATATTTCCCATAAAATCTTTTCATAGTCTATTGTAATTTCTGAATTTACCTTATCCATCTATCACTTACCTATCTAACTTTGATAAGCATTCTATCACGATCTCTAAATGCTTCACATAGAAATCAAATAAATAAAGAGATAAGGTTTTCCGCTTTCTCACCTCATATACTATATATACATATGTATATATACATATTATATATATGATTTTGAAAACACTACAAAAACCGCACGTGACCTTTTGTCTCTGTTGTTGTTCGTATTGTTATTATTGTATTTTGAGTTGACACTTGAAACTCGAAATCAAATGCCGCATTGCGGTCATTATTTTTTTTTTCTGTTATAAGAGAATGTTGCGTGCGTATATGTAACTTCAAAGCGTGCTTCCGTTTCCGTTCATACACATACATATTTACTATTAGTCTATATGTCGAACTGTCTGTCCATTCGTTTAAACAAATTACCGCTATTTCCATACATCCATATATGTATATTTATTTCTTCTTTCTTGTTTATGCCATTTGGAGCACTTTAATGAAACAAGAAACGATTGAGTGAGTGAGTGAGTTGAGTACAAAATCGTTCATCGGTCTGTCGATCGATCAATCGATCGATTTCCGTTCCAATATTATTTGTGAAGTTGCACACAAACACAGCTAACCATGATTTTATTTTTTTATATTGTAAATGCATACATCACACAAACAACAAACACACCACAAAAAATAAAACTTAGTTACTATTCACAATTGATGATGCGGTAAGCTCCAAGTCAAGTTATCATTATTATATTCCAATATGATGATGATGATGATGATTATGATGATTATCATCATCATAAGTATTGAGTTTTCAAAGTTTAAGCGTTCATCACTCTCTCTTGTATTTTAAATGATTTTCTCCCCCAGTGAATTGTATTATAAGTTTGCAATGAAGTTTGTAACACACAGAAGGAGACATCGGAGATCCTATAAAGTATATACATACTATATACTTACTTATATTATTGATCAGCTCTACGAGGCGAATTGATGTAGCCATGTCCGTCTGTATGTATGCAAACTAGTCCCTCAGTCTTTGAACTGGAGAGCTGAAATTTTGCACGAATCTTCCCATACAAACCCAAATTTAGGTTTTTATTAGAAAAACTTTTTTGTTTTTCGTCCTATCAATCTGAAACTTGCACACTACAAGTTTCCAAGACAGACGCAGGACATTTGTCGGAACCAGCCGAATCGAACCACTAGGGGGGGTACCTCCCATATAAACCACCCATTTGAATTCATGTTCTTATTAGAAAAACTTTTTTGTTTTTTGTTCTATTGAACTGAACCTTGGACACTATCAGTTTCCAAGACAGGCGCTGGACATTTGTCGAAACCAGCAGAATCGAACCACTAAGAGGGGTATCTCTCATATAAACCACCCATTTGAATTCATGTTCTTATTAGAAAAACTTTTTTGTTTTTCGTCCTATCAATCTGAAACTTGCACACTACAAGTTTCCAAGACAGACGCAGGACATTTGTCGGAACCAGCCGAATCGAACCACTAGGGGGGGTACCTCCCATATAAACCACCCATTTGAATTCATGTTCTTATTAGAAAAACTTTTTTGTTTTTTGTTCTATTGAACTGAACCTTGGACACTATCAGTTTCCAAGACAGGCGCTGGACATTTGTCGAAACCAGCAGAATCGAACCACTAAGAGGGGTATCTCTCATATAAACCACCCATTTGAATTCATGTTCTTATTAGAAAAACTTTTTTGTTTTTTGTCCTATCAATCTGAAACTTGCACACTTCAAGTTTCCAAGACAGACGCAGGACATTTGTCGGAACCAGCCGAATCGAACCACTAGGGGGGGTACCTCCCATATAAACCACCCATTTGAATACTACAATGAAGAGTATTTCATCTTCAGCATAGTCGAATATAATGTTGTTTCTAATTTTTTCTTGTTTCTCTTGTATGTTTCCACTATGTACAATGTATATATTATGATTTTCGATTTCAAAATATTTTATTATCCATTCATCTATTTACCCTTTCCCTATAGAAAGAAAGCCCATTAAGTGTGTGAGGCAACCAACAATTAATCACTTAGAATATCTGGTATATGTTCAAACTCATCTCATCATCACCATCATTATCATCGACAAATTAATGAATATGTCTTGGAAGCACAGCAATAGCAACAGTACAATTGGTCTGCTGTTCTCGTTCTGTTCTATAAATTTAATATCTTTCTAATCTTTTCTCCTCCTATATTTGTATTTCTTAATATACTTTACTCAATTGTTGTCTGCCTATTGGTCGTCGGTTGGTAGCTTCGAGAGCTACTACTTTTAATTACTTCTTTTATTTTTTTATTTTTTTTGTTACACATTTCTAACAAACTTTTTTGTTATTGTTTTTTATAGTTAACTCACCGCCACGCATCATCAAACAGCCACCAACCGATGAATTGCTCTTTAAAGTTGCACAACAAAACAAGGAAAGCGATAAACCATTTATTATTGAGTGTGAAGCTGAGGGACAACCAGATCCAGTGTAAGTAAATCACTATTCATAGTATGTACATACAATATACAAATGAAATGTGGACAAGGGAAGTTGGGTGGAAATATGCTCAGATTCCGATGCACCCATTATCCACTGATTTCCATTCACATGTCACAGATTTTAGAATTTTTCTTTACATTTTTTTTTTTGTTTTTGTTGTTGCTATTTTTATTTTATTTATTTTTCTCCTTTGTGGTGTGGAGAATTCAACATTGAAATTAGGTGAGAAGCAACACATTTTTTTTTTTTTTGAATAGACGAGTATTTATTTTTGTCGTCTTCGCTATTTTGCTGCCTGCTGCGGATTTAGGGCAAAATGGTAGGGGAAAATTTGCTGTTTTTATTTCACTTATTGATGATGCTGTTTATGATGATAATAATAATGATGATGTTGTTGTTGTTGTTGTTTGGTTTAGGATTTTTTATTAGAAATTTATATGTTTAGCATACAAGAATTTCAAATTTATAGACTTAAGTGAAAATGTTTTTTTTTTTTTTTTGTTTTGTTTTTCTTTCTTTGTGTTATTTCTCTTTTCTTGTTTTTTATTTAATTTTTCCAAAATTAAACCCCAGAACATTAATTATGATGTGATTTGTGTTGTATGTTTTTATTGTTTTGTGTGTGTCGTGTTTTCCAAAAATAAATCTTCATCATTTATCTATATTTGTTTTAACAATTTAATCTAATTTAATTAAATGATTTTGGTGGTCACTCGAAATGTAAAACAAGACCCCATGCTATCTGTAGAATGAGTGGTGATATTATTTTTAAGTGTTACGATATTATTAATGACAGTAGTGTTTCATTTAAGAAGTTTTTTCTCATTGACTCTTAAAATTCTATAGCCAAACTGAGCATTAGTTGTAAATTATTGTAAATTCTTTACTTGTTCTTTAATCATAAGTATCAGCAATATATTAATGGCTTTTGGTTTCCAAAAAACCAGCAAGAGACACGTTTTTCGATTGATGCAAGTTCAAATCGATTTTAATGTTTCAGTTTAAAGATCTTTTATCTTCAAGTAAATAAAATGTTTTCATATTATCATGTATTCAAATAGAAGAATGGTTCACACAAACCTTAAGTCTACTCTATCAGCTGTCCCTCGCAACCTCTCACTCCCTCATGATACTTCTATGCTGTGAGTCAAGACACAGGCGTCGGTCTTCGTTCTCTTTTTGCTTTAATTAAAGTTTTGTCATGCACTAATTCAAAATTATAGGACAAATTTAGCTCAAGCTTTTAGCTCTTTATTTTTTAAATTACTCTAATGATGAAGCTTTTTAATACATTGCAACATGCTGCACTGCCCTACTGAGAGAAACAGCCAGAGAGAGAGGGAGAGAGAATCAGGCCAAGTCACTCTTTGTTCTGATTTTCATTATAGACGATCATCATAATATGTACAGTGAAATCTTCAAAAATTGGATGTAAGTGACTTATGAGATATTTTTTTCCGGTTAAAAGATCAATACAAATAATTGAAAGAGGTAGTCACAGGGACTACCCGACCAAAGTGGAACCTAAAAACTATGAAATAACAGTGGCTTCATACGAGGAATTTCAAAAGTTGAGCTATTTTCAACTATTCTCACCGTTTTTTGAAGAACCAAAATGCAAAGAAGAACTTAAAAGATAATCCCCAAATTAATGACAAAGGGAATTCGGCTTCATGGCATTGTGACTATCGATTACTTTACATAGTTGTGCTAATCAATAAGCTGACGCACCATACGCATGTTGTGTATCGATTGAAACACCTGGAAAGCATAGCGTCATATGAAATTTGGCCTTTGCTCTTTGAATATGTCTATAAAATGCATTGGCAATGCTATCAAATACAAATTACTAACGATATAGAGGTTCGATGTATCATATTGGAAGGAATATATTTTTATAAATATATATAATTTTAAATAAACATATTATATTCCTTAAGACAATAAAGTATTTACCTGGAATTTGTCATTTAAATTGCCCGCGGTTAGTATTTTTTAGGTTTAAGTATTTTTTAGTTTTTTATTTTTTTCTGTATATTAGTAGGACTGTCCTTCATTATTATACCAAAGTGAGGGCGATCTGTCAACCACTTTGTTTATAGCAGATGATTTAATCAGTCCACCTCAGTAGTTCTCGGCGAATTTTGTTTGATGGAGTCTATGGAGTCATGCCGGGTTCCTCCCCGAAGCGGCAATTTGAGTTAGGGGAACAGGAAAAAGTTACACGGAGCTAAGTCAGGAGGCTGGTCGATGGTATTTATCTCGTTTTAAACCTAAAAAATACTTAACGCGGGCAATTTAAATGACAAATTCTGGGTACTTTATCATTATTCGTTGTTATACTTAGAATTGAGTGAGTCCCTTTGATAAATTCGAAAATATTGAATTGAGAAACATGGAAAGTTACTTTTGCGACTTGTCGTTTTGTTGTTGTTGTAGTTTTTGGATACAGATTGTTGCAACCCAAAGTGAAGTCGACCGATCCTTGTTCGTGTTCTTCCATCTTTGCGGGAAGTAGTCTCTGCTTAAAAATTGAATAAACATAAGTACATATTTTGCATGAAAAACATTACGAAATTTTGACGTCCGGTTATGGGAAATTTCACTGCAGTAATTGCTGTATAATTAGTAATAAAAAAAAATTAGAACAAATTTTTTGTTTAAAAAAAAAAAAAAAAAAAAAAAAACAAAATACGTTTCCATTAAACAAAGAATGCCAAGTAAAATTAAAACTTTGCGTATCCATTAACGACGATAACGACGACGACGACGACGATGACACATCTATCAAACAGGCGAGTGAGTGAATACGTTAGATGTTAATGATGACCTCATTTTTAAGTTCTTCGAAACTTTGGAAAAATATTTAAACAAAAAATAATAATAATAATAATAAATAAAATAAAAGAATTGGTTACATGAACATGAGAACAAGCCACAGCGAAACAGCAACAGAAACAGAACCAACCAGCATATAATATCCAAATGCAGAAAAAGATTCTCGGACAAACGGGACAAAAGTGAAGATATTCATTCAAAGATTGAGAGAGAGAGAGTGATAGAGAAGAGGGACAGTTGTGAGAGGAAAGTGGGTATATAAAAAAAAAAAGCAATAAATTCCATACATTTGCTTTTACTTGCTATTAGGTTGTTGTTTGGTTTTATAAATAAATATTTGGCAACAAGTAGCAGAATGGGAAGAGAGATCCGGGGTCTTAGTAGGCATTCATATTATGATATGCGGTGGGTTGTGTGTTTGGTCTATCTATCGAGTAGATCATGATGATGATGATGCTGTAAAGAAAGAAACAAAAGAATGAACGGAACGGAACGGAACGTAACGGAAAGGAACCGTAAAGAAAGAATGTATTTCGAACAAATGACGACGGTGGATGTGCACAGATGGCTAAGACGCCGGCGGTGTAATATGGCAGGCAGGCAGCATAAACATTTCTATAGAACACCAACGGTAACAGCAACAGCATCGGCATACATTTTTGTGCCATGAATTTATAAAATAAAAATATAAAAATAAATAAAAAAAAAAATCCAAATGGTGGCACGTTGATATAAATATTTGGGGAGTGGGAACAGCTGGATAGGCTAGGCAGGCAGCACCAACCATATAGACAGACAGATGGACAGTTTAAGCAGACGGCAGACAAATAGAACTATTAGATTGTAGATAGTTGGAAAAATACTTAGATGGAGGAGAAGCTGCTGACTTGCTGTCGAACTTTTGAGTGAACCAGTGCAACAACTACTTATTCACTCATTCATTCTATCTGACTCAACTGGGTTAATAGTGTTCTTATTTTGATATTGTTGTTGTTGTTGTTGTTGTTGTTGTTTGCTGATGCCTTGTGATTAGTGTCATTCAGCAAAACTATTTCATTTTACTTTGATAGCGGAAAAAATATGCCAAATTGGTATTTCCATCACTTGCTGTTGCTTTTCCAAGTTGGAAGGAAAACATTTTGTGAAAAGGAAGTAAATAAAAGAGAAGTAAACAAGTGAATGATGGTGATGATGACATAATCCTAGAATAGATAGGCAGGCAGCAGACACAGTCCACCATAACATACCGCAACAGACTACACCACACCCATTAATGGCTGATGGCTGATGACTTCGGCAAGTTCTGTTGATTTCTTTTGAAATTCTGTCATTTTAGATTTAGAGCGACGACGTCATCATTCCCATCTATCTATCTATCTAGCTATCTATCCATTCATTCTTTCAACCGCATGTGGATCTTGATCGAAACCAAGTAGATAATATCTTAGTTCTTGTTTTTGTTTTTTTTTATATATTTATTATTTAGCAATTCTTAAAGCGAAAAATAAAAAGAACAAACTAAGTGAACCAGTTCAACCGGTTCGTTCATTTACTATTCACTTAGTTGCTTAGTGTTCTGGTTCTTCATCGTTCATTGCTTGCTTTAGTTTGCTTTAGCTTGCTATATAAGCTTAGAATGAGGCGGCGGTGGCGGCGGAGGTGAAGATTAAGAAGTGGGAGTGGAGTGGAGTGGAGTGAAGTGAAGTGAAGTTTCTATGAAATCCAAATGAGTTATTTTTAAAGAAAAAAGATACAAGAATCAAGCAAAGACAGAGAGAGAGAGACAGAGAGAGAGGGAGGGAGGGAGACATACTGCTACTATAAACAAGAAATATATAGACACAAAAAAAAAAAAAATAGAATGAAGACAATAAAATTTATTGTTGCTTTTTAATAAAGTTTACCCGCTAAAAACTCTGATTTTTCTTAAGACTAATCAACTTACATTTCTTAGCTTAGCTTAGCTTAGAAATATGAAATCAAATTGCTCAAGAGTCGACAACAAATTTGTATTGCGTAATGTGGTTATAACTGTCTATAAGAAGGAAACATGGAGACTGAGAACAGACAACGACAATATAAGTACACTCAATAAAGCCGCACGGGAAATATAAATAAAGTATCATAAGCATAAGTATGTAGTACATAATAGAAATCTGTATATATTTAAATTGGTTGGTTGGTTCGTTGTTGGGGTTTCTTCTCCAACAAAAATTCATGAAACAAAAACGGAAAGGCACAATAAAAAAACAATATAACCTTCATTCGGTTCCATTAAATCTCCATTATACCTTTCACATATTTACGATTCAAAGAAAATGTAAAACTTATTAAAAATCAAGGTGTCGTCGTAACGAAATCACTGAATGACAATTTTAAAGTATCAGTGAACAAAGTTTCAAAGTTAATTCATCCAATATCGTTTGAAATACACATAGGAATCAATTGAAAGTTTCCAATCTTAAACACCACTGATAATTGAAAATTTATAGCCTATTCAAGTTGCTTGATGGATATCTAATGTCAAGTCACCCAGAAGTGGTCTAAGTATTTAATAAATCTGACACCTTTGAAATCTTAACAAGTCTAAGTCCCCAAGTTCCAGAGGATCAAGTTGGTAGTTGGTCTTTTGTGTTATTGTGGGTGAACTGACATGTGGCTACATACATATGTTTTTATGAGATTTATAAATTGTTTTAGTAATCCAAATATTTTTTGATCTTATGTCTTCGATAAAGCTATCGTTCTTTTGTAATTTTGGCAAGTTTAGTATATATTTCTAGTTAAAAAATATTTCTTCCTTCTATTGAAAAATTATGGAGTTCTAACCTATGACATGTTGGATTTCTGTAAGAATTTCCTTCATTATATACGAACATGTTGACAAGTTCCATAAAGCCTATTCACATCACTTCTTCTCCCTGTATGTCTCTGTCTAAGCTATATAAAAACTAGTAAGAACGTTATCTTCGACTATGCCGAAAATGAAATACTCTTCACGGAATATGTGTGGGAGGTACCATCCTTAATGGTCCGATTCGGCTGATTCTAACAAATATCCTGCATCTGTCTTGGAAACGAATAGTGTCCAAGTATCAGGTCGATAGGACAAAAAACAAAAAAGTTTTTCTAATAAGAACCTGAATACAAATGGGTGGTTTGTATTGGAGGTACCCCACCTAGTGATCCGATTCGGCTGGTTCCGACAAATGTCCTGTGTCTGTCTTGGAAACTAATAGTATCCAAGTTTCAGATCGATAGGACAAAAAACAAAAAAAATTTTTCTATATAAGAACCTGAATTCAAATGGGTGGTTTCAGCTCTCTAGCTCAAAAACTGAGAAAGTAGTTTGCATACGGACAGACAAATATGGCTTAATCAATTCGTCTAATCGAGCTGATCAAGAATGTATATACTTTATGTGGTCTCTTTTGTCTCCTTCTGCCTGTCACAAACTTCATGACAAACTTATAATACTATTCACTCCCGTGAAGAATTTAAAATACAAGAAAAAACAGTAAAGTAATCTTAAATCTAGAAAGACAAAATGACGCCACATGCTTTTGATGATGATCATAATCACAAACAGCATCATAAACATCAACATCATCATCATCATCTTTATCTTTCTATAGAAACACTATCAAAGACACAAATGCTCTTCTGTTGCCACCTTCCCGCCTACACTAACCTTTTACTTGATACAATGTCGACTAACGAGGAAGTTAAGCTAAGATTAATAAAAGAGAAGAAAAAAAAAAAAAACAAAAACAACTAAAGAAGAAACAAGAAGCTTTTATCGTATTAATAAAAGATTTGATTCAAAATTTTTGTAAAGCAAAAGAAAACTTGAGAAAAAGCAAATGATACTAAAATAAACTCACCTTTTGCAATATTATTGTATATATATATATATATATATTTTTTTTTTTTGTAGTTTGGATGGAAAGAAATATAATATTTAAGATAAATTTTTAGGCAACACTACTGAAAACTGCGGTAAACGAACTCCCTTGCAACACTGGCAAACTGAACTGAACTCGACACAAACACGTCAAAGGCAAATGAACGAACGAATGAATGAACCAAAAAAAAAAAAAAACAAAAAAAAATAGAAAAGGAAATAAAAATATACATTACAGAATTGTAGTAACGCGGTTTAGTTAGGATTGTTTGTTGGATGTTTGCCTGCTGCTGCACTGTTGCACTTTGTGGATGGTGAACTAAAGGAAGATTTGCTTTTGTGGTTATGGCAACAGCAGCACAAGCATTGGCTTAGCTTGGTTGGTTGGTCGATGAAGATGTAGTACATTAAGATGTGGAAATGGATGGAGCACAGTTGGAGACGACTGCTGGTACCGCTTTTGTCTAATATATTTGTATAAACATACATACATACATACATACATGCATATGTATGTATACCCATGATAGGGGGAGATCTAAAGTGCAACAACAAGGGAATATGGAAAAGGGAAAAAACAGTTGAAAATAGAAAAGCAAAAGCAAAGTAAAGTGTTAAAGGTGGTGGTGGTTGTGGTGGTGCGATTGTGACTTCAGATACAGAAACAGATACAATTGTACTGAGCTGATCTGAGTTGAGTTGAGTTGAGTTGAGGTGAGCTGTGCTTGCGGTTGCAGTTACATTGAATGTTGTGACTGGGTTAGAGATTGTTTATTTTTGTTTTTTGGTTGTAGTATTACCCATTGCATTTCGTACATTGCACTCGCAAAAAGTACTTGATGGATAGATTGGTAGATAATGAAGTTAGAGGGGAATGGTGAGGATAATAATGATGATGATGATGATGATGATGTTGTTGCAGTAGCAGTATTTAAAACCACATGAAAGTTTTGGATCCTTTATATTTTCATACCCCTTTTTTTTTTGTTTTTGTAACCTTTATTTTAATGATATTTATTTATTTTTTTTTTAAACAAATAAAATGCTTAATAGAGAAAACAAAATGTGGAACCTTAAAGTTTTTGAGTTACAATATTCCATCTATGTCCTGATATACATGCATGCATACTTATGAATGAAGTTTTCTTCATATGCATTTTAGATCTAAACTCTTGTAACATTAGAATATATAAAAAGAGGGAAAATTTGGATCAATCAACAAATCATTCCAATTGAAAAGTTTCATAATAAAATCAGATTAAATAATTTTTCTTTGCTTATAATAAATTTCTCAATTTTTTGAATTTAAATTCATTGAAATTATAAGAATTGTTAACGTCTTCTGTCTCTAAACATATAACCTTGCTACGGAATAGACCACTTTCATCTACCTTAAATGGGAATGGTTTTCCTATAAAATATTGTTAAAACAATCTAATATTAATACTCACAATACAAAGGGTAATAGGCAACTTTGCTCCCGCTGTCTCTATTAGAAGCTCTGGTTAACATGATAGGATACAATAATTTTTAGAGTTTCTTTCCATGATGTAGACAATATCATGCAGAAATCTGTTCTGCTTTTTATCTTACCACAGTCTTAACCATTTTACGAGCATTCACAATTCACATTGTTTATTACATTTTGGATTTTTTCATATCATCACCCACCTATCCAAAGTCTTATGATTAAATAGTTACCACTGGAGTGATATGTATTGGGACATTATCATATCCAATATCCAAGGTAATGGGTCTCTGACATTCATCTTAGATAAAACGAATTTGAATTCAATTGAGACATTAGAGGAGTTTGCACTCCACACCATTGTACCCCATCCCGGTTATGATGACTGGTCAAATAATGTGTTTCTTTCTTTCTTTCTTGGGCAACTGAGCACATTGAGTTTAAATAAATATTATCACTTAATGTAATTGAAGTCCTTCAGTCTTTTTACTAAGGCTAAGCTATCGGTCCTCGGGCTATATCTCATCAATCGTAATAGGTAGAAATGTGAAATTTTCACAGAATGTGTAAATCTATCTAAAACTAATAATTTAAAGGGGTCCTCTTACAAGAAACATTTCGGTTTGTATGGCAGCTATGCGATCCAGTAATCCCACAATCTTGAATCGTTGGTGGCTCTACATCAGAAACTTATACTGTCGAAATTTCAGTTTGAACGGACCACTAGGGAGGGAACCTCCCATACAAACCCCCATTACAATTCAGGCTCTTATTCGGAAAACTTTTTTGTTTTTTGGACTATTGAACTGAAATTTAGATAAGTTTCTGATAAAGGCTCGGTATATTTTTTGGAATCAGTCAAATCAAACCCCAATCTGGTACCGAACCCTCCGTGTACGAGTCTGACTCGCACTTGGCCGATTTTTTATTGTTGTTAACATGAAACCTTTCGTTCGTACGTGTGAATCAAAGGTTTTTTTCTTTAATTTTGTTCGGGTTTAAAATTGTAGATTGATTGGATACAATATTATAAGTATATTATTATGCATTATTTATGAACGAATATCAGAAATATTTGCTAATTGTAAACATTATTACATAAAACAATTTTGTTTTTTTCTCTTCTTTTTTTATTGTTTTGATTTCTATTTTCGAAATGATGATAATCGTTATTTATTGTATATCTTTAATACGAGTAATTGTTTTTTTTTTTTTTCAATCATGAATTTTTTCATGCATTTAAATTTGTTTTGATTGCTTTTGACACGTAATAGAGAGAGAGAGTCCAATTACAAATATAATACTTAATAATAATAAAAGTAATAATGACACACAACAAATGGATCAACAATTAAATTGTTTATATGAAATTAAATGATTTTTTCATTAAATATAATAAAAAAAAAAAAGTAAAGCAAAAATCATCATTTAGAAATATAATATTGTATGTAGTATTAAAATTTCACATATGGTTGAGTGTGAGATATTTAACTGTAATTGTGAGATATTTATAATGTATAAAAAACCACAGAGGTCTCAGACCATGTCAAGTTGTATCTACATACATACAAATGTATTTAGTTCGAACATGTCTCATTTTTTTAAACTGAAGAAGGTGAAATTTGTTACTTTGTGTTCTTTTTCTAGTATTCGAAAATCAATCAAACAGACGACATATTTTTAGATTTTCTTAATTGAGAAATGATACACATGTTTTATACAAATCAGTAATGATAAAGGTAAAAACATTATAACACCACACCATGGGAAATCATACAAAATGTAAGAGCAATCAATTTAGTTGGTTAGTTTTTAAGAGATTTATAGATGCAATTTGCCATATTTTGTATTCTTCTTTCTATCATGTTAAAAGTTACAACCTTTTGCATTTACAGTAATATATTTTATAAACTATTTTATTTCCATATTGCATTAAGATATTTCATCTTTGGATTTATCAACAACCAGTGGTTGATGATGATGATACATATTTTATAAAACATCACAAGCTCAGACAGATTTAATGGAAAAATTAAACGAAATTGTGTTTTTTTTTTTTTAAGAATTTATTCACCTAATATTTTCACATTTAATACCACAATTCTGAGTCAGACAAAATAACGAACGATAATTTGTTATGCACTGTCAGTCGAACATATTCGTATGTACATACAAGTATAGACAGACAGTGAGACAGAGACATATGGATCGATACAGTAATGCATTTGCATAAAATAACTGTATAAATATAAGAATGAATGGTGGCGGTTTGCGGTGTTATTATTAATAGTGATGATGATGATGATGATGACGATAGGGAAAATGAGAGACAAAGAGTAGAGAGTATATCTGTGTATCTTATGTTATGATTGCGATAGTGAAGGGCGACATTGCTTTACATTTGTCATGCTCGACATGATGTTATTATTACTTTATTATTATTATTATTATTTTTGTTTTGTTTTTTTTTTTATTGTACTTGTACTTATATTGTATTCAAAATGAGGAGAAAACCAAAACAAAACAATATAAATAAAAAATAAAGAAATTAATACAATAAAAGACAATAATTAATCATCGAAATAAAAATAAGAAAGACCAACAAACGTATTACTGTAAATATAAAATAAAACTAGAAAGAAGGTTATCTTCGACTATGCCGAAGATGAAATACTCTTCACGTGATTTGTATGGAAGGTACCCTCCTTAGTGGTCCGATTTGGCTTATTCCGACAAATGTCCTCCGCCTATCCTAGAAACTGATAGTATCCAAGTTTCAGGTCGATAGGACAAAAAACTAAAAAGTTTTTCTAATAACAATATGAATTCAAATGGGTGGTTTGTATGGGAGGTACCCCCTCTGGTGATGCGATTGAGCTGGTTCCAACAAATGTCCTGTGCCTGTCTTGGAAACTGATAGTGTCAAAGTTTCAGTTCGATAGGACTAAAAACGCAAAAGTGTTTCTAATAAGAACTTAAATTTAAATGGTTGGTTTATATGGGAGGTACTCTTCCTAGTAGTCCGATTCGTCTGTTTCCGACAAATGTACTGCACCTATCTTGGAAACTTGTAGTGTGCAAGTTTCAGATTGATAGGACAAAAAACAAAAAAGTTTTTCTAATGAAAACCTAAATTTGGGTTTGTATGAGAGCTATAACATTCAGTAACTCTTGAGTCTTGAAATTTACGCATTTCCTTCCATAAGACAAAAAACAAAAAATTTTTTTTAATAAGAACTTGAATTTTCTCTCTCTCTCTCTCCCTCTCTTTCTCTCTCTCTCCCTCTCTTTCTCTCACTCTTTCTCTCCCTCTCTTTCTCTCTCTCCCCCCTCCTCTCTTTCTCTTTACCTCTTTCTCTCTCTCCCTCCTCTCTCTCTCTCCCTCCTCTCTCTCTCTCCCTCCTCTATCTCTCTCCCTCTCTCGCACAGTCTCTCTTTCTTTCTCTCTCTTCCCCTTCTCTCTCTTTCTATCTCTCTCTCTCCCTCTCTCGTTCTTCTCTCTCCCCTCTCTCTCTCTCCCTCTCTTTTTTCTATCTCTCGCTCTCTGTCTCTCTTTCTCTCCCTCTCTCTTTTTCTTTTCTCTCTTTCTCTCTCTCCCTCTCTCTCTCCGTCTCTCTCTCCGTCTCTCTCTCTATCTCTCTCTCTTTTTCTCTCTCTCCCCTCTCTCTCTCCCTCTCTTTCCTTCTTTCTCGCTCCCCCGCTCTCTCTTTCTCCCTCCCCCCGCTCTCTCTTCCTCTGTCCCCTTCTCTCTTTCTTTCTCTTTCTCTCTCTCTCTTTCTCTCTCTCTCTTTTTCTCTCTCTCTCTCTTAAGTTGGGCTTGTTTTTCTGATTTATTTATAATATATATATATAAATTTATTTATATTTCTTCTTCATTGATCTTTATTATTATTTTTATATTATTACGTCTATCTATTCATCATTTTCTCCTATGTTCCTAATGAGTTTAATACAGAAATTGTTTCAGATAGACAAGAGAATTACATTTAAATGATTTAGTAAATTAAATTGAATTTAGTATTTATCCCTTTATAATAAATGTATATAAAGTATTTTAATAATAAATATAACCTAATATGTATGTTTAAAAGTGGGGTGCTTGTTGGGTGCCATAATGTAGCATAATGAATTATTGTGCGCGATAAAAACAAGTTTCTCATACTAAAATCTATTTTTAAATGATTTTTCTATGCTTTTATTTTAAAAGAAAAAAACTAATCAACATATGCAACATATGTATTTCTTTTGAGTTTGAGTATGCATAATCTTCTTTTATTTCTCATTATACAATATATGATGATGAATATATACTTATAAAATATAAAAAAAAATATATTTATGTATGTTGATTAAGTTGTTGCCCTTGAAATATTATATTTAGATGCTTAACAAAATTGGAAACAATCAAATATTAAAATAAATTTAAAACAAAAAAAGGAAATATTATTATTGTATTTCATTTTACTAAATATTTTACTTTAAATGCAAAATTAAAACATTCAAATTTGTATCAATTCCACATTCGATTGATGTTAACCTTAATCTGATGATTCAATTCATTAATATCACAATAAATAAACTTATTTCAAGAATGATTTACCTCGTAAACATGATGTAACACAATTAGATTGATTCCCTATGTAATTTTCATTTATAAAGTTTCAAATGACTTTCTTTGTTTGCTATACGCACATCATCCAATAAAGTATATATGGATTTGATAAGGCGTGATGATGAGAATCAATTGATCAATTTATTATTCACATTAATGATACAAACACGTTCCGCCGCTAGTATTATTCAAAACAATGGTCTTCCATTACTGGAAGTTGTAGCTATCATTTCATTCTATATGATATTCTACTTCAGATGTGGTATCCATGAATAATCTAAAATTATATTGAATTCAAACTAAAGCAAAAAAAATTAATTTCTTTTCCTTGTACTTTGTGTACAATTCAATCAAGAAGAAAACATGGTGCGCCTAAAAGCATACAATAAAAATATACAATACTATACAATAAACAGGAAATTCATTGATGCATATATACAAACACACTCACACTCGCTCCCACACACAGTCACAGAAAGTAAAAAAGTCAATGACACTAATACAAATATTAATGCCATTTTTCCATTTACTACTCCCCTTTGCTCTTTAGAATTTTTGCTAGAAAATGAAAGAAAGGAAAAAGTTTTTTTTATTTTTTTTTATTTATTTTATTTATTTTTTAAAGACGCCTGCGAAAAGTTTGGTGAACTTTTTATTGATTTCAGTGATTGTCTTTTTTTTTTTTATATACATTGACCCATGTATCAAACTTTTAAGCTACATTTTGTTCTTGTTTTTTTTTTTCCTTTCTTTCCATTGATTTCAAGTATTAGAATTCTGATGTGGAAAATAATATGAATTGAAAAAAAATTTGTGATATAAGTATGTAATACGATTACCTACATTATTGTATTAAATATGTAAATAAGATTTTGCTTTTTGTTAAGTTACCACTAAAAACATCTTTAATGGAATGGAATTTTTTAACAAACATTAAAAGTTTATCGTTTGATACAATATATTAAAATATTTAAAATAATCGAATGGAAATTTTGGTTTTGGAATTTTGTTTTTTTAATTTAATTTATTAGGAACATTAAACCACTTTAAAATATAAAATTATATTGTTGTGAGGACTGAGTGAAATTACAGAGATTGATTTTTAAACATTTTGAAGAAAGTAGAAATTTTTTAATTGATGGTTAATAAGTCGTTTTAAAGAAATTTTTTTTTTCGGATTTAAAGCACCGTCCTAGTTAGTGACTCAGCTAGAGGATTTTGGGTGGGAGAGAAACCTGTATACCTGGAGAACTGAAAGCATGCTGAGGTCATTATGAAGCGTTCAGTTCCTGATGACCCCCAGGAGGCATTGGTGATTGTCCTGAGGTGAGGGTCTTATTTTGTATGACCTGTATTTTGCTCGATAGAAATGGGATATCATAGTTCCAGGAAGGAGCAACACTTTACTGGTAAATTAAGAGCTTATTTTCGAAGCTAAGCTTACTCCTTTTGCACCGAAACCGATTCAGCATTTTCATTAAGTAGGAACAGAATCGAGCATTGGTGGTGATATTATTGATTGATTTCTATATTTATAATGTAGAATGTTTTAAAAAGACATCGAAGAACTGAGTTACCACTTAGAATTACTACATATGTTCGTGAACATGAACATGAAGAGCAGCTTTGAGCAGCTGTTTTTAAACTGTGGTCCGTGGAGCCCTTGACTAGGTTTGGAATGGAATCCAAGGCAAAACCAATATGGTGCTATTTATTGTACCACATAAGATAAAGAACCACTGCGAATTTCTTGATATATAAATAGATCGGCGCACCACTTGTTTCGTGTTAAATTAAACAATGGAAATGATTCAAAAAGTTGGAAAAGAAGTCGGTCAAAAAAAAAAAAAAGGACCAGAACTTTTATCCTCCCACATCTAATAGTAGACAAGTTCTTAACTTTGAACTGCCAGTTTGTCTCCCCATTTTGATTACATTACCATATCTCATCGTATATCATATTTGTTCCTTAACACAAAAAAAAAAAAGAAGAAATCTCTTCATATTATTGTATGTTTTTATTGCTTTGTCTGCATTATTTTCTGCTTCACAATTTTGTCTTGGTTCTTTTTCCATTCCCATTCCCATTTTTTTTTTTGTTTTTTTTTTTTGTATTTTGGATTCTGTGTTTATTGTTTGACTAAGAAAGAAGAGGGAGGGTGCATGTAGAATGCAATAATGTATTGTAGTAATATGCCGGCAGCTAAATTTTGTATACAAATTTTATATCTTTGCTTTGTATCCTTGCCGCCTGCCTGCCTATCTGTCTATGCGTCTGTCTGTCTGTCTTTCTGCCCCACTGTTTTTCCTGTTTGTCGTCGCATGCTTGATAGCAATCAGTCAAGCATTTTATTTTTGTTTTACTCCCTATTCCTATAGAAGACAAACTGAAATGGATTGAAATTGTTTTGGATGAATCATCAATGAATTTGTTGTGTTCCATTGCGTAATCAAGTTTTTTCCGTAATCCCAAAAAAAATATAGGAAATTTATTTATAAATCTTTTTCGACAAATAATAATTTTTCATCGTTGTATAATACATTGTAGGGTAGAGTAGGGTATCGGTTTAGTATTAAAAGCTTAAGTATTTACATATTTTACTTTACGCAATTTATTGATTTTTCAAGCAGACTCTCGTATACAAAGATGAGACCAGATTTTGTTATTCTGTTGTGACCACGATTGCTTCAGCTATCCATCCATCCATCTCTCTCACTCTCTCTCTCTCTCGCATACACACAAACTTTCTGTCATATATAAATACTGTTAATGGCAGCCAATATTGAATGGAGTAGTTGAAAAGAGAAAGCAAACGAAAGAAAGGAGAGAATGCAAGAGAGCTCACGCATTCACAAAAAAAAAAAATATAAAAACATTATGTCAGCAGGAGCAGCTCCTGCAGTAATTTCTGTTCGGGTTGGTGACTCCTTTTTCCTAACCTCGCGTTCAACAATAAAAGTCTCCTGGCCTTTTTGTTTGTGTTTGCCAACGAACCTACAGGAATTCAAAAACGAGTTAAAATACCTGAACATACAAACAAGGATAACGACAACAGAAAACACATTCCTTTACTGAGTCCCTGAGTCCTGCCCTGCTTCTACTATTACATAATGATGATGATGATGATGAGATGACGCCATGTTTTCTTAAGGGGCGCGCAGTATTTTGTAATGCAAAGTTTCATGTTATGTTTTGTCCTTTCATTTGATGTTGTGAACAATATTTTTTTTTTTTTCGCCCAAAAGCTAAAGAAACCCTTCACAGAGAATTTATTTAATACATTGGTTCTTAAACTGTGTTCCTGGGGGCTATAACATACATATATGTATATTTATTTTTATCAACTTTTTATAACAAAAAATTAATAGAATAGATGAAGAAGTCCAGCCACAAATTAAGTTTTATGAAAGGCGCAATGTAGCTAATTTTAGGAAGAGGTCCTCAAAAGAAATCTTGTACTGTCTGTCCCCTCTTTTGGATCTGCTTCGTACAAAAATTTTATCTGGAGGATCCACCTAAAATTTTTTGTACAACTTATTTGTATAGACAGAAAAATAAAAGCGTTTAACTGAACTGTGTCGATTGGATTCTCCAAATAATTAAAAAACAAACTTTCTTAATGGTTCTGTTTATTCCAATATTTTCAGTTTTTTTAGATCTACAAATGATGACGATGATACTTTTTCTTCTCTTATTCTTCATTCTTTCTGTGTTTTTTTCTTTCTCAACTTTTTCTTTCCAATAATAGCTTCACCTTGTCGTAGTTCCTTTGACTTTTACAAAACATGATGAATGTTATGTCGGTGGAGTTTGAGAAGTTTATATTTTATTCAATTGTCCTCCAGTTTGATTGGATCAACAAATATGGGAAACTTGACAGGCATTTCTCGCCCGCATGATGACTACGATGATGATGACTCATACAAAATTTGTATTTGTTGGCCAGAAACCACCCCAAAATTGTTGCCGCCGGTTTGAGTTAGAACTTTATTTGTCATTCATTCGAATGTTATCCTGTGTGGGAACTTTAGACTCTTGTTTTTATATTTCTCTCTCTCTCTGTCTCTCTATGCGCGCACTCTCTTTTCTAATTTGTCTCATGTCATGAATGGTTTCTGTATCCTGTCCATAAGCACTTGTCTGTTTTGACTGAATGAAAACGAATGAAATTTCTAAAGTTTCAGATCATCTGAATGGATCATGATGTGGTTAGTTTCTCATGTCGCAAATATTGACTGAATGCTTTTCTCGTCCCTTAATTAATATTATTGGGAGTCCTTGCAAGTGCTGCGTCTATCACCATCATCTTTTCATAACCCAAAGTACTTACGGATAAAAAAGTTTAAATTGAGATTTTATATATACATATATTTGCTGCATATAAGAGGAAAGGATTTATTATCTCTCCCTCTCTCTCTCTTCCTGCCTCTCTCTGTCTCCGTTAAAACTACCGGCAACACACACACAACTGTTGCTATTGTTGTAATTTTTGTTCATGTCTATGTAAAATTTTATCATCTACTTCATAATGGTCCTTCCCACTCCCCATTACTGGTTTCCTATCCTTTCACGCTCATTTGCAAATACCGTTAATAACTTAATTGACGTTTGTTGTACTCATTAAATACACATTTTGAAGTGTTGCAAAGTTTTACATTTACAAGAAGCATCATCATTCACGGTAAATGCGTAAGAGGGGTTGGTTACTGCTAGTAATTTTCTCGGTGTATGGCAAACCATGAGAAATTTTTATCATTGTTTCTACTACTTATCAACTGTGTTTTATGTCTATCTAACTATCTGTTTTTGTCTGTCTGTCTTTGAGTCTAATATAAATTACTTTGAAGTGTTCAACAATTTTTAATGGGGCACAAGGGAGAGAAATGTACAAAATTATAGTAGTCAGTGTAGTGCATATTGCTGCCTCCCTGCCTTCCTGCTTTCCTGCCTTCCTGCCTTCGTGGGGTTGAATGTCACAGACATTGATTATAAATGACGTCAGCCACTCATATAAACACATCAGTGTTTAATGACATTTGACTTTTGTCATTAAAGCTCCATTAGAACAGTTGAGTTAAGTTGAGTTGAATGAGTATAGATTCGTTTGAATTGTTTTTGAACTGCTATTGTTGTCTTCTTATTGCCACTACAGCATTATGGCGCCAAAGAAAATGTCCCATTAAAAGTACATACTTGAATGCTTGAAGGACACCAAAAAACATAGTTCATACAGTTCATAGTTTTATAGAAAAAACTTAAACTCAAATATTTTATTAGTACAATAACAAAAATTGGTAAAGCCACACAATATTACGATATTATTTATACATTAAACATATGGTACCATAAGATATTATGCATTAGAATGGAACCAGACGTTCATCAATCAATCGGAATGTTTTTTCTTTTTATACCTCAAACTAACCGTGATTTTCCTCTTTTTATCGATTATTTCATGCATTGTCTCTATTAACCATGATTTGATCTATTATTATTATTATGTATTATATCCTTTCCAAACAATCTTCCCAAAATGTATGTATGATGTTTTCCTAGAAAATGGTATAAATTTTCTTGCTCTTCAAGATTACAAAGTGAATACAAATTCATTGCTCTAATTATTGGCATTTAATTCCATTAAATCGGACCTAGCTTTATATACCCAAGCTATCAATTTATGGGGCAATCTTTGGGTGAAGTAACTAAATAGAGTCTTTATAAGTGCAAATCTAACATATAAAAGTGCATTGTTTTTGCATTATTTGGTGTAGTCTTAATAAAAAAAAAAAAACCCATTTTCATATATACTTTTCTTAATTCGGGGGCTCCCTTTTTTTAGGGTTCCGGACCCAAAAAGTACCAAAGGAAACCCTATTGTAAAAAATTCGTTGTTCGTCAGTCCGTCCGTCCTCGGGTCATATCTCATGAACCGAAATAGCTATAGGGGCATCAGCAACAAATACTAAAACCAAAATATTTTTAAAAACTTAAAGGGATATTTTTTGGTTTGTATGTCAGCTATACGATCCAATAACCCCACGATCTTAAAATTTAGTTGGTTGGTGGTTATATATTAGAAACTTATATTGTCGAAATTTCAATTTGATCGGACTTCTAGGAAGTGGACCTTCACACAAAAACCCCAATTGAAATTTTGGTTCTTATTAGAAAAAACATTTTTGTTTTTTGTTCTACCGAACTGAAATTTAGATACTATAAGTTTCTGATATGGGTGCGGTACTTCTATTGGAATCAGTCAAATCAAACCCCAATCTGGTACGGAACCCTCCGTGTACGAGTCTGTCTCGCACTTAGCCCAATTTATTAAACTATATATTACAATAATTTTATTATTTGTTGTTCAAGCGCCAATAGAATCACACAAGCTCTCAAAATTTTAACTGTCTACCTATTATGGTTCACGAGGCAAATAGGCAGACGAAAATATTTAAAAACTACATAGTGTAAAATCATATACGAGTATAGGAAACACTTCGACTTGCTCGTAGCTGATTTTTTCTTATTCAGTATAAACTTCTTTTGTTTCCAAAAACTTCGTTGTGGTGGAGGTTACTTTCCATACAAACCATACATTAAAACACAGATTTTTATTATAAAAACTTTTTTGTTTTATCTCCCATCGAACTGAAATTTGGAAACTATAAGATCTTAGTCCTTCTCCACCAACCAAGGGAATCAAGATCCTGAGTTTACTGGCTCGTATAGCTTCCATACAAATAAAATAAAATACATTGTTGGAATTCTGTGTGTGCACTGACCTTGAATGTTCAATCACACGAGCGTGTGATAACTAAATAGCCAAAATTAACATGCTTTTTAGGGCTCCGGACCCAAAGGCTTCATTGTCCGTCCGTCCGTCCTCGGATCATATCTCATAAACCGCAATAGCTAGAGAGTTAAAAATTTTCATAGAATGTGCAGTTTTACCGGGCTTCAGCAACAAATACCAAAAGTACAGTATTTCCAAAACCTAAAAAAAAAAAATTGGGGACCCAAATTTAAAATTAACTGAAATCAACAAAAAAAAAAAAAAAAATGAGCGACCCGCAGAAACATGATCAAATACATGGCAACTGTGATGAACAGTCAGTCAAAATTTACATATAAAATTTGCGGCATATTATTTCACATGTAGCAATGTGTTTGTTGTCAAATAGTTGCCTCATATTCTCGATCTAAAAAAGAAAAAATATATATCATTGGCATTTACTAATAATAATTTTTTCATTTGTTTTTGATTCATTTTCAATAAGACAAAGCGAAAATGCCGAAAGAAATAAGAGTAAAAGTTTTCAAACGTCCACCAATAAAATACAAAAAGACTGTCAAAGGAGATTCTTGTAAAATTTGTGCAAATATAATGGAGAAAGAGACGGACATGCTATTTTGGAGCTGCCAGCATGCCATTCACAAAAAATGCTACGATAAATGGCAAAAGGCAATGGGCTGCTGTCCAATATGTAAATTGCCGATCAAGAAACTGAACATGGTTGGAGATAACTGTGTCCACTGTTTCGAGACCATGACCCCAGATAACATTTATTACATTTCTTGTGGTCACGCTTTACATCAGATGTGCATACAACCATATATAGAACAGAAACTTCCCTGTCCGTTGTGTCGCGCTTACTTCTAAGAGGTCGCATAAAATAATGGAGCATCGATAAATTGGGTAAAAAAAATACCAAATATCTTTGACATCATTTATGTTTTACAATACATAGTTACATTATTTGAGTTTGTTATTATAATTCTTGTCTTCCGTCAAAGTAACAATTAAAGACAATCAATGTTGAATACAATGTCAAGCAATTTTATAGATTTATTCAAAGAGTAAAGGCCAAACTCCATACGATGCTGTGCTTTCTACTTGTTTCAACGGTACAAGATCCACAACTTGTATTAGATGCATGAACGTTTTGGAGTTCGAATTGGTAGTACCTCGGGTACGAAGTCTGACCAGAGGCTATTTTCTGGTACCACGGGTGGTCAGGAGCCCACGGAACTTGTTTCCGTCCTGGCCAGCGGGTACGGCCCCCTTGTGGGAGTATCGTGGTGGTTGTGGTTTAATACCCAAATGCGGGTAGAGTAATAACTCGACGTGGAGTTGCGTTATACAACCGGGTGCTGTGACCCAGAGAGCAGCAGAGGTTTAAGGTGGGCCTCGCTCCCCACCAAGGAGAGAGTCATATTTACCAAAATAAATATGACTTAAATTTGGGACCTGCGGATATATATCCAAGGGGACGTTGATTGACGTTTATCAATCCATGTGCTTGGCACCGTGTTCTTAAGTCTTCACAGACAGGCGAGCACGTAAAACACTGGTACTTCATTGTCACGCTTTACATCAGATGTGCATACAACCATATATAGAACAGAAACTTCCCTGTCCGTTGTGTGGCGCTATACATCTGTTAGAATCAGCCAAATCGGCTAACTAGGAGAGGTACCTCCCATACGAACCCACCATTCAAATTCAGGTTCTTATTAGAAAAACTTTTTTGTTTTTTGTTCTATCAAACTGAAATTTAGACATTATAAGTTATTGATATATGCGCGGTACATTTGTTGGAATCAGTCAAATCGGACCACTAGGGGAAGTACCTCCCATACAAACCACAATCTGGTACGTGTACGAGTCTGACTAGCACTTGGTCCATTTTTTTTATTATTATTATTTTGATTTAGTAAGTTGCATACCAAATTTTTTTGGGCTCCCACCACTTCATTTTCTAATCTGAAAGTTTTATCACGTGTCAAAAATTCCATCAGAAACGGACTTCATTAGGAGTGTTTAAGAAATGTTACAATTAGGAACAAACAAAACAAGTTTTACACATAAAATTTAAAGAAAATAGATTCTTTATATGTATAATTGAAAATTAAATAATATAAAACAAATGCCTGTAAATGGGAAAACTTCGGCTCTTGTTATATTCATTGCATGTTGTTTCTGGTAAACATTGATATCCCATAAGCTTCCCCAAGTAGTCGAGAAGTTTCTGCAGTAGTTTCCATTACATAGAACCCCAAATATCTGGAAAAATTAATGTGTTTTTTTTTTTTTTTTGTCTTCAAATTCATTCTTTGTATGATAATTAAATCAAGTCAAGTTCCGATTTGTTGAAAACTAATAAGTATTGTAGATAATTGAATCAAAATAAATCTAAAAATTGGAAAATAAAATAAAAATAAAATTAAGAAGAATAAGAAATGAAACATTTCTATTTAAATGAAATTCTTCTTACAAGCAACCAGTGATGATTCACACGAAATTCATATAAATTTAATATTCATAATGGTAAATCATCATCATTTTTGATGATTCATGAATGCAACATTTTTTTGTGTTTTAGCTTTAAATTTGTTCCAAAAATAATATTGCTTTTTCTATCTACCATACAACCAAATCAATTTCATTTCTTAATTATGAGTAATGAAAATAATTTCATTTCCAACAAAAAGAAAGAAACCGAAGAGACACTTATTTATAATACTTTTCTTTTGTATTTACAATAGAATTTGACTCTCCTAAAAATATGCAATGCATTTAAAGATCCCATTCTCACCAAATCTGAAACACAATTTCCATTATTTTGGGGCCTTAAATAAATGGCTTCTTAGTTGATTGTTTACTAAACACTTAAGTACTTAGTAGTGGTTACAAATAAAATCTATAGACAGACATGTTAGGATGAGGTTGATTTGATTCTACACACTTGAGTTTGCTGCTTTCTTCGTTCTTTGTTTAACAATACAATTTAAGTTAGCTTTTTGTTTTTGTATACATGATGCTATTGCCTGCCACATTATTATACTTCAGACAAGATGCAGATTTGTTTAATGTTCACTCACACATCCAAGCACAGGATAAAATTATCCTACAAAAACAAAGTTTAAGTATGTTTTTCATATTAGGAGAAGAAAAGTCTTCTTTACATTGTCATGAATTTATTCTTAGCTTCAATATCTTTCTTTCTTCCACTCCATCATTCTATTTATCTATCTACTCGTATCTACTTATCTATCTGTTTAAGTTAAGCACTTTTGATTATTCATACCGAGTATATTGTTGTGATTTTGTTATTAATATCCTTGGCCATTGTTTGACAGACAAAATTCAGAATCATCTCAATTCTTAACAATGAAATTTTTAGCAAAAGATTGAAGAAGAATTACAATAAGAATATTAGTTTGAAAGAACCTTACTTGAAGTTCTTCTTCTGTTAATATGAATAGAAGTTTCTTCTTAGAAAATGAATATTGATTCAAAAAAGTATTCTGCATTTTTATTATTCAAAATATTTAACAAATAAGATGTAACATTAAAAATTCTTTCTAATAAAAAACGATTCAAAGGTTCATTTGAATCACATTTGATAATAAGAAATTATGCTTACTTATTTATTCAGTAATATGACGATGATGATGACTTACGTTTACATAATATCTTTTCATTTTTGATATAATGAAAAATTGTCTCAGAGAATCATCAGGATTGAAGAAAACTGACTAATTTTACTAGCGCCATCTTATGTCTGTTAATTAGTATAGTGGGCAGCAGTTAGATGGTGCAACAATAGAGGGCGCAGCAGTTAACGAAACAATTGATTTAACTGTGATTTAGATCAGGATTTTAGATCGGAATGCTAGGGAACCCTATTGCAGAGACTTCGTTGTCCATCCGTCCGTCCTCGGGCATCGTCCTCATTAACCGTAATGGCTAGAAAGTTGATTGAATTTTTACAGAATATGTAGTTCTATCCGCGCATCAGCAACAAATACTAAAACTAAAATATTTTCAATAACTTAAGGGGTCCTCATAGAAGAAACATTTTGATTTGTATGGCAGCTATACGATCCAGTAATCTCACGATCCTGAAATTTAGCTCGTTGGAGGCTCTACATCAGAAACTTATACTGTCGAAATTTCAGTTTGATCGAGGTGCTAGGGAGGGTACCTGCCATACAAACCCCTGTTAAAATTCATGTTCTTATTCGGAAACCTTTTTTGTTTTTTGAACTATTTAACTGAAATCTAGACACTATAAGTTTCTGATATAGGCGCTGTACATTTGTTGGAATCAGTCAAATCGGCCATCTAGGAGAGGTACCTCCCATACAAACCCCAATCTGATACAGAATCCTCCGTGTACGAGTCTGATTCGCACTTGGCCGATTTTTTTAAACTACAAGTATATTTTATTATTCCTAAATTCTTCAGTACTATTTACAAGAAAAATATGAAGACATTTGAAATATGGAAATTATTAAGCAAGAAAGGATTGTGTCAATTATGTTAATCAAATCTTCATCTTCCTTATCTTTTAATTTTTCTTCAATTTGTCCAAATGTGGTATATTTCTTTAAGTTACTGTTTATGATGATGATGATGACAGCTCATGTGTCATGTGCTATGTTCTTCCTCTTTTTAATCAAATAATTGAAATTGATGAGGAAGAAAATGGCAAAAAAGAAAGTGCATATATATAATAGTAAAGTATGTTGTCCTTTTAATGGTGCATATCAATATTGAATGATGGTTAAATTTACGACTTTCTACTTAGCAAAAAGGACATTCAGTGCAAAATGTGCGTGACACATCAAATGCCAATGTTCTGTCGTCATATTTTTGTTATTATATGCTTTCATTTGGAAATCATCAGAACATGAGAACAGAAACAAAAAAAAAAAAGAAAAGAAAAGAAAAACATGTAATTGAAAGTAATGGATGGTTATGGGTGTGAGAGATGGTTTCATGTTCTTGGCTGAGTCACCGCCCGTGTAGTTTGTCCTTTGTTCTTACCTTGAGTCAGTTATTATCCTCTTCTTTAGTTCGTTTAGTTTCTATAATTCCATGCATTTAACAAATTGTTTTTATAGATTTTGTTTGCTCTCTTTCTGTCAAATGCCATAAAAAAAAGAAAACACCAACCAACCCAATCCTCTTCTCATATCATAACATATTTTTTTATTGGTTTCACATTTTCTTAATTTATTTTCTACTTGGTTTTTATTACATTTTTGGCCATTAGACGATGATTATGATGATGATGATGATGGCGTTCTGTCCGTCTGTCCTCTGTGTTTTTCGTCAGCGTTTATATTTGTTGTATGTATTGTGTGTGGATGGATAAATGAAATGAATTCCTGTCACAAAATGCTACTACAACTAACCATGTTCTATTACACTAAACGTAAACCAAAATGTTGTTGTGGTGGGATAAACATTCAACGCAGTTTGGGTTAAGCCTGACAGCCTAACAGCCTGTGCCTGCATGTGCCTTCCTTTCATTTATTTTTAAAACATTTCTGTACTCTCCCATCTGTCCCCATTTTTCAGTTGTGTTCTGTCTTTTCTTTGTGCTGCCTAACATGTCAAAAGGCAATTTGGCGCTTTTTTGCTACCCTCTGCTGCATATGCTGCTTCTGCTGCTGCTCCTTCTTTCCAATCATCATCATCATCATCATCATAGTCGTCGTTGTCATCGTCGTCATGTTGCTTGCCACTATTCAACGAATTAAACGACCCGACCCGACCGACCGACCGACCTATGTACATTTATATGGCAGCCTGGCCTCCTCCACAACTGTGCAGTTGTAGTTTATTTTAAGTGTCTTTGCATTTTGCTTCGTGTTGTTGCTCCTTTGGCACCATTTTACGGTCATAATCTCTATGTTTTTTGCCTTTTTTTTTTTGTTTTTTTGTTTCCTATTCCACTTCATATTCCAATTGCTGCAACGTCGCACATTTTGCACCCTTTGCTAGCATTAGCATTCCTGTTTTAAATATTCTGCAGAAAATATTTACTAAGAAGAACCAGCACAAGAGCATTTAAAATTTCTCTTGATATTTGTAATATATTTTAAAGAGAAAATAATATATACACATCCCATTTAATTATTGTACAATTCTATTTAAATTAATCACTATATAAATAGTTTTCATTAAATTTGTAAAATCGAAATCGTTTCTTAGTAAAATTGAAACGGTAAAGAATCTATGCTGAAGAGAGTATTTAATATTTGGTATAACCTAAGCTTCAATATAATGTCCTTGTTGGGCTTTATATCCGCTTCCCTTGTGTGTTATGCTATCCTTATTTTACAATTATTTAATATGCGAAATATGTTTAAAAAAAAAAAAAAAATTAAAATTAAAAATAAATGTGCAACTTGAGTAAAATTGCACATTTTCTACATTTTAATTTTAAATATTCTATGTACAATATTATATATCAGTAATTCTTAACATATTCATGGAATTTTTCTTGAATAAAAATTCTCCGGCAAACCTTATTTCTTCAACCCCCTTAGCATGTAACATCTTTTATGTAAAGTTCATGTGAAAATGTTCTTCAAACGAAACCATTTATTGCATATTGTTTTCTGTAAAGACAGACATTGATATCGAGAAGTGCCTGTAGTAGTTTCCATTACATAAAAACACAAAATCCTCGAAAAATTATTATGAGTTTTTCTTTAAATTGATTCCTTGTAGCCTTTGAAACTATGAATTAAAAGAAAATTACTATATAAATAGATCAAAATCGAAATAAAATGATTAAAAAAAATAAAAATGAGGGATAAAAAATAAATAAAAATTAGAAAAAAAAAAATAATTGAAACATTTCTTCTTAAATAAAATGTATACATAATTCTAAAATGACATCTGAGATCCCCAGAGATCCTCCGCTTAGAGTTTATGAAAAGCTGTTTCTACTATAGTATTATATTTAAAAAAATTATATTTAGGTTTTTTTTTTTTTTTTTTTTTTTGACTGGCTCGCTGGGCTGACATAGCAAGAGTCTCGAGTTCGATTTCCGCTCAAGGCAAATCAGGTCCTACACTTTTCTAATTTCCTCCCTTCCTTCTTTATTTTCCCCTGAGCTGAAGGCCTCTGTTGCTATTCCTCACATTAAATACTGGGTTATAAATTGTAATTATAATTCTAATAAATAAATAAATATTTAGATTGTATTAGAAATTTTTTAAAATGCAATAGAATTTTTAAAGTCGCCTTATGGTGTTTTGTAATGGTGACCAGTCTAGTCTAATCACTCTAAAATGGATACCCTGAAAACAACTGCAACAGTTGCTTTTGAGATCCTATTAAACGTATAGCCAATCCATCCATTTGTTCATATAGCAAATATCATCTATGATAATGAATAAGATTCAGTTGGCCACCACCTACAATACAATCCCTGTTCTGTGATATGAGCTCAGTTTGAGCAAAACTAACTTTACCGTCACCGACTTCTACCACATTAAATTTAACTTTCAACATAATTTTGTAGTTTGTTTGGGAGAACTAGACTAAAGTCTGTTTGTTATTCGCATGTTTGGATCAAAAACGGACAGTGGATTTGGAGCATGAGTCTGTGGGGCAAAACCTCCATGAGATGTTTATGATTATATAACAATGGATATGCCTTGTAGCTCAAAATATGCTAGAGGGGCTAAAACAAACCAACATCAGGGCATTTGATATGCCCCTGTGATGATTTAATTTGGATCAGATTCCGATTCCTAAAACTAACAAAAATTAAAGAGTTATATGCAAAGAAAATCATGGAATTCCTAATGAATACTAGAATCTTGAATGACCTGTAAATATGGTGGTTTGTTAGAATAGGCGTAATTGAGACCGCTCTGCTCGTAGTCAGTCCATTATCTATGTATTGTATCTATGCAATTTAGTAAGTTTTTCATTTACTTTACTTAGTAAATCATAAGTCATCATCATCATCATCATCATCATTGTTGCTTTTTTTTTCCCCTTCTATTACTTACGGCAGACGCCGGCCACTCTCTTTAATTATTTGCATAATCATATTACTTATGACAATTAGTTTTGTTCGCAATATTGTGTTTCCTCTCGTTTTTATTTTTGATTAATAATTGCAATTAAGACAAAAAGCAGGAAATGAATTTGTCGTCGCTTACAGCATTCACTCCTCTTTCTCTCTAGTTTCTCTCGTAGTATTATGCCTCTATTATCCCGATTTGCTTAAATCGTAATTGATGCTCATACACTAACTCACTTACATATTACTCAACTGAGTCAATCTCAGTTCATGTAATGCGAAATGTATTAAGATTTACTTAGGGAATGCGCTTGGTAGATTAGTTAGTTGCTGAGTTGGTTGCTTGGTTGATTGGTTGATTGGCTCCTCCACATACTTTACCTTGTATTGATATGAAATGTATTTTATATCCCGTAGCGCAAATAGACGACTCGCCTCAGTTGGTGGTTGGCGACTAAGACTATTGAGTAAGTGCATAATCAAGTCAATTGCTAACAAGCAGCCATAGACCACTTTATTGTCCCCATTTTGCCTTGGTGGCCCCTCTTTTCTCTTTTTTTTTTTTTTCTTTTGTTATCGTACAATACAACAATCATTACAGAACAGTAAAGTACACATATACATAAGTATGTCTGTGATTGTCCAACAATCCGATGGGGTCATAATAATAGGTCAATCATTTGAATTGTTTTTAAGTGTTGTAAAATTTTCATTACTCTTCTGGATCTGTAGGAGTTCAAATCAGTTGAGTTGAATTGAATTGAACAGAACAGAAGAGAAGACAAGAGAACAGAACAGAAGGGGCAACATACTACTTGCAAATTGACCTTTGCTTAACCTGGCCTGGCCATTGACCTTATGTCACTATTTCATTGGCATTTTACTATATACATACTACTTCTTCACCTCACCTCGTAAACAAGCAATTGATTTAATGATTTTAATGTTCCTCTTCTTCTCTCTTTCATTACAGTTACCGATGGGTAAAGAACGGTAAAAAATTCGATTGGCAAGCCTATGACAATCGAATGTTGCAACAACCCGGTCGTGGTACACTTGTCATAACCTCACCCAAGGATGAAGATCTTGGCCAGTATCAGTGCTTCGCTGAGAATGAATTTGGTATTGCTACATCAAATTCGGTTTTCGTACGCAAAGCTGAATTGAATGCATTCAAGGATGAAGCAGCCAAAACAGTTGAAGCAAATGAGGGTGAACCCTTTTCATTGCAATGTGAAGCACCCGATGGTTGGCCAAAGCCCACAGTCAATTGGCTGATACAACAATCATTGGATGGCAGCATTAAATCGATAAATAATTCACGCATGACACTCGATCCCGAGGGCACACTCTGGTTCTCGAATTTGACACGCGAAGATGCTTCCGATGATTTTTATTATGCCTGCTCTGCAACTTCTGTCTTCCGTAATGAGTACAAAATTGGTAATAAGATCTTGCTTGATGTCAAACAATCTGGTATAAGTGCCTCACAGAATAAGCATCCGCCCAAGCGTCAATATGTGACGCGTAAGAATGAAGTAGCATTGCGTGGTAAACGTGTCGAATTGTATTGTATTTATGGTGGAACGCCATTACCGCAAACTGTATGGAGTAAAGATGGTCGACCGATACAATGGAGTGATCGTATAACACAAGGACATTATGGTAAATCTCTAGTTATACGTCATGCCAACTTTGATGATGCCGGCAGTTATACATGTGATGTCTCAAACGGGGTGGGTAATGCCCAATCGTATTCGATTAATCTGAAGATCCATGCTATACCATATTTCACCACTGAACCAGAAGTACAAAATGCTGCCGAAGATGAGACTGTTGAATTCCATTGTGAGGCTGCTGGTTTTCCTGAGCCTACGATTCAATGGATACACAATGGCAAACCCATTGGTCTTGCTGAACCGAATCCACGACGCATTATCGAAAATAATCGCATTATTGTACGTGATCTGGTTAAGACAGACACCGGCAATTATGGTTGTAACGCTACCAATTCGCTTGGCTATGTGTATAAGGATGTCTATCTTAATGTACTTGCATTGCCACCAGAGATTACAGAAACTCCACGTAAGGAAGCCACAGTCGAAGGCAAGAATGTTACGATGCGTTGTCGTGTCTTTGGCGCTCCCAAGCCTGAAGTCAAATGGTTGTTAAAGAATGAAGAACTAACTGGTGGAAATTTCCATACTTTGCCATCTGGAGATTTGGAAATCCAAAAGGTGGCCTTTAGCAATGCTGGTGAATACACTTGTCGTGCAGTAAATAAATTTGGCAGTAAAACTGCCAATGGTACCCTTGTGGTTAAAGAGGCAACTCAGATCATAGCACCACCACAGAATTATGAAGTTGCTGCTGGACAATCGGCCACATTCCGTTGTAATGAACGCCATGACGACACTCTGGATCTGGAGATTGAATGGTGGAAGAATGGTCAAGCGATTGACTTTGATGCTGAGGCCCGTTTTGTAAAGACCAATGACAATTCATTGACAATTGCTAAGACAATCGAATTGGATTCTGGCGAATATACTTGCGTAGCACGCACTCAACTAGATGAAGCGACAGCATCGGCCAATCTTATTGTACAGGATGTTCCAAATGCACCACGTCTCATTGGCATTTCATGTCGCGACAATAAGGCTGAAGTCTCTTGGGAACCTCAGGGTGATAATCGTTCACCCATTTTGCACTATACAATCGAATTTAATACCTCATTTACACCAGCTTCCTGGGATATTGCTTATGAGAAGGTGCCATCGACAGATTTCAGTTTTGTCATCGACATGTCACCATGGGCCAACTATACATTCCGTGTAATTGCATTCAATAAAATCGGACCATCACCGCCCTCAGGTCATAGCGAAGTTTGTACCACACAACCGGATGTGCCTTTCAAGAATCCTGATAATGTCGTCGGTCAAGGTACTGAGCCTAATAATTTGGTCATTTCATGGACCCCAATGCCTGAAATCGAACATAATGCACCAAATTTCCAGTACCGCGTCTCTTGGAAACGTGATATACCAGCTGCCGCTTGGGAGAATAAGGATATTTATGATTGGCATCAGAATAATTTGGTAATCACCGATCAACCAACCTTTGTTAAGTACCTCATTAAGGTCGTGGCGATTAATGAACGCGGTGAATCAAATGTTGCCGCAGAAGAAATTGTTGGCTATTCAGGAGAAGATCGTCCATTGGAAGCACCTACAAATTTCAGTATGATCCAAGTGACAAGTGCTACATCGGCATATCTAGGCTGGAATCCAGTCAGTGTTGAATCTGTAAGGGGTCACTTCAAGGGCTATAAAATCCAAACATGGACTGAGAAAGAAGGTGAAGAAGGTTTACGTGAGATACATGTTAAGGGTGATTCCAATCAGGCTTTGGTAACACAATTCAAACCAGACTCAAAGAACTTTGCACGCGTCCTCGCCTATAATGGCCGTTTCAATGGACCACCAAGTGCCGTTATCGATTTCGATACACCGGAAGGTGTACCATCTCCTGTACAATCATTAGATGCCTTCCCATTGGGTTCATCGGCATTCTGGTTAACATGGAAGAAACCTTTGAATCCCAATGGCAAATTGACTGGTTATAAAATCTATTATGAAGAAGTGAAGGGAAGCTATGTTGGCGAGCGTCGTGAATACGATCCACATATAACAGATCCACGCATAACCCGCATGAAAATGGCTGGGCTAAAACCAAATACCAAATATAGGATCTCCATAACGGCAACAACTAAAATGGGTGAAGGCACAGAGTAAGTGTCAAGTAGTGTTTATTTATCATATTCAATTGGATATTGGATAATCATATTTAACCTTTGACATTCTTGATAGAAACTACATTGAGAAACGCACATTGGCTGATGAGATCCAAAAACCAGCAGTGCCCAGTTTCAATTGGGAACAATTGCCATCTGACAATGGTTTAGCCAAGTTCCGCATTAATTGGCTACCCAGCACTGAAGGTTACTCGGGCACACATTTCTTCACCAAATACAGGTGAGTAAATACAGTTCTAAACAAATAATTATGGAATACTCTGTGTCAGTATTATTTTGGGATATCAATAAAACCCATGTCTTCTGTTTATCATGGAAAATTATACAAAAAGAAATATAATAATAATAATTTGATATATACATTATACATTAAAAAAGGTCCTTTGTATGGGGAGTTAAAATCAGAGTACTTCGATGTGAGAATTCGCTTTGTCATGATGAAGAATGATTCCTCATTTCATCAAAAACTTCTGGCAAGCAGATGAGTGGCACGTTTGCGATATGTCCGGTTATTCCAATGAAACAGGCCACCCATTTGAATGAATGCCCACAGTTACCTCAATCTCACGGTATGTCACATGCCGATCTTCCATTATTAGTTAACATCATAACATCCCAAAATCCGATTTAAAATACATTTTTTTCTTTCTCGAGATGAAATTTTCAAGTTAACAAAAAGTAAACAAATAGCGTCGATATAATAAAACGTTCTAAAGTACGGTTATGCAAAAAAAAAATGCCAAACTGCAAGATTGAAATGGCACGATAGTGTTGCTAGATTGCAGAACTTTTATACTGCCCCTTGCATTACTTTGATAGATCAGTAAACCTCATGTTATGCGTGTTTATCTTGAATAGTATACAAACCGATTAATGAGAACTTAGACTTTATGCTCGATAATTACATTATAAAAGTCCTATTAGTTCTGTACCCGTCTATAATAGAGACCACAGTTCCCTGATTATTAGAAGATGTAGTAACCTAGCCCCCCATACAAAAATCACTTAGAAATCTAAATATATTTGTTTTGAAAAACTTACTTATGTTGAACTGTCTATATCTTGGGTTTAGCCGATCAATATTTGATTGTATTATACCTATGTGGATGCCATAATCCTTTGATTATCTGAGTTTTTTTTTGTACCAAAAACTTTTACAATTCTTAAGATATTCAAACTTCGATAAACCTGGCAATGAATTGTCAAGTAGTAGAATATTTAATACAACAAATGTTTTATGTCTTTGGGGTTCCGACATTAAGAAATATCTTCTATCTATATGTCCCAGAAATCGAACTGACTCATCTACTTGACTAGTATGATTATGCTTTTCTTTCGGATTCTTTAGCCACCAAAGATTCCTGGATGGCAATGATTACATATTGTCGAGGGCTGGCACCTCTGATGTTGTCCGAACAGATGAGAATTATGCACGATTTAGTGAAGTCCATATTGCTAGATGCCAAATCCGTCGTCACAATAATAGGATTTGGGTCTTTTGGTTGATTTTCCATCACCGCAGTTTCTTATTAAGTTATAGTATTGCAAAGAATTTTAATGCGTAGTTTGCCTGAAAATTTCTGAAATCCTGTGTGATAAAAGCAATTGAAAGTTCTGGCAGAGCTTGATGAATTACTATGAAGACCAGAGACATCAAGCTCGAATCAGTCGGTATACCATGGGTGTGAGTGACCTCCGTTGTTGGGAAGAAAACGAATGAGTGATAGATTATATTGTACTTATTATAACAAATTTTTTCTTTTTTTGTTTGTATTTATATTTATATAGAATTAAGGGTGAACCTGAATGGAAAATCGCACCCGAGGAAAAGAATCGCGATTATCAGGAAATTGGCGGCCTTGAACCCGATACGATTTACGAATTCCGTGTTGTGTCCGTTGATGGACATTATTTCACAGAGAGCGCAACAAGTGAAATTGATACGAATACAGTTGAGGGTCCCATTAAAGTGCCCAATGAGAATCTCGCCAATGCCGGTTGGTTCATTGGCATGATGTTGGCATTGGCCTTCATCATTATATTATTCATAATCATATGCATAATACGACGCAACCGCGGTGGCAAATACGATGTACATGATCGCGAGTTGGCGAATGGCCGACGTGACTATCCCGACGAGGGTGGCTTCCACGAATACTCACAGCCGTAAGTATTGAATAGGAAATTAATTACCTGTAGTATTATTTGATTAATAATAATCAAAATTATTGTCTAGTTTGGATAATAAGAGCGCTGGTCGCCAATCCGTCAGTTCAGCGAATAAGCCAGGTGTTGAAAGTGATACCGATTCAATGGCCGAGTATGGCGATGGTGATACAGGTGAGTTCGTTCAACAATATTGTCGATAAAACTAAATGTGTACCAATCAAACAAAACAACATTTCTTGTGATGATGACAATGAATTGAAGCTGCGTTTTTCAGGCGTTTTTGTTATTATTTATTTTATTTTTATTTTTAGTTGTTTGATTTTTAAATATTTTTTTTTTTTGTATTTGTGTGTGTATTATTTGATTTTGTTTATTTTTCTAATTTATTTATTATTTCATTATTATGTGTATATGTCTTTAGGCCTTGTTGCCACCACACAACAAGCACCACCGGCCATTGTTGCTGGCCACCAGCATAAACAACAACATCAACCGTTGCCTGAAAACGCCTTCGTCGCTGCCGTTGAGACAATCGTGTCGCGTAACAATAAACAATAAAAACAAAAATCAAAATTTAAAAATTATAATTAATTCAACGTTCAACAACAAAAAAAAAACCAACAACAAATGCAACAATTAGCAACAGCCAACAAACAAAAATGTAGTTTTCTCCTTAAGTTTTCGTCTTTTCCTTTTGTTTTTGTCTTTGATATTCAAATTGATTTGATTGATTTCTTCTTCTCTACATCACGAAACAATATTTCTTATTGCAGCAAAAGTATGTAAATTTCTATATGCACGTTCTCTCTCCTAAGTTTATATGAATTTGAGTTACATTGACTTATGTTCTTTGCTTATCTATATTTTATTTCACAAATTTTCATTTAATTTTACAACTAATATGAAAGAAAAGCTACTACTGCTGCTGCTGCTGCTGCTGCTGCTACTCAGTGCCCATCAAACCATTTTATTATTGGGACGCTTTATTTGGCTTTTTGCTGCTTATTAAATAATTTGCACGTTGTTTAAATCAAAAAGAAAATGCTTCAAATACAAAACAAAACGCGTTAAACGCTTGAAAAACGCGCGTATACCAAAACGCTCTAAAAAATACTTACACATACATACTGCATATGTACAAAGTCCAAAGACAAATTCTAAGAAACGCGTCAAACGCTTGAAAAATGCTCATAAAATGCTTCATTCATCCAACATACATACACACATATACACACACGCACACACGCAAGCAAACACATTACAAAAAAAAAAAAAAAAAAAAAAAGACAAAAAACAGCAGAAAAAACGCAAAATGCGAGCGCGCGACTTTAACAATCTGTGCGTGCGTGCGGTTTTTATCGCAACATTTGCTTAGTTTTATATATTAAAAAAATTAGATTACTTATCTTGTTTATTTATATAATTTTTTTTTTAGAATTAAAATATTTTTTTGTTTAGTTTTAGAATTGATTTTGATTGATTTCTTGTGTTTTGTTTTTTTTTTTTTTTTTTTTGTTGTTTTAAATTCAATTTATTTTAATTCATTTGTTTTACTTCTTTTTTTTTTCTTTTTCTATTTAATTTCCATCACCAACTACAACAACAACAACAACAACTGCACATACACACATATATGTACAACAACATCCAACCAACAACAAAAAACAACCACCCATCAATTCTTTAAATTCAAAAAAAAAAAAAACAAAAAAAAACTGAAAAATCATATTCACAAAACTTCTTAGGCATGAACGAAGATGGCTCATTTATTGGCCAATATGGACGGAAAGGACTTTGATTTGATTATGTATAAATTAATTAAATTGTATAAAATATATGAACAGTGCAACTACAACATCAACAACAACAACAACAACATCAACAACAACAAAAAGAAATCTCACACAATAACAACGATAAAAATATGAAAGAAAAATTATTAATATTTTTTTTTTTTTGTTTTTAATATAAAAATAAATAAAATATAAAAAATCCAAGAAAACATTAAATTTAAAAAGAAACTTAGTTTCCAAAACAACAACAACAAGAACAAGAAGAAGACAAAGACAAAGACATTTACACACACATACACACTTACTACTATATATAGTGATGACTCACCAAGTCAAACCAAGCCAAGCTGATCAGCTTTGATTTGATGACTGTCGCCTTGGGCTTCTCTCGTATTTTCGGATGCAAGCAACTTTATAATATAAGCGAACAGGACATACACTTACACTTGAATTTGTTTACCTGCCATCAAGCAAGGAAATCAATCACACGCTCAAATTCAAATCACAGAATTCCAAATGGAAAGATGAGAGTCAGATGTCTTGGTGTGTCATCACTGCATATTCTAAATGCCACACACCCAGACAGAACAATAGACAGATTAACGACTCTAGATAGTTTTTCATTAATGGAAACGAGGCTTAAAATTCATAAGGATGATGATAAACTAAAAATATATAATTAAACAAAAAAAAAAAAAAAAAAAATAGAAAAAAACAAAGGAGAATCTACTGCCAAGAAAAGAGATGAGGATGAGATAATGAAAATACAATAGTAAGGAGCAACAAAAACAAAAAAAAAAAAAAGAAACACATAAAGCACAATAATTATTTTTATAATAACTGTACATGTAATGTTTTTTTTTTTTTTTTGTTTATGATTTTATTAATAATTTTTATTACAATGACAATAAGAAATTGATTATTAAAAAACAAAAACAACAAACATCTCTCTATTGGACAAAGAAAGAAAAACAAACAGTAATGAAAAGAAATGAAAAGAAATGAAAAGAAATGAAATGAAAGGAAATTAAAGAGAGAGAGTAAATGCATAAAAGAAAGAAAGAAAGAAAGAAAGAAAAAGCAGCTTCGAATGCGTATTTTTAAATTTAAATAATTTAATTTAAATATTTTTTACTTATATTTTTTTTTTTAAATTCTTTTATTTTTTGTATTGATTGATTCTTTTTTAATATTATAGATTTTTGAAAAATGCATAATAAATTTATGTTCTTCTCTCTCTTTCTCTTTGTTTGTATAACAGTAGTGTACTGTTATTATTATTAGAGTAACATATTTGTAACTTCTTCTCTTCGATCGATAGAGCAAGCAAGCAACAACCGCCCGAACTACTAAATAAACATAGAAGCGATAGAATTTTATTTTGTTTGAAATTAATTGTATTTTGTATTTGAAGTTTTATATCTTTTTTGTATTTTATAACATTATTATTATTTTATTTAGTATCTTATCTCTTTACCCCTTTACTTTCTTTTTCCCTCAATGAATGTGTAATTTGAATATTTTTATTTTAAGTTTTTTTGTTTTATTTAATTCATAATTTTTAGTATTTAATAATGAAAATGAAAGAGAATAATAATAATAATAATAATAAATAAAAAAAAAAAAATAGAAAGGAAAGAAACAATTTTTTTTATATACAAAATTTTTATATGATGAAAAAGAAAAAAAACGGAAATTTAATTTACAAAATAAAGTTGAAAAAAACACAAAAATATAATTTTAAAAATTATAATCATTTTCTTTATTTTAGTTCAAGTTTCTGTTTTACAATTGTGAAATCCGGGAAACACATCACTTAGTCAAGTCCCTAGTTTTACCAATTCGCCATCCATTTGTATTGACTGACGAGTCCCCAAATTATTTATGTCAATAAAAAAACCAAAAATTATTGAATTTTAGTTTATTTTATTTATGTAAACAAAAAGAAAACACGCTGTGTGTTTGGGCAAAGACTTAAGAATGTATGATGTTTAGATGATAATCTATTTCTGTTCTTGAGCTTTTGATAAATAATTTTTTGGTGTGACGGTACGCAGTTTCCCTCCTAAGAAGTTTAAAATAACATTGAAGCCGCTTTGAGTCTTTTTATTGCGAAGCGAATGCTGACTAGAAAAGACGCTAGTCAACTTGACTTTACCCAGACTTATACGAATCGGATTCTTCACATTCTAATACCTTCACATGGCCGCATAGTCCTTCCGACGAAATATTAAAGAACAGTTCCGGGGGGACATTAGGACACGGGGGTAGTTTTTAGCGGGTTGAAGTCCCGCACTCGGTTGTAGAACCGGCAGGCTTTCGAAGCTTTTCTACCAATTTAAAAAAAAAAAAAAACATGACAGCATAGTTGACAAGATGGGCGTGGATCCTCGTTGAGTAGATAAGTGTGAGTGAGGGGGCTGTGACCAATTCGAAGTCGATTGAAAATGGTACATTTTCTTCTGGAACAACTGTCCGAGTAGTGTGATTTCTTCAGGTGTGGATTAAAGACTTGATACCTGTGTGTGTTGGAAAGCCAGTCAGTTTTCATATTGATAAGATTTTTCTATGATTGTTCTGTGCATGCCCTTCTCTACGGAAGGAATTGTGGTTAATGACGGTGACTGCGATGCTAGCTAAGCTGTTGTGTCAGCCATTTCATTTCCGGTGATCCCTTTATGGCTTTATGTACCCAGAATATTCTGATGGATAGGGTCTTAATGCAAATGTCACGAATTTCGCAAATTTGGAATTTAGTTCCGATTAATAACATCGACTGTAGACAGATCATCGGTGCAAATAACATGTTTTCCTCTAAGTTGTTTTGCAATTTGCACTGCGTTTAGGATGTCAGCTGCTTCGGCTGACAAGACCGAACAGGTTTCTGGTAGCCACCCTGCTGTAAGAAGTGAACTGTCTCAAATTTATACTACTATTTTTTTTGCTTGTAACGTATTTCTCTCATATTTCTAATTAGAAATAAATGATTAGTGATCCGATAATTTATATTGTATAACTCAACACTACACTACTAAGACCCAAATTGAACGTATGGGTTCTGCGGCAGAACTCTCCCTCACATGTTTTTTTTTTTTTGATTTTATTTAAAAAATAATAATTTAAATTTAAAATAATTTAGCTTTTTATGTTAAATTTAAAGATTTTTGTTTTTTTACGAAAAGTTTTGAAATAATTCTTCCTCCTCCACCTCCTTTGGGTTCTAAAATCATTGAATGTTTTTTTTACGTTATAATTGAACGTCATCGTATATATTTTGAAAGAAGTGCCGACTGGGTACGGTAAATGTAAATTCTGATTGGTGGATCACAGACCCCATAATATTTTCAAACATTTGCTGCTTTGCTTTAAGCAAATATTAATATTTTCCATAAACAAAAATGATTGAAACATTTCCTGATCTGATCCTCTGCCATAAATGAACTAAGTAAATAATAGTGAAGCCACTTTTTTTGATAATACAATAATTTTCATACATTTTGACCCTTAACCATCTGATCATTGGGGCTTATTAAGTGTTCTGTGTGTGTTAATATGAAATAATTTATCAAATAATGTTTATCTATTAGGTAGTACAAATTAATTCGGTTCGTTTTTTTGAGTTCAAAAAAGTGTTTTTTATTGAGAAAAAGTAAAAAATACATTAATCAAAGTATTGTCTGCCTGAAGCGACTACTTTTTTCCATCTCTCTGGTAATTTTCGAATACCATCTCTAAAAAATGAATTCTCTCTGTCCTCGATCCAATCATTGAGCCATTTTTCGATTTTCTCAAAAGACCAGCACCGGTGACCCTCCAAATCGTTTTGCATCCGTCATAAAAAACCAGTAGTCGGAAGGAGCAAGGTCTGGAGAATTCGGCGGGTGGGGTAAGACCTCCCATTTCAACATTTCCAGGTAATTTTTGAACGTTACAGCTACGTGGGGCCGAGCGTTGTCATGTTGCAAAATCACCTTGTCATGCCTTTCGGTCGTTTCTGGCTGTTTTTCACGCAATGCACGGATCAAACGCATTAGTTGTAGTCGATAACGTTCCGCATTAATGGTTTCGTTTGGTTTTAGTAGTTCATAATATACCACACCCTCTGGTCTGGTCCCACCATATGCAGAGCATGACCTTTGAACCGTGTGTATTTTTATATTAAATTTTAGCTTAAACTGTGACTTTATCATATTATGGAACTTGTTCTTCTTGTGTGTGTTTTCCTTGAGTCAAAAACAAGATTCAACTTTAAGTTTAGTTAGAAACTTATTTATTAATTATTATTAATTTAAAATTATTTTAAGTAAAAAATTACTTTTCCTAATATATTTTTTATACATTTTCAGTAAAGTTTGTATTGTATATTTTTTTTTTTGTTTTGTTTTCTTAATTTATCCTACTATATATATATATTTATTTTTATATTTTTATATATTTTTTTTTTATTTTAAATAATTTTTATTTATTTATTGTAATTAAATTGAACTTTTCTTATAGAATTCTTATTATTTTTGAACTAATCATACTTAATAATGTATTGTAGTTAAGTGGCAATGATAATGGAAACTTTCACGAAACGAAAATTATTTTCTTATAATGAAAGCAATCTTTGTTGGCTAGAAGTGAAGATTTCATTAGGCAATTTTATAATCTTTCAAGAAATTAAATGGGTGAACCTGAATTTAAATGGGTGGTTCCGACAAATGTACTGCGTCTAGTAAAAAGAAAGGTTCGTGCAAATTTGCATTTGGTATTGATCACAGCTTGAAATCTTTTTTGCATTGATCCAATAAGGTAATGTATGTCGTAATCTTGGGGTATAGGGGTATTTTGTGCCATTTCTGATTTATAATCCTGGTCAGGTCTGCTTTTTCGTTTAGAACCCGTTATAATACTTTTTATTATTGAAATGGGCCCACAAATTTTCAATTGAGTTCAAATCAGGTCTTTGTGGTGGACGAGGACCTTGCAGTTATATTTTTTTTTTTTTTTTTTTTTTGTTTTTGTACCGATGGGGAAGCATTAAAAGCCGAACGAATCTACTATTCGAAGTGTGGGACTTGCACCCACTTAACCCCACCGTCCCAAGTCCTACAGTCCCCCTGGCACTACCGCAAAGCATTACGTCAAGGAGGAAAGAGGGAGCATAACAGCTCAAAGTCTGCTTTTACCCCATGTAAATCAAAACAAATTTACGTTAAAACTTCTTGTCAATGACCTATCACGTCTTCGTTCGTCTGGACTCGTCGTAATCGTTCAATATGCCGCAGCTCTGTCATGATTTGAGCTGCAGCCTGACTTACCACATCCCAATTCAGCTGTGATTCACACATATGCCGGATGCAGTTCGATACAGTCGGCACTTCACCAAACGCAGATGAGATCATTGATCTGGCAACATCAAATCTTGGGCAATGCAGGAAGACGTGTTCTGCATTTTCGTTTTCGCCTGTGCAAGTCGGACAGAAGGGATCATCATCATATCCCCGCTTATACAGATATTCCTTAAAGCACCCGTGACCGCTCAGGAACTGGGCTAGGTGATGGTTGACCTCTCCAAATTTTCTGCTCACCCATTCTTCGACGTTGTTAATGAGCCGATGGGTCCACCTGCCTTTGTCAGAGCTTTGCCATCTCCTCTGCCACTCCACCATACTGAGTGCCCTTTCATCTAGCCTTCTCACTTCACCAGTGCTCCTCTTAGCGTCAAAAAGCCGACTTATTTCCGCAACAACTATGTCAACAGGCATCATACTTGCAGTTATATAGAAGCCATTTTCTGTATAACAGAGTGTTATGTTTGGAGTCATTGTCCTGACATAATTTAAAATTCATTTTTCCTGGTTCTCAGTCTTCCATTTCAAACTATTGAGCACTGGCCATCAATTTGAATTTGCCCCACCATCCATCCATGTGGGGATCCCCATTCTTTGACAATTTTCTAATCTTCTCATCCTTAAATTCTTTTGAATAAGTAAATGTTTTGTGTCGTGAATGTTTTCATTTAAAATTGTTGCCTTTTTTTAGTTTCTTTTTAACAATTCTAACAAAAAATAGTTTGTACATCTTAGTTGGTTTATTAACATTTATTAAATTTAATTAATTAATTTAAAAATAATTATATAACAAATTAAAACGAAACAATAAAGGAATAAGAAGTAATAAATAAAATTAAAATAACTTAAAAATAATAAACAAAAAACAAAAAAAAAAGAAATATTCTTCTGGTGTTGGTTTCATGAAATATCATATGATTATTATGACAAACTGTACGCACCAAACTAAACTAATCCACCATCTAAAATAATAATAACTAAGCACTAAATTTATTCTATATAACATTTTTCTCTCATTTCCCATGCATTTAAACTAAATTAATTATTAATTTGAAATTAATATTTTTATTCTATTCTTCATCTTTAGGTCAATTCACTGAGGATGGTTCATTCATAGGTCAATATGTGCCTGGTAAACTCCAGCCCCCGGTTAGTCCACAACCATTGAATAACACAAGTGCTGCACATCAACCACCCCAAGTGGCGGCTGCTGGGAATAATCAAACCGCTGCCACCTCATCTGGTGGTGGTGGTGGTGGTGGTGGTGTTGGCGTGGCGGGACCAATCCAAACAAATCCATTAACTGGTAGCGCAAATAATGCAAATGCTGCCACCTCATCAAATACAGCAGCAGTTGCAACATATGTCTAAGATCTGATCCTAATGATTAAAGATAACAAAAAATCAAAGTCAAAGAACAAACAAGAAGAGACAAATGAAATATATTTACTATACAGAGACACCCAACAAGATAACAGAAAAGAATCGAATGAACGAATGCAAATTTTAAAATTGCTTTAGATGTCAAAATAAATTAAAAAAAAAAAAAAGAAATACACAAACTATGATTTTTTTTTTTTAAATTATAAAAAAACAAAACACTTAACAAAATGAAAATGTGGGAGAACACAAAATATGAATTTAATTTTCGCTTTGCTTTTAAAACAAATTAAAAAAACAAAAATAAAGAAAAACAAAAAAAAAAATCTTGAAATTTAATGAACTTAAAAAAAGCCTTTTTGTCGCAAAAAAACAAAACAAAATTTTATGATATATTTAAATAAATAAAAAATCATTTTTTATTATTAAAATGACAAAACAAAAAAAAAAAAAATTAAAAAATTAAAAGAAAAATTACGAGGAAGAAACATTCGCTTCTTTGTTTGATTGTTTGTTTGTGGTTTTAGATACATTTACACATGTATACAACATAAATATAAATAAATAAAATTATTTATATTATTTTTAAGTCATTTTATTATTTTATATTTTTTTTAATTTTTTTTTTATATATATTTTTTTTTAAATTTTTTTTTTATATATATTTTTTTTTAAATTTTTTTTTATTTTTTTTTTTTAATTTTTTTGTATTTTGTAAAACACTAAACATAAATAATTTTTGTTTTTGCTGCTTATAATGATTAATAAGATTAAGTTATTTACACATATGTTTCAACAAATTCTATTGATGCATTTTACAACACTGAAACAATGGTTGTTATTAGAATCTACTATAATCCACATTAGAATCAATTCTGGAAATTTTAATTAAATTTACTATGAAGTTTTTAGTTTCAGTAAAAACATTTAACCATATTATTTAATCTTTTCTGAATTGCTTTCTTTGTATTTTACAACACTGGAAAAAGGATTTTAAAAGAATCTACTATACAGTCCACATTAGAATCAATTTTCTAAGTTTATTAAGAAGATTTTATTCACTTTACCATGTTATTCAGTCTTTTCTGAATTGTTTTCTTTGTATTTGACAACAGTTTTTAGCTTTTATGGGGGAAACCCATTCTGTATTGTTTTCTTTATATTTTTTTTTAACACTGAAATAATGATTTACTTTACTTAAGAAGCCACTCTATAATTTACATAAGATTCAATTCTGCCAGTTAAAATTGCAGTTCAACTTTTGTAGAAACATTTTCTTATATTTCATTTTCTCATTTCTAATATAAAAAGTTTAATGTATTTTACAACACTGAAACAATGTTTTAAATAGAAAATATGTACAATCTAAATAAGAGTAATCACTGCAAGTCTCAAATGGAATGTTTAGTTTATTAAATATTGTACTTTGTAAAGTGGGCCATGGTCATCTACTGATTCAATTTTGGTTTGGCTACTAAATGGAGATAAAAGTTAATTTTGATTCTCAACGCATTTTGATTTTTTGATATGATTTTATTCAAATGTTGGCCGCCTTGAAAAGGCGAATTTTGAATGTGTTCAACAAAGATGACAAACAAACAAAATTACAGAATTTGGGGGAACGGAAAATACACCACAGAGTGTCTTATAGAAGCCAATGATCGAGTGACTATGGGGTATGAATTTTTTTTTTTCGAGACAAAATAACTGAGTTTTTGTGGTAGGAATTGGATGATATCGACCGTGTAATCACCGTTTTGGCAATGTCCATTGGCCTGCTTGCAATTGCAATTTGATGCAGGTGGGGCACATTAAAAAATGATACATTTTATGACGACAATCCCCAAACAATTGATCACTTGAAACAGAGCATTCGCTCCGAAATTGTCAAATTGACCAGTGGATAAAATGCTTGAAAATTGGTGTTACAGGACAAGTCGAGTCCAATATTTTCACATAATCGCTATATCAAATAAAGCAAAATTCGTTAAAAAAAAAATAACTTTTGTTTAACAAAAAAAAAAAAAAAAAATCGAATCAATAGATGCCTCACCTTTTAGAATACAAGGAATCATCGAAAATGATATTAATATAGTCATATTAGTGAACTTGGAATGGAACAGGGAGGACAACTGCCATTGGCTCAAGGGCCATCAAACAAAGAAGAAAAATGTTAAGTGTTCAGTTCTTTATTACAATAACAGAAAATTCCTGATTTTACCAATTCTAGGCCAAAATCTAAATGGGTACATACTAACTGATGATGGAGTACAATTCCATTTTTTCAAAATAATTTCCAGTCATTTGGCACCTTGCTACCAATTTCTTAAACTACTAATACTACTATTTTGTGACACTACTTCGAAAAGTGTAGGAAAATAAGTCTAGAGGGACTTGCAAATTTATTTTATATAATTTTTCTAACATTTCATGAAATCATCAATCACAGTCACAATCTGTGCTTCTCTCAATTTCATACCATTTCCACTTTCCTTCCACTTTCTTGCAAAATCAAAACTAAAAAACTAAGAAAAACTTCAAATTTCGATTGATAAATTCATTAATTTATTCCTTCTACGGGAATTCTATCTCATCCCCTTAATACAAAGAAAAATAATTCAAATTTTCTATACATAAAATTAATTGTTTTTTTGAATTTTGGATATTTTTTAATCAGATTTTCTTCAAATTTATTAAAAATGTTCCGAAATACTCACAAATAAATGATTTTCTCGGTTCAATTGAAATTTTTGTGTAATTTTGGGAATGCATGCAATGCTTTTTTTTTTGTTTTTGTATTAATTATTTAAAATTTTATTATAATTTTATTTATTAAAACAAAAATAAAGTTAATAAATTAATTATTTGGTGTGTGCAAAAAAAAAAAAAAAACCAAGGAAAGAAAAAATTAATAATAAATAAAAATTTAGCAATCAAAATGTTTAATCTTCGGTTTAATCGAAGTTCTACATTTGTATCCTTCACAAAAGTAAAAAATATTTACCCTTAAACATGGGGTTTTCTCTTCACAAGTAAGTAAGTAAAGCCTCAGTATTGTTGGCTCTATTGTTTATCCAAAGTGTCCAATTAACTATGACTATGATCTCTGGATTTTTTTGGGACTTAATAACTTTTTTTCTTATATGTTTTATAAATATATAGTCACATTGATGGGATTGAATGTGGGTTGGGATCAATTGGATTGTATGTAATTTCCGTGGACTACTTATAGACCTAAATTATGATATATAAAGCCTCCTAAATGATGGATGATTCATAAATCATCATCCGTTAGAGATCCCCATTGGTCATGGTCCATTAAAAACCATTTTTCGTAAGATAAATTCAATCTTTTCTAAAATTATTAAACACTGACACATGACATCATGCAATGTTTTTGTTTTTTTTTTTTTTCTATCGGTGGAGAAGCATCGAAAGCCTAGCCTAGGTTTACAACCGAGTGTGGGACTTTAACCCACTAAAAGCTACCGCACCATGTCCTATTGTCCCCCGGAACTACCTTTAAATACTTCATCGGGAGGAAATGAGGAGCATAATTGCTCATAAGTCGATCAGTCCCTCGTAAATGGGTCGCCTATTATTCCTGTCTTGTGCGTGGGTCGTCTATTATTTCTGTCTAGTGCTTGGGTTGCAACGTCAACAATCTATGACCTACGATCCCCTGTCCGATTGTGCAGCTGAATGATTTGTTTTGATTTCTCGGAGGGTATACATAATTCGCGCTATAGCATCATCACTTGCCACTTTCCTAGTGATTGGCACATGTGTGGCACCAGATTATCTATTGTTGGCGGACGTCATGTAATGGTCAACTTATAATATTGTACTTTGTGTGAAGAAGGGTATCATTGTAGTTTAGAAAATCACAAAAAGGTTAACAATTATTTTGAAAAAACGTCCATAGAATACTTTTTTTTAACAATCCTACATAATTTTTTATTTAGTAAATTATTTTTATTTAATACTATTTTTTATTTAACAAAAAGAAATGAAAAAAAAACGAATTAATAAAATAAAAATAAATTATTGTATTTATTTGTTTTTTGTCATAAAAAAAATTTGATTTGATTTGATTTGATTTTAGGAATAAAAATTACGTAAAAATTGCTTTAAAAAAAAAAGAAAATAAATGGAGTAAAAATGTTAAATCGCTTATTATTCATATAAAACCAAAAAAATATAGTCGTTGTCTGTGTAAAAAATTATTTTACAAACAAAATACAAAAAAGAAATGTTGCTTACATGCAAAGAACAAAAAACAAAAAATTAAAAATCAATCATTTTTTTTTTTTTATATATATAAATAAATTTATAAATATTTAATTTTTTATTTAAAGTGTTATTTAATTAAAATAATAGGAACTTAAAGTAAATAATTTAAATCTATTTATATATATTTATTTATTTATATATACATATATATATAAATAAACCCAATTATTATTATATATGGAAAAAACAAAAAAGAAAAATTAAAAATTAAATAAATTTTATAACACAAAAAAGAAATAAACATTTTATTTTACAAAATTGGCTTTTTTCCTTAATTTTATTTTGTTTAATTTAATTTATTTTTTTTTTGATAAATCAAAGATTAAATTTTGATTTTCAACGATTATTAAATACCCTTCACACTTACAAAAGTCATCATCATGATGATGATAAACAATGAAAACTGAGAACAAAACCAAAATTCTATATTCCATTTTTTTTTTAATAAAAAGATCTAATCTATTTTTATATACACAGATTTTAATTTAAAGTGTCATCAAAATCAATACACAACCAAAAATAATTCACATTAATTAAAAAAAGTCCAAATTTTACGCGTCGAAAAAAAAGTGAACAACTGCAAAGTGACAAAATATTAAGTTACAAAATTATACTTTTTTAAATTTTAATATTTTGTATTTTTCCCGCCTTAAGTCTCCTTGGCATCAATTGGACAAGGTATTTTGTCACATCAGGAGAGATTTTGAACCATTCTTCCATTAGACACTTCTTTAGGTCTTCCTTGCTCAAAATCATCCTCTGCCTGATCTTCCTGTCCAGGTGTTCCCACCAAAGCTCAATGGAATTGAGGTCTGGAGATTATGGCGGATGGTCAAATGTCTTAGGGGTCCTATACAGTAACCATTCCTTCACAATTCTCGCTGTATGTTTTGGATCGTTATCTTGTTGGAAAATCCAATTGCCCGACAGGCCTAATTTGTCGACGCTGAAGGCGACATTGTTTTGTAAAATGTTTAAGTAATCCATCTTGTTCATTGTTGATTCAATGAAAACCAGATTTCCGACTCCAGATGCCGCCATACAGCCCCAAACCATAACTGAGGCCCCACCGTGCTTAACTGTGTTGGTTACACAACTTTCTTTAAAGGCTTCATAGGTGGTACGCCATATTTTTGATGTCCGTTTTACTGATTGAAAAATTTCAAATTTGTTCTCATCAGTAAAGAGAATGTTTTCCCAAAAAGTTGGATCCACATTAATGTATTTTTTTGACGAAATCCACACGCTTCCTCTGATTTACCTTTGATATGAATGGCTTTTTGCGGGGTATTCGTACGTGTAGGCCATTTTTATGAAGGGCTCTCCTGACCGTACTCACGCCTACTGATTTGTCTGATGTCTGGGTAATATTTTCTGAAATTTTGACTGCACTTGAGGGTGGATTTGCCTTTACTTTTCTTACTACAGCTCTAAATTGAGTATCAGTAAGTCGCTTTGGACGTCCAGGTTTTGGCAAATCTTCTTTCCGACGATGTGTGGCATATTTGTCAATTTTTTTTTTTTATTCTGCTAGGGCCTCGGCCACTTTTTTTTTTGACGCTGTGTGTACTTATATCGATGACTATATGGTACAGTAATCTGTTTTTTTTTTATATAACACAAATTCTATTGCATTTTGAATTTTTTTAGAAATTTAAAAATTTTCCTTTCCATTAAATTTAATCCATTTTCATAGAATTTAAACTTACATATGAAAACTATTACCACTTATTTATATGTGTGTTATTGGTAAAATCGGATTACTTTTGATTTGTATAAGAAATTGTTTTGTTTTCCAATAGATTCAAGTATTGTTAATATAAACTGCCTTGCACTTAAATGAAGACAAGAATTTTGAAATGAATTTATAACTAAGAATTTAATTAACCAAAAAAAAAAAAAACCAAACAAAAATATAAGATACTCGTATATATATTTTATATTTCCATTAGTCATTGGTTTATTATATATTACAATAAGTACAAACCCAGAATACATTTCAAGGTCTTCAAAAATTGATTACTTGAATAGAGAAAACAATTAAAAATTGACAAAGGAATATGATTGACTTCCATTGTATTTTCATTAGTTTTAACTAATAATAATAATATTTCTATTTAAAGATTATTTAATAATAAGGTTGAAACCACCATTCTTCGAAATAACCTTCTACCTATATCCTATTCTGTAAGGTAATGAAGTACCAGTGTTTTACGTGCTCATCTATCTGTAAAGACTTAAGAACACGGTGCCAAGCACATGGATTGATAAACGTTAATCAACGTCCCCTTGGATATATATCCGCAGATCCCAAATTTGAGTCATATTTATTTTAGTAAATATGACTCCCTCCTTGGTGGGGAGCGAGGCCCATCTTAAACCTCTGCTGCTCTCTGGGTCACAGCACCCGGTTGGGTATTAAGCCACAGCCACCACGATACTCCCACAAGGAGGCCGTACCCGCTGGCCAGGACGTGGGCAAGAAAATAGCCTCTAGTCAGACTTCGTACCCGAGGTACTACCAAAATTCGAACTCCAAAACGTTCATGGGTTGGCGGCCCATATTGTTTTCATCCATGTAGTAGCCAAGAAATCCCATTTATAAAGGATAACCTGGATCACAAATTATAAATGAAAATAATGTTCCCTCCAGGAATATGAGTTCTAGACATCAAGACTTATGGAACTCCAGAAGAATTTCCCAGAGTGGGAATTCTGTAAGGGAATCGTATAAAGACTTTAAAAAATTCAAGGATATGTAATGACATTAGTCATGAAATTGTCTCCCAGTCTCTTACACTTTTCTTGTCAGCCATCATCCCCATACATTCATTCTATCGTGTTGAGATCATGAGAATAAGGTGGCCACTGGCCACTCCAATAAAGTGTGGTTTTGCTTCTGAATTCAGCTTTTTATCTTGCTGGAAATTCTACAGAAATGATTTGAAAATACAATATTGTTAATATCAGAAAAGGCTTTCTCAAGCCTTTGCCTTTGTAATAAGTTGCATTCATTTTGGATGACACAAATTGCAGTTGGCATGTTCCATAATATGAGAATGGCACCCCATTCAAAAACACGGCTATGGTGTGTGTTATTCCTTTCTTATACAATATTATTATAAAAATAACTGAAATCAGGTCCATTTCAATTGAAACCATGGTATACCATTCCTTCTTTCAAATCATTTGATTCCGAGCAAATACAAGACGAGAATCTTTCCCTTAATTGTCAAGTGATAGTTTTTTCTTAAATTTTATTCTCTTAAATGTTTCGTTCATTGTGAACAATTGGCAAGCAGAACAGTGTGAATTTGAAGCTTCTCGCACTACTAGTCATTTGGAAGAAGGTGGTGTTGCTATTTTGGTACTTTCCTTCACATTTTTTCCATAGTTTGAAGAATTTTTAAGAAAATTACAACTCTTGGTGGTTTCAATTTTTCCCTGCTTAGTTAAATAGTTGTATATTCATTCCAAATTCTCACCCCTATTCAAGTGCATGGCAATGTATATAGAATCATCTAATAGTCGCGTCCAAACTCAACTCATAGATAGATGGGCAAATAGATAAGTAAATGTCCAAAAGCCCGAGGAAGTCATTTATTGAAGTTTATTTCCATGAACAGTAAATTATATTTTTTAGATTTTTTTTCTTACACATATCATTAGATAATCCTAATGGAAATTAAAATTTGAATAATCATCATTCTTTTATAGAACAAATTTCAATCCCATTGCTAGTTCCAGTAGTTGGCTTAGTGTCTTGTAATAATTTTTAATAGGCCAAAGAACCAAAATAATATATAATTTTTAAAACTTCTATTCCTCTAATCTTTTTAATTTTTTTTTTTAAATTTTATTTATTGCTAGTATTGTCTATTGACCCAATCAAATAACTGGGATTCCTCCATATGTTGGAATTATTTTAAATATTGGGAGTACAAATTTACTCGGTCTGTTTTTTTGTGTTCAAAAAAAGTGTTTTTTTTTTATTGAAAAAAAGTAAAAACTACATGATTCAAAGTATTGTCCACCGGAAGCGACTACTTTTTCTTATCTCTCTGGTCATTTTTGAATACCATCTCTAGAAAATGAGTCCTCTCTGGCCTCGATCCAAACATTGAGCCATTTTTCGATTTCTTCAAAAGACCCGAACCGGTGACCCCCCAAATCGTTTTGCAACCGTCAAAAAAGCCAGTAGTCGGAAGGAGAATTGTTGACAGATGTCAAACCTTTCCCATGGAATAGGTAATCGCTTCCAAAATCGGCCACAACTAGCATGTGGAGTCATCTTTTGAAAACTGGCCGAACTAATTTGTACTCCCAATATATAGATGAGAAGAATTCTGACTTTAACTCCATACAACAACATAACAAAGAAGAAAAAGGTCTTAGTTTGTTATACAAAATAATACAATAATAAGTGAAGGGTATATAAAATCTAATCTAAATACTGAATAATTTGCTTCCTGTTAAATAAACAAATAATAGAAATTTCTCAATTGTTTGCAATGAGAATTTGAATTCCCAAAAGGAATATAAATGAACATTAATTTACTTAGTTAAACGAATGCGTAGGCTTAGCATTATTTTCGATAAGGAAAGGCATACAATTAAGGCCTTAAAAATATTTAAAAAATAAAAAATAAATAAATAAATAAAATAAAATAAATAAATATTAATTAAAATATATATAAGTAAGTAAATAAAAATATATGTTTGTATGTATATTTTTCATTATTATTATTATTATTATTATTCTTTCTTTAATTTAATATAGAAATGTCATTTTTGTTAATTTTTTTTTTTTTTCATTATTAAAAAAAAATTGAAAATCAAAAAGTGTCTTAAAATAAACCGTGGCCATAAACTTAATGAAAATATTAATTGATTGTTAAGAAATCACAAAATCATGAAATAAGCAAAAAAAGGGCTCCATCATCAACACATTAACGGTTTATTATACAACAAAAAAAAAAAATATTAATAAAAACAAAAAATAAAATTCACTCAAAATTGAATTTTTTTTTTTTTTGTCTTTTCAAGAAAATTGATTTTATAGAAATTTTTTATATGTTTCCCTTTTCAAAAATATTATATTTATTAATGAAATATATTATTATTAATATTTAATATAAACATACAGGGTTGCCTAGTCAATTTTTATTTAAATTAATTAATATTAAAAAATTAATTAAAATTTAAAAGAAAAAAAAACAAAAAAATCATGAACGCTTTTGCTTTAGTGTGTGTTTATTCGCTTTAGAAATTACTACTAATACATGTATGTATCTCTCTTCTTCTTTGAAAACCCTTATAAACATGTCAATAATATTAAAAAAAAAAAAATTAAATTAAAATCTAAAAAAAAAAATAAAAAAATCCTTCAATTTTGAGAAATATAAACCACATTCAAAAAACCATAAAAACACCTGCACGCATATCCCAACGATTGAATAACGAATGAATATGAAAGGAAAATACTAGACAAAGAAAGCGAAAAGAAAGAAGAAAGAAGGAGAGGGAGAGAGAGAGAGAGAGAAAGAGAAAGAACAAGAGAAATTTAGAGAACCCTAAGAATGTTAAGAATGTCAATATGTGAATGAGTAATTGATCAAAATGATGATGATGATGATGATGAAGAAGATGAAGATTTCATTTTGAAAATTATAAAAAAAGGGAACATTTTTTACAAAACATTAGTAATACATACACATTTATCATACACACACACACACACACACACACACACACACACACACACACACACTTACACACACACATATATATATACACATATACATATACATATGAGTATAAAATTAAAACCTCATCTGAACACAAAAATGAGGATTGCAACATTTCACATCAAGCGACAACGATCACAATTTACATCTCATAAAATATATATAAAAAAAAAAAAAAAAGAAAAATAATAACAACAACAACAACAACAATAACAATAAATCTATACATACAAAAATTAACCAATTATCCGATATACATATACATATATATATCTATATATCTACAATACAAAAAAATGAATAAAAAGAAAGAAAACAAAAAATAGAATTTTAAAAATCGGTTCCACCGATGATTTATCATACCTTTCACACATATGTAGAAACAATACAAAAGAAGCTTAAAAATAAAGATAGTTTTCCTATCTATCTCAAGGTCTATTGTTGGTTATTTTGTCCGATGATATACATTTGTGAATATACAAAAATATCAAAATTAATGGGAAACATTTTTTAATGCAAAAACTTTCATTGATGATGAATTCCTAATTATTTTGATATAGAAAAATCTTTGCTATGGGGAACTTCATTAATTGATTGATTGAAAAAATACTCGGAAGTCTATACAAATAATGGTTTTCAATTCATTTCTAGTCATTAGTTAAGAAATACTAAAATGTTCGGAAACAAACATAGATACAAACCTTGGCCCGATGTAACATTTATAAGGAATAATTTTAGCAAAAAAATACAAAAAAAAAAATATACTATACTTGATAAATATTATAGAGATGCATATTAAATAATAAGATATGTTTTCTAATTTTGGGACCATGTTCTTCCAGTAATCAAATGGCAGTAAAAAGTAAAGTTTGAAGTTGAAGGAAACCAATTGGGTTTGCTTAGTCAGAAATAAGAGTATTAACATATTCCATAATATTTTCATGATGGACCCGCATGAGGGTGAGAGGAGGTTAGTTAGTTATTGAGTTTATTTAATGCCCCTCTACAAAAAAAATTCCGATTTTTTTCAAGAAATTCCATGGGGTCACAAATCTCTAGTGGTGTCAAAGGTATCCAAAAACAAAAAAAAAAAAAACCAAAAACAACGCAGTCGTATGTGTATTGTGATTATAAAAAAAAAAAAAATTTATATAAATTAATAAAATAAATAAATAATTAAACAAAATTATTATAAAAAAAAAAATTATGCTAAAATTTCTAAAATGAAGAAAAGAAATTATAATTAAATTGCATTTGCTAGGAACAAAAATAAACACAAAAAAAAAAAATAATAATAAAATATATATAAAATAAAATTAAATACACAAAAATAATTTTTAAAAAAATTAACAATATTTATAATATAAAAAATAAAAGTAAAAATATATAAAATTTTTGTATTTTTTCAAAACACGCACTGCCGCCTGTCGGGGTTCAAGAAACCGTGAATAAAACACAACAACAGTAAAATGACAACAACAACAACAACAACAACAAATAATAATAATAATAACAACAACAACAACAAATAATAATAATAATAATAAAAAAACAATAAAGGGAATTAGTATTTTAAGAAGAGAAGAGACAAGAAAAGGAGATTTATTATTTAATTAATTAAAACCAAAATATAAAAAAAAAAAAATTAAATTAACAAATTACAATACAAAAATTATTTATTTATGTGCACAATACTGTGATTCCTATTTAAAAAAAAATAAAATAAAATTAATTATTTAATTAAATATAATAACAACAAGAACAAATCCATTACAACAACAAATTTGAAAAAATTATTTGACGAAAAAACAAATCCAATTAAAAAAATTAATAGGAAATACATTAAGAACATAAACATAAAATTTAAATTAAAACCAAGACAAGAGACCCCGACATTTTTTTAAGCGATTAATAATCATAATTAAAAAAAAAATAAAGAAATAAATAAAAATAATTTTAAAACAAAAACCAAAACACCAAAAACCATTTTTAACAATTTTAGCGCAAATTTTCAAGTCTTTTGAGATAAAACTTTTAAAATCCTGTAAACTCAATACAAAAAAAAAAAGAAAAGAAATACTTTTTCTTTTTTTTTTTTTAATACTCTAAATTTATTTATTTATTTTCTTCCTTAATTAATTAATTTGCTTTTTCCTTTTCCTTTTCCTTTCCTTTTTGTTTTAAAAGAAAAATACTAAAAAATAAAATTTTTTAAAATATGAAAACAAAATAAATAAATAAATAAACCATAAAAAATTATTAATAAATTGTAATAACAAGAAAAATAACAAGAAAAATAAATTAAATGTAATTTGTAATAATCATTTAGAGAAATTAATATATTTATATTCAATTTGAATAACAACAACAAAAATAAAAACAAAATGAAAAACATAAATTAAAAAAAACAACAAGAAATAAATGGTAATTTAATTAAACAAAAGGAAAATGATATTTTTTTTATTTTTTTTTTTTTTATTTATACGTGCTTATATATTTATTTACTACTGTCGTCACACGATATCCAGCGAATTTTATCATAGGATTCAGGATGCCGAATAGGAGATCAAGGTGGTGTTCGCATTTGTCCAACAGGTTGATTCCCTAGTGATTGACATCCAGCCTAATCAAATGTCTGTTGGGCTCTCTGTGCTGGTGTCGAGTAGATAACGGAGTTCCAGACAAACCATTGTGCGCTTGCATTCTTCACAGTACCTTGGAATAAAACCACTGAAGAATATCCAAGTTTGAATTGGATGCTTATTTCTCAGGTTGAGGTTGTGCTTCGAGTTTGATTCATTCTTCATAGTATCAGGTCCAACTGCTTTACTTTGGTCATGACGTGAGGTTACAAGGTGTCAATCCCAGACTCTTCACAGTCATTACCGTTAATGAAAATTGCTTAGCATGTCAAGTGGTTCAAGGTAATAAAGGTAATGTGTATGAATTTCTTTGCACCTACACAGATGTTTCACCCCTCAAGCAAGGGCTCCATGGGATGGATCACAGTCGCAACATTCCTGATTGATCCTAACACTGATTTCATTGGCTTTTTTTTTTTTTTAAAACATTTTCCACGGAATGAACAAATCAACAATCAAAATTTTCCAAAATATCTCAGAGATTTTCGTTCTTCAGATGAGTTTTGAATCTTTCGAAGCATTCTAAAAGATTATTTTATATTTTATTTTTACTCCGTCATGTTTCACATGTCTTCACTTCACTTCAGGAAAAGTTCCGGTCCAAATTTGAAGACTCTCTAAAAATTACAAAATTTTGAAATTTCACAAAAACTTAACAAAAATAATTATGAGTTTGGTGAAATTTTAGATAATCAGATACATACAACAAAAATATCATAGCATATGGAAACTGTCCACATTACTTCCGCAGTTCCTCAAAATAATCATCTAAAAATCATCTAGGATTTAACACTTCGATTCCTTAGTTTGAAACCATTTTCATTACGAAAAAAAGGTGATATAATTAGGATGATATGATGATATGTACACAAATCATAAAATTACAATTCATTTAATATGATTGTGATTTAGAGTATCGAAGGTGAGTAAAGACAAAAGCAAAATTGTTCATTGTCTATTGGCGGGAAATGCTTAAATCAGTAACTGTTTAACTATTTCAATCACCTGTGTATATACAATATGATATTGTAAATTTCCATAAATTTGATTTGTTTTCTTTGTTGGCTTAGTAAAAAAAACAAAAAAAAACAAAAAAAATACAAATTTTTATGTATTTATTCATATTTAAGAAATTGAATTGTAACAACATTTCACAAATTAAATGAGCAGAAAAGAAACACCATGTGTTTTGCAACCTGGCAGCACTGCAATTTACTCACTCACACTCAACACTGCTGCTTTTTGTTTTAATCATCAGATTTTCTTCACCCTTTTGGTCTTGTACAACACACACAAAACTTGTCACGAATCATATGACGTGAGGTGTAGTTTCAGTCAATAGACATTTTATTTTCTTGGAGCATAAAACACTATTACAACTTTTTTTTGTTTGCTATTATTCATTTGTTCGCTCTATTAACGCGTCAATTGTGTTGTGTTAGAATACAAGTTAGCAAAACACTCTACTAAGACACAAATTGTCATCATCAAGTTAAATAACAAATTAAGTGTTTGTGTGTGAAAAGAGAGAAAAAAAATGTCAAGTTCTGGATTTATGTTCAATATTGATGGTGGCTACTTGGAGGGCTTATGCCGTGGCTTCAAGTGTGGCGTATTAAAACAATCGGATTATCTGAATCTTGTCCAGTGCGAGACTTTGGAAGGTACAAAAATAACCCAATTCAATGATAAATCTTAAAATCAAGCAACAACATTCTCACTCTGAAGAAAAAAAGAAAAAGAAAAAACCGAAACAAAAACATTAATGGGGCAGTCATGTGACATACACACATGCATGTATATACATCATCATACATATCATCTGTATGTGTATGCGTGTATGTATTCTACTACTACTACTACTACTATCAAGTCTCACTCTCATTCATATAAGCAAGAATCAATGGAAAGACGAAGATGGGGGGCCAGGGCAAACAGCACATTTTGCTTGTCTTGTGATTTGTTTTGTTTTATGAAAAAATTTCATTAAATCATATTTTTATTTCTTTCATTTCTAATTTGCATGTATTTCATTGTGTTTGTGTATTTAAAAAGAGAATAAAAATGGATAAGAAAAAGAAAATTATTAATACTAGATTAATTGAAAAACAAAAAAACAAAAAAAAAAAAAAAACTATTCTGTATTCCATTTAGATCTTAAACTACATCTGCAAGGTACCGATTATGGTAGTTTCTTGGCCAATGAGCCATCACCATTGTCGGTGTCTGTCATCGATGACAAGTTGCGTGAGAAATTGGTCATTGAATTCCAGCATATGCGTAATCATGCCGTGGAACCATTAGCCAGTTTCTTAGATTTCATAACCTATGGATATATGATCGATAACATAATCCTATTGATCACTGGCACATTGCATCAGAGACCGATATCTGAATTGATACCCAAATGCCATCCATTGGGTAGCTTTGAACAGATGGAGGCTATCCATGTTGCTGCAACGCCAGCTGAATTGTACAATGCCGTCTTAGTTGATACACCATTGGCGCCATTCTTTGTCGATTGCATTTCTGAACAGGATCTGGATGAAATGAACATCGAGATCATACGTAATACCTTGTACAAGGCCTATTTGGAGGCCTTCTATAATTTCTGCAAGAAATTAGGTGGAGCCACTGCCGATGTTATGTGTGAAATATTAGCTGTAAGTACTCATCATTTTATCATCATTATCTGATTGATTCTATTATGTATTTGTACAGTTTGAAGCTGATCGTCGTGCTATTATTATAACAATAAATTCATTTGGCACTGAACTCTCGAAGGATGATCGTGCGAAATTGTATCCCAATTGTGGTAAAATGTATCCAGATGGTTTGGCTGCCTTGGCACGTGCCGATGATTATGAACAAGTGAAAACTGTTGCTGAGTATTATGCTGAATATGCAGCGCTCTTTGATGGTTCGGGAACAAATCCCGGCGACAAGACATTGGAGGATAAATTCTTTGAACATGAAGTTAAACTTAATGTTTATGCATTCTTGCAACAATTTCATTTTGGTGTTTTCTATTCATATCTCAAACTAAAAGAACAAGAATGCCGTAATATTGTCTGGATTGCTGAATGTGTTGCCCAAAAGCATCGCACCAAAATCGATAATTATATACCAATTTTCTAAAAACAAACCAACAAACCACTTCACCATTCTTCTTCAAATTCAATTCAAAACAAGTCTTCTTCTTCTTCGTCTATCAATTTTATTACAACACAAATGACAAATGATGATGAAGAATGAATTGAATATTGAACCAGCACTAAAAAGAAACTTTTATTATGTTTCGCTAATAATTTGTATTATTATTAATTAATTATTATGATTAATTTTGCTCCTTTTTTTTTTCTCTCCACCATAGGAATGTAATTTTTTTTTTCTTGTTTTTTTTCCATTTATTGTTAGAAAATTTGTTTTAAAAAAAAAAAGAAAAAAACCTTTGTAAATTTATATATTTTTTTTTTTTTTTTGTTTGTGTTTCTTGTTTGTTCATAAATTTTAAGCTTAAAGTTGAAAATATGTAAATTAATTAAAAAGAAACTAAAAAATTGAAATAATTTGAATTAATTTAAAATTAAATTATAAAAATAAAAATATATACAAAAGTAAAAGGTTTATTAAGATTAAAATCACTTGCATGATTATACAAAAAAATATACAATATGAATATAAAAATTATAAAATCAATACAGACAGCAATAAATTAATTAATGATGAATGAATGTTTAATGTGTAAAAGCAAAACGAAAAGGAAGCACCAAACAAAAACTATTATGTCAAATAAACAATTGTTATTACTATATTATTATAATTATTAATCACATTCCTTTACGACAAAAAGAAAGCAATAGAAGAAGCATTAAAATTGTTAACGTTTTATAAAAAGCAAAAGCATTAAAATTTAAAACCCGCCTATGAAACAAAAACAAAAGTTTTCCATGTATTTGTATGAAACAATTCTGAACTCAATCATTTGTTTGCGCTCGTATTATAAAAGTATTGTATTGCCTATCTCGCTCGAAGTGTGAGCCGAAGACTTGAAGACACAATTACCATTGAAAGCTTTAATTTGCATTGGGAGGACATCGATCGAGGTATCTTAAAAGCTTATTAAATGAATGCGTAATGGGCATGTTACAAAAGCTGCTGCTCTTCAATTCCAATTGAGCATAAAAAGCGTATTGCAATCAATGTGAGAATGTGAGACTTGTGCTATATATTTGTATTCTCTCTCTTCAATTGCTACAGTTTCAATTATCATGCGAATAAAATTAAACTAAATTTCAATCGAGAGCAGGACTCTCTGCCATCCAGCCAAGTCAATACATACTTAGTTCATAATGTGCGCAAGCGAGATGCAAATGTATGCATGTGATCATGTGTTGGCTTAGCACTTGTGAGTTTGATTTTAACTTTGTTAGTATTCAAATTAAAATTTTTGCACAGTATAAGTTTTAAATTTACCTTTCTTTTTAATAGACGCAGTACATTTGTCGGAACCAGTCGAATTGAACCACTAGGGCGGGTACTTCCCATTCAAAACACACATTTTGTTGCGAATAAAGCTTTCCGTGTAATCGGAAATATAAGTACTAACGCCGTCTCACGTTTGTAAGGTCAGTTTTGCCCTACAAAGTGCTGTTGTGCTGTTGCTCGATCTTCGCCTTTAGTGGTTGCGTATAACTTTGCAAAACTATTTATTTATTAATTAATAATTGGTAGGCGCTTCTTATAAGTGTGTGTTTGCAAGCCCATGTATATTTTTAATCTATGGTGCACAGAAAATGGAACCAACGTAGAAAAATGTAAAAAAAAAATGCAACACCATTGTTGTCTTAAGCTCAAACCTCTTTATTACTGGGCAAAGAAAACTGCCTTGTACACAAAAGACAAAATTATTAAGTACAATAAAAATTTCATGACGATATCACCACTAGAAGTATTTATGGCCGCGGCTCCATACAAGCCCAACCACTGTGCTATCCTGACTGTTTCTTTACCGTTTCGATCCAGTACATTTATTAGAAGCAACCAAATCGGACCACTGGGATGTTCCTCCCATACAAACCACAATCTGTTACGGAACCCGTAACTCTGTGTACGAGTCTGATTCGCACTTGGCTGATTTTTTACATTTAAAACAATTTGTGTTTATTTTTTATTCATTACACAATCACACAAAGATTTTGAAATAGTAAAATTAAAAATTATTTTAAAGTTGTACAAATATGTTGATAAAATTGAATAGGTTGCGGCGGCAGCAGTCGTTTGCTAGGCTTCAATTGTTGGTGTTGTTGCTTCTTCGGTGGCAGCGGCGTCAAAATACAAAGTAGTGTGTTTTTCTTCTTGTTTTTGTTAACGTTAAAATTAAGAAAAATTAATAATTATGAATTCTATATTTTAATTTAAAGTAGTTATTAATCATTATGGCGATGATGATGATGGTTGGCGACGGATGAGTCTATTTTGGATCTAATTTAAATTTGTAGTTGCCTATTGAGCACGTGGCGTTCCATTGTGTGTTTGTGTGTTTTCTTTTTCCATAATCGTATGTGCTGATATGTATTCTCTTAGCATGAGAGGATCTCTTTTCGCTAATTCATCTATTGGCACAATGTCCGATTGCTCTGAACCATGCCAATATACAATACCGTAATCTTCACCATCAAAATGGATGATATTTCCTATTAGGCGTAATGACAGTCCAAGTTCATAACCGGATGGTTTGATGGGGGGTTCAGTTACAGGCGATGACATCTTTTTTGATAAAGAATTGTTATTATTATTAGAGACTTCTTCTGCTGTTGCAGGATGTGTGTGCAACTGGTAGTACTGTACTTACATTTGTATGTGGTTCTATCTTCTTATTCATCAATATGGTGTATGTTTGTGTGTTTTCTTCTTCCTTAATCGTATGTGCTGATATGTATTCTTTTAGCATGAGAGGATCACTTTTCGCTAATTCATTTATTAGGTCAATGTCCGATTGCTCTAAACCATGCCAATATGCAATACCGTAATCTTCACCATCAAAATGGATGATTTTTCTTATTAGGCGTAATGACTGTCCAAGTTCATAACCGGATGGTTTGATGTAGGGTTCAGTTACAGGCGATGACATCTTTTTTGATGTAGAATTGTTATTATTATTAGAGACTTCTTCTGCTGTTGCAGGATGTGTGTGCAACTGGTAGTACTGTACTTACATTTGTATGTGTTTCTATCGTTTGTGCTGATATGTATTCTTTTAGCATGAGAGGATCTCTTTTCGCTAATTCATTTATTGGCACAATGTCCGATTGCTCTGAACCATGCCAATATACAATACCGTAATCTTCACCATCAAAACGGATGATATTTCTTATTTGGCGTAATGACAGTCCAAGTTCATAACCGGATGGTTTTCATGGGGGGTTCAGTTACAGGCGATGACATCTTTTTTGATAAAGAATTGTTATTATTATTAGAGACTTCTTCTGCTGTTGCAGGATGTGTGTGCAACTGGTAGTACTGTACTTACATTTGTATGTGTTTCTATCTTCTTATTTATCAATATGGTGGCCAAAAACGAAAGTCCTTCTTTCTGGATTTTTCCACTAACGATGGATTTTATTACCAATGGAGAATATTATACTTGTAATATTAGTCGGTTAGCAAAACTAAATAAAATGATTTTTTATGCAGAGTCTTTCAATTTTTATTTGTCGTTTGTCGGCTGTCAGTTTTTAAACAAAATATCAAAAAAGCCTACTTAGAACTTCTTTCTGGATTTTTCCACTAACGATGGATTTTATTACCAACGGAGAATATTGTATTATTATTAGGGATGCGCCGAGTAACACTTTTGCCGAGTAACGAGTACCGAGTTTTACTCGGTTCAATTTTTTACTCGGCCGAGTTACTCGGTTCTTTCAAATTCCCATTTCGCGCGCGTAAGCAAGTACAAACAGGTTCGCGCCGGTCGAGAGGCCGGCTCGCGTTGATACACCCCTCACTCCGCCCGCGCCTTTCGACTACTAGTCGCTTTATAGTTGCAAACAAATACTTCACGTTGCGCGTCATTGTAGATGAATAATTAAAAGTCTTTAATTAACGATTGACTGTGTGTAGTATCTGATCAGTGATTGTTGACATAATGACTTCACGTAAAAGATCCCGAATTTGGACGTTTTACGACGAGATGGTAGAAGATAAAGCAAAAGTGAAGTGTACTTTATGCAATTCTCTAATTTCACGCAGTGGTGTTGGACGAAAGGCTTCTACGACGGCAATGTTAAACCATGTTAAAATAAAACACACAGAAGAGTTTAAAGATTTGGAAAATGAAACTTTGCGAGACATATCTCAAAATCGTGACCCAGTAGCATCAACTTCGTCGTCGCAATCGAATGCAATAAAAATACAGCAAACCCTTTTCGAGTCATTTACTACAAAATGGGACATAACTGATTCGCGTGCTATAGAAATTCACAAAGCTGTAGCGGAGATCATCGCGGTAGATAACCAACCGATATCTATGTTGGAAAATAATGGGTTCCAAGTTAATGAATACCGTAAAACCCAAATACCAAATTCCTAGTAGAAAGTACATGAGCGATGTTGTCATACCAGAAGTTTACACCAAAGTAAAAAACGTAATAAGAGCGGAACTTGCAAAAGCTAAAGCTATATCAATAACTACTGATACTTGGACCTGCATGAATAACTTACTCGGATTCTTAAGCTACACCGCTCACTGGCTAGACGAGGAGTTTGAGCTTCAGCACAGAGTATTGCAGATGTCACATTTTAAAGGACCCCACACGGCGGACAATATTCGATCAGTGCTTTCAGATTTATCCGTGAACTGGGATATTGATACTCGCATTCATCTTGTCTTGAGAGACAATGGACCCAATGTGGTGAAAGCCATAAATGATAGTCAATATGTTGGCAAAGGATGCTATATACATACGCTGCAATTAGCCGTAAAAGCTTCGTTGAAGGAACAAAATGTAATCGACGTTATTGCCTCAGCTAGAAAAATTGTAGGCCACTTTAACCATTCTGCAGTGGCACAAGAAAAACTGACCCTGATACAAAAAGAACTAAAGCTGCCAGAGCACAAACTCGTGCAAGATGTTACCACAAGATGGAACAGTACTTTTTACATGATAAACAGATTATTAGAGCAAAAAAAGGGCAATATCTCTCTACTTCACGGACAACCCAAGTACAGCCAATCTACAACAATTAACTGAACGTCAATGGGAGATTCTACGGGAGTGTATTATATTACTCAAACCGTTCGAAGAAATTACTAAAATTACCAGCTCCACATTAGCATCAATTTCTGAAGTAATACCCAACACTAAAGCACTATTAAAATATTTATCAAAACCTGAAGTCTCCCAAACTTGCCCAAATATCAGATATGAAACAAAAGCTTGAAGGTGAAATTCAGGGCCGCTTTCAAGGGTTAGAAAAAGAAAAATATTATAGTTTGGCAACTTTACTAGACCCCAGATTCAGGATGCGGTTTTTTCATCCAGAAAACTATGAACTGATAAGGAATACGCTATTATTAGAATCAATAAAAAGAACTGAGATTTCAGAGAGTGCTAGCAGCAGTGAAGAAAACGAATCTGAACGATTACCACAGTCACAAGATCCTCATGCATCTTTCTGGAATTGCTTCGAAGAATTAGCTTCCACCCAGCCATTAGAGCGCGATGATTCTAAAAACCCAATAGCTTTAGAATTAGATTGCTATTTAAAAGAAAATTTGTTGGCAAAAAACAACAGTCCTTTCGAGTGGTGGACAGGGCACCAAACAAGGTATCCAGAGCTGGCATGTTTAGCAAGAGTGTTTCTATGTGCACCTGCAAGCACCGTGTATAGCGAGCGATTGTTTTCAGAGGCTGGTAACGTCTACGAAGAAAAGAGGAATAGGCTGTTACCAGAACGTGCAGAGAGCCTTGTGTTCCTGCATCATAACTTACCTTTATTAAATTTTAAATATTGATTATTTGTATTACTGTTCTCTTAATTTTGTCTCACTACCTACTCATTCATTAGGATAATTTTGATTTTATTAATTGAGATTGTCAAAGATTTCCTAAATTAGTAATAAATACTTTTTGATTAACACTGTTGTTTTAATTATATCTACCTAAATATTGCTCCAAAGAGCCCAATCAAAAATACTTCGTCTCTTAACAGGTGCTCCCTGGTACATTTCGAACGCGAATATCCACAGAGACCTTAACGTCCCACTAATTAAAACCGAATTGGACCAAATGAAACAAAAATATATTGTTAAGCTCTCGGAACATCCTAATCCACTAGCTCGATCACTATCTTATATGAGTTGTCGCACGCGCCTTCGTCGGAATGACTTTCCTGCCCCATAAACCTGGGAGGACCACGCAACACTGGAAAGTTTCTTTAGCTCACCACTATAGAAACTTTTAAAACATCATTAGTTAGTTTTTAAGATTTCTCAATTATTGTTAGGCTTTGTGTTGTATGCAAAGTGATGCAATAAATAATAAAGAACGCAAAAAAAAATAAAACAAAATATTGCTTTTCTTAACCAAAGTATACTCGGCATTTACTCGGCATTCAAACCGAGTTATTCGGCCGAGTACGAGTATCAAAAAACCCGCCGAGTACGCCGAGTACCGAGTATCAACCGAGTACTCGGCCCATCTCTAATTATTATACTTGTAATATTAGTCGGTTAGCAAAACTAAATAAAATGATTTTTTATGCAGAGTCTTTCAATTTTTATTTGTCGTTTGTCGGCTGTCAGTTTTTGAACAAAATATCTAAAAAAGCCAACTTAGATTAATGAACATTGATAGGATGCTCCAATGTGATCTATTTGTAAAACACATGTGCTTTTCTACAATGCAGTGGCCAAGCCAGCAACAATGTTGCCATGCATGTTCCATATATACAAGAAACAGATGGCAACCCTGTCAACATTTGCTTTCAACAGAAATATTATTGTACAGTCGAATCGCGATAATTCGTACCGATAAATCAAAAACCTCAATAATTCGTAACAAACTGCTGATCCCTTGCAATTAGGAATTATCGCGATTTGGCTGGATATTCAAGTATTTAATTGTTTTTAAACTGTAAATAAGCGCAATAAAAATTATTTATTTTCCAAACACATTATTAGAGCGTAGCATGAGTGAAATTTCAAAAAATGATTCTAAAAATAGAATCGTCAGTTTCTTTTTCTATGGGTTAGAGTGTCGGGCTGGAAAACCGATGGCAAATGGTTCGAATCCTGCTTTGGAAATATATTTTTATTTTTATATTGAAAATGATTGTTTATTTTTTTTTTATTAAATTGGAGCTATGTAAGCAAACATGATTAAAATGTCTGCGTGGCGTAGTAGTTAGAGAGTAGGACTAACAAACCAAGGGCGTGGGTTTCGAGTTCTGCCCTGGGAATTTTGTTTATTTCATTATTTTTGTTTTTTTTTTTTTTTTGATGCCTATGAAACATTTTTGGTTTCGATAGGGTGAAATTTGAAATCGTCATATGCAATTTTGGTTAACGCTTTTCTTATCGATCACAAATTAAGCAACACGTAGCTTGGGTAGTGTTTAGATGATGGACCGATCACAAACAGTTGTTGTTTTTTTTTTCTTTTTAGTTTTTATATTTTTGTAACTACAACAAATAAGAGGCAATACAACAAAACTCATTTTAGGTTAATATAACCTTATTAAAGTTTAATAATAAATAAATAAAAATTAATAAATTGGAAAATCGAATTAAACAAAATGAGAGTGGTGCACTTTAAGTATACACTTTCCTGCTATGAACATAAATACATCCATAGCCTAGTGTGTAAACAGCCGGCTTGGCCGATGTCTCAAAACAGCAGAGAGAGGGTTCGGCCGGCACACTCACACATTTTGTCTTAATAGAACTCTCATTCTCATAATAAAAGGAAGCATCACTTCTTTTGTAAAAGTCACCTTATATACAGAAATGAAGACACTTCTTTAGCAATCCATTTGCCATCCTCTCCTTTTCATTCTCTCCAATTTGCAAACCCAATCATCTAGTAAGACAGTGCCGTTCATACAATATAATCGTTGAAAATTGTTAATTTAGTTGATAATCACAATGAAAATGAGTGGCGGACTTGCAAAATCATTCAATTGACTAGCAGTCAATTAAGCATAAATAAACTGATGTTGTTACTGTTGCTCAATAGTAATTCCAATGAAATGAAGCATTAAAATATCTGATGCAAATCCCCAATGTTATCTGACTATTTGTGTACTTATTGTACAATAGTAAATTACATGAATTGCGTGTGTTCCCCATTCATATCAAGATTAGATCAAGATAACTTTGAAAAAGAAAACTATGCACAGTCAATTGTTGAGTTGACCAAGCAGTCAGTCAGTCCTTCATGCAGTCATATAATTGTTACAACAACATTTTGCTTTTAGGTGATTTTAATCAAAAATCAATGAAATCAAAGGCAAAAAACATTATATTTCTTTCAGTTTCATTCAAAGTTAAAATACCCTTTGCACATAAGAATAAATTGTATAACTTGGCATTCCATATATACTGTGAATAGTACCGACTTACACGGTACTTTTTACACGTTTTCGGGTTTTTACGGTTTGGAAATTTGTTATGAATTTTATAATACACAGAAAGTGACAACGCAGACCCCATAAAGTATATATGTACACGTATATTCTTGATCAGCACGACAAGACCAGTTGATTAAGCTATCTCGGTCTGCCATGTATGTATGTATGCAAACTAGTCATTCAGTTGTTGACCTAGAAAACTGAAATTTGGCACAAAGACGCTGCATATTTGTCGGAATGCACTGTATCGGATCGCTAGGAGGGCACCTCACATACATATCCCCCATTAAAATTCAGGTTTATTAGAAAAACTTTTCATCAACCATATAAATTTCATGACCCTAGGATTACTGGATCGCATACAAATATTTCGGTCACAGTGCTGTATGTATACTGGATCCCTATGTTTTTTTTTTTTTTATACCGATGGGGAAGCATTAAAAGCCGAACGAATCTATTATTCGAAGTGTGGGACTTGCACCCACTAAACCCCACCGTCCCAAGTCCTACAGTCCCCCTGGCACTACCGCAAAGCATTACGTCAAGGAGGAAAGAGGGAGCATAACAGCTCAAAGTCTGATTTTACCCCATGTAAATCAAAACAAATTTACGTTAAAACTTCTTGTCAATATCAAACTAATGACCTATCACGTCTTCGTTCGTCTGAACTCGTCGTAGTCGTTCAATATGCCGCAGCTCTGTCATGATTTGAGCTGCAGCCTGACTTACCACATCCCAATTCAGCTGTGATTCACACATATGCCGGATGCAGTTCGATACAGTCGGCACTTCACCAAACGCAGATGAGATCATTGATCTGGCAACATCAAATCTTTGGCAATGCAGGAAGACATGTTCTGCATTTTCGTTTTCGCCTGTGCAAGTCGGACAGAAGGGATCATCATCATATCCCCGCTTATACAGATAGTCCTTAAAGCACCCGTGACCGCTCAGGAACTGGGCTAGGTGATGGTTGACCTCTCCAAATTTTCTGCTCACCCATTCTTCGACGTTGTTAATGAGCCGATGGGTCCACCTGCCTTTGTCAGAGCTTTGCCATCTCCTCTGCCACTCCACCATACTGAGTGCCCTTTCATCTAGCCTTCTCACTTCACCAGTGCTCCTCTTAGCGTCAAAAAGCCGACTTATTTCTGCAACAACTATGTCAACAGGCATCATACTCGCCATGACCAGGACTGCATCGCTGGATACCGTTCGAAAAGCAGCACAGACGCGGATTGCACATGATCTGTAGACTGAGTTCACTTTTCTCATGTATGAGTGTATTTTACTAGCATCAAACCAAATCGGCGCAGCATAGACTAGAACCGACGTTACGACACTTGCTAACAGCCGTCGCTTGCGCTCCCGTGGTCCTCCATAAGTCGGCATACTGGATCCCTATGTTTAATCACAGTAGTGTAAGGGGTGTCAAATTTAACCTTATTTTTTCTTCGACTTGTACAAAAACTTAATGCAAACTATTGTAATTAGAATTAGTATTGTACATATAAACCTTCCGTATAAAATTTTCTACATGACAGTGAAAACCGTATCAAAATCCGTTGGTTAGTTTAGTATTTGTGCGTATCAGAACAAACAGGAATTTCGAATTTCTTTTATACTAGTTATGTTATGCTAAATATTTTTTATATTCTATTTAAATGTTTTCTATGTGGAAGTGTTCGACAAATTGAATCCCATTATCATTTTATGCTAGATAACGCAAGGATAGATGCCAATTCCCAAGCAAAGGCTTTCTTATTGTCATGCCCTGTTAACAGTAGAAGTGGACTTTGCGATTCCTAGAGCTTTAACTTACCATTTTGGGAGAATACGGGACTTTCGACTATATTCTTCTGATAAACTGAACAAATTCCTTGAAAATGAGGTTATTTGTTATGGCAAAAGCCCAAGGAAGCTGTATTTCATGTTCGATTACATTTATTAAGACTTAAAAAATAAGAGGAAATATACAACAATAACAACAAGCAGCATTAATAACGAAGAAATGTATAAAACTTTTCATGCTTGGTTTTGCAGAGATTTTTTTTTTTAAACTTAATAGTTAAAAAAGGTATATTTAACTTTAAAAAATGAAAAAAAAAAATAAGTATGCAATTTGTTGCATTAAGATTCATTTGTTCTGCAAAAAAAAATTATTAAAATCGTTTCAGTATATTTTGCACCAAATAAAAATATTTTTAAAAAATCACATAATACTATCTCTATCTGGACAACATCGCCGCCTACAGGATCCAAATGTAGCAACAAACCTGACTGGCAACTCCATGAGTACAACAAAAAAAAATTATCAAAATTGGTTCAGCCGTTCTCGAGTTTTTTTGGGTCATACTATTTTTTGGGTTCGATTTTATATATATATAGATTTATGTATATTTAATAAATAATCCTATAGTAATTTATCCAAATAAATAATCAAAAGAACTTTTAACTGTATTTTATTACAATATAATCCTGATTAAAAAGAATTTCTTCTTTAGTTTTACCTATAAAATTATATTGTATCTTCGTATAAATGTAGTTTCACACACTTCATTAATGTGTTAATATAATTTTTTTTTTTCTTTTATTTCCTTTTGAAAACAAAGAAGGGTATAAGAATCAATATCCATGCGTCATTATAAACATGACAACATGACAACATGACACAAAAGTGCAACCATAATAGAATATAATACTTTATTTGTTAATATTTGCTTGGATATTATGTTTGTTAAACGAAAATGCCGGAAAAGAAAATAAATGAACGGAAAATCATTGAGACATTAATAATTTTTCGTCGTAGTCTCATCTATCAGATAAGGGAATTCTTTCAGAATTCTACATTACATGGGGTTCGGTATATAGCAGAAAGTGGTCGACCAATTGGTGAAAAGTAAGTAGAATCTATATAAGATACATTTAATACATAATATTTCCATTTCTTTTTGTTAGATTTATGTGGTTTTGTTTTACTTCAATTGGTGCAGTTACCGCTTTGGTTATTATTATGAGTTTATGGGAGAAATTTCAAACGAATCCAACTATAACTGGCCTTGATACCGATTTCCATAATCAAAATGTTGTCTTCCCAACGACAATTGTTTGTCCGGAGGCACCATTTGATCATGATAAAGCTTATGATACAGTTTACAAGACTTTAGCGTAAGAAGAAATAAGAAACACGAGCAATTTCTTCATCCAGTTTCTGTAATATTGTATTTATTTTTCCTTTGTTTTCTTTACTGTTGTATAGAAATAATGATCCATCCCGGGCTTTATTATATGCACCATTTTTGGATTTATTGACATCACTTAATTTTGATAATGTTAAAGATGCTGAAATTTTAAGTGAACCAATGCCAGAAAATGAACTCAAATTGCGGACTATACGTCAATGGGCTTTTCAGGTGGACATACTCGTATTTATAGATAAAAACTTATCAATAAGAATTGCTTCCATTTCTGATTTTAGGCTTTTATAAGTTGTGAGAGAACTTTGCTTTTGTGTAAATATCGAGATGAAGAAATTAATTGTTGCGAACACTTTGAGCCCATTTATACTGAGCATGGATTCTGTTATGCCTTCAATAGTCGTTTCAAATCTCTGGAAAATACAGAGTAAGTATCAATTACAGAATTTCCAAAAAGAATACGTGACTACTATGGTATGCCTAACCGGAAGACACTAACTCACTTATCACTTACCAAGTTTTGGTGTTCACAGTGAATCAAAATATGCCGCCACAATAGTCAAAAAAGAGCCTACACTAGGCAATCAGTTGGCAGCTCAGATAATTAAAAATCAGGCAAGTGCGAGTCAAACCCGCACATGGAAGGTTCCGTACCAAATGCGGGCTTGTATGGGAGGAATTCCCCTTAGTGGTCCGATATGGAGATGTATAGCGCCGGTAATAAAATTTCAGTTTGGTGTCCAAATTTCAGTTCGACAGTCCGAAAAACAAGAAAGTTTTTCTAATAAAAACAGACCTTCTTAGTGGTCTGCTTAAACAGCTTCGTATCTTTCGATTCAATTTTGTCTATAAAGACAATTTGCATAAAAAAGAGAAATTGATTGCTATCCTGATTTTGCTCCAATATCCATTCCATTCTTTTAGTGGGAAATCATCACATCCTTACTGTCGAATTTTTTAAAGAATTTTTTGTGGTAATTCCATCATCATAGTATCGTATAAATATTTGTTAAAATTGGATCAATTCTATATGTAATTCCATGAATGATTTCAAATTATTTTGCATTGCTTCTCTTTTTATATTTTCTTTTTATCTAGTAACACAACTGGTCCACCCCATGATCTCTATGAAACAGATAAAAAATGGGCACTTTTCTTTATGCCAAATGCTACGTCAAAGGTAAAATTGTATTTTATTGACGAAAAGTTTTAATGGTTCTTACAAATGCTTTCTCTTGTTTTTCTTGAGATCTTCATATTATCAAATGAAGAATACTTTGGTTCCGATTTCAATGCTCAAATTGAATGGAATGAAGGTCAAGCAGTTGAGGTTCGGATCTCGAAGAAGAATACTTATACCACAGACGATGCTCGACAATTGTCAATTGGTCAACGTAAATGCATTTTTGATGATGAAGTCAAATTGCAATATTTCCCGGGAGCTTATACATTTTCATCTTGTATGAAAGAATGCCGAATAAATAAAGCCATCAAATTGTGTAAATGTAATCCACCATTTTATAAACCAATAAGTAAGTTGAAATCAACCCATTGATTGATTCAATCACTTGCTACCTTTGTTATTCTACTTAAACAGATAATGTACCCATGTGCAGTATTAAGGATTTTCGTTGTCTTCATGACTACAAAGCAAATATAACAAATATTAAGGATTGTTTATTCTGTGAATTAAGTTGCTCGAAAACAGTTTTCAATATAGACAAGCTAATCAAGAAGTTAGTTCATCCCAATGGTGATTGTAATCATCATCATCATTATCATCATCAGTTTGTCAATTTATTATATATATTTCTTGCATTTCAAGTCTGGATCGTCCTGAACATCAAGGTGTCCTTGTTGAATTTCTTACTTGGCCAATTATTCGCTATAAACGTGAAGTACTTTTTGGTTGGGTTGATCTATTGGTGTCTTTTGGTGGCATTGCTAGTTTGTTTTTAGGCTTTTCCTTACTCTCCGGCGTCGAAATTATCTACTATTTTACATTACGTGCTTGTTGCATGGTCTACAAAAATCGGGTAAGTAGATTTATGAACTCAATTAGGTGACATAATTAAACAAGATACATATATGTATGTAATTATGTCTTATATACTCAGGATGAACTGTATGCGATTGAACAACGTATAAGACATGAACCGCCAGCGGCCATCGATTTGACGCTGAAATTAAAATCGCATTCAAAATCCATGGAAGTAAATGAATCATTAAATAAAGACAGGACATTAAGTGATACAAATCTAAAAGAACAAGTCCTACTTCAAGTTAAACCAATTGATGCCTATCAGATTAATCACTTTACACGGCAACGTAAAATTGAAAAGGTAAAATGAATCGTATTTTAGAAACATACGACTATGTTTTATTTTATTTTTTTTAATTTTCAGGATTACACTGAATATGAAAAGAATCTCTATAAGGCGAAATCGAAAGTTTTAAGTAATTATTCTGCGGATGAAGCTTACAATTGGAAATATAATCAATATTTGCCATAAATTTAGATGCAAACCCTACACTTCGATTCTAATAAAGATTTATACACCTTTCACACAAGTTTCATACATGGAAAAATAGGAGACAAAACAATCAATTCAGAGAATTCTGGAGGTTAACTTAATATAACCCGATCGTTCTGATTTAAGCAAATATGTTTGCAGTATTCACACTTATAAAAAATACTTATATTTTAGTAAAAAATTAATTAGTGCAGTTTAAATTTCCTAACTGATAATTTGAAAAAAAGTTTCGTTGCACTCGAAGCACCATAAAACGCGAAACAAAAAAAAAAAATATAGTTCCTTCATTAAAATTAAAGAATTTGGCAATATATACATATGTAGAACAAATATTGAATTAGCTCGGTATAACACGGTGGCAATGGATCAAGGTATTGATATAATCTACTGTAGCTTCTATTCTATTGCTGTTATGAGTGTAGCAGGAAGAAAATTTCCATTAAAGTCTGCATTCAATTGGTAAATTTTTCTAAGATAAAGGAGCTCCATCTTTGAATGAATGTTAAAGGAAAATCTGGCCAAAGTAGACTAGATGGAATTTTTAAACTTGATAGTAGTACAATAATGGACTTTCTGCAACGAAGTGGTGATGTCCTGGAATTCCGGTAGGGGCCTTATGCGACGCTCTCTAGAGTTTGTTTATGAGTTGTAGGGAAATACCTACACTGGATCCTCAACATAATTTATAGTTTGACAATCTTAGCAACCATTTATAAATACATATTTGGAAAAAAATCGACTTGTTTTTTACAATAAATACCAACAACTTATTACATGCCTACTATTTTTACTATTTACGTAGTGAATAGTATTATAAATTTGTAGCAGTTAGAAAGAGCCATTGGAGACCACATAAAGTTTATACTCGTATATTCTTGATCAGGTCGACAAGACGAGTTGATTAAGCCGTATTTCTCAGTTTTTGAGCTAAAGGGAGAAGCGTTCTTTTCACAAGACGCTACACATTTGACGGAATCGGACCATTAGGGGGGTACCTCAAACCCACCATTAAAATTTAGATTCTTATTAGAAAAACTGTGTCGCTTTTGCCACTATCGACCTGATATTTGGACAGTATAAGTGTCTGCCTCATATTCACCAAAGTGCGTGAAGAGCATATCAATTTCGGCATAGGCATAGGTGAGTACCAACATAGCACTACGAAAAAATTAAAAATGGAATATTAAAAATCGCTATACTTTTTGAACTGACCTCGTATGTATGTAATGCTGTATGCTCTTATACTTTCTCCAGATCAAATCCATCGAAACGATCGAACACTCTACTTTCTCACCTTCCTGTTTGAGAACAAACTTCTTATGAAGAGATATCAATAGATCGGAGGTGCTGAACTATCGATTTGCTTTATGATTACCGAAAAGGTAGTGCTATACTTATTCCCTTTTTATTTTCTTTGACTTATTTTAATGACTCTATGTATGTATGTATGTTAAAAATTTAACTCAGCACTCATCTGCGAACAGTTGATTGATGTCATGCTACTGCATATTGTCAAATTATTCTTCACGGAGTTGTGTTTATTCAGATCTTTTTTTTTTAAGTGAAACTTCTTTAGCGAAGAGAAGTCAATCCAAAATATATGAAAATAAAATGTGACGAAAATTAAAATTTGACCATGTTATTATTATATTGGAGCTATTTAGGCAAATAGAATTCAAATGTCTCCGTGGCGTTGTGGTTAGACAGTAGAACTTGCAAAACGAGGGCGTGGGGTTCGAATCCTGCACTAGGAATTTTTATTTTTTTTTTATTTTTGAAGTGAAACTTCTTTAGCGAAGGGGAGTAAATGCAATCATATGTAACTATTTATGCAAATAGCATATAGAAGTGAAACTTCAAATTCTGATTTTCGTCACATTTCATTTTCTAATTTTTGTATTTATTTAAAGAAGTTTCACATCCATAGTTTGCTTATGAGGGTGAAGCACACTACTTAAATTTTTTTTTTGTGTTTTTTTTTTTTTAAGACTGCAAGTATAGTTGTTTATACTTAAAGGGTATTTTGTGACTTATTAACGATCATAGGCTTATCTACCAAAGCACTGCTGCAAAGAAGTAACCAACAACCTTATTTCTTGAGAAGTAAAGTTTTTTTCGGAATTCGTTTCCACTATATGACAGTTTCATCTGCTTTAAATATTTGGTCTTCTGTGCAACATGCAGCTTTATAAGGTGTAACACATTGTGATACAAACTGATGTTTAACATTTTCAAACAACCCTTTATTTGTTTTGACGTGGATATGTCTATGTTTTTTGCTTCCATGTGGTACTGATAATGCCAATTCTATGCCAATTATATTCTCTATCCAAAATCTAATAACACGACTCGATAGCTAAAGGATCAAAGAATTGCTTACTCAAATGCAACGTATTTGTGTATTGGACTTGTAATCAGTTTAAAAGGCAAAACAGTTTTATCCAAGTACCGCGTTATAGGAGATTTGCTAACTGTACTTTTGGAGATTTTAAGATTTTTTGTTCTCATAAAAAAGAAAGAAATTTATAAAAAAAAAAAAAAAAAGAAGGGAACATAACAATCATTGGATTTTTTATCAATATTTCGATAAGAAAAGTTCAAATTTACAAACAGGACAATAATAATCGGATTCAAATTTTATTTATTTATTTTATTATGTTTTGTTTTGGCAAAATTTTTTAAAAATAAATCCAAGTGCCTGTAAATAAAAGAAGTGATAAGGAAATACAAGAACAATGTTAAATTTAAACAAATTAATTATAAAATGCCGTCCAAGTTGTCGTCATAACAATCAATATGAAAAACGCCAATTGGCCACCAGTAAACCGGTAGGACAAAGATTCATGCACATAACATCTTCAGCTGATGTTATAAATTATAAATTCTCTTTTATTTTTTAAGCAAAACTTTAAGGTATCCGTTGTGGGTGCATGCGGTGGTATTGGACAATCTTTGTCTTTGTTGCTTAAACTAAATACTCTGGTAACCAAATTGTCTATCCATGATATCCAGCAACAGACAATGGGCGTAGCAGAAGATCTTGCACATATTTGTGTCGAAGGCTTGGTTTGTGGCTTTGTAGGGGACGATGGACTAGAAGACTGTATGAAAGGTAAGTCATTGTAATATTGTGAAGAAGTAGGCATCAGCGATGCATATAGACAAAATATCCTGTGAGCTCATAAAATATAAAAAGATATTTATGAAGCAAAATACGAGAAGATAGTTAGACAAATTTGTAAGTAGATAAATGAAGGACTAAATCTATACGGGTCTCATTAGGAGAATCATATAATAGAGTTATTTAAGGCTAGTGGAAATGTTCTAAAAATTGAAGAAGCGTGTTAAAACTTACAGTGCTTAAAGTCCCCAACATGACTGCCTGTTCAATATCCTAATAGTAGAAACAAAAGTTTTTCATAGAGGGAGTTATTGTAAACTTGTTAAGCACAAGGGTATTGAATGGAACAGTTTTAAGGACTTGATGTTAACGAACGGCTTAAGTGGTCCTGAGACTTGTATCACCTGAAGCGGACAATAGAATGGTCAAGAATCATTATAGAATTAACAGGGAATTCATTCATTTTCCAGATGCTGACGTCATTTGTGTATCCGCTGGTATGCCCCGTAAGCCGGGAATGACACGTGATCAACTTTTTAAGATAAATGCGAGTATTGCAGCAACAGTTGCCTGCAAAGCTGGATTAGTTGCACCAAATGCTTTATTGGCATTTATTACCAATCCAGTTAATAGTATTGTACCAGTTGCAGCTGAAGTTCTCAAATCTGTAAGTTACCTATATCTCAATCAACGTTCATTATTATTATTATATATTCACAATTTCAATCAACAGACTTGTGCCTTTGATCCGAATCGATTATTTGGTGTCACAACTTTGGATGTCGTCCGTGCGAAAGCTTTTATTGGTGAAAGTCTACGTGTAGATCCGAAAAAAGTTAATATCCCAGTGATTGGTGGTCATTCCGGCATTACAATTTTGCCAATACTATCACAATGTAAGCCGGCCTTCAAGGGTAATGAGAAAAAAATTCTTGCTATGATGGATCGAATACAAGATGCTGGTACTGTAGTTGTTAAAAAAAAGGATGGCAAAGGCTCAAGTACATTAGCGATTAGCTTTGCGGCTGCTCACTTTGTCAATGCCTTGTTGCGTGCCCTCAATGGTGAAAAGAATATTGTGGAATGCGCCTATGTCGCTTCTGATGTTACAGAATTACCATTTTTCGCTACGCCAGTTCAGTTGGGTTGCAAAGGAATTGAAAAGAATCTTGGCCTACCGAAAATGAGTCCATTGGAAATGGAAGCTTTCAAATGTATGCTACCAGAGTTAAAAAAAAGCATTGACACTGGTATAAAATATGTAACCGACTGTTCCTGAATGATTATATTCAAGCAATGAAACTATATCTATATTTCTTTAAAGATACAAAAAAAAATTGCTATTTTCATTAATCAATAAATAAACATATATACAATACAATAATTATATAACTAATGGACTTAGGGTAGGGGGGTTTAGACTAGACTTTAAATGGTTTTTCTTGCTGATGCTTGGATGGAATTTCAGTTGGGATAGTCTCAGTCTCTGGCTCAGGTACAACTGCAGGTGTGGCAATTACTGGATCTGGTTTATCATTTATCTTTTGTGGAGCTGGTGCAGCCCTTTGCCCAAAAATTGCTTTCTCAATACCCAGAATGGGTGCCTCAAATGCCAATGTAGCAAAAATTGAAAGCGTTAGTGAAATACCGAAATCATCCCACCAACGTAAGATCTATACAAAGAAATATTTTACAATGGAAAACAAATGTTCAACTTCTCTCATTAACTTACCGCATCATAATCCGAGAAATGTGTATCAGTTTGCGTGCGTCCCGCATTCACATGCTGGACAATTCTGTGTATTACATACATACAATATGTCAGACGACTGAAGCCGATAAAGAAACTCCAAGACAAGAAATCATTAATAAGACCACCATGACCATTATAACATGCCCAGATAATCCAACCGATAGCAGCAGCCCATGATGTACGACTAAGCGGTTCATAGAAGGCACCTTCTATTAATGGTGAATCAGGATTCTCGGGACGTATACGCCAATATGGTCCCCATAGATCGGTCAACATAATACCAAATGCAAGTATCCAACCCAAGATGACCCAACCTTTGGCCAAAGGTATTTGACGACCACGGTTTTTAGTGAATAGGAAATAACCAAAGACAACACCCATTAACCAGGTTGGTATACGTGTATGTGTCGGATAATATGTGAGGCGTTGACGGTTATCGACGTTATTGTCTTGAACACGAAAGAGTGTAAAATCATTGTAAATGAAAGTGGCAAATGTGCAACCCAGACACAAGAGGAAAAATATGAATATCGGTATTAAAGCCTTTTTGCCCCATTTCCAGAGGGGTATCAGGAATAAGGGTGACAAGACATATAACTGGGTATCGACAGCCAGATACCAGGATTGGGACATGCACTAAAAAAATATGATATTTAAAGAGAGTCAGTTTACGGATTCATAATACTCACAATTTGATAGGGAAATACATAGTTCTGTACATAGAGGAGTGTAGCCCACCATGTATTGGAGCAACGTTGATCTTGTGTGCCCAATTTGAACCACATGGGACCGGCACCACTATATTTATATAGTGACATAATATAAAGTATAACAACAGCCACAACTGGTGTCAAACGTATATAACGATGAAAATACATCAACCAAAGATTTAGTTTACCCTTTCTATAAAATAATAATAGTTTTTTTGTTCAGTAGTTTAGCTAAACAAATGTCTATTTAAATTACTTACGTGCGTTCCATTTCACGAAAAGCCCCCCAACACATCAGTAAACCGGACATAAAAAAGAATGTGTCAACACAAAGTGTTGAATTTTGAACAAGCATCGAATATGGGGTCTCAATCCAATTGTATATTTTAATCCTATTAATATGTGGCAGATCATAGATGCTCATGTATCCATGTCCAAGGATAACCCACATCATGCTGAATACACGCAAACCACTTAGGCAATGTATGATATTTGGACTATTAACCTTCTTAACGTTAAAGATTTTCGGTGCATTTGTCAATACAGAAAATGCAATATATAGAGGCCTTTTGGGTGCCTCATTTTTTGTCTGGACATAATCATAAACACTACTCACAATCATAATGAATGTAATAACCGAAAAGAAAACTCTATATACAAAAAATTCCAGAATTATTATAGATGATGATTATAGGTAAGTAGATCATTTACTTACATGGCAAATATATCGATGGCACGTAGTTGCGTGGGTTTTTCATAATCGCACCAACTTTCCCTTATCATAGGTGCATTAATATTAACCATAGATGAATCATAGTATGTACTAATAACATACTTTAAAATCTGATCGGTTGTATTCGGATGACATGAGCTTGGTACACAAACACCCAATTCGAATGTCTGTGGTTGTGTTTTTTTATAACTGATTGCACGCATCGAAGAGGCAGCATTACTTGGTATAACATCCTTCAAGAAATTCGTAATATTAATCGATGCCAAACAGTATTGGCCATGGAGCTCTCCAGTATCAGAGAATTGACGAGCTATTTCAAGGCATTCCTCATATTGACCCATGCTGATGGAATGACCCCACCAGAGACCAATCGGCAGTCGTCCCCATGTATCGGGAACTAAAGGAACAATAGTATGTAAAAAATACAAATCAATATTAAGGAGCTTTTCAAGTTGCGGTATAATTAATTTCATAAATTTGTATGGTATTTCTCAAAAAGTAGAATAAAACAAGTATGCCGAAGTTGATATACTCTTCATGCACCCTAAACTCTGTCATAGAGCATTCAGAAATATTTGATTATTGTTTTCTCTTATTGTATGCTTAGGGTAGAATCAGTATACAAACAGCATTTCAACACTGAGACCGAAATATTAGGTTGGGATCTTTACGTTCCAGTTATCCTAGGGTCTTGAAATCTACATGGTTTTTGAATATGGATCAAATACTGCTCAAATTTCATATCAATAACACAAAAAACAAAAATAAATTTCTAATAAAAACGTAAATTTGTGGTTAGGTTTATATGGGAGCTATACGATCCAGTAATTCTAGGGACTTGAAATTTGCACATTTTATGGATATTGATGAGAAATTTATATTGTTCAAGTTTCAGTTTGATAGGACAACAAAACAAAAAAGGTTTTCTAATAAGAACCTGAATTTTTATATATAATTTATTGGGTGTGCGTTGTTTCCATTTGCCTGTTACAAACTTCATGACAAACTTATAATACTATTTACTGCGTGCGATTCATACACTAGTCCTTGGACACTCTGGTCTTGCTAGCAATCGAAACAGACATTCGAGTTCGTAAACTATTAAGAGTAAGATTCGGATAATGACTATAGTCTAAACGGGACACTGTGATATTAGGCTAATGGCTCAAAGGATCAATGCTCCCCCTCTGTTGCAGTTATAGAGTTGAGGAATAATCGAAAAATGTCGAACACCTCCTATGTGACTGCCCTGCTATGCTGCTTGGGAGACGGACCTGTCGATCTGGGCAGCTGGGGGACCTGGATTTGTTCCTTAATTCTTTGGTTTGGTTTGAGAGGCAGGCGGAGGATTACTAGCCCCTCCTTCCTCCTCTAAATTCGGCCTGTATTACCTAACGTAATCTTCAACTAATTCAAATTTAAATTCAATGTTATATATTTTCTAAAAATTGACTTATTCAGGGATAACCGACTCATATCTTATTCTATATTCTAAGAGGATTTTCTGAATCATAATATCTCTTATCGCAGGAAATATTTATATGACTTCTATGTATTGTATAGAAGGTGCTATTTTATTTGATTTTTAAAACACCTCATAAAATAAATCTAAAAATTTATGAGCCACTTCGATTTTGCTTAACTTTTGAAAATAGTTCAGCTCCATAAAAAAAAAATAATCAGGTCTTTTAAATTTAACACACAAAAAATTCATTCATAAATTGGAAACGTTTTTATACTCGTATATAGTATAGCTTACAATGCAAGGCCCATTCTTCATAACGATCAAGACCCTCTCTAATTTTTGTAATATCCTGATAACACTGATCTTCATTATAATCACGATTTAATATATTCTTCATTTCTTCATTTTTATTGGCTTTCATCCGGATAAAATCGGAGGCGAGTGTAAAAAAATGATAAGCCAAATCACTTTTGAATGGTGATCTACTATATAAATTCTTTGATCCATTCACATGCGATCCGATGCTAATCGTGTTATTAGAACACAATACACAAATTGTTAATAAAGACGAGATAATGACGACGACAAGGATATGTCGTGACATCATGAATGTTAAAGATACGAATTTATAAAGCTAAAGCAGTCGATTTCAAAACCGTTGTTGTCGCATTAAGACGACGAAAACTAATCTCGAATTTTTTGGTGACATTAGCTTTTATATACAGAGATCATTATAACAATCCTATTGTTTGTCAATGAACGAAAACTTATCAGTCAGTACTTATACGAGAATTGTCCATTGACCAAAATTTGTGTTTAAACGAAATCTATAGTACTAGTATAGTATTTGTTATTTAGAAGAGTTTATAAATAAAATCCAAACACTTAAAAGCAGGCAAAAGCAATTCAAATGTGACCAATTGTTTTATTGCAAGTTAATCAACTGCTGGGGCTCCAGCAGTGATGATTACCGATAAACAGGTGCTACTGTTTGAATTAGTCAATAGTCAAAAAAAGAATATATTTAGCTTCTTTTGTTTTATTCTGTGGCTTATCTATGCTACAAACTTATTTATATTGTTTTGGATTTTATATATGAGGTACTTGAACAAAGAATTGCGGAAAATACCAAACAAGTTAAAACAATAATTTGGGTTCACCGCAAGTTGCATATCATTTAGACCTTGGCTGTGCTTATACTTGTATATTTATTTATTTATACATTGTACACAGGCTTTGAGACTTAGATCTATAAAAAAAACAGTCAGAATCGCACACCGAGAGTTCCGTACCAAATATGGAGTTTATTTGGGAGGTACCCTACTTATCAAACTGAGATTTGGGCAGCATAAGTTTCTCATCCATTTTCACTAGCCATGTAAATTTGAAGATCATATTATATATGTTTCGCGTTTGGGAACCCTTTTATTTTAGTTTTAGAATTTGTTGCTTTAGCCCCAATAGAACTAAAAAATTTTATGACAATGTCAACTACTGTCTACTTATTACGGTTTATGAGATAGAACCCGAGGAAGGACGAACGGATGGACAACATAGCCTTAGTAAGAGCGTTCCGTTTGGTATCCTTTGGCTCCAGAACCCTAAAAATGATTAATTTTCTTTAGGAGATGGGTGGAATAGTACTTAGTATGAAAAAGCTTTATATTGACATATTGTTCTGTAGATTTTAGAGATTTGAGCGATCATTTAGAATACTCGTATGATCTATGAAAATTGTGATGTTGAGATTGCAAAACTTACATTGATTGTCGGTAGTTGGAAGGAAAGGTGTTGGTGTTTGGTCTTGCTTGGTAGTTTTTGGATATTGTGCGGATTTTTAATGATTTTAGTTAATCATCAATTTTGTACTTTGGAATTAATTGATTAGTATGAGATTGAGGAGTCTTGTATCAAGCCTAATTGTTTGTCGAGAATGTTAGTCGAAGGTTTATCTGTTTATGTTTATCCGATTTATGTTTAATGATGTGATTAGAGGTGTTATAGTTGCTCTTTTTGTTGATTCGTCCAATATGGCTAGGAACTCACAGAATTTTTATTTTCGGGTAATACTTGTATTTCATTAAGAGTCCACGATTTATTGGTGGATAGTATTTGCTTTGCTTATATATTGTAGTATATAATGCAAAAATTATAAAGTTTATGAAACAATTATTTGTCTGATCGGTTTAATGTTCTTTGTTTTATTTAATAATCTCGGAAAATGGAAAAATTGTACATATTCGTAAAAACTCAATGGCTTATCTAATCGATCGATTTAGAAATAAATTTAAATGTCTGAAAGCCTTTTGAAAACCGAGGTTTTTTGTTTCCAGTAATTGGAAAAATCTATTTCCGACATATTTTCTATGTCAAATGTGAACTTGATTGCTTCAAAACTGAGAAAAATATACAATCAGTGTAGACCTCCTCATCCTGTTGTTCTTGTCTAATGCCCTATATTATGCCAGGATATAATATCTATTTCCTCCCAAAGGTTTAAAAATAAAACCAAAACAAATAAAAAGATGATTAACTTTGCCTAATCCGAAGTTAATATACTCTTCACACACCCCTAGAAAACTCTAACTAACTAAGCTCCTGTGATAGATCATTCGAAAATATTTCATTGTTGGATTTGACTTATTGTACTATGTTTAGGTTAGAGTCAATAAACAAAGAGCATTTCAACACTAAGCCAGAAATATTAGTATGGGAGCTATACGATCCAGTAATCCTAGAATCTTGAAATTTACATTGCTGGTGAATATGAGTCAGGCACTTACTTACTGTCCCAATTTCAGTTTAATAACGGAAAAAACAAAAAAATTTGACTAATAAAAACCTAAATTTGAACTATGCGATACAGTTATTCTAGGGTCTTGAAATTCATACGTTTTGGTGGACATTGGTTAGACGTTTATAGTGTCCAAGAACTGAGGGACTAGTTTGCAACATACCGAGGAACAGACGGATATGGCTTAACTAACTCGTCTCGTCGAGCTGATCATGACTATACCATATGGGGTCTCCAATATATCGTTCTGTGTGTTACAACCTTCATGACAAACTTATTATACTATTCACTGCATGAAGAGTACAATGAAAGCAAAACCTCAAGTAAGTGGCTCGATTTACTTCAAGTCAATTGTTTTACCCAATTTATTAATGTTTCGATGTTTGATAAAAAAACGTGTCTAAAGAATGGAACTGTACTGTTTCTGTGATAGGAAATCAAATGTCAAGATTACAATCATCTACACTTGAATGAACAATTTTTTATTATTGGTTGTAAATAATTTGGAATCCCCACAGAATTTCACCGCCATTCGTAATTTATGGCTATCACAAAATATATGGAATTCTAAATTTATATTGTACCAAAAAAGATTGTAATTTTGTAGAAAAATTGTGACTTATTAGAAATTATAGGTAAAATCGAAGCCAATGTCTTGAATCCTTTGTTTTATTTCCAAAATAAATAGCGTATCCAAAATAAACGCAATCTTATCTCGGGGTGTTAATCTTTTCCATAGATTTTTACTGAATATACTTAGTAAATTGTTCCAATATCAACTAAATGATTGCAACAAACTCCAGATAGTTCTTAATCTTTTGCCTAATATACATATACATACATTGACCCCCCCGACTATGTTTATTTTGACGCGTAGATTACGAAATGCAAGGAATGTCATGCAAGCAACTCTCTATCTCAATTCATTTAGATTAATAGATCTGATCTAATTTTAAAAAATAAATATACGATTATTTCTCTTTTTTCATCAATAACTTAAAATTTTTCATCTATTAATAATCTGCATCAATTAGATACTTTAATATGAAATGCAAATCCACCGCGGGGAATAACTTTTTGTTATAAAAATCTGTCCCACCCACGCCATTAAATCCGCCTTTATAAGTCCACTTCGATTTTAAGGGTCGACGTGTGTTTTGTGACTGCACTGCATCAGACCGACCAATTTATCTTGTAATTTTTCGAATAGAGAAATTATTTGTCCTTTCTCGAGTTCAGGGACGTAGGTCGGTCCCACGAGGCATATTTTTCCATACTTGTTGTTGAGTAATAAAAAAATATAATATTGTATGGATTTTGTTGTTGTTCTTTCTTGTTTGTCACTTTGTCTTAATCATCTTTCATTCCTTATACTCTGTTTTTTAGGGTTCCGGAACCAAAGAGTACCAAACGGAACCCTATTACTAAGACTTCGTTGTCCGTCCGTCCGACAAACTCAAAAACAACAACAAGCAACAACAGGTAAGCTCACGATCTTGAAATTTATTTGGTTGGTGGCTATGGATTTTAAACATTTAGTGTCGAAATTTCAGATTGATCGAACCACTAGGGAGGTAGGGGTGCCTACCATACAAACCCACAATTAAAATGCAGATTCTTATTAGAAAAACTGTTTTGTTTTTTGTCCTATCGAACTGAAACTTAGACAATATCAGTTTTCCAGGTAGGTGCAGTACATTTGTGGGAACCAGCAGAATCGGACTACAAGGGAGGGTACCTCCCATACAAACTCCCATTAAAATTTAGGTTCTTATTAGAAAAACTTTTTTGTTATTTAGATTATTGAACTGAAATTTAGATACTATAAGTTTCAAATCAATATTCATGAAATTCATAAATTTCAAGACCCTAGAGTTACTGGATCGTATAGCTCCCATACAAACCCAAATACAAATTTTAGTTTTTATTAGAAAACCTTTTTGGTTTTTTGTGTTATCCAACTGAAATTTGAACAGTATACACATCTGACCCATATTCAACAACGTGTAGGTATCAAGACCCTAGCATTACTGGATCGTAAAGCTCCCATACAAATATTTCTGACTATACCCGAAACAAAAAATAAGACAAATCAATAATCAACTCTTTCTGAATGCTCTATCACATAAAGTAGGCAAAAACGTTTTCTAGGTCGTGCTTTTTACTTTGTTTTGTATTCCTTTCCTACACCCTGAGAAAAACTGAGAAAATTGTGAGCATTTAGATTGTAGTAATGCACCAGAGCTTCCAAGTGTCTAAAAATTAAAGAAATAGTATTTGTTTTTTTTTTATAATTTTTGTTGTATTTTTTTTTTTTATTCAATTCTTCATTATATATATATATATATATATACGCCTTAAAAAAATAATAATATAATAATAATAATAATTATAATAATTAGATTAATTAAAGGTTCTTGTTTGTTTTCTTTCATTTTGTCTTGTTATAATGCAGTTTTTGTTTTCTTTTGTTTTGCTTTTTGTTTTGTCATCGATCATATAAATTGTTATTACTAAGTTGTTTTTTTTTTTTTATACTATACAAATATCATGTGTTTGTAAATTAATTAATATTATATAATAAATAATCTACAGCATTTGTTTCGATTTAATAATATGTTATATTTTTTTGTTTTTTGTTTTTGTTTTGTTTAGTTGTTACATTTCCTTTTTGTCTTTTTTTTTTTATTTTGTTTGTCGTCTTTGTTAATTATTTTATTATTTTATTTGTTTAATTTATTGTTTAGTTCCGTTGTATTTTTTTTTGTTGTTTATTTTTTGTTTGTTTTTATTAATTTATATTCATATTATTTTTTATAAATATATTTACTATTTAATGCTAAGTCGCCGAGTTTATAATATAAAACGTCATCATCATCATCATGATTAATATGATCATCATATAGTACAATAATATTTTATACATAACTAATAATTAATTATGTTTTATTTTCGTATTTTATTTATATAAATTTCTTTTATTTCGCATGATTTATTTTTTATATTTTAATTTTCGTCTTAAATTGTAAATGATTAAATAATTTCGCGCTTAAAATTTACAATGTTTTTTTTTTAATATAAATTATCGAATTTCTTGTATATGTTTTGTAAAATCTATGCTAATTTTGGATGTTTTTTTTTGTTTTAATTTTAATATATTTATTTATTTATTATGACATGCAATGTTATATAAATCAAATGTAGGGTGATTGGTGAATCAAATGTAGGGTGATTTGTTTTGTGATTTTTAATTGTTGTATAAAAACAATAAAGCCTAATTTGTTGTATGTAATTTGTTATTATATATATTTTGTTGTTGTTGTTGTTTGATTGATTTCGTCATATTTTTCTTTTTTTTTTTTTGTTAATGTACAAAATAATTTCTAATGTTTTTTTTTATAAAATATTTATTTATTTTAATATTTAATTATTATTATGTATTTCCATTAAATTATTATTTATTTTCTTTCTTTAAAAAAAAAATGCGTTTGCTCGAGTTTTTTTTTTATTTTTAGTTATTTAATACTACAATAATAATAATAATAATTAATTAATAAATTTATAATTCATTATTTTTTAGTCAGTGCAAAAATTTACTTAATTCTTATTTAAAAAAAAAAAAAAAAAAAACAAAAAGCAAAACAAACAATTTATTCATAAACAAAAAAAAAATGATATTAAAATTAATTTAATTTTTCACTTTTTCTGTTTTAAATAAAAAAAAAAAAAAGAAATTTATAATAATATTGTTATACATATTTATATAAATAATTCTTATTTATTTTTATTATATAATTTTAATGGTAATTTACAATAATTTATTATTTATTAATTTTATTTTTATTTTTTATTTTTGTTATATTTTTCACTTTCGTTTCTAAGGCGCCTTCTCTCATTGCTCTCTATTCCACACTCTACTTTCAATGCTTAAATTATAATTAAAAAATTTAAAAAAAGGAAAACATTCATTGCTTTTCATTTTCATTTTCATTTTCATTTTTCTCTTCCGTTACCTCTTCCTTTTTGTATATATTTCTCTTTTCCTTGTTCTTAGTTTTCAATTTTTTTTTTATTTATTATTATTATTTTACAATTTTTCTTCTTTTTTTTTAATTTCTTATATAAAAAACTTAAAAACTAAAGAGACCCAAGTATATGTAAAAACCTTTGTGTGTGTGTGTGTGTTTTGTTTATCTTAATTTTATTTTTTTTATATATAATGTGTATGTTTTTTGTAATCACAAACTTGTTTTGGAATATGTTTTTTTTTTTTTTTTTTTTATAAGCTTGAAAAAGAGTGTCTTCTTCTTCTTTTTCATCATCATTCACATTATCTTAATCATCATCATCATCCACAATATTTTTTCCTTGGCTTTCGGAAGGATTTCGAAAAGTTTCGTAAAAAAGATAAACATTTTCGACTCAAATTCTCTTAAAAATTGAAGACAAAATACTGGGACTATTATATAGATAAAATATGTTTCGATTATACAAATTATAGTTTGAATTACAAAGTACAAAGTTTTTGAAATTTTATTTTCAATTTGAAAAAATTTGTTTTTACAAATTAAAAACTGTTGAAATATGAAGAAATTGAACACTCCCACACAATTTACAATTTTTACAAAAATAAAATAAAAATCTTCTCCATTCTCATCTCATCATTTTCTTTCATTTGTTATATTTACATGGGTTTTTTTTTTGTAACTTTATTATGTTATGGTTATGTCTAGGTTTATTTGCATGGAGGCTTGAGGTATTTTTTTAAACTGCAAACAACAGATGATGCCAGGATAAAGATCTGATTCAATCCAATCTGTGATCCATTTCATTTCAATTCGATCTGCGATCCAATGCGCGAACACTCGCGGGTTTTGATGTTTGTTGTTATTTTGTTGTTACTATTGCTAATGATTGTTTTAGTTTTAGTTGTTTTTTTTTTTTGTTTTTAATTTTTTAAATTTCATTGCTTTCAGTTGTTTGTTATTTTTATTATTTTTCACTGTACATAATTTCTTGTTATTAAGCAGCAAAAGCAAACTGGCGGCTTAAACTTTGCTGTTTAAAATTACATAACAATATACAACAAATAATAATTAATAACAAAATTATTGTAATTAAATGAATGTCATCACAACAAAAGAGATTAAAATTGCTTTTATTTCCAAATAATTTTTCATGTCTTTTCATTTTTATTTTGGTTTCTTTTTTTTTTTTTGGTGGTTTTTGTTTTCATTTATTTTTGTTTTGTTATTTTTATTATATAAGCGTAAAATTTCTTGTTATTAAGCAGCAAAAGCAAACTGGCGGCGTAAACTGTTTGCTGTTTAAAATTAGATAACAATACAACAAATAATAATTAATAACAAAATTAATTAAATGAAATTCAATTCAATTTCATCACAACAAAAAAGAGTAAAATTGCTTTTATTTTCAAAAGATTTTTCATGTCTTCATTTTGGTTTTTGTGGTTTTTTCGTTTTTGTTTTTGTTTTTGTTTATAAAAAGTATACAACAACAAAACAAAATACATACAACATTCAACTTTCACCTTTCACCCTCCTCCCTTTTCTCTATATCTACGTTCTTTCTTCCCTATTTCTCTGTATCGATTGGAAAATGATGTTCTTTCTTTCCGCCCATAGAAACTAACAAGCAAACCAACATCATCAATACCAGCAGATTCATTCTCATATACACACACGTACACACATACATACATACACACATACATACATACATACATAGATAGATACGCAGATACACATTTTATTATTATACAATAATTTCTTAATTATTTTTTAATGTTTTCATTTGTGTTGTTTGTTGCATGTTTCTGAGGTTTTTTGTTTTGTTTCGTTTTGTTTTGTTTTTTGTTTTGTTTTTCTTCCGCTTAATTATTTACATATACGAACGAACGAGTATGTGTATGATGAAAATTAATTAAATTTAATTACAAATTTTTTGGTTTTTTTTTTTTGTTTTACTTTGTTTTTACATATTTAATTTATAATTTTATCGCAATTGAAGGCCATCATTATGTTATTTAGATTAATTAGTTAAATATTCTATTATTTAATTAAATATTTTTAACACCTTTCACACTGACAAAAGACAGGAGAAAGGAGAAAGAGAGAAGAAAGAGAAATCGGGAGATATCTGGGAAGTACAATATCAAACTGAATTTCATACAGCCACCGAGTTCTCCGATTAAATGGAAGACAAGACAAGATCAAACCAAAATTGAATCAAATCAAATCATCAATTTCATTGGATTTTATTTGATCTTTAATTTAATAATTTCTCAATTTTAAAACCAGTTTGTCAAAATATTTACAAAATATTACACAATTTTTAGTGAAATATTTATTTATATGATAGTACTAAGTATTGTATATTGCTTTCAGAGTTTTAGTACGGAAAACTTTTGAATTGCTTAAGCTAAAATAATCATCGGACAAATGTATAAATTTTATACAATGAAACACAGCTTACGGTGTGTGTTGTGTGTTGTGTGTGTGTGTGTGTGTGAAAGGCATGTAAGCTTCTTCTTCGGTAAATCCGGAGAAAATTATGATTCTGATTTGATTTTTAATTTTTAAATTTAATACATTGATTTTTTTGCATAGCAAAATTTCAATGCACTTTCTTTCTCACATGATGACATGATGATGATGATGATGATAAGGATAACAATAACAGCAACAACAACAACAACCATAACAATATGGAAAATATTTATTTATATAAAAACAGAAAACAAAAAAAAAACAAAAATAATAATAATAATTGATAATCTTAAAACATTTATGTATTGTACATAAAATACTCGTATTAATAATGGGCGGCGACATTGATGAAGTTGACTTAGAAGAAAATAAATAAAAGAAAATTTGTTAAGTAAACAATTTCATTAATAAAATAAATAAATAAAAAAAAAAAAAAAAATAACAAGAAACAATTTGAATGAAAAAAAATCATTTAAGAAATTAATGAAAATTAAATATTAACAAAGAATATAAAATAAAAAGAAAATAAATTTAAAATATAAATAAAACAAAATCTCATTTTGTGACTTGAATTTAATAAAATAAAAAAATAAAAAATCAATAAGAAATAAAATTGAAAAACAAAATAAAAAAATCAATAAGTATTTAAATTAAAATACAAAAAATAAAGCAAAAAAAAAAAAAAATAACAAGAAACAATTTGAAAGAAAAAAATCATTTAAGAAATTAAAAAAAATAAAATTTAAATTTAAAATATAAATAAAACAAAATCTCATTTTGTGACTTGAATTTAATAAAATAAAAACAAAAAAATCAATAAGAAATAAAATTGAAAAACAAAATAATAAAACAAAAAAAAAACAATAAGTACTTAAATTAAAATACAAAAAAATAAAGCAAAAAAAAAATAATAATAATAATAATTACATCACTATAGTGAGGATCTTCACTCTAACAATGTATGTGTATTTCCAATTTCCAGTTACCACTGCTGCTACTGAACAAGCATTATTTTTTGTGTAAGCAAACCATCCCCATTTCCATCCCCGAAATCAAAGAAAGGGAAAGGGAATCTATCTGTGCATCAAATCAATTTCAATGGTTAATAAGAGGTTTAGTGAATTCTTTGTAATTGTACCAGCACAAGTGACATTGAACTGGTAACTTACAAGTTGAATTTAAACAAACAATTGACAAGCAAACAATTGTCTAAAAATGTAATAAATAGTAATAAATATAGACTATTTCAAGAAATATATTAATTATATCATGTCTTTATTATTTGGTGTAAATCAAAATTGATGTTGTCACTGTTGGACAGATTTCCCAAATCAATTCAAAAAGTGACAAAGGCGCAGCCCTCAGTATAAGCGGGTTTAACCCATTCCATTTCCATTTGATTAATTTTAAGGCATCGCTTCAACTTTGTATGGCTTTTAAATGGTGTAAAATATATATAGAGTGGGTTTGCGTGAAGACTCACAAGATCCAATTAGTTTTTGTCTTTTGTAATCTTTGACAATTGAAGGCCAATAAATTTAGGTCCTTCAGGGGGACAGATCTCTAAATGAAGGAGAATATCTCTTTTAAATCAACGAAGAATAGTAGTCTATTGTTTATGTTTACTTGTTCCAAGTTCTAACTGTTTGAAGTGAAACTTCTTTAACGAAGGGGAGTAAATCCAAAAAATATGAAAATGAAATGTGAGGAAAATCAAAATTTGATGATGTTATTTTCATATTGAGGCAAATACAATTGAAATGTCTCCTTGGCGTAGTGGTTAGAGAGTAGGACTTGCAAAGCGAAAGCGTGGGGTTCGAGTCCTGCACTGGGAATATTTGTTTTTTTTTTTTTTAATTTTGAAGAGAAACTTCTTTGGCGAAGGGGAGTAAATCCCAAAAAAAAATATGGAGCTATTTATTTATTCTTTCGCAAGTCAAATTTTGTTTAACCAAATTTTTTGCTCTGTCAAATGATGATTTGCAATAAAAATGAAATGAAAAATATATGGAAAAAATGAGGAAACAAATAAAAAATGAAAAGAAGTCGAATGTGTTGGCTTGTTTTTTTTTTTTTGTGCGTATATAAGCATTTAGATATATGTATATTCAAATGATGATTGTTGCATAAATAAAAATAGAATTTAATAATATTGTAAAAATAATAATTAATTATGTTTAATGTGTCATATAAAAATATAATTAAACTAAGAAATTTCAAGGGTGTTACAAATTGGTAATTAAATCGCGGCTCGTTTGAGTTAATAGTATAAACATTCCATTCTACATTACAATATATCTAAATTATAATTAATAATTAATTAATTCATCATTATACTGTATGTCTTATTTGTACAAAAAAATATATCATAGAATAGAAAAAATGGAAATGACATAAAACATAATATAAATTTCAAAGTGTACAAATTAAATAAATTAACTAAATTATTTACAATTACATCTTCCATTCAAATATTCTTTCATTTTTCTATTTAGATCTTTTAAATATTTTACACAAAAAAATTGAATATAAAAATACAAAAAATTATTCCTGTTTTTCTTTTTTTTTTACAATATAAAGCAAATTACACAAAACAAGAGACAAACAAAAAAAAACCACAATAGGAAACAAACAATTAAAAATAATTTCAAAAAAAAAAAAAAACAAAATATATATTGCTCACAATTTTTTCCCAAAAGGAAAAAAATTACAAAAATATTTTTGACATCTTTCTATTTTTATATCAAAAAACTTTTCCTTTATCATATGAAATAAATGGAAACATGATGAATTTTTCAATTAAAAAACAAACAAACAGGAAGGCAGACTCATAACAAAATTGGGGGAAAAAAAACAATATAATTGAACAAACAGAGAAAATTAACAGCCAAACAGGCAAAAAAAGAAAAAGAAGTCATGCGGCGGCAGGCAAACAAATTTAATTGCAAAATTGTAAGACAAATTGTAAATCAAATTAATTCTAAGCTAAATTGTTGCACACACCATAATCATTATTATCATCATCATCATGATCAAGATCTACATTGAGAAAGTGTGTTTTTATATTTTAATATATTAATATTTAAATTTTATTGTATTTCTTTTTTGGTGCATCGTTTTGCTTCATTAAAGTTTCTTCATTTCCATTTATTGAAAAATTTTTTTACAGTTCTTTGCTTATGTATTTAATTAATTAATTTCTTTTGTTTTGTTTTTTTTTTTTACTTAATTTTTAGTATTGCTTTAGTTTTATTTGTTTGTTCCTTTAGATTTTGGTTATCTTTTTTTTTGTTTTAGTTTTGTGTATAAAATTTGCAGTTTATTTTTAAGCGCTTGTTTCGTTTATTCAAGACTCACATTAGTACAAAACAGTACAGTGCAAGAAAAAAACACATAAATACATATAATAAAACAGAGACCCCAACACAACATCATACATAAATAATATTATAAAAAAATACATAAAATTACAATTCAATTTGATTTGTTTTGATTTGCATTGCATGACTGAATTTGATTGATGTTGATGATTTGTGTACATTTGGTTTTTAATTTTTTAGTTTGTATATTTTTTGTTATTTAATTTGAATTGTATATTCTTCAATTAATTTTCTTTTGTCAATTGGTTCTTGCTTTTTTTATACAATACAAAATGCATTAAGCATATTCAATCTTTCTTTGTTTCCCTCTTATCTTGCTATACAATTTATATATTATATTTTTCTGTTGTTTTTTGGTCAAATTTGAGAATATTTTTTTTTTGTTTTTTTTGTTTTATGTTGTTATTGTTATTGTTATTGCTAATACATAATTTAAATTTATAATTTAAAATTCAACTATATTTTTCCCCAACATTTGAAACTTTTGCTTTGTTTTGCGCATACAAAATTTTTCAATTAAATTAATTAATATAAACTTAATTTAAAAAAAAAAAAAAAAATTACAATAATATAAATATATCTAATTAAATTTATATTAATTATAGAAAATAATTACATAAAAAAAAATTTTAACTTTTGGCCTAAATCTAAGTTAATTTAATTGTCTCTATCATGGATCATCATAATGAAATGTTTTTATATACAAATTACTGTTATTATTATATAAAAAAAAAAAAAATATATATATATATATGATTAATTAATGTTCCTTTGTAATTTACAATTAGAAAAAAAAAAAAAAAAATAAACAAAAATTGTAATTTGGATTGTTTTTTGAAATTGAAATTCTTAAATTATATTTATAATTATTTTCTATATATCTATATATATATATAGAATTATTAAATTATATTTAATATATATATATTTATATTCAATTAAATATAAATAAAAATGTTCCGTTCTTCCACAACGACGATGATATTTATATATAAAAAAATAAAAAATTAAATTAATTTAAATAAATTACTTTTTACTAATCAAAAATCTCATTTTAAAAAAAGGAAAATATAACAAGAAAAAAAAAAAATAAATAATAAAAAAAAAAAAATTTAATTTCGTGTGTTGCTTTTCTGTTTCCTGGCTTCTATTTGCTAATATCCTAATTTCACCTCACCTCATCTCATCTCATCTCATATCTCATCTTCTCTTCCTGTTGTTACCTTTTCAATTATCCTTTCATGTTTTTAATGCTCTTTCTATAAATCTAATCATCATCATCATCATCATAGGACTAATCATTAGTAATAACTAATATGAATTAGAATATTTAATTTATCATCATCATCATCATCATAATAAGTGAGAATTGAGCGTGTTTCCAGCTTAAACATTAATTAGAGTTCTTTTCAATTTGTTTTTAGTTTTTCTTTTCTTACTTTCAAAAACATTTCATTATCATCCATCATCAAATCAAATCAATATCATTTCTTTCATGTTTTGTTATGTTTTGTTTTGTTTTGTTTTTCAAACTCTCCTCATCACCATCATCATGATTTTATCAGAATCAGAATCAGTATCAGATGAATAATAATACTAGATAGAGTATAGATAGAGTGTAGAAGAGTTACGTTATAGTGATAGTGATAGTGATAGTTATTAAAGTTGAAATTGTTGTTGGTTGGTGTTATATATTGTTATTGCTGTGTGGTTTGTTTGATATCACATCTCTTTCCTCAACAAAGGCATCAATCATCCATATATTATTATTTTATATATGTATGTATATTATTTACTTTGAACACACGAACTTTTCTTCTTTGCTTTTCACATACAGTTTTATATCGAAATTATGTGGCGGCATTTCGTAGAAGATTAGGCACAGATCATGGGCAGGCTAACTTAACTAATTTAATACGTTGACTTGGCTAGTTGATGATTGGGTTTGATTTGGGTTTTGTTGGTTGGTTGGTTTTTATGCTGATCAGATGAAGTTTTATTAACTAATTATTGCATATGTTTTTTTGTTTATTAATCGTTGTTGTTATTGTTGTAGATGTTGTGGTTGTTGATGTATGTAAATATCATATATTTTAGAAACATTTAGAAGAAACGTGGCGATGGTGACGGCGATGGTGGCGGTGGCAAATGATAAAGTCTACTGCTAATGTTATTGTTATTATTATTGTTGATGTTGATATTGTTCGCGCCTATTCCATTTAGTTGTTGAAATTGTTGATGATGATGTTGATTTAACAACAGATGTTGATGTTGTTGTTGTTGTTGGTGATGATGTTGTTGATGATGATAATCAACAAATGATGTTGTTGCTGTTGCTGCTGCTGTCATTGAAGCCGGCGGCAACAGCGATGTCGCTTGTAATGCCGTTTGTTGTAGCAGTGGCGAAGGTGATGGTGCTGCTACTGGCCGCTAGTTGCACTAGAGTCGCTCAACAAATTTTGTCAATTGATCAGAAGCATCGGGCAATTGACCAGCACCGCCGCCAACACTGACACCGACTCCCACGCCTACGCCCACACCAACTCCACCGCCAACGCCTACAACGCCACCAACACCGCCTCCCCCACTACCAACACCAACATCTTGTGGCACAACTGGCAATGGTGATTGATGGTGCATATTATGATTATGCATGCCATCATGTGGTCCTTGTGGTGCCGGTGAATGACTCATAACATGATGTGGTGACGGTTGAGCACGCGGCGACGCTGATGGTCCTGAACGTGGTGATGGTGCCGAACGCGGCGACGGTGTCGGTTGTGGTGAACGAATCGGTGGAGATGAGCGTGCCGTTTGCATCAATTGTTGTTGTAATGTATGCGGTGTTGGTGGACCCATAACATTTGGATTAGGACCACCAACTAAACCACCACCACCACCACCACCGGCGGCTGCAGCTGCTGCAGCAGCAGCTGCTTGCATCATTTGCTGTTGTTGTTGCTGCTGTTGGACACCAGGCGGCATACCACCCATTTGTTGTTGTGGATTCGGCTTAAGGCCACCACCTTGTTGTTGTTGCTGCTGCTGTTGTTGCATTGTTGCTGAATATTGATCAACCACGCCGCCTCCACCGCCACCGCCAACAAAGTTATTTCCGCCTGTTGGAAATTGTTGTCCAGCACCAACGCCACCAACACCACCGCCTCCACCCATTTGGGGTGGAGCACGCTGTCGTTGTGGATAAGGCGGAGGATAATTACTCATTTGCATGGTACGCATCTTAAACCATTGAGCATTTGGGACCTGTCAATGAGAGTGTTTTTTAAAAATAAAATATGTGTGTTAATAAAAATGTCTTTACTTATTTTATTATTTATTTTTTGGTTTGGGTTTTTTTTTTTTTTTTTTTTATTCATTTCTCTAAATTTTGTTAACAAACAACGCAAGAAGAAAAAAGACAAATTAAATTTCGATTTAAAAAACACAAAATTAAAATGAAGATTTCTCATAATCCGCAACGAAAGAAAAGTGCAACTTTATTCATAATCGGAAGATTGACATGCATGCGGCAGAAGATTTTACATGGTCGACTATGTTTGAGCGATCATCTTCTTTCACAATTCGTTCTCCTCATTCCACGACTGAAATTTTTATGGTTTCATTTTTTTTTTTTATTTGAAATTGAAATTTTGATAATTGAACATTAAGAGAAAATTTTTTTGTTTTTGTTTTCGTTCCTTTTGTTTCTTGTGGTTAAATAAGTATAAAAATATAAATAAATTTTGATTCTTGATTCTTGATTGAAGTCGTCATCTTCTTGATTTAACTTGAAATATGTGTATATATATCGCCTTCACAAACACCTTCATAGGAAGTAGTCATCATCTTCACTCATTTCATAATCAAAATCATATTCATCACTTTCGCCTTCACTATTCTGACTGATTTGATCTAAAGCTAACAGGGCATGCATTATATTTATTATCTAATGAATGGAAAAAAAAAAAGAAAACATGAATACATATATGAAAGAAAATGGTAATGGCAACAGATAAAGCATATACACATAAAATACGCAATACATACATATACATACACGTGTTTATATTGAGTCATATAAAAAGTCTACGGGGTTTCTTTTTGCCACTATATGGTTTTGGTAACCAACCATAGATCTGGCAACACTAATCTGAGCAAACTTGTCAAACGAACACGTGTTTCAAAGGTGACATTTCAGGATGTGTAATTCGTTGCCAGTGTTAAAAGCTATACTAATTTGAATATGAGTGAAATATCTAAAGAAATACGCTATTAAATCAAAGCCTGGATTGACGGCGGACAAGGTTATGTTGAGTGTTTGATGGGATTGGAAGGGAATTGCCTACTCTACCATGCACAACTCGACCGTTTGAATGATGCAATCAAGAAAGAGTAACCAGGATTGGCCAACAGAAAGGGAGTTGTCTTCCAACATGACAATATGCTAGGCCACACACATCGGAACAAATTGACGGAGCTTCGTTGGGAAAATTTGATGTATCCACCGTATAGCCCGGTCCACCTTGCACCCTCTGACTACCCATATGTTTTGTCTCTGCCAAACTCTCTTCATGGTAAAAAATTGGCCGACCGATGAGCCGCTGAAAAATCACTTGAAATCACTACCCGGAATATAGCAAAAGGTCATAGATAATAATGGTCAATATGTACTCGATTGAAATTGATTTTGAATATACAAAAATTTTTGTTGAAAATTATACCAAAAAAAACCGCGAAGACTTTTTACAAGATTGTTTTGATAATGAATTACAGAAACTTTCTATGGCATTTGACAATTTTAAATGTCAATTGCCAGGTGACTGATTAGTGATGATATTACCTACAATAACCACATTGGTGACATATCGTGGCGTTTATGAATTTCTTCTTTGTGCTAGGCTAAACTGTACCAATTAGGACGAGAACCCCTGTACTCAGTCCCAGTTGACTACAAGTGTCCTCCATTAATGCTGGATTTCGATAAAATTACTTTCGTTTTATTCGTTTTGTAACCCCCCTTTGAATTATGTTACAGACCAGAATTGTATTGTTCAATAGGAAAGCAGGAATTATGATGTTCCATCAGCATAAATGCCAAGCCACACACATCTTTGGTGACCAAAGACCAGTCAGAAAGATGTTATGTTTTAATACACCATCGGATTACAATCATCTCTTCTTATCTCTGCTGTGATAAAACTCTATTGTTGATAATTAATTCAACACAACACACCAATGAAAACGTATTGTGATTCTACGAGGGAGCTAACATGTGGCATACTAAAATTACCATTAAAACGTCGTCTGACGTGCTTTCATGAGTGTCAGATTCAGACTGAACTAAAGAAACAAATTGCCTATGCAAAGCAGTCCAGCACAGTTGTTAAGTATAATTGCTGTGTACCGTTTTTTCTTTCCTTTACATTGCCTACACGTCGTTATATCTGTATTTCTTATTACTAAACGTCATAAGCCAATCATAGTTGTTCTGTAGAAAGCTTTAGCTTTGCCTTTCTAGTGTTTTCCAACTGTTACCATAAAATAATATATACAATAAAATAAACAAATTATATAAATTATATAAAAATGACCTAAGTATAATAAATATTGTTGTCACATATCTTATCATAATTACTACATACCATTGCGTTTTGTGGCGAAACGCCGGGTGCTAATTGTTGTGGTTGCTGCGATTGCATCATCATTGGATTTAAGCCCGGCATACGTTGATGTGGCGGTCCTGGTTGTTGTTGTTGTTGAGCTTGCATGATGTTCACTTGTTGTTGATTGCCACCACCTTGAGGCATTTGTTGTTGATTCATCATATGTTGCATTTGTTGTTGCTGCATTTGAACTTGCTGCTGTTGTTGCTGTTGCTGAGTACCATTGCCGGGTGCAAGGCTTCCGCCACCACCACCGCCAGCTGTTATTGCATTTGATTGACTTTGTTGGCGTTGCTTAATGATGGCTGCCATTATTTGTGGATTTTGTTTGAGGATTTGCAAAATATGTTGATTACTTTCATTGGTTGGATTGTTTTTAATCTTTTGCATTATTTGGGCCAATTGTTGGGTGTTTAGAGTTGGACTGCTTATGTTGGCTCCGTTTCCGCCAGTGGTGCCAGTTGGATTGTTTACATTTTGTGGTCCTTGGCCTTGTGGTCGATTATTGATGGGACCACCACCGCCGCCGACATTACCAAGAGGTCCATTACCACCTCCCATGCCCATGCCATGCCCGGCAGCTGCAGCAGCTGCGGCAGCCGCAGCAGCAGCATTCATGCCACCAACTACCCCACCACCTCCTGATACAGGCATATTGCCGGCATTGCCCATTTGATTGGAAACAAGGCCGCCATTGCCGGCACCACCGCCGCCGGCTCCACCACCAGATCCAACGATGCCCATCAATGTTGGCTGTTGCATAACATTCTGTTGCATTACTTGCGCCTGCTGACGCATGCCTTGTGCTGCACCAGCATTATTGGGATAACGTTGCTGATTTCCCCATTGATCCATCGAAAGTAAATTATTACTCATCACAGCATTTGCCGTTGGGCCCATTTGATTGACGCCGCCAACACCGACACCGACACCGACGCCAACTCCAACACCGACTCCAACACCTACATTGCCAACCAATCCACCGGGATTATTCTGATTTGGTACAACGCTTAGATTGCGCTGCATTACCGGCGGCGCCATAGGTCCGCCCTTGCCAAATCCACCGCCATGTGGCACTTGTTGACGTGCAGCCTCTTCTTGTACTTGCTTAACAACTTGCAGGACATTCGGTGACGGTGAGTGTCCTACACCTGGTTTCATTCCAATTCCTGGCTGGTGGGGATGCGGTGATGTCATGCCACCCATACCGGCTGCCGAAACAGGCGATGGAACTGTAACAGTTGAGGGACTCATGCCACCAGAACCAGGCGGCATAATCGCTGCTTGGCCAGGCATTACTTGTTGGGTAACAGTGACCCCGGACATGCCTACAACTGGAACGGTAACGGCTCCAGGACCAACTGGTCCGGCGCCACCAGGACCTGGCAGGACTGCTGGTGCAACTGTTCGTGACATAAGGGCCATGCGGCGTCGTAACAATTGTTGTTGTTGTAACCTTAAATAAACAAAAAAAAAAAAAATAAACAAATAAATAAATTCATAATCATGAAAAATTAATTGTTTACTTACTTTTGTTGCAATTGTTGTTGCTTAAGCTTATGTTTAATATTTGGACAGAATGGCACCGGGCATTTTTGCTCTTGGCAATGTTTGGCATGATAGCAGCATAAAGCAATCAGTTGCTTACAAATTGGACAGCCACCATTCGTTTTGCGTTTACAATTTTTGGTATGCTGAACGACGCGTTTCATTTTCTGGCACGATGGCAAACGGCAATTGGCATCCCGACATTGACATGCATGGACCAACGATTGAATGCAACGTTGGATCGATTGTTTGCGTGCCTCTTGTGGATTTGCCTGCTTGAGATCAGCTGGCGATGAGCCATCATCCAAATCGAAACCAAGCTTTTCCATTTTGTGTGGATGACCAACTTTCTCTTTGCAAACCGTACAGAGATCGAAATCCTATAAACAAATACCAATATCAATGTTATAAATCATAAGAAATATCTTATTTTAGTCGAACTGTCACTTTATCCAAGTTTTTATTGAAAAGAAAATATGACTGAAACTGAACCTTAAGAATTCTAAATTGATGTTTTTTTCAAATTGGTTTTCTATTGGATTTAGGATGTTTTTGGTATTTTTGCTTGAGTCTGATTTTAATTATCTTATTTACTTTATATATTTTTCATTGTCTTGGTCTTTTGAATTGCAATGTATAATTGACTATTGGTTAATCTCGGTAGCTTTATATATCATCATAGCTTTTATTAACACCTTTGAGGTATGTCTATCTGAGAGATTAAAGTTCTAAGCAAACATCATATTCCTCCTATATGTAATAAGAGGCTTTGCTGATGGTGGCTTATATAAGATGTATAGATGACCCACATATATATATCATCTATTTATTACATGTTACATGTATTAGAGCCTTAAGTATTGTTAACAGTCGGCAATCACAAGGTGCACACACACTATACATATGTATGTGTTCTATAAACGAATATTTTTCATTTCAAATTATTGTTTTATTTTGAGTCAAAGTGTCTTTGTTAACGACTTCAACTAGAGACCATTGATTCTCAACATCAGAGAGAGTTGATTTGCGAAAGTGTTGCTGCAGATATTGTGACTATATTGATGACACTGCTATTTGCCCAACCAAATAATAAATTTTTCTAGTTATTGTATATCCGTGGAATGTCATCATATTTAAATTTGACTGTACAAACCCCAACCAACCCTAACACAACATAATCTAAATAAATAGAAATACATATAATTGATTTACTTAAAAAGGAATACATAAACAATTGGATTCCTTCCTTCCTCTATAATTGGTTGGTCATTGGTTTTCTTTTAAAGAAGTGGTAAGGTAAGTAAAGTCCGACTGTGTATATTCAAATTCTACTCTATAATATATAAATAAAAATAATTATATATCACTTACATCACAAACAGTACAATGATACCGGGTTTCAACAGCAGTCTTGCAGTTATTACAAGTGTAGACAAATTTGTCTTGGCCTTGATTGTGCAACTCGTAAAGCATTGACAATGTGGAGAATTGTGCGCGACGCAATGATGAGAATTCAAAATGTTTATCACGTGCTAGTGTTAGGAATGCATCACGACCATCCATGAGATCACATGTGAGTAGTGGATCAGGGTCTTGAATGGGCTACAAAACAAAAAGAAATTGAATATTGTAAATATTTCGATTGAATCCTTTCCTTTGTCCTTATTAAGCCATTGTGATTTTACTTACCGCTAAGCTGGCAGCTGATTGTGCTGAATGGAGTCGTATAACGAAAAATACTTCTTTATGCTTCTCCATTGTTGCATAGATTTTTGCTGATAAATCATTTCCCGATTGATGTTCATTGGATTTCTTACTATTTTTACGTTGGGCTGCTTTTGATTTATTTGATTTTTTAGCCTTCTTTTGACCCTTCTTTTTGCCATCGCCACTCACTTCGTTATCCTCGATCGAAAACATCTGCTTTTGTTTTTAAGTTTAAACAGAGAAAAGAGAAAAAAATAAAAATCAATTGTTGTAAAGAACTTCCTGGGGCAATTATGGGTTTCTTGGTCAATTACACTTACGTTTGCGGCTGCAGCTGCTTCGGCTGCTTCGGCCTGTTTACGTTTTTCCTCTTCCTCTTGATCGAGTTCTTTAATACTCTCTTCAAGGACATTTGGCCAGAAATCACCTTCGAAGTATGGCAGCTCAGGGGCAGACGTAAGTTTGTCCTCCATCGCTTGTTTAAGTATATCCTTGTAATCCTGTATGATGCGCTCTATCATCCCCTTGTCCAACATCTTCTTATACCATTCCTGTAGACGTTTGGGCTTTGGTATTTTCTGATCAGTGGGATGACAATGAAATATATAATCATCGCCCTCAGATGGTGGACATGCCCAAATATGCGCCATTGTATAACCCAATTGCTTCACATAATCCATATAACCAAGCAGAATCTCATGATAAACAGCCGTACGATATTGTCGTGGTCTAAAGAAATGCACAGAATCCAAGTAAGCAATATACACACGCCTGGTATTCGGTGCTGGACACTCGGAACCATATTCCTGTACATGCATGCCAAAGAAACATACATCAATGCCATCGACTTCTTCAAATGCAAACAATGCTTTTGCACGATAAGGAAATTCAGATGACATTTCAGCGCCCTCAACAAAACGTCGTCGCATTCCAGGTTTCACTTCAACACATTTATCTGATGAGGACACCACACGTATGTGGACCTCACCGGCGCCAGCTTCTTTCTTCTTTAGGAAATTATTGACACGTGTTTCAATGTAAACACCCAGTTTTGTTGTTGGCAAACGCTTGGCATTGAATTTGTTCTCCTTTCGTTTTGAATTCTTTTTCTTTAGACAATTGTCACATACAAAGCCGCCAGGCCAAATTGTATCCAACCATAGAACACAAATTTGATGTTGTTTACGTCCGCATTCGCCGCAATCAACAAATGGTTCCAGCTCCAAATGATCATTTTTCATCTCTTTGAACTGATCCTTTTTAATTTGACTACTACGCAATTGTTACGGAAAATTGAATAATCAACAAATAGAAAAAAAAAAAAAAAAAAAGAAGTAAGTAAAATGATATTTCTTAATATATTTCAATATTTATACATTTATTTATATATATTTCATTATTTATTTCAGGATTCAGTTCTTGTCGCTATACTTTACTTTACAACATTGCGCATTTTGAAAACTGCATAGTATGAAAATCAATATATAAAACCCACTATTGCAAATGGAAAATTCAATTGAATTCAAACAAAACAAACTCCACATCTACTTTACCAGGAAACGCAAAACATGCTTCCTACTATCCACCAATCTTATCATTAATAATAACAACATCTTGTATTCCTTATCTCAGGCCTTTATATTGACACACATATTCAAAAAACTGTATCCCTACATTAATCAGAAATCTTGACTGTCTCTTGAAAATAAGTTTATAATATAATATTTATATCAATTTTTACGTCAAAACATGATCTACGGTTCCGGTAGTCTGTGGATATTAATCATATTAATAAACTGCAAATATCACGAAACAAACTTCTAAAAATGATCAATATTGTACCCTTTCATTATCTCATTATTCGCCTGCATTATAATTTATAAAATCAATAATTTCAACGATAATTTTCTATAATAAACATTCATAATCTCTCATATGTAGTTCCTAACTTTGCTTCAACAAAAAAAAAAAAAAAAAAAGTAAAACACGAAACTTATCATGTCAAAACTTTGATCAATAATAAAACTTTTTCTGTTTCAAGAATGTAATTACTTTTAACATTTATTATTCAAAATGTAAACAAATTTAACATTAAACTAAATTTGAAACAAAAATTTTAATCGAAATAGAACAATATTCTTAAGAACGTCACGACAAAACTAAAGCAAATCAAATCTTCATGACATACGAGTCAATTAAATTTATTTAAAATTTGAACAAAAATATTTTTCCAAGTCATTTTAACCTATGTGAAGAGAAAGTCCTTCTGCTACAGTTTTCGTACATTATATTCTGGTATACAATTTTCCATAGATCCTCTATGGCATTGAGATGGGGTAACATCGATTTTTATTTGATAAAAGCCAATTTTTGAGTCATTTAGCACAGTGTGTTTGGGGTCGTTATAGTGTTGGTAGATCCACTTTAACAGCATTTCTTCCTCCGCATGAGGGAGCATGGAGTTCTACAGAATGTCTTTATACATAAAACGGTCCATTATACCATTTTTTTGACGAATTGGACAAGCCTCAACCCATCGGAACCTTGGATATTGAACTTTCATTCATCGGAACATAGTACAGTTTGCCATTTGGCAGTAGTCCAGCAGTTGACGTGTGACATTACAAATTCAAGGCTTGCTAGACGATCCTTTTTGAAATAAATGGATTTTTCACGCAACTGTACATTTTTAACACTATGTCGTTGTAATATTTAAGTCTACTTGACTTTCTATTGCTTTTGTCGATATAAATGAATCTTTTTTTAACACTACAAATACGTTTTACGAGATCTGCCAACACTGGTTTCTAATGAGCCTGAGAGCAAGCAACGAAACGACTTATAGTTCTTGAAACAACACTATGATGCATGATAAATTTGTTGGCAATATCCTTTACAGAGTCACCTTTATTAAAATTAATTAATAATTCATTAATTTTTCACTAAATACGGCAGAATATTTATTTCGAGCCATTACTATATTCTATGACAACCAACGAATGAAACATTAAACAAAAAGTAATTGAAAATTCTCTTAAAATATGCAATCAATCGACTAGTACTAAAAATATATTTTACATTTATTTAATACCAGAGAGGTTTAGGTTTTTAAGTATAATTCTTAACTTTTGTCTTAACGTTTTTCTTTCCCATTTTCCTTTGCTTTTCATTACTTAATGACTTAATTTACAATTCTTACAATTTTAATATCTCAATAAAGAACTGAATTGAATTGAATAGAAATTTGAATTTATTTATTTTATTATTTATATATTTAGTTTATTTATTTCATCATTTATTTCATTAATTATACTCACCCTTGTGATTGCAAAGGATCATCACCAAGTGTCACAGTATCACCTTGGATATCGTTGAAACATTTTTGGCAGAAAGTATATCTATTAGAGGCAACACCGTATTCCTTTAGACTATTTTTTTTGTTTTTTTGTTTTTGTTTTGTTGTCAATCAATCAATCAATATGCACAACACATACACACACATATATAGTAGGTATGATACATAATAATCCAAAGGATTATATGGTGGTGACGACGTTTATTAACGTGCATGTTTTGTAGGCGTGACATGTAGTTGTAATAGTAACATGATTCAATGGTATAAATGTTGTGTGTGTAAGTGGTGTTGTGATAACATTTTGAATGGATGATGAACAAGAAGTATTTGTTGTAGCAAATAGCACAGGCACAGCAGCGTTGGTTGATTGGTTGGTTGGTTGATTGATAAATGTAATTGGTAATAGTAATATACAATCAATCAATCAAATCATTTCAGCAATAAAATAATCATCATCAGCATTGCACATAACCAACAATAGCAGCATCAGGATCGAGTCAAGAATGACAAAGATTACATTGAATGAATGAATGTTGAAAGTTGTAAAAGTGTGGTTGTAGCAGCAGTAGTCAGGCAGATAGATTATTATGTTGATCATCAGCATATGCAATTTGATTGGTTTTGAATTGGATCCATGAATCAAGCAGGCATTTGTAAGTGGTCATAAGTGTGACGTAGTGTGGTGTGGTGTGGTGTGATGTATGTGTGGAGTATTGTGTTTGATATTATCCAAAATTGATATACAGAGACCACCATCAGCAATTAATTATTGTCCAAGTGTGGTGGTTTTAGAGTATTTTGTATAGATCAGTGTGTTGTGTGTTTGTTTGTTGCAGCATAAATAGAATAGAAGGTGTTGAATGTTGTGTGTATGTGTATTCCAGGATATATTTTTCAAATTCACATATATATGTATATATATATATATATATATAGATAGATAGAGAGGAGGCACATCAACCACATACACGTGTATTAACAACGACCATAACCATATATATGAAGAAGGATGTGAATTTTGATTTTATATTTTTTTTGTATAATTGATTTGCGTAAATAACCGAAAAAAAAAGAAGTAAAAGAAAACAATAAGAGATTAGAAGAAGAAATACATTTAAAATACAAGAAATTTTTGTTTTTTGTTTGAAATTTTTTTTCTTTGTAACATTTAATAAAAAAAAAAAAAATATATAAAATACATATGAAAAGAAATTGTATGAATTACTTAGTACAAAATATATATAGACAATATGTGGTATATAGATAAACTTAAGTTTATAGGCAAAAATGAACGAGACAGAATAAGAGGCAGAGGCAGAGTGAAAGAGAGATATAAAGAAAAATAGTAATCAATGTTTGCGTGCATCATGCGAGTTGAGTTGAGTTGCATTGCGTTTCAATGTGCTGTTATTGGCATTTAAAATAAAATAAAGTATCCAATAAACTTATGTATGATTGTACATGTGTATGCACATATCTATTATATTACTGCGCACCAGTCGATCATCAATAGAAATGAAGAAAACGGATGAAATGAGGTTTGTAATAAGAGGAAAACCAATATTTTTTGTTTCATACATCATATTTGTCCAATAATATTATACATTTGTCTAAAAGTCTGCGGCCGCCGCTTCATCTTGTCGTTCATTCGATCATTTAAGCGCATAAGAGAGCATCATAAGTGCATAAGAGAACAAGTAAAATAATATATAAAAACACTCTCTCTTTTTTAGCATAAATTACTTGCATATACACAGTGAAGAGAAATATTGTATGCCAGTGTGTGTGTGTGTGTGCGTGTGTAAAAAAAAAAAAAAGACCAGACACACACACACACACACAAACATCAAAGCAGTGAAATTGTCTGTTTTTTGTTTTGTTGTCGTTTCTTATACAAAATCAAACGAGTGCGAGCGAGCGCATAAGAATAACCAAAGATTAAATAAATGATAAAGAGAAAGCAATAAATTTTACTCAATAATTTTAATGTGCAACAAATAACAACAATGACAACAACAACATATAAAATTAAAACAAAGAAAAGGAAGTAAAGCTTTCTTTCATGAACTGAAATGGAGGCAGCTACTGGAATACTACTAATTAAGGATGTGAGAGTAGCAGAGTCTAGGGTTTGGGTGGATGGCTGGGTGGTTCAATTGTGTTTTTTGTTTATACCTTTCACATTAATAATAAACACATATATATAAGTAATCATACTAGTTGTAAAGTAGGCATTGTGCATCGGATAAAACCCATCCCCATCCCATCCCATCCCATCATATGTCTTTACTTGCTTATAGAATGCAAGCATACAAATTGTGGCTTTTAATTTTTGACCCATCAAACTGAAATTAGTTCTAGCCTATGTCTTTAGCAAGATGCACAGGGAACAGAGTCTTGGAACTCCTTACAATATTTTTGTAAAGAAATAAGAAATTGTTGCGAATTGTTAGGATTGGAAGTTTGTATTTCATTTAAAGTTCTGATTCATTTGTAACCAACCACTTAGTAGTTAAAACCATGAAATTTTAGTTTAGTCATTTGTATACAATGTTTCCTTTGCTAAATTTAACTTGAATGTTAGTTACGGTGGTGATTTATGATCCACTTGTTCTATAATCAAAGAGACAATACAATTGTTCCAAATGCACAACTCCATAGAGTCACTTCCTCCATAAGAATATTATGGAATTCACATAAACAGCAAATACTCAATCAACTAAATGTCATTAAGTTCGTCCTGATGAATTTAGAAGACTGGACAGTATAAAATATATTAGACTACGCTTAGACCATACTAGAGACTATCGCACGGTGCGATGCCTCATCACTCATTCCTTGTCTGACAAAGTAGCTAAAGAAGCTGCTATCTATCCAATCCTAACAATACCGAAATATTCCTCATAAAACATCGTCAAATATATCAAATCACACAAGGACTCCAAAACACAGTTTCTATAACAAACTGACAGCCAAAACATACCTTTAACTTCGTCTTGATGAATTTAGAAGACTGGACATTATAAAATACTTCAGACTAAGCCTAGGTCATACTAGACTATTCCACCGATACTTGTCCAATACCTCACCATTCATTTCTTTTTGTTCCTGCATTGATAGCTCAAGTCTAAACCATTTTCTTTTAAACTCAAATCCAATGCATAGTTTATATTTCCCAAATGCAAATCCCCTTTCCATCAGCGTTCCCAACTGCTACCATAACTTCTGTAAATATTATTATTTATTGTTTTAAAATTCCAAATTTTTAACATACCGAGAAATTATTTGACTATATAAAGTTAACTGTGTTGAGATTATTATGTGAAAGGTACTTAAAGCTTCTTCGGTGAACCGAAAAAAGAGAGTTTTATAGGAAGGAAAAAAAATATATACATATGTATAATTGTAGAATGAATAGTAATAAACAATTAGCAGTAGATAAGATTGGAATACATAAGTACAATATGTATGTATATCTAATAATCTAATATAAAATAACACAATACTCGTATGTATACAGGAATGGATAATTGAAACGGATAATTGAAGGGAAACATACCTATTTTGATAGCTATAGTATTTGGCATCGCGTGGTATTGTACACAATTGCTTGCCATAACAACAAAGCACTTGAGGATTGAATGTATATTTGCGACCGCAGCAATAGCCAAGAGCTTGCATCACAGGATCTATTTCAGCTTCAAAGACTTCCGATAACTGCAAATGAAATGAGAATGAATGGGAATGGATGTTATAAATTGCAAAAAATTTAAAAACTCAATAATTTTTTTGTTTTTTTTGTTTTTGATGGTACACTTACTTTAGTACAATAGCGATAGACACGCGATGTCTTGCGATTATAGAGCCAAGCATTATCGAACATTAACCAAACATCATCGACATATTCCCATGGATCGCTGTATTTGCCATTCATAATATTTTGACGAATTGTACCCAAGTCCATGGGTTTCTTAACAATTTCAAAATAATCGGGTATGCCAAGTACTTGAGGATCAACAGGATAACGAAAAGGCACAGATTCGGGTTCTTGGCGCATTAATTTCTCTAATGTCGGTAGTAGCGCTTGCTTCAGTTCCTCTGGATTAAATACTACAACAAAAGAAATACATAGACATTATAAAATATGTATTTATTAAAGATCAAATCAAATCTCATTCATATTACTTACCGCATTTCTTTTTCTTATCACCAGCGCTTGGTGCTATCGGTTCAGGCACTACCGGTTTTGTTTCGGATTTGATTTTAATATCGCCACCAGCACCAGAAGATAGAGAAATATCCACCGCTGGCTTACTATCCTCTTTGCATGAGGAGGCATCACCACTGGTACTATTGCCACCGGTACTGCCATCGGTACCACCTAAAGCACCGCTGGTGGATGTACTACAGTCATCGACTTCCATAGGCTCGGATTTGATTTCAACACCATCTTCCGTTTTAATCTCAACCTTAATCTGTGTACCGTCATTATTGAGATTTTTACCAACACCCGCTGATGAGGATTCCATTTGGGAATTGTCGCCGGTGCCACCATTGCTATCCTCCATGTATTCTTTTTTGATATCATCCTCTTGTTTGATCGAGTCTAATTTACCTTTGGACCCGGAACCACCAGAATTACAGCCATTTGTATCATTAGCACCTGGCGATGGTGTTTCATCATCATTATCACGAGCAGCTGCCTCAAGAGCAGCCATTTGTGATGATAAACTGCTGCTGCTGCTAATCGCTGAACGACTACTAACCACATTCGTTGATAATGATGAGGAGGTAGTTGTGGCAGATGTTGCCATTGATCCTGTTGCTGATGAAGATGATGTTAGAGATGTTGGTGGTGTTGAATTCGGTCCACCACCTTTACCAATGCTGCTTACGGAGGACACCACTGGTGTTAGTGGTGTCAATGATGTTGATGCACTACTGCTTGATGATGATGATGTTGCTGTTGTTGTTGTCGCTGGTGCAGATGTTACGGATGTTGGGCAGGTTGTTGTTGCTGATACCGTTGGTGATGAACTCGAATTGGATGCCAATGTTGCACTGGTTGGCGTCGCCGATGTCGAAGCATTTGAACTTGGCGTTAAAGTTGCCGTAGCATTTGATGCTGGGGCCGGCGACGCTGATAGCAATGGTGGTGTGCCAACACGGTTGCTCAGAGGCTGAATTATCGAAGACACCGATGGTGGATTCACATTGGAAGGCGTACCGATTGGTCCATTCGAGATAAAACTCGGTGACGGACTTGGTGCTGGCACAATATTATTATTGCTATTGCTGTTGACCCTGTTGCTAGTATGATGAGTGGACCACCAGCACCAGCTATGCTGACCAGTTACTGGTGGCACCACTTGCTGCCGCTGCTGCAGATGAATCCAAACGTTGGTTGGCATGTTATTAAACAGAGGAGGCGGAGGCACTATTGGCTGATGCGGTCCACCAGCATTTGCAGTATTCGTTGGAGCGACTTTTGCGGTGGCTGTTGTTGCTGCTGTTGTTGTTGTTGTTGCTGCTGCGTGAAGTGAATGCACTTTGTTGCTGCTGCACTTGTTGCATTTGTTGCTGCGTTGTACTGCTAAACGGTGAATGAGGCATCATCGATTGTTGCTGTTGTTGCATTAATCTTTGCTTCATAATCTCATTTAATTGTTGCGTAGCTTGTGCTCCCGTTGCACCATTTGCAATGAATTGCTGTTGCTGACCAGGCACAGGACTTGTTAATACATTGGCGCCACCTGCCGGCGGTGGCAATGCATATGGCGAGAGGACAGGATTCTTGTTGTTGTGACGTTGGTATAGGCCGCCACTATTCGGACTTGGTCCTGGTGGTCCAACAAGCATATTACCTTGTTGTTGTGCTTGTTGTTGCGGGAATTGCATACGCTGTTGTTGTTGCATTGCTAACATATTTCCACCAGGCGAATGACTACGCAAACCAGCAACAATATTCGCTTGGTTGCATTCAGCGGCATCCCATTGTAATTCAGCCCAGATAATGTTTGTAATGCTTGTGATGGCTCGGAGGCAATTGTAATGGCATTGCTTGATCCTGCATTGCCACCCCCGTTGAACCTTGCTGTTGCATTAACAGTTGCGCCTCTTTACGTTTAAGCCGTTTCTCCTCCAGCTCCTTTTGGATCTTATAAATTTTCTCAGCCAAGAGATGATAGTATTCGGAGCGCGACTTTGCCATTTCGTACATATCCTTTTCAACCTTTTCGGCATATGAAACGAGATTGTGCATGCGTTTGTCTTGCATACACGTTGGATCTGAGGTAGGAAGTTCCTCACCAGTTTCGCAAATGATTTCGCAGGTCACGAACCGTGTAACAGCCACTCTTTTTCCCCACAACCAGAACCGGTGATGAGACCAGTACCACTATTTGTTCCGCCACTACCTGTCGTCACCACCACATCGTATTAGGAGCATTGCCGCCAAGATTTTGGGAATTGGGACCTGTGGGTACAACCCCGCCTAAGCCTGAGCTACCAGCTATGCCAACATTACCGGCTGCATCGGCTGGCATTAGTATTGTATTACCGCCAACACTTCCGATTCCTCCGCCAGTAGCATTAACATTGCCCGGTAGATTTGCTCCAACATTTACAATAGACGCATTCGTTGTAACATTCCCGTGACCGACCATTTGTTAGCTTGCCGGTTTCAGACGTGATATCACCGCCACCGGCGACACCGCCGCCACCACTACCTGACAACTGATTTGTATTGAAATTGGAATTAAAATTATGAACATTAACAGGTATTGGAATGTTATTAGTTTGTTGTTGGTTTGCACTAGCCTGCATGGCATTGAGCCCGCCGGCCCCACTGGCATTATTGACGCCACCACTGTCGACAAGCACAGCTAATTGTTGCCGTCGCCGACCTGCCGGCCCTTGCAATAGCAATTGTTGTTGCTGTGCATTCTGTTGCATAGCATCATTCGTAACAGGAATGCCTGCGTTGCCGCCAGCACTATTTCCCATCAGCATACTGTTGGTCAGTACATTGCCTTGGGGGCCCCTCCGACCTGCGTTGGACCACCTATAACTCGATTGGCGGCTGCACCTCCTGGCATACGAATTCCGGGTGGCATGCCTTGCGGTGTAGTATTTTGTAGCATGTTCGTTGGTCCACCTGATGCCCCAGTAACTCCACCTTGCATGCCACCTCCCACTCCCATGCCATCAAAGCGTCGCAATTCCTGATTGGCATTTTGCTGCTGTTGAAGTTGTGTCATATCTGCATTTGTTTTCATATGATTTGGTACACCACCCCCAAGACCACCACCTGAAACGGGTCCAATACCAATGACCGTCGGACCTCCGGTAACAACATTAGGACCGCCGCCAGCGTTTTGTTGCTGCTGCGGCACAATTGAGTTTTGAGGACCACCGGGGTTTGATTGTTGCGTACCATTTGGTCCTGGGACTCCTCCTCCCACCGACACAAGTTGCTGCTGCTGCTGTTTATTATTATCTACACCACTTACACCAACATTTCCTCCACCACCTTGCATACTTTGCAAAGACTGATTGGGACCACTACCGCCACTACTAACCGTCGCACCGGATCCGGCCACACCGTTTCCGCCGCCACTTGCATTATTTTGAAATACATGATTTTGTCTAAAAGGATAGCAAATGATGCAATCGGAACGTTGACAAGTCTTATAATGCAATAATATTTGCCTCGAAGAAGTGCAATGTTGCACAGTACAGTCTTTGCTCTGTTTACAGGTGGCCATGTGCGCCAGCACCTCTTGCATCGGCTTACAATAGACAACGCTACATCGTTCACGGTTTGGATTCAGACTCTCCCTCCTGTTGCACTTGTGTGCATGCAACAACAACATCAACTGTTGCTGTATTTGCTTCTTGCGATCATCGGAAAGATTTGTGCTAGCACCGCCGGTTGTTCCAGATGTTGGTCCATTGCCACTACCGACGCCGCTGCCACCACCGGCACCACCAGGCCCAGTACCAGCTGTACCCGATTGCTGTGATGTACCTGGTTGTTGTTGCTGCTGCTGCGCTTGCTGTGATTGTTGTTGCTGTTGATGCATTTGCATTTGATTTGGTGGGGGACCATTCGCTCCCCCGCCTTGTTGTCGTGGACCCATTGCTTGGCCAACCATTGTGCCACCCTGTACATTTGGCTGTTGGCCTCCTTGTTGTTGCTGCTGTGGATTAATTTGTGCATTCGCATTGAGTTGTTGTTGTGGTCCACTTACACCGGTAACCAGACCAGCATTACCACTGCCATCGTTAACAACGTTAACGCCAACGCCAACACTACTTAAGCCCATTGGCACAACACCCGGTCGATTGCCTTGCATGGTGGCATTCATATTCGGCGGTACAACACCACCTCGTTGCACCATTTGTTGACTTAATAATTGTTGTTGAGCGCTATTTGCCGTTTGGACATTTAACCCACCTTGCGTTGAACTGGGACCGTAATTGCCGACACCAACGCCACCATAGGGGCCATTGGGACCAACATTGCTGCCAACCATATTATTGATTTGTCCTGAGGAAAGCCAAATGAATTTTAATTTGTTGAATAAGCATAGAGGGGAAGAGAGATGGGTGTGAAGAGAAGGAGGAGGAAAAATATATATTCCATAAAACTACTTACCCATTTGCATTGTTGGATTTTGCATGCGTGGTCCACCAGCGCCAACAACACCTGTAGGACCACCACCGCCCAGCATATGTGGATTGGGTCCTCGCAACATATGCGGCTGACCAACCATTCGACTCATAATTGGACCATTCTGCATTGTTTGGCCAGGATGACCAGGACCACCCATATGGATGCCTTGATTTGGCCCTTGCACACCAGTTGGACCCATGCCGCCAACAGGGCCAACGCCACCAGGACCAGCACTCATCATACCACCAGGTCCCGACCCAATTTGTTGTTTCAATGTATTGACCATGCCACCCATATTCCCACTATTCGTTATAACCATATTGCCCATATTACCTTGAGCAATGGTATTCATGCCTTTACGATGAAAAGAAAAAAAAGAATAAAAATTATTTGATTAAAGCAATAATCAAGAAAGATCATTTTACTTACCTGGCATTGCATTCATACCGCCTTGGGTGCCATTATTATTTGATATTGACATAGGCATTGAGTTGACCATGCCCATTTGTGTCGGCACTTGCATTCCACCAGCATTCGGACTCTGCATATTTGGTGATTTGCTACCAAGTTGATTCATACCTCCAGCGTTACCGACCATACCAGGCACAACCATACCAGCATTTTTATTATTCTATCAAAAAATACAAAATGAAAATTCGATAAGAAACACGAAACACAAGATGTTATTATAATTATTATGAAGACATCACAACATTGTCACAACACAAGTAATGTAAACAGAAGAACCGTGCATATCACGTGGAAATATTAAGTGATATGAAAATCCAAATGATCCAAAACAAATCAATACAATTGTCCTTAACGATTACTGAAAGCAGGACAAACTTATCTCTTCACAATCCTCCTTCTTTCTTCTATAGGCTCTTAACAAAATAACTTAAAGAGATTTCAGGACTCCCCTGAAGAAGCTTTAATTATGGGATTTGTTTCGCCATGCCTCTAATCCATTGAATCTATCTTCTTACAGAAGATTAGAGATCAAGAAATTAATATTGATTGATATCATCATCCTTGACATATCAAATGCAATATTGAATTGTTCTATTCTTAAGAACATGTTCCCTTTCCTACCCCCCTTCCTCACATATCTTTAATAGCTTAATTTAATTGCATTGTATGGAGTGTTTTTTTCTTGTGTATCTTTTTTGCTTACCTGCTGTTGCAATAAATGTTGCAAATGGTGGTGTTGCATTTGGCGTATTTGATTACTATTATTGGCTCCAGCACCACCACCTACAGTACCATTTCCACTACCTCCTCCGCCAACAGAATTATTATCGTCTGTGTTACCACTGCTGCCTCCAGCACCAACTCCCGTACTGGCACCACCATTCATTTGTGGACCACCAGGTCCAGGACCTTGTGCTGGTGGCTTACCTGGTCCACCGACATTAACGCCACCAAGTGTGCCTGGTCCAGGGCCGCCACCAGGACCATTGCCACCGTTGCCATTACCATTACCGCTACCACTATTGCCACCACCACCAAGTTGATCAGACCAGGCGCTATTCGATGAAACTAATTCATCTGGTAAGTTATCCTCTAAAGCGAATAGAAACTCGGCTGTTTCCATGATAAGAGAGAAATTAAAAAAAAAAAAAAAACATGAATTAAAAGAAAACAATGGAAAATTTGTTGTTGCATAATGGAAAAACAAATAATGATGATGATATATTTTTCTAAAAATAAATTTGTCTCACTTGTATCCATTTTGACCCGCTTCTGTGGCGGTTCTTCAAGATGATCCCCCATCATTAAGGCGATTGATTCGTTTGTGTAGTTGAGTTTATTTATTATAATAGTCTTTTAAAATATACAAAATATTATAGTTTACACTTTTCTCTGTCTCGTGTTCGATTTAGTGTTGTGTTTTGAGTTTTGTTTTTGAAGGATAACAAAAAGATGATTTTTGACAGGAAACGAAAGGCTGCTGATTTTGTGTTGCTTCTCCTCTTCTTGCACGAGTTTGAGTTTGACGACGCAACAAAACAAAATGTTTGTTTTTAACTTTTAATTTCTCTTTGCTTAAGTTCTTTTGCTTTCACACTTTTTTCTTAAATATATTTTTTGTTTTAGCAAAAAATTATTAATATTTTTTTTTATTTTATTGTATTTATTTTGTTTTTATTTGTATGCAGTTTAATTTTGCATTTGTCTTGGGCTAGGAGGATTTCGTCGCTGCACTTGTGTTGTGATTTTCTTGTTGTTGCTGTTGTTGTAGAGCAGCTTCCTCTTTTGCTTGCTTCCTTGCTTTACTTTTTTATCCTTTTAATAAATAATTTTTCTTCTTTTTTTGCTTCTCCTTCTTCTCATAATTTTCTTTTATTGAGAGCACAACAAAATCTTTAATTTTTGTTAGTTGCTGCTTCTGCTATTCTTGCTGTTGTTGCTGCTGCTGTTGAAGTTGATGATGTTGTTGTTGTTGTTGTTGTCGTCCCTCCTTTCTGTTTGTGTGGTGGTGATAAACCTTCTTTTGCTTGTGCAATTGTTGTTGCTGCTGCTGCTGCTGCTGCTACTACTACTACTACTCCTGCTACTCCTACAACTTTTATTTGTGTTGCTGGTGTTTATGAGAACAATGAAGAATGCAGTTTCTGCTTCTGCTTCTGCTGTTACTGTTTCTCCTCTAGTGTCTTTTTTAGTTTTGAAATGAAACTTTCTCCTATGCAAAGATGCTGACGACGACCGGCTGATTCTCCTGCTGTTGTTGTTACTCCTGATACAATAATTTCTTGGTTTTTGCCAAGCAGCAACAGTTTTGGTTTTTATTGTTGATCGTAAAAGAAGTCGTTGGTTTCTCCTGAGGGCGGTTGCTTCCTTTTCTAAAAAATGGTGTTGTTTTTTAAGTTGCCGGTAATGTTGTTGTTGTTGTTGCTGTTGCTGCTGCAGTTGTAGACGCTTTACTCGCACAAACTCTGATTGTTCCACCAACAAAGTTAAAGCGTTCTTTTGGCATACGCTTGAGTGCATTTTGTGTCGTCACACCGCAGGATTTTTATTAAATTTTGGCCGAATACAAAATTTCGGCCTTTTTTTTTTTTGTTTTTGATTTACTTCTTCTCTCCTTTTTTTTTGTGTGTGTTGAATTTCTTGGTTGTTTTGTGTGTAGTTTATTTTATTATTGATGTTGTTGTTGTTATTATTGTTGTTGTAGTTATTGTTGAGAAACTGTAATTATTATTGTGATTGTTATTATTATAAGAGAAGATAAAACGAATGCAGGACATACAAAGGATATAACGAACGAACGAACAACTTAATAATAAATAATTTTGCATATATAAAAAATTTAATTTAATTTACAATTTTTTTTTGTTATTTTTAGCTCATTTTTTAAAAATTTTTTTTCTTTCTTTCTTTCATTTTTTTTTTTGTTTTGTTTTGTTTTTACATATTTTGATTATTTTTGAATTTGTTTTTACAATAAATTTTTTCTTCTTCTTCTCCTTCTGCTTGGCATTTCGCAGCAACAAAATTTGTTGTTGTTGTTGTTTTTATATGCTTCTTCTTCTTTTTCTTAATCGTAGAAGACTGGAAGATTTCTTCAGAAAAAATGTGTTTTCGTTTCTTGTTTCGCACTCCATCAAAAATTTCATAAAAAAATAAATATTTAACGTCTTCGATTTATCATTGTAAACTTTAATAAATTTCCCGCTTGCATTCTGCATAAATTTTTCTTGAAAATTCTGTGAATAAATTTTAGTAATTTTTTAATTTTTTTTTTCACTGCACTTTCCTTTTTTCTTATTTATCTTATTGTGTTTCTTTCTCTATTTTTTTTTTATATTAAATATAAGTTTAATATAGCAAAATACATACTTTTTTTTTGTTTGTTTTTATTGATGTCGTTATTTATTTATTTATATTAATTTATTAATATTATTGATTAATATTATTTCTTTTTTTTTATTTTAATAATTTCTTATAAAGAAAAAGAAAAAAAAAACTTTTTTTTTAATTGCACATAACTGTAAAGAACAAAAAAAAAACATTTGAAGAAAAAATTAATAAACAATTAACTATATTTGTTTTATTAGCAAACAATTATTCTCGAATTTTGTTTTATTTTATAAAAAAAAAAAAGAATGGTTTTTTTAAATTTAATTTTCAGTTAGGAAATATAAAATGTAAAAGGAAAGAAAAAACGCGCGCGCGACTTTTCATTGTTGACAATCTTCAATCTTTTCTGAGTTGGTTGGTTGGTTGTGTGTTGCATGCAAAAGCAGAAATTGCTGCTCCCGTTGTCATTTGCTTGTCTAGTTTAGATTGGTTGGGTTGGTTGGTTGGAAGTCAACACATTCGCTGACAGCTAGTAGTAGCAGCAGCAGCAACCAACAATAACAAAGTGACAAAGTTAAATGAGCGGAGAATCAACTCAACTAAACTAAAGTAAGTAGTAAGATTTATAGTATTCATCACTATCAGCATTGTTAGAGAGAGAGGAGAAAAGATACTTTTTGTTGGTGTGTCTAATAAAATTTTAAATTTCTACACTCGCTTAGCAGCAGATAGAAACTTCTACTCTTAACAGACAAACACACACAGATGCAAATGGCTTGCTCAGAGAGTGAGTTACTCACACAAGGAGACAGAAGCGGTAGTGAGAGAATGACTGATGTTGATGACTCTTGAGTAGAGTTGACAGTCGACTCAATTCACTCGTTAGTTTGATGATTTGTTGTTTCTTTCACTTGCGCCGCAGCATATGAAAATCATTCTGGAGTATAACACACCAAAAGTGAAGTTACATCAGACAATTAAATATTTGAATTGAAATTTTTGCCGCCATAAAGTAAAATTTCTTTTTATAAAAAACAAAAAGCACATTTTTACATAAAAAATTGCAAAAATATATAATTTTTCATTATTGGGGGAGGAAGCATACATAATTTCTAATAAAAACTATTAAAATGTGTCTGTCTGTCAGTCGGTTGGCAGGCGGCAAGCATTCACCTCCAACGACGGCAGCAAAACAAAGAACAATATGTTCTTTTCAAGTATTTCCGTCTCTTTTCTTTTTGTATTTTTGTTTTGTTTTGATTTGTGTTCTCGTCTCAGTTTCTTTCAATTGCATCGAGAAAGCGCATCACACAAAGCAATGCAATGCAGCAGAGCAATGGATTTTGGTTAGACGACGAACGAAATTTATTGAATTGAGAAATTTTGAATGAAACAATGCAAATGACCTCCATCTATTGGCTACATTATTCTCATTGTGCGTTGAACATTGTCTTCATCATCATTACATCAAAAACAAATGTAACAAAATTCTAGGCGGCAAAAATTGTATTGTTTTTTCTTTTCTTTTGTTTCTTCGTTTCTCGTTAGCTTTTTTTTTTGGCTATAGCTTTCTTCATTCTTAGCATATGAGTGCGCGAGTGGCGGGCGTTCATACAAAACAAAATCTCTCTCTCAAAATACACATACACACATTATTATGCACACTCCCAATAGCAAAGCTATAAGCGCGGCATAAACACACACACACACGCACACACATTCATTCATACATATACAATTTTGTTAACACACATGCATGCTCACATATCATATCTATAGAAAATCATGAGAGCACCACACACAATATATGTTGTATATATACATCTATTATCCAGCGTCATCGAGCGAGCGAGCGCAATACAAAATGAACGAACAAACGAACGAGCGAATAAATAAACGATGAAATTGAGGAACGAACAAACGAACCAACGAGCAAATTGTACGGCTTAAGCAACGAGTGCGAGCAGCATTGGAAAAAGAAAGAAAAACAGACACAATAATTTTTTTTTCATTTCATCTTTTTTTTTTATTCGTCGTCGCTCGTTTTCACGTCGTATCAAAGTTTTTCGATTGGAGATTTTTTTTGTGTTTTTTTAAAATAACGCACGGGGAAAAAATTGTAAAATTGTCCACTATAATTACAAAATTCGAGAAAAATTGCCATAAGAATACAAAATTATTTTTAAGAAAATCGCATATTTTATTTATTTTTGTAAAAATCACTATAATGCATTGCACATAATTTCGTATTATTTTTAAGAATTTTTAAGATTTTCGATTTTTTGCCGTACATTTTTTTTTATGTGATTTTTTGTAATTTTTTCAAACTTTTCGCAACATTGAAACAAAAAAATTTTTCGGTCCGCTTGTGTGTTGATATTGCAGTGTAGCAGAGAAAGAAGTCAACTGATTTTGCGAACGAGTAGCAACAGAACTGAACAGACACAGATACAAATGCGACGAGTCCAATGCAATGTTTGTTGCCAGATTTGAAATATTCTCCTCAAGCTAAATGGGTGTTTGTCATTCAGCGGCATACGTATACTTCAATCTCTGCCAAATTCCTCCATTCCAATACAATTTTGACTTCTCTTAATATGAATTGCAATTATTTATTAACTTTCTACCATAATGGCAGTTAACACGTCAGCAAAATTTTGTGTTTTCGATAATTTTTATGTTTATATGTTCACCAGGTGGCAGCACTTCAGGTCATAGTGTGCAACGCTTGAGCTGCCAACTGTCTTCAAAAGCTATTCATTTGGTGCAAATTATATAAATCATTGGAAATTTCATGGAACTCTTTCTGTTTTATTTAATTAAAAAACGCAGTATTTATGATTTCCTTCAATGAATAATTTCATAGTTATAACATTTTCCAATACTTTTCTCGCAGCATATGCATATTATAAACTTAAACCAGACGTCGCATATTAATCAGGCTCTTGTGAGAGACAGCGAGTAGTTTTGTCCAAACAGACACAGAGAGAGAGAGAGAGACCGAGAGCGAGTGAACGATTTGAGAGCCAACGAGTAGTGAGTAGCCTAAATAACGAGACTTGTGAAGTGTAGTTTTGTTGTTCGAACGTTGTGGACCTCCGGTAATGTTTTTTGTTTTTTAATAATTTGTTGACGTAATTTTGTTTATATTTATGTATATTTATAAAAAAACAAAAATAACAAAAGTATGTTACAACTTCAGTTAAGTTTTGATAGTTATTATGGTTTATAATAGTTTTGTTAAATCAAAATGCGTCCCCGCTTTTTTAGTCATACTCTTTCTTGCTGCGCCGCTATTTGATTGTGTTTGTTTGCTATAAATGCATACACACAGCCATACATACACTCCAAAAAAAAAAACACCATGCATGCACATGGTGTGCATGAAAACGAGTGAGAGCGCATATACATCAAATAAACCCCACACAAACCAAACCACCATCATCATATAAGACTCACTCACACTAGCGAGTTTTTTAGTGGATGCCACTACTTTCTCATGACTCTTAATATTATTAGTAGCAATGGGCAATGGGTCGCTTGTCATTTCTCTGCTTCTCTGATTTTTTCTTCTGTTGATGCGGCTATTCTAATATACACACATGCAGACACACATATGTATATAATTAAAGAGGATGAAAAAAAAAACAATTGAACTAAACAAAATTCTTCTATAATTTCACAACAAATTCAAATTTTAATTGAATTTGTGTGTTTTGTTTTTTTTTTTTTTTTGTGACCATGAAATTTGATAATATTTGGCGCCATTTTTTGTTTTCTATCTAGATAACAATTCGAGTTGAGTGGAAATTGTTGTTTTCTTATTAATAATAATAAAAAAAAACTGGCGCCAGTACGAATTCCCTTTATTTTCGCATCAATGGAAAATAATCTCCTTGTTATTGTTATTTAAGTGTAGCAAAGTAATTTTTTTTTTTTCATTAAAATTTTTGGCATGGAAATTAAGTAAGTCAATGATGATATGAGTTGAGGGTGTATATGGTCTTGCCTTGCTTGCTTTCATTTGGTTTTTTAATTTAAAAGGTGTGAAAAACACAATTAAAATGAGTTGCACAGAACCAAACCCATTTTCGGTTTTGTTCTCTCAACAACCTCAACCTCAATTTTTATAATTAAGCAAACGTACGAATGATCTGATCGCATTTACCATATTTATTACTTATATAATTCTAATTATAGACTGCAAGTCTTTCTTTCTCATTTTTCAATCAAATAAATAACTTTAAGAAAACAATAACTCCAACTTCACAGCTCTAAATACATGTGCCTCTTTTATAGCCTTTTCACTGTCGAGAGTAGAGCGAACGAGCACAAAAGCTGCTTCATGTGTCGACATTTTTTATCCAAACAATTTAAAGAAAATTTTTTTGCAACAACAATATGAATTTTATTGTAATACGTGCCCCGTTTCTCCATTTTAATAAGTTTACTATACCATGATCGAAACATGACATGACCCACTGACTGACCATGCGGGCTGTCAATTTCTTGCTAGTGCTGATCATTTTTTTTTAATTTTCATCTATTTTATATGTATAATTATAATTCTAATTATAGATTATCCTTTTTTTTTATTTATTTTTCAGTAAAATAAATTATAATTTTATTATTAGCTATTACTTTTAACAAAACATAATATGTATGCTTTTTTTCACTGATTGAGAAAGCATGCAAGCAAAACACTGAAATTTGTGTTATCGATAAATATAAAAATAATAATAGAGAGTTATTTATCATAATGGCAATTGTGAATTTATAATTCATAATAAAATCATTAAAATTTTTAATTAATTGAACCAATATTACTAAATAATTTATAAATTTTTCTTATTCAACTCGATTTTTCTGGAGAACAAGTCCAGTTAACTGGAGGATTAAACTCAATGAGGGGAAATGTAAGCATATTACATTTACATTGAACCGACGGACTTGTTCTCCAGTAACATTAAATGGTGTTACAATTCCTCAAACCCAAGTGGTAACTTATCTTGGCGTTCACCTGGACAGACGGCTTACCTGGCGGAAGCATATAGAATCTAAGGGCTCAAAGTCTTCACTGGCTAATCAATTCTAAATCTGGTCTGAGACTTGAGTACAAGGTGATGCTGTATACCTCTGTTATTAAACCAATTTGGACTTATGGTTCTGAATTGTGGGGTACCGCGAGAGCGAGTAACATTGAAGTTATACAAAGAGCACAATCCAAGATACTTAGAACTATCACGGGAGCGCCATGGTATATCAGGAATGAAGACATTCACAAGGACCTGGAAGTATCACCTGTCAAAGATGAATGTTCCAAGCGTAAAGCTATTTACATGGATAAATTAGTTCGGCATGTTAATCCCCTAGCCAGAGTCCTTGTCCATACAAGGAACTCATCTCGACTGATCCGTAACGATCGTGCTGCTCTTTTGATTAATTAGAGGCTCGTAGTGTGAATTGAACTCCTTCCTCTTCATTGTAGGAGGGACACATGTGTATTAGTTTTATAAGATTTGTAACCTTATTGTTAGTCCTATGTATTATATAGGAGATTTAGTAAATACTAAAAAAAAAAAAACTGGATCACATCACCGGATGGTCCATAATTTATTGCGTGTCCAACACTCATTGTGCCTTCGAATTGTAGCAGCGCATTTGACAACACTGAAAGCTGGAATTTTCGTGCACTTTTCTCATTTTCGCCTTAATACGTAGCAGTGTAAGTGTGACAACTATAGAAACAACATACAAACGCTAATTCTTACCATAGACGTGCCGACGACAAAATTGTGTGAAAAAAATAGAAGCAGAGGATGATAAATTTAATAAAAGTTCACGAATTTCTTTAAAATTTCAAACATATTTGATTTACGACGCACTGCTTTTAATTGGATTTGGTAAGGTTTGACACACAGACACACGCATATACATATATTATTGCTGAGCCAGGCGAAGAAATTTTGTAAAAAAAAAAATATAAAATATTTTATATTAAACTAAACGTAATACACAATAACTGCTGGCCTGGCCGCAATAAGTAGCAAGCACAAGTACAACACACAACTCTACTCTACGCTAGAGAAAACACGTTCCAGTGTTTTAATTTCAGGCGGAGGAAGCAGGAGGAGCTGCTGTGCCAGTGAGTGTGTGGTGTGTGTGCTTGAGACTGTTTTTCGTGTGTGTGGAACAAAAGCGGGCCAAGACGGAGACTCCGCCGTAGGTCGGTCGGTCGCCGTCGTCGTCTACGTCGCACATATTGAATTTTCCACACAACCAACAACGGAGGGAGTTTGAGATTTGAAAAAACTCTTCTCAATCCAAGTAATCGTAAAGCGTTTTCTCGGAGCACAAATCAAAGATAGAAAGATTGCATTGATGGTAATGCATGCTAGAAAACCGCAGCGTATGAACGATGGGTAAAGTTATTTATCTTCTTCTTCTTCTTCAATTCTGTTTTTTTTTGTTTCATATTGTATTTTCTATTTAAAACTCAACGTACAACAAAACTAATATTAACATTTTTCATTTTTCATCCTATTTTAGCATAATTTCTTAATTTTTACATTTAGTATTCTCTCCTCCGGCTCAGCACAATTCCTAATTCATTTGAATTTGTTATAAGTATATTTTTCGTTGACATTTCTTTTCATTTTCAGCCATTCGCTAATGACTTTTGATTTGATTGCAACAACTAATTTTGTTTCGTTTTGCTGTTTCTAATTCTGCTTTTTTTCAATTTCTTTACTTAAAACATTAATAAGGCTTTTGTTTTTGGTACTTTTATTGTATTATCTTTTATTTATTTTTTTTTTTTTTGCATCTCTTGCAATTGCTGCTTGCCTCCTCTTTCATTGATTCATTGCTGCTTACTCTCCATTTCACGCTTTGTTTTCAATGCTTATTTATTGTTAGTTAGTTTGGCGAATATGACATAAAACACAATGACAAATAGAAACACAAAATATTTGACACTTGCAGTTTGATGAGATTCTGATAAAAATTATGTATTTGTTGGTGGTTGGGAATTTAACAATTTTTCTTTGAAATTCTTGCAAATAAAACAGATTAAAATAAATTTCAAGATCAACGTGAGAAAAAAAAAAAAAAAACGATAAAAGTGTGTGATTGACATTAACAATAACAAAAGTAAAAATAATAACATACACGACCGACGAAGAGGAGAAGGAATAAAGAAAAAGCCGCCGCAACAACAAACTTTTATTTATATTTGCCGGTTTTACTTTGCTTTGCTTGCCTTCATCACATTTTCTATTCGCGTCTTGGTCGTGAAATTGTGAAAGGAATTTTTTTTTCAATGTACCGAAAAAAAGGGTCAATCAACAACATCAAGGAACGTGATCAACAACATCATCCTGATCATCGTATGATATTCGCAAGAAACGGAACAAATTTTGCAATGGCTTCCAATAGACGAGGAACGCCACAACAATTCCAATATTATGATGAAGGTCAGTTTGGTTGCCTTCCAGCAATGAAAAAAAAGACGCTAAATAGACGAGGAGGAGGGCGAACATCGCAGTTCCGATATCCTTATCAACAACATCCTTATGATCGCAATAAAGAATTCACACAAATGAAAAAAAATTTTGTAAAGAGCCCAAAAATAGTGGGCGGCCGTCATCCACGATTTCAGAATCGTTATCTACAACATCCTTCGTCTCGTTACCCTCCGTCTTATTATATTCCGACTTCTTATCCTCCGTCTTATTATCATTATTCTCGTCATTCGTCTAGTCTTCCTCCATCTAGTGAACCTTCGTCTAGTCATCCTCCGTCTAGTCGTCCTCCATCTAGTGAACCTTCGTCTAGTCATCCTCCATCTAGTCAACCTCCGTTTAGACGTGCTCTATCTAGTCAACCTCCGTTTAGACGTGCTCTATCTAGTCAACCTCCGTTTAGACGTGCTCTATCTAGTCAACCTCCGTTTAGACGTGCTCTATCTAGTCAACCTCCGTCTAGTCAAAGTCCGTCTAGATATCTTCCGTCTAGACATCGTCCGGTATTCAAACAAATGATGAACAGAAAGGGAGGAAGCTGGCCACAACGATTCAAAAACTCTATTCAACCTCCTAATTGGCGGCGTTCACCTAATCGTGGTCGTTATCAAAAGCCACCTTTAAAAAACAGGAAGGCAACCAAATCTAGACAAGCAACGAATGGAGTTCACCGAAGTCCTATGAAACGACAATTGAGAAGTCAATCTCTGCCAACAAAATGCGGTTTAGGAAAGCGATATAATATTGGTAATTATTACAACACACAACATATTTCAATAACATTGTTAGTGGTTTTTCTACCAATATATCACTACGAATTCAATCCAATCCAATGGGTTTTTGAACTTCAGTCAGTCAATTATTGATGGCTTAATTGATTTGCAGAGGAACAAAATACACTCGAACAATATTTTTATAAAATATCTACCAGGAAGATCTAATTCATTCTTTTGACAGAATTCCATAAAATGCTAAAGATGTCCATGACCAAGGATTGTTCCAAGAGTGAGAACGGGAATGTATCCCCATTCGAAACATATTCGGGTTCACAACTTGTAGTTAATACAACTCAGATTCAAATTGCTGAAAGCCGAACTGCTGCTGAATCGATGGATTGGCGTAGTAATCTTCATGGAGAACAAACATTTTTTGTGAAAAACCCTAAAATGAAACGTGGAACTACAATAAACAAAATAAGTAAACGAACAATTGAAGAAAAATTGAAAGAGAAAGAAAAAAAATTCAGAATTGAACATTCAGATGTTCGAGGATATCGGCTATATAGCTATGAAAGCTTTTATAAAACTCAAAACACTAATTCACAGACACTGCCCTCAACAGCACCACCAGTATATCGTGGTGATTTCAATAAACGTCCATATTTTGTTCCAGAAGGTTGGTTACATCCATGTGATCCAAGGGTGAAAGCAACCAATACGTCATTGGCTATGAATCAAACAACACTGTTGGTGCCAAAATGGACTGATGTCCTTGAACCGCAATATCCAACTGTTGAGAAATATAAAGCTAAGTTTTTAAAATGTTCATCGATTACTTATGGTGATTACATGCATGCCAATAAGTTCAGAGGAATTTGGACACCAACACCTCCACCAACTTCACCACCAAAAAAAGCATCAAGAACGATTATTTCAAAACCCACTAAATGCATTTCCACGGATGATTCAAAACCCACTAAATGCATTTCTACGGATGATTCAATTCAGTTTACATCAAAGACAAAGGCATTACAAGATATATTTAAGAGACTTGATGAAGCAACACCAGTTTCGGATGAAGTCAAAAGGAATATAGCGAACCCATTGCAATCGCAACCGATGATAACTGAAGACAACAATGGAGCATATTCTCCAGTAGATTACACAATACCATCTAATTCACAAACAGTCGATGGTTTAAATGAACATTTTGTAAAATATTTTTCGGCACCAATCAATTATGATGTAATCGACGCAGCATGTGCTATTACACCATATTTGTCACCAATTAAAAATCGTTATAACTTACTGGATGTTAATTCTAATACTAATAAAGAGAAAGAGATAGAGAAAGTAAGAAAACTGGAAAAAGAGCTAAGTATCTTAATACGCAAATCCCTCGTTAGTGGTGAACCAAGATACAAATATATCCAACTAAAAAAGTTGCATTTACTACTAACTAATTTATTTGGTGACACTCAACTCGGAAATCAAACAAAGTCAAATGGAAAAGTCAATGAATCAAAAAATCAGGTAGAAAAAGGGGAAGAATCACTATCACATACGAAGAGTCAAGCAGTTATTGCCTTGACTAAGCCGAAGAACAAAGCGTTATTACAAAATTCAATTCCCTCAACATTAAATGAATGTCCTGCAACGCAACCGCCACGACTCGATTCCAAACAAGTCATTATATCATCAGAGGGGATTGCGCTAAAAAATGTCGAACCATCTAGTAAAACCCAAGAAGTTTTACTTGTGACTAAAACAAAGACGACTTTAAACACTGAATTTGATTTCTGTAGTAACCCGCATGAAATTTTGGATTTGACTAAGCCGAAGAACAAACCGTCAGTGCAAAGTTCAGTTCCCTCAACATTAAATGAATGCCCTGCATCCCAACCGCCACGACTCGATTCCAAACAAGTCATTATATCATCAGGAGGGATTGCGCTAAAAAATGTGGAACCGAAACCTAGAATCCTTTTATCCAATAACCCACAAGAAGTTTTGGATTTGTCCAAAACAAAGAATATGACGTCTTCACTAAGCGCAATTCCCTCAAAATTGAGTGAACCAGCCACACAATCGCAATTACGTCTATCAAACCCAAAACCAAGATTGATCCCACCTAGTACGACTAAAGATTTAGATTTATCTGACATAACTAATAATAAACGGCCAGCAAATAAGAAAATAATAAATAAGAAAAATAAGAAAGCCCAAGCACATGCATTAAAGCCATTCTGCCAAAGTAAATCAAGAATTTCAGCGCTTGCAAATATGATTCAAAATGCTGAGTTGATTGAGCCACACAATTCGGATTTCATTGAGCCACGTAAGAAATCTCAGACCCTCAATCCACCGTTGTCGCCAATCCCAATATTTAATGAACTTCCTGTAACCCAATCGGTACGAAAATATCATTCCAAACGAATCATTAAACTAAGGAAACGGGTAAGAGACGATGAACGGAAATTATCATATTTGCATAGTAAGACTGAAGGACTTGAAATTACTGAGATAACTGAGAAAAAGTTATCATCAAGTCAAATAGGTTTGTTTAGAAAAGAAGCAGCACCACCACCAAGCTCAATCTCCGTAACAAATAACAAAGTTTCAGCAAGTCAATCGATGCTACATCAACAGAAAGAAAATATCGTACCAAATTCTAACTTAGTGGATCCAAGTTTACAAACAGTCAAATCATTCTCGTCAAGACAATCTGTAGTAATGCAGATGACAAATATTTCTCAAGAAATTAAAAAGCAAGACCGTCAAGATTGTGTAGTACCCAGGTAATGAAGAACAATAGGCAAAACACATATACAATTATATGTTGTAGTTACACATAAATATAAATATTGACATAGGACGTCGTAACTATGTCTTTGTCTGGGCGGGTTCCAGGTATAGGTATTCAGGAATTTCCCATAGATGTAGAGTTCAACACCATTTAACATATTGGTACTCATTGTCATTGTTGTTCTTCGGGCAGAGTGGCTAAAGTCTTCGCTTTGGGAAGAAAATTATACTTCTCTCACGGCGGTCTCTTTCCCTCACTTCACCCACAAGGTGTGAATACGAATAATCAATTTGTGTAAATAGCAAATGGGGAAAAAGGTTCAATGATTTATACTCGTATACTATATATATAAATCTCGTCTTTTATTTTAGCTAGCGATTACAAAAAATCAATCAATCATCAACTGAATGAAACAAAGTTTTATTAAATTTATTATAAAAAAAATATCATATTTCGTTATTTTCCTTCAATCCTTTGCATTTTCTTGAAGTATCTATTCATTCATATACATACATATGTATGGACCATTTTATTCTCATTCATCCTTGCATCATTTTATCTTTTAATCTTATTTCACTTACAAAATAACATAAGAACAAATAGTAATAATGATGCACTAATTCATCCCTTTTAATTTTAGTAGAAATTCCACATCTTATTTTTATACTTTTCATATTTTGTGTATAAAAAACAGGCGAAAAATATTTTGAAATTTTTCTAATATATTATTTCTATTTCTTTTTTTTTTGTTCTCTTACCTTTCAAAATCTTATAGATACTTTGAGAAGCATCAATCGCATTCGTATCAGGTGAGTTTAAATTATAATACAATAATTTAAATAGTTATTTGTTTTATTTTAATTATTGTTGAATATGTATATGTTTTTTTGTCTTTGTTTTCTCTCTTTTTCTGTTTTATTTTAATTATGAAAAACTATATTTTGATTGAGAAAGTTTATTAGTTGCATTCATTGCAATATTTCTTATTTTTTTATATCTTTCACACACTCGCACACGCACATACAAACACACATACATACCCACACACTGAAATATAAGAAATTTGAAATTTTATACTGATAAATAAGTAGGGGATTCATTCTTCATACTTTCGTTCTCCCATCTGTAATTTCAACTATTTAACTAAAATTATTAATATTGGATCATATAAAAAGTCTCCTCGTTTTTTTTGGTATAATTTTGAACAAAAATTTTCTATATTCAAAATCAATTTCAATCGAGTACATATTGGCCATTATTATCTATGACCTTTTGCCATTTTTCGGGTAGCTTCATAATTCATTCCATCGGTGTAGAACTTCTGTGGTTTATTAGCGAAAAACTTGGCTAAGTGATTTTTAGCGGCTCTTCGGTCGGCCAATTTTTTTTTACCTTGAAGAGAGTTTTGCAAAGACCGAAACAAATGGTAGTCAGAAGGTGCAAGGTCCCAATCAAGCTCCGTCGTCAATTTATTCCGGGTTATCAAAGATGTGTGTGGCCTAGCATTGTTATAACTCCCTTTCTGTTGGCCAATTCTGATCGCTTTTCCTTGATTGCTTCGTTCAAGCGGTCGAGTTGTGAGCAGAAGAGGATCGAATTAAACGGGCTGGAGCGGTTTGTAATAGACAATTTCCTTCCAATCCCAGCAAAAACTGAGCATAACCTTGTTTATCGTCAATCCAGCCTTTGAAGTCGTTTGTGGAAGGTTACCATTCATTGCCCATGATCGCTTGCGTTTGATATTCTCGTATTTAATCCATTTTTCATCGTCCGTAATGATTCGCTTGTAAAATCCATTTTCAGTTCCATTTCACTGATGGTTATTCGGTCAATTAAATTTAATTCATTTGGCATCCAAACTTTGAGCTTCTTTCAGTAGACTGCTCTTTTGAGATGATTCCAAACTGTCATATGGTTGATGTTTAGTGCCTCTTTCACTTTTCCAGTGATAGGCCGACCAGTGCGAGGTGCATCTTTTACAATGAAATTTCCGAAATGGAATCGAGCAAACCATTCCTGGGTCCAGCGATCTCACCATTTTTTTTTTTTTTTTTTTTTTTTTGTGTATAGTTAAAAAGCATCAAATAGCGTATTTCTTCAAATATTTCACTCATATTCAAATCAGTATAACTTTTAATACGAGCAACGAATTACCATCTAGTGGCAAAAAACCCCGGAGACTTTTTATATGATCCAATAATAACGAAAGTTGGGACAGTTTTGTTGTATGAGGTGAACACTAAAAGCCAATTGTCATGGTGTAGAGCACAAAGATAATATTGGTAACCGACAATCAGTGTCCCAATTGGGTAGGATACAAAAGAATATGACAAAATTTGATTGCCTTAGTTTGGCTTGGTTTTAGTTTCAGTATTCGCTTTCTTTACAGCCACATATTAAGACTTGACGACGTTACCATGACACAGTGGCAGTCTAGCATGGGGAATATAAACGTCTCGCTAAAATTACAATACAATTTGATATTACAAATGCTGTACATATACATAGTTTAGTGGTGGGTGGTTTTTTCTATTCAAATCGAACGATCAGAATGCTTTAATGTAATGGAATGGAATGTAATGTAATTGACATATTATAAGTTGTGTTTTTGAGGGCTTTAAGTAAAATTTCTTGGCAAAATATTTGTTTGTTTGTGTGTGTGTGTGTGTGTGTGTGTGTGTAAGATATTTAATCTTTGGCAAAACTAAAGTGTTCATCATTTCTTTATTGTTTTTTCTCTTCAACTACATCTCAATTGTACTTTGGATTTGATTTAATAATCATAACCAAATGACCAAATTCAAAGAATATATTTCGGTTTTGGTTATATTGTTGAACAAAATCTACTTTAAATATTTTTTCGTTCAATACAAGAAATTGGTAATATTCTCGATTGTAATTTCTTCTTTTTTTTTTCTTTGGATAAATGATGCAAAATTGTGATTTGATTATTGATTATTTATCTCTATTGTTTTGTGTCAGTCCATACCCTTCACAGAGTATGTCAAAATGTCTCTGAAGGTTTGTGTCTTTGTAAGAGAAATTATTGTAGTGGAAATTCTCAAAGTGATCCACCAACCAACCGTTGATTATATGACGATTCGTGATTGTAAATAATAATGAAAGATACAATAGTTCATAGTGGTTGCATTTGAAAAGTACTCTACTCATATGGATTCGGTGGAATTTATATTATTATGATAAAATATTGTATATAATTTGATTGCCAAAGGGCGAGTTTACCCAAGAGATTTACGGCTTTGTGCGTACAGTTTTGTACTTAACTTAGGTTTAGTGTTCAAGACCTAAGACTTTACCAATAGGCTAGGTTAATGTCGGCAGGATTTTTATATCTACACGACAAGAGGCGGCTTCTTTTCAAAGACAACTTGCCTTTTTTCCTAATTTGTTTTATTTTTTTTTACTTACCATAAATCATTCTTATTGATGGAATATCGACAAAGTCGGACGCTCAGGATTAGCATTAGCAAATCTATAGACATAAAATTCGCCTTTGGTTTTCAGAGAAGATCGAAATTCAAAATTTTATTTGGAAATAAGTCTACTGTTTGGAAAACAATATGAAAATGCTATTTTTATTGATTCACCTTTCCAAATATTGAATAAATAGTATAAAATCAAAACAAAAGAATACAAAACATAATAAATTATAATTCTGCAAGCATTAATTATTGACCGATTGTGCTTGTGCATTCATATTACTTGCTTCCCCTAGAATGAAAATTCTTTTACTGGCTTTTGAAGAGGAAAGATTCGCAAAGAACCAAAGCTCTGTGAGGTCAATTACCTTAAAACCTATGAATATAAATGAGATATCCTGTGCTTCCCCCTTGTGTAGCGATAGTGATAACTTCTTTGAATCTTTGAAGAAATTTGGCTGGTTGGTTGCTTGGTGGTTAATTGATATCAAAAAAGTTCTGCTGGTTGGTTGTTGTTTGTGTTGTTGGTTGTGTGGATGAGATTCAATTGGTTTTAATATGTAATAATTGCATGTGAAGGGTAACTGATTTAGTTTTTGTTTTCTATATATTGTTTTTATCACCTTTCTTTCTTTCTTTTGTTGTTTGTGTTTTAGCAACACACAAATAAAGAAAAAAAAAAAAAGAAAAGAAAAGAAAAAGAAATCTTAGAAAAGAATAAGAGTTCATATCATTTTAATCATAATTTTTTTTTTCTTATGCAAAACTTTCGTCTGTTGTAGTCTCTGAACAAAAATAAAATAACAACAGCAATAATAACAACAGCAACAACAACAACAAACATAATAAATTTAATAAAATCTATTTCAACAAAAATAAAATAAATTTAGAAATTGCTTATTAATATTTAATACATAAAATATAAATTAAAAATACAAAATAATAATCGTTAAAAAAAAAAAAACACAAACTGCTCGCTCACTTACTTACCTTACCCCCTCCAAAAAAACAAAAAAAAAAAAAGAGGAGAAAGACAGCCGCAGGCAGGCATTTAATAACTATAAAATACCCTACACCAGTCAATCAATCAATCAAATTGTACAATGGATTCGATATGATTTTGTTGATCAAATCAAATTGCAAACTAAAACGGAAAACCAAAGCCAAATCATCATAAAATTCTTTAAACAATAATAATAATAATAATAATCATCGGTTTGCCAAGAACATTTATGATATGCGGGAATATTGAAATTTAAGAAAAAAGAAACCGGGAATTTAATTTTTTTTTTTAATAACATTAATAAAGAAAGATTCATGTCTACTGAAACTGCCACATTCTTTGCGAATGGAAATTATGTTAAGATGAAAGTGTTTATTATTTATTGTGTTTATTAAAAAATTAAAACCCCACCAACTTGGAGCTGCCAGGATAAAATTGAATCTGCTATTGTCTTATACCATATAAGTACATATAATATAATATATATAGTATATATTAGAATAAAATAAATCTACAATAATGATAATGATAATGATGATGATGATGATTTGGATGTGGATGTGGATGTGTTGCTGCTAATTGAATGATAATGAATAAAATTAATTGTTAATATTTGGTGGTAAATGCTTTAATTAAATCTAAAAAGAAATCTAGAGCAATAACAAATACAAAATTATTCTCTTCATTAACAAAAATTGTCGTTGTATTGTTCTGTTCGTTTTACACACGGTTGGATTACGCACGCGTCGTCGTCGTCGTCGTCGGTTCAGATGCAGAACTTCATTTAGTCTTAGTCGTTGTCGCACCCTTGTTGTTCCTTGTTCAATTTGTATACTAGAATTAATATAGAATTCATAACGCTTTCATTTGATCGATCCAATCCAATCAAATCTAATCCAATCCGATCAATCAATCGTTTAGATAACTCAATTATATGTAGATTGTAAACGTGAAAGCTTTATTCATGTTCTTAGGATATTAAAACGAAGACAACAACGAGGAGCCAAAAAGGACCAAAACAATTCAGAATCTGAAACAGAATCTTTCAAATCTCTCTCCAACCAACAACAACAACAACTAAAAGACTGATGAAAAAGCATTAAAATTATTATAGAAACTCTTAAATTAGTTGATTAATAAGATACAAAGTAAAGCAATAGAAATAATAGCGAAGATAGAAAAGAGTGGCGAGGGAAAGGGAAAGGAAAATAAGAAGGATTATTAATTATAAATATATAGAAAACTATATACAACTAGCTGTGCCCGCGACTTCGTACGCTTGGCATTCGAAATATGTATGTTTGTAATACTCAAATACGCGAAAGAAGAAAAAAAAAAAACTTAATACTTAAAAATATTATATTAAAAGCTAAAAACTGATAAAAATGAGTATGCAAATCTTTTCATTAACATTTATTTGTGTCATTTAAAAAAAAAATTATAAAAATTGTCTTAGTATAGTGCGCGCTTGATAAAAAAAATGTTAAAAATTTGTTAAAAAGATCATGTATCTCGACAACAGCTTTACCTACCGGGTCCAACTGAAGCATAAACCATCTTGGTTACCCAATAAGTAAAACAAAAAAAAAAAAAAATTATCACAATTGTTCTAGCCGTTTAGGAGATTAAGAGTCAGAAAATTTCGTACACTCGAATTTTATATAAAAGATTCACAATTGTGTTGTGTGTGTGTGTGTCTTTTATTTTGTTTGTTACAACATTGCATTTTAAGTTTAGTTTACTCGGATTCGCATACGAATACATAGCAGTACGGTACGGTACGATACGGTTTGTACGCGTTCCGGGGTTCCTAATCCGGTATTGTTTATATTCGGGCTTTGCATAATTATTGTGCGTATGTTGTTACTTGACACTGTTGCTGCTGCTGCTGCTGATGCTGATACTGTTGCTTATTGAGCATAACATTGCATATGCATAGTAAGCTCACAACTACTAACTACTACAATCAATATTACTAACACACCACAATACAACACGGTTGTCGTCATTGTTGTCGTCGTACGGTGTAGCAGTAGCAACAACAACAATAATAATAATAATAAACGTGAGCAGCAACAACCGCCGCCATTATTGTTGTCATTGTCAGCAGCGCTCAGTTTATGACTACTACAAATAGCAGCATCACCGCCTTAGATATATCATTGGTTGCAACGTCCACAACGACGCCTGGTTGCAACAACAATAACAATAAATTCAACATCATCAACAACAACAATAGTAATAAAAATGTTAATGCCACAGCCGCCGTTGCTGCTGCTTCTGCCGCCGCTGCCGCTGTTGGGCTATGTCGCGTAGAAGTAAGTAATCAATCTCTCGAAGCCAAAAACAAAAAAACTAAACAAAAAGAAAAAGAAAACAAACAGAATAAAGACACAAAGAATAGAAAGAAAAACGATAAATCAAAAAAAAAAAAAAATATATATATCTACTACTTTTACTCTACTTACTTAATTACTACTATTACTACTATGTAATTCTATCTCTCTGTTGTATTGTGTTGTGATATGATGATGATATGATGATGATGCGCCCATTAAACAAACAAATAAAAACTAATAGAAAAAAAAAGAAAGGCAAATGTAATTCAATCTCAATTTCAATCTCAATGTTGCTGTAAAAAAGGAGCATCATTTTTCTCATCATGATCATTTAAAAAAAAAACAGAAAAAAAAACAAACAAAAATACAAAAATGAAAATATAAAAAAGAAACGAAATGATGAAATGGTTTATGTGACAACAATTAAATTTATTTATGACAAATCCGCGCGAACACGGTTTAAAAGTACAAAAAACAAATCTAAGAAAATATTTTTCAAAATTATATTTTGTTTTTCTTTTTTCTTAAATTAAAAAATAAATTTGCATTACAAATCGATTCATCAGATTAGATCAGTTCAGTTCAGTTTGCTCGCAAGTTTCTCTCCATTGGCACACAACAACTTTTTGTCTATTTGAAATGCTCTCAATCGTTCGATCACTCGCTCTCGCTCTCTCTCTCTCTGTCTCCATCTCCATCTCTCTCTCTCTCTCTCTCTCTCTTTTTTTTTCTCTAAATTTTTAGATTAATAAGGATATAAAATATTAAATAATTAAACTAACTCTTAGGTACAATTGGTTTTTAGTATTTTTAACAAAAGAAAGAAAAAACGCTACATTTCTTAATCAATTAAAGTAGATCCAACGTTACTAACAACCATTCGCACTACGTTTCTTAACTACATTTTAATATTATTATTATATAATATTGTACATATTTGTATGTATGCATCTGTGTGTGTTTGTGGGTGTGTATGTGTGATTGTGAGTGAGTGAGTGATTTGTATTGTATGTAAAAAACAAAAAAACAAATCAGTTTCAATTGTGGCAATTTTTCACTAATCTAAATAAATCATTTTTTTTATTTTCTATTTGACTTTCTTTCTGTTTGCTTTTTTAATCTAATTTACAGAGCTCTAAATACTCATCAAAGCGAGACTATGAACGTGATCGTTCGAGTTACAGAGATCGCGACATCTCACCTGGAGCTGGTGGTGGCGGCGGTGGCGGTGGCGGTGGCGGTGGCGGCGGCGGTAGTTCATTAAATAATGGTAACAGTTATCGTTCACAATCACCGGACATAGATTCACCATCATCACGAGGTGGTGGTGGAGGTGGTGGCGGTGGAGGCAGTGGTGGTGGACACGGCTCACATGATATACGAGATCGTGGCGATCATCGTGGTGGCGGTCGAGGTGGCAGCGGTGAACGTTATAGTTATATACAAAAGATGAGAGATCGCGATCGTGATATTTATAAAAAGGATAAATATTCAGGTATGATATTAATGAAAGATTAATAAATGATACATAATAACAATTTTGATGATGATGATAATAATATAATGAAAATATTTTCTATATATTTGTTTAGATAAGCGTGACAGACGTGGAGGCGGTGGTGGTGGTAATGATCGTGACTCGGAGTCATATCGAACAAATCATGATAGGGAACGACGTGGCGCTGGTAATGGAGGAGGTAGCGGAGGTGGCAGTGGTCCGAAGCTTTGTTCATCGTCGCGCGATAATGATAAGCGCTCTGGTTCCGATGATCGGGATCGTGATCGGGATCGCGATCGTGATATGAGAGATTTACGCGACAAACGTGATCGTATCTCTGATCGTGATCGTGATATCTACAAAAAAGATAAATACATAGGTATGTACAAGCAATAAAATTTATGTATGATAAGTAAATAGATGATAGCCAGCCTAGATATCAGAGTGTCATTCATAATTAGATCTTCACAAAAATGGCATAGCTAATGCTTTGCTGTTTTCTTTTCTTCGTTACATAATCCACAATATTGGTTGAGATCGTTATTCACATATTATGTGACTGAGACTGAGACCAGTTAGCCATTGTATCTCTTGAGCTCCTTTGCGAGAAGTAAAAGAAGCATGTGGAACTCTTAAGTAGCCTGCAGAATGATTCTTTTGGTCCAATGAAGGTGACTTTGCTATTAAGATAAATGCGGATGAATACCGTTATGCTGTAATTGCTAATGGCATGGATTTCGACCTAAAAAACTGAGTTCTCTTGGCTGCCCATGCAATCAAATAAGCGCCTCCTGGGGTAAACTTTCCTGGTTCACGACCAGGGTTTGTTTTTGACCCCCACATGTGTAGCATACCTCAAAATCATAAACACTTTTCCTTTGGTCTTAACTGTTCTCAGTTTTAGCCTATCTGTTTTATTCCTGAAAAATGTAGCACAACTACATAGTAAACTAAATTGAGCAGAGTGTAAATAAATAAAAAATAAACAAGTAAACTATTAAGCTTTAAAATGATATTTGTGTATAGGATATCAGTATCAGTATATTTGGACTCAATTAAATCGATTATAGCAATAAAAGTTCCCCATAAATATTCCTTAGTTTTGTCAATCCATTTGGAAATTTCATTTTTAAGTTGATTTTGTAATATTGCTGATTCAAAAGGCCTTAATAGAACACTCTCCGTTGGAGTCTATTGTAGACCGTTGATAAAGTTTCCTAAATCAGATATAATCTTAATTTTTGTTTTCATTTATTTTCATTTTTAAGATAAGCGGGAACGTGGTGGTGGCGGTGATCGTGGTGAACGAGTTGCACGTTATGGTGATTGGAGTGAACATGTCAGTTCATCCGGTAAGTTAAATTGAATGATTGATTGAATAATATTGCATATATATATATATCTCAACTTTGTTTATTAGGTAAAATGTATTATTATAATTGCAAGACGGAAGTATCACAATGGGAGAAACCAAAGGAATGGCTGGACAGGGAAAGGTAAGCAACACCGACCTATCTAAATGTTAATGATTTCACAAGTATACTTTCAAAGGTCAAGAAAAAAGTATCGCACCATAAATAATTTCAAAAACAAATTTAAAGGATCCCGGTATAGCACATAAAATAGTCAATATATAAATTTATAAACACACAAAAGAACTAAACCAACATCAAGACAATTGGCATTAACAAGAATGAAGCGAACATAAGACGGTTGACAATATACTTTCAAAAGTCAAGCAAAAAACCAAAGTGGGGTGGACCCATTTATTAATCTCAAAATCAAATTTCAAGAATCCCCGTATAACAAATAAAATAGTCAAAATATAAATTAACAAGAGCATACAGAAGAACTAAACCAACATCAAGTCAATTGGCAGTGACAATTCAAAAGTCAAGCAAGAAACCATTTATTAATCTCAAAATCAAATTTCAAGAATCCCCGTATAACAAATAAAATAGTCAAAATATAAATTTACAAGAGCATACAGAAGAACTAAACCAACATCAAGTCAATTGGCAGTGACAAGAATGAAGCGAACATAAGACGGTTGACAATATACTTTCAAAAGTCAAGCAAGAAACCACTTATTAATCTCAAAATCAAATTTCAAGAATCCCCGTATAACAAATAAAATAGTCAAAATATAAATTAACAAGAGCATACAGAAGAACTAAACCAACATCAAGACAATTGGCAGTGACAATTCAAAAGTCAAGCAAGAAACCATTTATTAATCTCAAAATCAAATTTCAAGAATCCCCGTATAACAAATAAAATAGTCAAAATATAAATTTACAAGAGCATACAGAAGAACTAAACCAACATCAAGTCAATTGGCAGTGACAAGAATGAAGCGAACATAAGACGGTTGACAATATACTTTCAAAAGTCAAGCAAGAAACCACTTATTAATCTCAAAATCAAATTTCAAGAATCCCCGTATAACAAATAAAATAGTCAAAATATAAATTTACAAGAGCATACAAAAGAACTAAACCAACAACAAGACAATTGGCAGTAACAAGAATGAAGCGAACATAAGAAAAATGACAATAAATAACATTTGGCGCACGAATGAATAGAGGTTTCAAGCAAACAACGTTACAAAAACAACCTCAATGTGCAGTTAGTTTCAACTGCAAGTTGCGGGTTCAATATACTTCGCAAGCAAAGAAATACCTCTTAGTTAACCTAATCCACTTGCGAAACAGACCCTGACATAATCAAACGCAAACCAACTAGATGTTTCATTTGCAAAAAAAAAAAAAAAAATAACACCGAGAAGATCGTTTTTGTTATGACTTCATCCATCTTTTTTATATGAAACGACTACAATGTCATTAATGTTCTTTCATTAAAAAAAAAAAAAAAATATATATAAATAAAAAAAAAAAACTTACCCCCACCATGGGGGTTTAACAAATTTTTGGTTGTTTGGTTTTGTTTATCATTCATTTACCATAGCATTTAAAACCGATTTCCCAACTTTGTTCTTGTGCAACTTGTGCATTAAGTTAAAAAAATACAAGGACGCAATATGAAAATTATTGCGGGATAACTTACACTCATGGCCAAAATAATAAGCGCAGCTTAATGAAATGATTATACTAAGAAAAAAAAGAATGAAAAATGTGAGTGTGCTTAGCACACACGGGCCGGGGCCCTTGATATGAAACCTTGTTAGTTTCGGTAGAGTAAAATTTTACATTTTCGTTATCACCGAGAGAAAAACATATCTACAACTGACTGGACTCACCGAGTTATGTTTCAAATTCATTTCAGTTTATAGCATAAAATCAATAATCCCTCCGCAAGGAACAGATACCATATATTTCTATTGAGCTTTTCATCTGTGCCGGTGGCATATATTTTTTGTTCAGACTTGGAAACCCTATTAAGCAAGCTTTGCCTCATTACATAAGTATACGACTCTTACCTAAATTGTAAAATGTCTCCCAGATTTTCTACTCCTCATCTAAAATAAACTATAGTGCTTCTCTTTTGAATTTCGCTTGCATAGTTGTGTTTTTTTTTTTTTTTTTTTTTTTTTTTTGGCATCATAAAACAGTAATAAGGGTCTTAATCATTTTCATTTTTGACTCTAAGTTCACATTGATTCAGTTGTGAATCAGTTTTTTCAGTTGAATTTAAACAAATAATTGACAAATGTCACAAAATGTAGAAAAAAAAAAAAAAGGAAATTTATTGAAATAACGTAAATCAATTGTTATTTGGTGAAACATTTCATTGTTGGCCAGACTTGCCAATTTATAATAAATTCAAAAAGTTGCCAGCCCTCAGTATAACCTATTCAATTGTCAATTAAATTTGAGGGCATCGCATCTGTTTTCTATGGATATTTTAGTTGAAGCGCTGTAAGTATAATTGGTTCACACCACATATTACATGCCAAATATACGTTTTGCTGGAAGATACATCCAGACTATTTTTCAAATAAAGATAAAGCAAAAGATTGAACCAAATAAATTAGCGCTTCCATGATTGAAATAAGGTAATATCAACTGGTTTTATTTTTTCTGTTTAACTGAATTCCACAAATTGTCATTACATTTTGAAACACTTCCTTACTTAAGCTAAAGGGAAAGTTCTTAAGTGACAACTGCGATTCATAATTTTTGCATTTCTTAGCCTTAATTCCATTTGCTCTAGAATATTAAAATTAACAATTCTGTAAGAAGAACCCTTAATACTTAGTTTCAAAATATGAGCATTTAATTTGTCATTTCATATTATGGCATCCAAGTGATGAAAATAAGTAAAAAGAAATACCGAAACTTGTTGCGTAATTGACATTTCTGAATGCTCTATCACAGAGTACAGGCAAAAATGTTTTCCAGGGGGTGCGTGAAAAGTATATCAATTTCGGCATAGGCAAAGTTAAACCTTCTTTTTACTTGTTTTGTTTTTGTGCTTTCAGAAATTTACCACGCGACCAACATCGTGAAAAGGATTATCGAGACAAGGATCGTGATAGAGATCGTGATGATCGCTTCCCCAGATCTTCTGGTATATTTGCATTTTATATTAAATCAATAACAATATAATATTGTATAAATATTGAAATTATTCCAGCATATTCAAAACATTCCAATACTCGGGGTAATTCACGACTGAGGTGGAATTATGAAAATGATGGCGGACCGCCAACACATCGCAGGCGTTTAGATGGTATGTTGTATTACATTTTTTGTGTTTTGCTTTTGAACAAAATTCAAGATTCTATTTAAATGAAATTGATTTTATAGGTCGTCATAATGATAATGCTGATATGGACATTAGTGGAGATTCGACGCCGACATCGGAAGCAAGTTATTCATTGACTGGGACGCCGAATGCACATGGTGGTCCACAAATAAATGATCCAAATGTTGTGGTTATGCCACCTGGCACAATACCGTGCGCAATTGTCAATGCATTGCCAAGACTCGCCTCCCATCCGAATCCAATACCGTCCGTTGTAGCAAGTGCAGCTGGACTAATGCATTTTCCTGCATCAACGTCTTCATCGATAGTTTCAGGCGCTGGTGGCAATGCTGGTAGTGGTGGGATTGTGCCATTGAGTGGCGTTACAACAATGTTGCCAACAACTGGCCTTGCCTCGGTGCCCTCATCAAATATTGGAGGTGCAACAATTGGTACAATGCCATTGACGGCAGGCGGCGGTGGCCTTAGAAATAATAATGTTATGGGTCAGCATATGGGTTCCACAACGAATGTAAGATAAAGATGACGATGACGATGATGATTTAAGAATCATTGAACTGATTGTACTAATTTACGATATGTATTTCTAGGCTGCCGTACCTTCTTTAACGAATCAAATTGGAGTAGGCAATGAACATCATCATTTAAATTCAAATGCCACAGGATTATCGTCATCGAAAGGAAAGGACTCAACGGATTATCTATTGGGCGGATCACAAAAATCATCATCATCGTTGATTATGCGGCATCACAATAGCGTGGCCCATAGTAGTGGCATAGCCGGTCCAACGGATACAACTCATCATATGCTAATCAGTGGCGCTTCCACAGATGCACCGAATCATGTGTATAATTCAGCAAATGCTTTAGGCTTAAGGTAATAAACAACAGCAAGCAACAACATTCAATCAATTTCATTATTAATGAATTCATTTATGTCCATGCAGAGATAATCCCGTTAATTCACCGCTTTATAACATGACACATCAGCAGCATCATAATTTATCGCCGTCATTGAATTATACAAAAAGTCCAATACCAACGATTGTTGGTCATACGAATAATGTAAATACAGCTTCAGGAGGTAGTTCAACAAATTCGTCTGTATATTCCTGTAATCCACCATTTGGACTAAAGACTGTCGATGGCATTGTTACTGGTGGTGGTGGCGTCGCTGGTGTTAGTGGTAGCGGTAGTACCGCATCGAGTGGTTTAGGTGTTGTTAGTGGCATAAGTGTTATAACATCAATGGGCAGCAACAGCATGATGTGTTCCTCAAATAGTTTAGCAAATGTTGCTGGTGGTGGTGTTAATAGTTTAGTTGGTAGTGGTAACAGTGGTGGTGTTCCTGGTGAAGGCCCCCCAACGCCCACACAGGAATTAGATATAAATAGTAGTTCACTTGCTACTGGAGCGCCCATGGATCAACAACAACTGCAGCAACGTAAACGTAAGGCATAAATCGCAATTTGAATATATTTCTAAAGATTGACATAATCGAATTTAATTTATTATTTTACAGATGATAGCACAGCTTCCTCATCATCATTGAGTACATTACAAAGTTGTGTTGGTTCATCGGCGCAAGCTGGCAACTTACGTGGTCCAGAAATATCACCCAAATTGGCCAAATATTTTCGACCTGATTTAATTACGCACGTCACAAATTGGCAAGCAGAATCGTTGGAACGTCAAGTAAGAAGGGAACAGAAGAGAAGAGAATAAACAATAAATTCAATTGATGTGATTTGATTTATGAATTTTATGCATATTTTATTCCTTTTTTAGGCTCAAAAATGTTGTGATGATTCACATGCATATGGTGATTTGTCGTGTGCACGGATTTGTGCGGAATTGAAATGCGCCCGAAGTGTTGTCCGATCAACGGAAATCAATGCAACTCTGCAAGTGCAAAAGTTAGTACTGGATGAAATTCTAGAAGAGTTAAGCCGTCATAATGATCTTAATTGATTTAACTAAAAACAATACTAATATGCATTTTTTTCTCTTTCTATTTTTTTCAATAACTTTTCTGTTTTTTGTTTTTTTTTTTATGGTAAATTTTTTTAATTAATTAATAATTTTTTAGAGTTTTGTATTTGCGACAATCGATTCTTCGTCTGGAAGAATCAAAGACACAAAATTCTTTTATGCCCGAAGACACATCTTAGGAGTGCGGAGCGGCAGCAGCCAATAGTAGCAACACACAGCAGAAACAACAAAAACAGACAGCCAGCAGCAATAACATCAGCAGCAACAGTAGCCAGCAGCCAATAACACAGAGACTAAAAAATATGTTGATAAATAATGATTTATTAACAACATTTCTTCAATTCGACTTTATAAATGATCATTAAAACCAACAACAACAAAAACAGCAGCAACAGCAACAACAACACATTTTAAGGAGTTAAAACAACACCAACAACAAACGTGTAGATTAGCCAGTGAGGTACACTATATTAACATCATCAGCACACAATAGCCAAAAAAAATGGCAACTATTTTACCATCGACTCAAAACCAAACAAATTACATTAACGAAACATAATCAAGCAACAATTTGAATATGCATTGCATTAACACCAACCACACACAAATGAAAAACAAAAACAAGGAAAACATAATTTAAAATTAAGCAAAACGTAAACACTCAGAAAATTAGTGAAGATGATCAATGGGAAGCTTAGCATAGCCAGCGTCGCGGACTGCATTAACATCAAAACACCAACATCACTTAACACAATCGAAGTTAAACATAATAAGAAACTGCATTATCAATACAAAAACAGTAACAAAGAAAAGCAGCAGCATAAACATTGTGCTGTAATCCATACATGTATTTAGTAAACACAAAAAACACCAAAAAAAATTAAAAAAGAAAATTATAAGTTTTCAAACACACATACACACAATATATATATATATATATATACATATATTAATATCTATATATATATATATATATATTAATAATTAACAAGAAGCGCTGGAGCAGCAGTAAAACAATTTTAAAAATCATAAAATCAAATCGTTTTTAATTGCAAAAACAAAGAATGCAGCATTCGCAAATCAACAACAACAACAACGAGTATTCAATTGATAAATTGTGTGTTTACAACATAACAATAAAATATTTGAATTAATAAAATAAAAAGCATACACACAATATATATATATATATATATATATATATACATATATTAATATCTATATATATATATATATATATTAATAATTAACAAGAAGCGCTGGAGCAGCAGTAAAACAATTTTAAAAATCATAAAATCAAATCGTTTTTAATTGCAAAAACAAAGAATGCAGCATTCGCAAATCAACAACAACAACAACGTGTATTCAATTGATAAATTGTGTGTTTACAACATAACAATAAAATATTTGAATTAATAAAATAAAAAGCATACACACAATATATATATATATATATATACATATATTAATATCTATATCTATATATATATATATTAATAATTAACAAGAAGCGCTGGAGCAGCAGTAAAACAATTTTAAAAATCATAAAATCAAATCGTTTTTAATTGCAAAAACAAAGAATGCAGCATTCGCAAATCAACAACAACAACAACGAGTATTTAATTGATAAATTGTGTGTTTACAACATAACAATAAAATATTTGAATTAATAAAATAAAAAGCATACACACAATATATATATATATATATATACATATATTAATATCTATATCTATATATATATATATTAATAATTAACAAGAAGCGCTGGAGCAGCAGTAAAACAATTTTAAAAATCATAAAATCAAATTGTTTTTAATTGCAAAAACAAAGAATGCAGCATTCGCAAATCAACAACAACAACAACAACGAGTATTCAATTGATAAATTGTGTGTTTACAACATAACAATAAAATATTTGAATTAATAAAATAAAAAGCAATTCGAGAATCAGTTTAATAGTAAAAAAAAAAAATTAAATTAAATTAAATTAAAAATCGAAGCCAGAGTGCCAACTGACAACGGGGCTGTTGCTGTAAACTGGACCAAACACACACACACACACACACACACACACACACACACAAAAATGAATAATTTAAAACAAAACTTACTTGCAAAAATAATGGAAAAATAATCCAAGACCGAAAACCACACCAGAAACACAAACAAACAGCAAAACAATACAAAACAAAAAAAAGTCTACAGCAATAGCAGCGACCGATTTGTCGGTGAACTAATTACAACAACAGCAATATAAATGTCACCTCATCATTTATAAGGAAACTAAATATACATACATCTACACCAAACAGCTTAAACAAATTGAACATAATATACATTTAACAAAATAAACAAAAAAAAAAAAAAAGAAAATATCTTTATATATTATAAATATTAAATATATAAATAGTTATTTTACAATAATAAGTATATATAAATTATAATACAAATACAAATATAATAAAAAAAAGAAATGTTGAATGTTGAATGTGTGGCAAAAGCTGTGCTGCGCCTTAAACTTTCAATTAGCACACCAAATAACAAATACAAAATACAAAAAAAAAAAAACATCAATTTTACAATTGAAATTTAAAATGGATATGAAAATTGATTGATTGAATGTGTCCAATTAATTTTGAATATTTAACAAAAGAGGACAAAACAAGAAATGAAGTGGTTTGGATTAGATTGAATGTGAATGGAACAAAGAGTTCCATATATAAATATTTAGATTAAGATTCATAAACATAATGTTGACGTTGACGATGAGGAAAATTTAAAAGATACGAACTAAAACACACAGAAATACACATTACAAATACATAACAAATTATACTTAGATAAGCCTACATAGAAGAATATAAAAACAAACACAACAAAGAGAAAAAGAAAAGCATAAACAAGATAAATAGAATTGCAAGAGGCGCCTTAAGGCGCTACAAGACACATTGAATGAAGGAAGAGAAAGAAAAAAAAAAACTCCTTTTGCGTCGCCTCAAAAAAAAAAAAGAAATACACAGAAAATGAAATGAGAAGCCGAAGCCGCCTTTGTTTTAATTGATGTCTTTGTTTTTTTGTTTCTTGTTGCATTGTTTTTCTTTCCATAATAACAAAATAAAACAAATTAAAAGAAAACAAATAAGGAATACATTTGTTTATTATTACTTTATATAAAATTTAAGTTAGTTGAGGATTATCTATTGGTTTATAAAGAAATTATATAAATAGCAATAAGAAAATATTTATTTTATATGTATAATTATCATGGCTTGGAATATTGATTGAGATTTCCCCTTCCCCTTTTTTTTTTTTTTTTTATTACAAATGTAATTGTATTTATTAGTAATATTATTTTTTTTTTTGTAATTCTTCCTAAAATACTTGTTATTATTTTAAAAAGGGAAAGATTTGCATTGAATTAAAATAAAATAAAATGTATTATCATAAAAGGAAAAACAAACACAACAATAAAACACAACACAACACAAGTTATATCATTATATATAGAAACGATGATGATTTTTTTAAGCGCGACACAAGATAAAATATAAACGGTTTTCTAATAAAAAATAAAATAAAAACATAAAACATGATTTTTTTTTTAATTTTTAATATTAAATAATTAATTAAATAAATAAATGAAACAAAAAAAAAAAATATAAATAATATTAACTATTGTAGATATTTATAAATAAAAGTAATTAATATAACAATTAATAAATATGATATCAAATTAATAATGATAAAAATGAAAATAATAGATAAGTGAGTAAAAATAGAAACTTTTATGATTAAAAACGAATTTAAAAATTTAGTTTCTATTATTCTCTTTGAAAGAAAGAAATTCCATTTTTTTTCTTCTCTTTTTTTTAGGATTCCGGACCCAAAGACTAAGACTTCGTTGTCCGTCCGTTCGTCCTTGGACCATATCTCATGAGCCGTAATAGATAGAAAGTTAAAATTTTCTCAGAATGTGTAGTTGATCCGAGCAATAGCTCATCTACAAATATTCTAAAATTAAAAGGGGTCCCCATACAAGAAACATTTTTTTTGTATGGGTAGCTCCCATCCAGTAACATCACAATCTTGAAATTTGCTTGGTTGGTGAAAGTGTATTAGAAACTTAAAGAAAAACTTTTCTGTTTTTATCTTACCGAACTGAAATTTGGACACTATTATTTTTTGATATAGGCGTGGTACATTTGTTGGAGACAGACAAATCGGAACACTAGGGAGGGTACCGCCCATACAAACCAATCATTAAAATACAGGTTTTTAATAAAAAAACTTTTTCTTTGTCACTATTGGAAACTTAGACACTATAAGTTGGAACAACTAGGGTGGAGTACCTACGTACCTACTATACAAACACCAATCTGTTACGTAAACCTCGGTGTACAAGTATGACTCGCACTTGGCCGATTTTTTATTTGTTAAAATTAAAACTTAAAATTATCACAAAAAAAAAAAAGGTTATACTTAATTCTATATAATTTTTTTGTTTTTGTTGATTAATTCAAATTAAATAATCTTAATTATTTTTATCACTCAAATATAATCTAACATGCCAGTAATAATTTCGAATGCATCTCGTGCAGTTGGCTCTATAGATGAGCTTGGCAATAGATAACCATGGACACCATTGTCAGCCAATTGAATAGTATAACTAAAGGGTATGCCAATCTCATAGGCAGCAAAGGCATCAGAGCAACCTAAAGAGAAAATGAGAAATAAAACGAATTATTAATTTCGATTGAGGATTATTCTTAACTTCGTTTGAAAAAGTTGGATACATAATGCTAAAGCATTTAATCTTTTTTTTTACCAGGTTGGGGTCAAATTAAACAAATTCCTCAGGGTCGAGGATGACTAATAGGTTACGATATAGGAAGAAAGAGTCAATTACCATAGAAATGCGTTTCGATTTTGTTTTTTTAATTTATGGGTAGATGACACAAATATTGACAAACGGAAAATTGACGCCTAGCTATTCAATGGAACATGAGTTGTAATCGTTATGAAATAAGGAGGTCTCATCTAAAATATTTATAATTTATTTTTAGATTTCAGCGCAATCTTTGTGAAAAGCAAACAATTTCCCAAGTACGAATATATCTCATCCTTAAATGAATTTTGAAAACATGAGTTTCGCCAGAGTCTTTTTCTGATGAAAAAAAAAAAAGACTAATTTATTTAATCCACGGCCAAGTGACAAAGAAAAGGGAAGAAAAATTTGCTGGCCAACTAACCGAGGCCTTTTCTCTCTCGCCAACTTCAACCAAAGGACTTTTTTTAGGCTAACTTAAATGGGCGAGGTTCTAAAAAACTTGGGCACCCATAATTTAAACGATTTATGGATTTAATTTAATAAGTTTAGTTTAAATAAGGGAATAAAATTTCTGTTTATAATATTTTATGAACAACATAGGGATAGCACTTAGATCATTCTGCAAATCATATACAGTTGGACTTCTCTATAACAAAATAGTTGAGATAGTACATCCAGCACTTCGATATTGAGAAGTCTTCGTTATAAGGAAGTCCATTGTAGAGGAATCCGATTATATTCTTATAGAATTTGTGTGATTATCGTTTACTCATTATTCTAGGGTATAACAAATACAGAAATTTCAATGGACTCCATCTTACCCGAACGTTGTTCAATGAGATCATTGGCCGAATCAACCTTATAACGTGCTTTGCTACCCTTTTTACGTAAACCATCTGTACCAACCATGGCTACATCCAAAAAATCATCCATACGTTCGGAGTTAAATGTGGAATTCGCTTTAATTGGATATGATATAACTTGACCATAAGCTTGTAATGAGATATAAAGCTGAAAAACGAATAAAATCAAATATGAAGATAATATATTGCAATTGGGAACTCACCTTAATTTGTGTACGATAATCCATTAAGAATTCAGATAATGCTTTTGTTTCGGGCTCAGAAAATGGTGTTGGACCCGCATAGAATTCATTGCATGGTGCTTTCGAACTACCACGTTTACCCCAATGATATTGCCAATTCGTCCAAGTCGACTCCATGACAGATCGTTCACCACTTTTGCTATATTGCTGAATTCAATAAGCCACCACCGACTTTTGCTATATGTCGCGAACGTGATTTCTTCCAAAACCGATCATATTCATGACTATAGACATAACCATCGGGATTTAATACAGGCATTATATACCACGTCGTATTCTTTATAAAATCGGTATCAACATTTGTCTCTATAATAGAAAAAAATAAAAATATATATAGGATGCTTTGAAAAAATACTTTGACTTGAATTTAAAACTTCAATAATGTGAAAATTTTTAGTTCGAAAATAGTGTTCAAGGCATTTGAACAATTCAATGAAAATTTTATATTAAATTTTGTGTGTTTTTGTCGCATCGATCTTAATGTCTTCAATTATTGGTGACACGCTTTGAGGCTGGTTTCGAGTGCCACAATACAGTCTACGGAAATGGATAGGTCCGGTAAATGCAATTGCAATCAACAAAGTCATTGCCGTAGTGAGGCCGCTAGAACTCAGGTTTGCCCATGTAGAAAATGTAAGGAGAAACGTCGATATAATGAGCAAATGCGAGGAATGATATTGGAACAACATCGTCAGGGTAGTGGTCCCAGTGGCGCTAATAAGTTCAATAACGTTGCCGGAGGTTCCAATGGCAATGGGTTTAAAGGCTTTCGCAATGAAAATATCAATTTCTGTGTAACATTTTTATTCGAGATCGTTGGCATATTGGTGTAAGTACAAACTAAATACGAGTAAGTCCAATATATCATTAATTTCTTCCCCTTTCCCTTTTCCCCATTTTTTTGCATGTGCCTTGCAGTTTCTTTGCAGCAGCTACGCTTATGTTTTGGGTTGGCGTCTGCTATTATTCATATAAATTAGCAATTAAAATTAAGAATGCCAATCGAAATACTCAATATGCTGTCGCATGTTTGGGCGCTATACTATTGATTTTCCTTATGGTAACATTGATTAGGAATCGAACATGTTCTGGTCCCAAAAACAAAGCATGCTCCTCGAAACAGGTAAAACCTTTACCACCGCCATGTAAGAAAAAGACCAAATCCAAATGTCCTACCCCGTGTGAAGCAAAAGCGAAGGCGAAGGCAAAGACTAAAACGAAACCAGTAAAAAAGTGTCCAGCCAAAAAGTGTGGACTTAAACCGAAACCAAAGCCTCTTCCAAAATGTGGAAAGTGCAAAGCAAAACCAAAACCTCCCGCTAAAGCGCCTGCAAGCAAGAAACCGCCATGTGCGAAGTCTAATAGTTGTAAGCCGAAACGTGTCTATAGCGATTGTGAAGGTCGTCGCATCTATGAGAATTCCAAGCGTTATGCTATCCCAACGGAAATGAAACAGCCGCCATCATTGCTCGTTTATTTACAAAATTGGATAGGACGCGGATCTAGATAAAATGGATGATTGATGAATATAATGGAAGATCGATGCGATTAAGATTTTGGAACACAAACAAATAAAAATAAAAATTTTTAAGTATATCTCCCAAAACCCAAACAAATCAACAAAATTATCTTATAGACCCAAAAAACAAATAAAAATAAAATAATATAAAACTTACTATTCATTCGCATCAATTTGATTAATTCATTGGTAATCCATGTAGCTGCTGCTGGTCCAATCCATGCCAAGCCATGTGCTCCGGCTTCAATAAACACAGCATTTGCCTTTCCCGATTTTCGCTTGTATTTCAGTTTTCGGCGGGTTAAGTCTTCTGCCGCTGATGCTGCTGCGGCCGTTTGCTTGGCTTCGATCTTCACCACAATCAATGGGCGTCCCTCATAGGAGCGTCCAATGTGTATTAATTCGACAAGTTGAGCATGTCGCATGCGTATGGTTTCCATATATTTAATAATATCATCATATTCATAATATTTATTCCAGGTAAGGGCAGGCGGCAATGATAAATTTGGCTTTGCCCCTTGTTGAGTTGTTGATTTGTCTTTGTTAGGGCGTTTCGATGACATATGTGGCATTGAATAGAGGTAATCTTCTTTTGTTTGTTCATAGGCAATTGCTTTGCCAACATCAAAGATTAAGACTTCATGGGCGATGCCCTCGAAATTAAGGGTTCCTTGAAAATCGATGAGTATTTTAGGTGGTACAAGAACATCTGTAAGGCCTCTGATATTACAAGAGATAAGTTAAATGGTGAAAATTATGATGGGAGTTTTCTGATGATGGAGATGTGTGGATTAACTTACCTAAGACTTGGTCCCTTAAGCCATTGCAATTTAACACCATCCTCACTACGCTTTACTTCCTCTAGTGTCCGTACTTGTGCTTCATCTTGAGGCTTTAGCCTCCAAATCTGAAATTTCTCATAGTTTAGATGACGCGGTATATCAGGATTTTCTGTTGTTGTCAAAGGATTTGTCACACGTGTCAATGCGTCGATTATGGGATTATGTGTTGTTGTTGTTGTTGATGTAGCATTAACTATATGATTGGCTAATATACCAATCCAATTTTGAGGATTACGTAGTGGATCGACTATGGTCAAAATGGGTACTTGTGGTTGGACTGTGGTTGTTGTTGTACTCGTCGTTGTACGACGCTGTGCCTTCGATTTAAGCTTCGGATTCATATCAAACCAACCGAAGAACCATTCTATAAAAGGAAAAGAAAAGAGGTTTAAAAGAGTGCAAAAAAAAAAGGTCACATTGATCCACAAGTTGAATAAACTTGTTCTGGAAGTTGTGGAAACGCGTGCTCTTGAAAAGCAGAAAGCGTATCAAATTATAAGTTTCGTTGGTAGATCATTCGTTCATTCATTCATATTAAAGAATACCGTTTGAGTTCGGTACGCGTGATTGGACGCGAAGTCTCTGTTATGACCAATCACTATTGATTTTGCTTACATAGAAATATTTTATTCAAACGACAGCTTAAAGGTAAATTTCACCCACTTTTGGATGGAAACAAAAAAGAGAAGAGTAGCGAAAACCATCATGTCATCATCATCTCGTAAAAGAACATAGGAGAAGTATACCAAAGGCTAAATCGGAAATATATCCGTCTGACTATAGTCTCAGGCTTCTTAATAGGATATTGTAGAGTTACAGATTATTTAATATTTATTTGCCTAGCATTTGGTGAAATTTTTTTTTTTTTCGAATAATTGGTACTTACTGTCCTCGTTATCTTCTTCTGGTTCCTTTGTTGTGCCAAAACCAAACCATGATTCAAACCAACCTGGCTCCTCAGTTGGCGGTGCTGGCTTTGGCGGTAATGGAGCCACTGTCGTACTGCTAATCGTCTTTGTTTTACGTCGTAGACCAAACAATGCACTCAACCAACTGGTAAAGGAATTCGCATGTTCATCATCATAATCATCGTCACCGGTTACTTCATTGCTGCCCTGATTAAAACCGTTACTGTAAAGTGTATAAGTTGGATACTTTGGCTTCTTATTAAGATTATCATCATAGTTATCCTGTCCATTGATGCCATCAAATATCCTTGACATAGCCACTTGAACTGGATAGAAAATCATGCGAAAAAATCCACTAAAGCCGCCGCTGTCATCATAATCATCATCATCATCATCATTATAATCTTCATCGGAATCTGAATTGGAATTTTCTTGCCTTATTGGCGGTCTTCGACGAATTCGTTTCTTGCCCATGTTGGTCTTCATGTTTGACTCAGTGCTGGTGGTTTCCGTTGATGCTTTCGTTGCAGTTGCTGTTGCGAACAAAGACATTTGTTGTTCCTCCTCTAAAGCACCAAAGTCGACACTTTCTTCCGGAGAACTGCTGTTATCTTCAGGTATATCTTCTTTGAGACTAACAGTTGACACTTCCACTGAAAAATTATTGCTAATTTTATTCTTTGTTGGCTTTCGCTTGTGCTTGCGCTTTTTCAACTTATCATCATCTTCGTCGTCATCATCATAATAATAGGATTCGTCGTCATCATCATAGTTGTCGTCGTCATCATCATCGTCTTCGCCGCTTCCTCCCATAAGGTCTAAAAAGTTAAAATTATCACTGACACCTCGAAGCTTGGATTTTATTTCTTTTCGTTTCTTTTTTTGATGGCCCTTTTTCTTCGTTTTCCCCTGAAATGGTCTAAGCTTGGGTGTTATTTTATACTCTTCTTCCTTATTGGTGCGGTTGATAATAGGATTTCTTAATAGATCTGAAGAGTTGCTTATGGGTAATAGTGTTTTGTTGGAAATGGTTTCCATTGTGCTTAACGAATGATTATGCCCTTCACTTCCATTGTGCCTATGTAATAAATGCAAGGCAGTTGGTACCAGCATTGTGTGATTTCGATTGCCTGTATTTCCAGCACGGTTTGTACTTCCAACACCGTGACCACTCCCAGAACTACCAACTTTAACACCACCACCACCACCCGGTGCACTAGGCACCCTTGATTGTGTATTCTGTTTACGCCGCTTTGGACTGCCAGAAGATATTTTGCGTGCAGGACGCGTTAAATTTGTATTTTTTAGCACTTCAACAAATCCACCATCACCAATAGTGGAACGCCGAGTCATATGGTGTTTTGGTTGGTGTTTAAAAGGATCCATTAACTCAGCTGATTTTACTATTTTCAAAGATTGCTTAGGGTAGTTTATATATCCACGGGCGGATACCAAGGGTAAGGTACTAAACACAGTCGATATGGTTGGCATTTGATGTGGTTTCTCCAATTGTGTAACCACTTTTAGTTTAGTAGATTTGCTTGGGGATGCTGTTGGTGATATTGATGGCATATTAGTACCTAATATCACCTGTGGCAATGGAATAAGTGGGGTTGTTGTACTTGGTTTGCGACCAGGACGTTTGTTGTTGTTTGTGTGCTTATTTTTCTTCTTCTTCTTACGTCTCTTAGTGGGTAAGTTCTGTCCCTGTCCTTGGCCATGGATTGGTTTCCTTGTTATTATAGCTGCCTTTGTCGTCGTTATATTTGATGGGGTTGTTCGTTGTGGCCTTGATGTTTGGTTTAATTGATCCATTTTTGTTATAGATGATGATGATGATGATAATGGTTTTTTGAGTCCATTTTGTGTTTTAATAGAAACATTATGTGTGGGTAACTTTGATATTGTCAGTGGTGGCTTTGTTGTTCGTTTTCCATTGAAATATTGTGGATTGCGAGTGGTTTTGTTAGTAGATTTTAAGTGGCATTTGGACTCGTAACTCTGCTTGAGAGCATCTATATCATTATCATACTGGTCTTTGGTTATATAAATCGGTATTGTTGGTTCTTTCGAACTGAATATAGTTTGTTTATCCTTTTTCGGGTCAGTGCTTGTTGCTGCTGCTGTCGCTGTTGGTGTAGTCTTCCCTACCTCAGTGATTGCATAGACAATACCAGTGGCAGGATTTGTAAAGAAAATGGGGAAATTTCCATGATTTGATTGATTATTGATCTCTGAGCCAAGTATGACTGCTTGTTGATTTGTAATGTTTTGTGGTTTTAATTTTGAGTCATTAAATTCAATGAGATCACTTTGCACATGAAGCGTTGATGATGATGATGATGAAGAACTCACGGATGATGGTGGATGGATTGGTGTTGGTGATTTGAATGGTGGCTTATTTACACTTTCATAATTTACTATCGATGATGGCTGTTGATCTTGAGCATCTGTCAGATCATCATCATCGTCAAACATTTGAAAATTCAAATTGTCACCATTATCATGACCAACACTATAAAATGATGATGGCCTATCGATCTTTTGTACATATCCTAACCATTTATGTGCGCTATCTTGTTGCCATATATTTCGATCAGAATTATATTTTGGTACAAAGCCTCCATTGTGCGTATTGGATTGTAGTGTTCCTCCTCCTCCATCTCCTCCTCTTCCATCTGGTTTCCAATTGCGTCTTCTCTCATTTGCCAATAAATCACGTGTCCAAGTCCGTGTCTCACGTAATAAATTATCAAATTCCTCGGAACTAGGATGATAACCAAATTCATAGGCAATTGTGAAGCTTGTGAAGATTAATCGGAGGAGCAAAAGTTTTATATAAATCGCTAACATTTTGATCCTGATCTAAGAGCATTCCTTAGTTGTTTGCTTAGTTAATTCATGCATGCAATTATAAGAACACGCCGCGCGTTATTTTGGATTACGTTACGAGTTGCGAGTTACGTTATGCGATCTGCGATTTGCGTTCTGTGTTAGGTTTGATGTTGCTTGACTTGAGTTTGGTGCTTTAGTGCTTTACGACTTTTACTAGTAGGTTAATTTCCTATAAGTTTTGACATGCGTGCTTGCTTTCGTTAGTTCGTTCGCTTGTTAGTTGGTTTGTTTTTGTGTGGTTACTTGATTTAGTTATGACCCGAAATGGAATTTTGCGCAACCGTCTAGTCGAAAGTCTCACGAACAAATGAAAAGTAATAACATTACTTGCGCTAAGTGAAACTCCCAACTAACCAAACTCCAACTGGAGGCGCAGAATTATTTTGTCGTTTTTTTTTTTTTGAATTTCAGTGAAGATGTCACCGTTGCTGAGAACGTCTACAGCGCTGCCAGCTACTTGTGCCGCCGTTGTTGTTGCTGCTGCTTTGATGGTGGAGAAAAGTGGGGCCACAAAGCCAAGTCAAGCCAAGCCAAGCACAGCTAAGCTAACAAGCCCGGCATAGTTCACATAAACGTGCGCGTGCGTTCGTTTGAGTGTTTGCCTTACGATATATGGACTCTGTCGATATTTATCGAAGTAGAACTAATTGTCGATCTAATCATAGTATTTTCCGAAGTAACGTTTATGCTTCTGTTTCTTTGCCTAATTTCTATGAAGTTTGTTGTTGTTGTTTTTTTTTTTTTTGCCAATAACAAAACTAAGGTAATAACAATGAATATTATTGTACTACTAGTCCCACTGAGTCAACAGATTTTTTTGACATTATGAAGATAGAGATAGAGATTGGAGTAGAGATTTAACGGCTCCCGCACTCACTCGCCTTCGTTACGCTTCTGACATTCGAAATCTATTTCCTATTCATACTAAGTAAAGTTATGTTTAAGAAGCTGGGCAGGCAGCACATGCTAGAATGCATGGCATGGCATGGACTTCTTCTTCTTGATTGCCTTTCTATATTTCTTTTTTTTTTTTTATGGATATATTGTACAATCTTTCTCTGTTCTCTGTACCTTTCACTAAGAGTTAAAGTGGCATATTAAATTTGGTCTAGAGATTGTATCATGGACACTGTACACCTATCCCAAAGGGAAGAAGAAATTCTTGGTTTTAATCAAATATTTACTTAGCTTTCCAATTGTGTGCCTCAAAATTATACGCTTGCATTAATCCAAGGACTAGGATTGTACGAGTGTAAATCAAATAAAAAAAAATCGAGACCTCCTGTGTTTATAGAATTTGTTTTTGTAGAATTAATTCTTATAATGGAAAAGTAACTTGCTTATAGAGCGACATAAAAAATGAAAAACTTTAAATTCATTATAGCTCATCTATAAATCTATTGGATGCAAAATCAATTGATGTGCATTTGTTTCGCTAAAATACGAGAATAGCTCAACCGATTTGAGTACATTTTTCTTTGTTTTTTTCGCCTCAATACTCGGGTAGTTTAGGAATTTAGAAAACCTTACGAAATAGCCGAAAACTCAAAAAAAAAAAAAAAAAAAGTATGCATATCACTAGACAGACATTTCCACGCAATGTTAGGTGGTAAGAAGTTCATCGGGTCAACTTATATGTATCCACTAATTTTTTGGAAAGGAGAGGTGGAATACTTCAACTATCATAGTTATGTTAGTATATATGTACCATAGCTTCTTTAAAGTTAGAGTTGTAGTTAGAAGTATTAAGATCGAATCCTTTCTACCTATTTTTAAGTGCCATTGCAACTGACAAATTTTCATCCAAAAATCTTCAGTAGAACAATACTAGCAAGAAATGCGTTAACTCGGATGGTTACCCGGAACCGAGCTTATTACAGAAAATCAGAAATTTTTCTTTCTTTGCTTTTGGTTTCTCTTTGAGGAAATGTGTTTGATTCAGATAAACTTGTTGTTTATTTCGCCTTGAAAATCAAATAGACACAAATTTCCGAGAACTCTAAATAGTACCAACTGGAATAGCAAATTAATTTCCGAAGAAATTCTTAAAGAATATCAGAATCTACTTATGGGATTTATTACAATGGGCCCAATCAAGGTCGCAGTGACCAGGTGACTAGCTCCAGTCCCTCCCCTAATCTCTTCTCATCTTATCGCATCTAATCTAATCTAAATAACTCGAACGAAATAACTGGGTCAAAATGTTTCTTTGTTCCATATTTTTTCCCTCTGATTCCTCGCCTTTAATACATATAGATATGCTTCGCTTACACCAGAGATATGTATATAAAACATTGTTAATAAAGGAAATTAATAAAATCATGGATACGAAAGGAAATCCAATTAAATTGAATCAAACCATCACCGAGATATCTCGTTTAACAGATGTAACCGGTTGAACTGTATTTGCTTTGGGTAAAAATGTATATAAAACGTTGGCTCAGCCGAATTAATCTTTACTTGTATTTTCATATGTTTCCTTGTTTCTTTTTTCTTGGCATTCATTTGTTTCTTCTTTGTTTGTTCCACTTTTTGCACTTGCACCGCAGACCTCTTATTCTATGATCGTCGCGAACATTGACTGTGACTGAGCGCAGTTTCATCTGCGACTGCGCAGTTTTTTGTATTTTTTGTTTTTATTTTAGTTTTATATAAATATTTTTTTATTCTCCTCTGCATCTTTAGTTACGTTTAGCGTATTACATACATACATATGTGCAAAGTCGTCGTTGGGGGGTTAATATAAGGCGGTGTCGGTCATTCGCAATAGGCTTCACTTAGGCCTTGACTAATGCAGATTACATAGATTTTCTCATAAAACTCTTAATTATAGCTTGTGCACTTATTATGAACATGACGATGGTGATGATGATGTGACATTGATGACTCTCACTTTCTTAAAGACATTCAACAATTTTGACAACATCACATTGACTGATCTCCATCGCAAATTTCAGTCAGAGCCGACAGTTTCATCACGAGACTGGCGGCTGCAGCTTTTCACAGATTCAAAAAGTTTTCATGCGCTACAAACGTGTGCTGCGTTGGGGCATATTACTCTTGATCTATTATATATTGTATTTAATTTTTTGCAAATCTGCAAATCAAAAATTTGAAAATTAAAATATGTCCCGGTTTCGACAAGATCGTGGAATCCTCGAAGAATCCGGGCAAGCCAAGAAACCTTGTCGCATCTCATAGACCCATCATTCCATCATTTTCTCTCTCTGTATTATTAATTTGATTGACTTCATGCTTCAAAGCAGATTCATCAATTCAACCCTAGGAGACTCTTCGATTAAGCAACAAGTCAGAAGGGGTACTATCTCAACTCTAATGGAACCTGAATCTAAACGAAGTTCTTCTAACACTACAGCAATGTGGCTTAGACGAAGTTGCTTATGCTGATGATGTCGGAATTCTATCCTCTGGTAAGTTCCTGTAAATCCCGGCAGGAAGGCTACATTTGCTCTCTACACCTGTATTGGGAAATCATGGGGAATTCAACCCAAAACTACCTCTAATGTTTTATCTGGTCTTAATCCGGTGGAAGGCGCTTTGCAAGGAAACCTATTGCAACGTGCTGAGTAAAGTTCAAAGAATGGCATCAATGATGATCTCAGATGCGCTTAGAACTACTCCACCAAAAACACTGGAAGTTATTCTTAGCCTCATACCCATGGCCCTGTACGGTGGCGAATTGGCAACTAAATCTGCGATTCGGCTATAAAAGCGCTTTCGCAGGAGTATGCTCAACGAACCAGCTTGGAAATGCATTATTCCTCTACTGTGGGTCCCAGGGCACAATGATATTGCGGGCAGCTGTGTTGCTGACGAGCTTGCTAAGACGGGCACTATGCTTGGGGACATCCTTCAAACAGTATTATTAAAATTCCAAATTACTGGGAGAACCAGAACACTCCTGTCTCTAGAAACCCTATTCAGGATGTTATATTTATTATAACAGGTCATTGCCGCATAGGAAGACACGCTAATAGATTTAGAATCATTTCCAACGACATCTGTAGGAGTTGTCGGGATAAAGTAGAGGAAGAGATGGTTGAACATTTTCTGTGTCAGCGTCCTGGTTTAGCCAGGGGCAGGCAGAATCGCTTAGGCAGCTACTTTCTTAACAGTCTAACTGACCTGCAAGGGGCTGAAATAGGCAATATCTCCGACTTTATTAAAAGCACAAAGTGGTTTGAGACGGAAAGATAATGGGAAGGACTTTTTCTACGGAACGATCAGATAACATAACCGAATGTGCCGAGTAATAGGTAGAAACTTGAAAGTTTACAGAAAAATATGTAATACCAGGTTCATATCTCTATGCGGGGTTATGATCCTGATATACCATGGGCAACCTGTTAATAGGCGCAAAGTCATGTTCTGCAAGATTTGCACTCAATGATATGGATGTAGGCCGTGTGCTTATTCCCGAGAGAGAGCAAGATTCTCCCGTTGAAATCTCTTCGAACAAATATTCTGGAACAATACAATAATTCTACCTCAACGTATGACGGTCTCATCATTGTACTACACTATTCCACATTGATGTTTGAATCTATATAGATGCACACATACTTATATATTGTATATAATACAATAATAATCTAATTTATGTTTATTTGTTTGTTTAAGACCATCCTCATCATTTGTTTACGATTTAACAAAATTAACTCTGAGTTAGGAAAACTAAATCAAACTTTTCCATTCTTCCCGATGCGATCAAGATTTCTGTGAAATATTTTACTTTTTTAGGCTTCCGGACCCAAAAGGTACTAAAGGGAACCCTATTGAAGAGACTTCGTTGTCCGTCCGTCCGTCCGCCCTTCCTTCCTCGGGTCATATCTTATGAACTGTAATAGCTAGAGATTTTTACATAATGTGTAGTTCTATCCGGGCACCAGCAACAAATACTAAAACTAAAATATTTTCAAATACTTAAAAACCCCATACAAGAAACATTTTAGTTTGTATGGGAGCTATTCGATCCAGTAATCCCACGATCTTGATCTTTGGGTGGTTGGTGGCTATACGTCAGAAACTTATACTGTTGAAATTTTAGTTTGATCGAATCACTAGGAAGGGTACCTCCCATACAAACCAATCATTAAAATTCTTATACAAAAAACTTTTTCTTCTATCGAACTGAAATTTAGACACTATAAGATTTTGATATAGGTACATTTGTTGGAATCAGTAAAATCGGACCACTAGCGGAGTACCTCCCATTCAAACCCCAACCTGGTACGGAACCCTCCATGTATGAGTCTGACTCGCACTTGGCCGATTTTTTATTTATAAATTTTATTATTTTTGCTAAATATTAAGTTTCATTGCTGTTTTTCTCTCTCCCTCTCTCTATCACTGCAATCATAAAATCTGTTTTTGTGCTAATGTTTATTATTCTTAATGTAGCCAGAAACTTATGAGTTGTTGTTATTACGATAAACAAAATATGTTTTCTTTCTTTCCGTTTATTTTTACTATTTTTGTAACTCAGAAATGAAAATGAGAGAGAAACATAATGTACTAGTACCATATTTCGCAATATTTTATAACAGAACATTCTTAAAACAACCAGAATCGGTTCAGTTTCACTCAAATTAAACACCCTTCAAAATTGCAAAAGTGATGATGTGAAAGTAACTTAAAATACATAAAACTGTATGTCTGAGTGTCTGATCCTAATCAAGTTCTGCACAATGCCATAATATGCTCAGGTGGCATCCAAAACTTGAGAAGAGTTTTTTGAAGGGATCGGCGCACACCAATAACATAATTCCTCAACATACGTATGAACTTTGTTCTACTTTTATTTCAAAGTAAGTATCATACATTTCTGAGTCTACAGGGGGCTCCGATTCAGTTTAATCGCTCTGGGCCATAAAAAGGTTTCGCGTGCCAGTCAGGTGCCAACTATCTCAAAAATAAGGAAGAAGGATGGGATTTCATGCACTTAATGCATTTGGATTAAATGGCAATTGGTGGACATACACACTTATATTGAGCCCAAAGCATTCTGGGCAAGGAAGTCAAACGAATGGTAACAGCGAGTGCATGTATTGGGTTCGTGGCTTATGTTTTTTTTATTACATAAGTGGACAAAAATAAACCGCCGACTTAACGACTATAAATAATTGAAGTGACAAAGATTAGAAATTGACATTCGCTTAAGGGAAAAAATTATGCTTCCCTTCGATGTATGCACCGTGAGCCAATGCATAACACAATGAACCAACGACTACAATATGATGAATTTGTTGCAGTGATAACCTCTTCATTCAACCCAAATCGACACAGAGTCATTTCTTCAGGTTTTAAAACAAGAAACAAATAGTTGCAGAGGGCTAGATTTGGAGAATATTTTGGTTGGGGTAGAAATTCGTAGATTAATTTATGAATTTTTTTTTTATGGTGGCTACAAACGTGGATTGTCATGGTGGAAATGCACTTTTTTCTTATATGCAACACCTTTGAATAATATTCGTCGCTGATTGTTTTACCTTTTTTCAGGTATGCAACGTGAATGACACCACGTACATCCCAAAAAACTGTCGCCATGGCCTTGTTGGTCCACAGAGCCATCTTAGTGCACGTTCACCCGGAGAAGTCTATTGCTTTGACTTTTTCTTGGTTTATGGTGTAAGGTGATGGATCAATGTTTCGCCCACAATGCAAAAACTTGTTCGGATTGCGGTTGAACATCGCCGAACATTTCCGTTAGGCTTCCGGACCCAAAGGGAACCCTATTGCAGAGTCTTCGTTGTCCATCCGTCCTCGGGTCATACCTCATGAACCGTAATAGCTAGAGAGTTGAAATTTTTACAGAATGTGTAGTTCTATCCGGGCAACAGCAACAAATACTAATACTAAAATATTTTCAAAAACTTAAAGGGATCCCCATACAAGAAACAAGCAGCTATACGATCTAGTAACTCCACAATCTTGAAATTTAGATGTTTGATGGCTAGACAGCAGTCTGACTCGCACTTTGTCGATTTTTTTTTTTTTAATTATTTATCTCTAGTTTTAACATTTAACAAAAGAAAATCTACTAGAAATAATAACATTAATAGTATAACATTTTCATCAAATATTTTGTTTTGTTTAAATGTTTCACTTTCTTTGGCACATGAAGCTTGTAATTAAGAAAAAACAACTACAACATCATTAAAATAAAATAAGTGAAAAATGTTAAATAGTTACAACTAACCACAATGTACTAAAAAATGCTTCGATGGGACGTGGTGAGATAAGTATGTTAGTACTATAATGCAGAGGTTTTTAAACTGTGGTGCTGGTCCGCCACACCATTTTCACATCGCCAACCTTTTAACATTTTTACAATTTATATAGCAATGTATTACCATTCTACATATGGAATTCATAGGATGGTATACTACAATACTCATGAGATCCATTTGAGAGTGAAAGCAAATGCGACACCTCAACTCACAGCATCTGCAGAGGATGCTTCAATAGCGACAACAGTAAGGATTAACAGCTGCAAGGTCCAGAAGTACGGAAGCCCAATGCTACCATCTTTTGCACCCTCGACATCCCGAGCAGCAATAGCTGTCATAGAAACATCTGCAAGGTGCACAGAAGCTACAATATGAAAAATAAAAAAAAAAAATGGCCCATCACAAACACAATCCAGCAGTGGTACCAAATCCAATTTGAGAAATAAACCTCATCAGGCCCAACCTGAAGGTTCAGTGAGGGTCTTAAATGAAACTAAACAACAACATTTCAACCTGTGTCACCTGTTTGCCCTAGTTCAAAAGCCATACTTTGTAAAGAATCATGCCAATGGCTTACCTGGTAATTTATAATATGATTCCTGTAATGCATGGGTCTTGTAATGTATATGGTCTTAACGTCCTTTTAATATCAGAACAAGACTAAGTGACTAAACTATTGATTAGCTCATATGTGTTACTTGTATATTAGAAATACATACTTGTACTGAAGTTGGGAAAGAAACCTAGATTTATAAATAGAATTGGAGAAGAAATTTTAGATCAAAGTTTATTAAAAATTTCGTCGTAAATAGGCATGTCTAAGATGAAACATGCGATCATCAACTCATCTATCGGACTATGGACCACTACATAAGCTTAAAAACCACTGATATAATTTGGCATATATGGTGTTGTTGACTTTGTCAAATAACAATCAGACGCATTTAGGAAGATAGTTCACCTTGAGCAACACAATGAAAACGGCATAAAACTACGACTAGGTAAAATATACGTTTGAATGAGATAGAAGGCAGTGGAAGGCGGCATTCTATGGGCGGCAAAATTGTTGGTCATGCTTAAACCGACAAATTTCCACCAACTTTTAGCAAAAAGCGAAAATTTTTAACAAAAAGTTCAAGTAAGTAATCACAACAAAGAGGTAAATAATAATAATAATAATAATAAACATTTATGTTTTCTTTCTTTATTTTTAGTTTTTACTTTAAGGTATCCACCTGCCCTCTTTTTTCGGTAAATTACCCGAACGCCAAAAAGAAAACAATAACATGATCGCTTGATGATGATATACGAGTACGTAGAAAGTCTTTAGTGACTTCACGTCTGAACAAATATTGTACGAGTATTGTACTTGATTTGATTTTGATATGATGAATATGTCTAGAATATTCGGGAAATGTTTTGAAATTTGTGTCTTATAAAAATGTTTGTTTAGATTAATTAAAGTATACAATCTTAGTATTGTGTAAATGTGTACTTACAAAAGTAGAGAAAATGTCTATGAAAATAATCAATTTGATTAAAGTAATCCATAAGATTATTATATATTGTACTTAATGATAACAACTATCATATAAGAGATAGAGCTTTGGAGCAAATCGGAGAACTTATTTAGTTATGCTGCCCCGATTCCACAACTAACACGACCCGTCGATGAGATAGAGAGCTGAATGTTGTTCATAGCAATGCCTTCTTATAAGAATTTTGAATATTGAAAGAATTAATTTCATTCAATTCTCATAAACTAATTCTGTCATTTATGTTATTCATTTAGGGGTCAACCAAGAAACTTATTGAAAAGTGTCATCAATAGCTGAAAAATGTTCCTTCTTGATAAGAGAAAACCTACATATATATATGTCAGTACATATTGGGTTGGCATACAAGTAATGTCGCATTTTTTTGATGATTTTCAGGAACGTTTATTTAATATACTCGTACGTACATATCTATGTATATTAATACATAATATCTCTCACAAAAAAAAAAAAAACTGGTTCTCAAACTTATTTCAATCAGTCACCAGTTAAGTTGGCGAAGAAAAAAAAGATGCCTTCTATTGCCCCCTGTAAGCAACCAGTGCCCACAAGGGGACGTTGGCGCCCACATTGGGAACCTATGTTCTAGACAGTCAGACATTGATCAATTCTCGTGAAGATATGCTTCAAGAATGAATCGTTTTCTTTATGAAACTTAAGTGGGGTTATTGGAGACGTTCATACACTGTGTTAAATGAATTTCCTTAAACTCATATGGACAATTTTAGAATACTATCAAGTTTTTGAACCATCGAATATTTATTTGCGTGCAGCAAATCGTCATCATCATCATTCTATCCGAGGCTTTTGTGCTGTTCTCATGACAACTATTAGTTTCGCCGAGTAGGCAACTTCGCCTAGACCGATTTTCAGCTACGAAGGGTAATCGACATATACTCAGTCACTAGAGCCTCTTTGTTATCGACAGGATGCACCAACTTATAAGTAAGTGAAATTGGCGGTTGATATGAAAGGCCTTATATTAGCATCCCAATGCTTTATTATATCGTTGTCAATTTCAATAGGAATACCGGAGCAACGAGCGATAATAAATTCACAATAATGGAATCGAGTGATTCCACTGTTGTTTTTAACTAGAAAATGTTTTTAAAAAGAATTCCACAGTTATATCAAAATGTAATGCTGCGTTGCACCCAAACGCTTTTAGTGTCGCCAAAAATTTTCAATATCTCTCGTGACTTAAAAATTGTAGCGCCAATTAATTTATATATTTTGAAAATAGAGGAGTGTACGTTGCCTGTAAGTGCATTTTTTTCATTGCGCGGTTACGTCATCAAGGGGAAGGGGGGTTGAAAATGATGAAATAATTATGAAAATGCTGTTCTTTGTAATCGCAAATCTTGAAAATGATGATTGACTGATTTATCTGATTTTTGTTACTGTGTTCGTTATATGTCAAATTAGAAAAATATGAAGGAATATTTTTGGATAATCCACCGGAATAGTTGGAAATTTCGATGGACCACCAACTAAAAGTACTGTAGATTCAACGGAATGATGTGATATTATTGTATTATTGGCTTAAGGTATCAGCTATAAAATTAAAAATTTTAGTTGACGTTCACATGTAAATTAAAACCTACCAAAAATTCACCTACGAGTATGTTAAAAAAGTGTCATTACTTGTGGTGCCAACCCAAAAGTATACAATTATGCACATACAATATTTATTTTAAATTTTAACATCATTTTTAGAAAATTTTGTTATTAATAAATTTGGTGTGTTCTTGATGCAACTACATATAGGGTTTCCGTTTGTCAAATCTATTCAACTGTGTATAGAAAATTTACTTATTTGAATATGATTAATGTTCGACAACCTGTTGTTGTTGTTGTCTTGTGCTTACTTCATGGTCATTTCCGTTTCATCGTTTGTAATCGCAACACACAGCTGGTCCGGATTTGTCATATTTCTGTTTGTAATAAGGTCAATAGAATTTCCTCTTAAAGTGAGTGAATAGAAAAAAAAAAAAACTTTTGTAGATAAAAGAACATGGAATTCAAACATTTTTCATTATTTTCTTAAAAGTTTAAAATGTTATTTTACGTCAATTTGAATTTTGCAGAAAAAATAAAAATAAATAAATGAATTAATTCATTTTTTCCGGTAATTAATGTACCTAAGTACTAATAATTAGATTTTTATACCTTATACAATTAACATTAACACTTTGTTCTGGTGTTTACTACGCATAAAACTATGAGCCCGGGAATCCGATTAGCCTGAAGATTATTTTCCGATTGAGTCAAGTCTGTTTGTTTGCCCTATTGTTTGTGTACAAAGTAATCCATTAAATTGAGTCTTTATTCTTATCCTATATAGCCATAGGTTCTCAACAGGAGAATATTTTAAAATAATACAAGTTGGAGACCTTAATAAATTCACGCCTCTCATATGTCTGCGATAAGTGATCCGTGGCCGATTGGGATTGAATGTTTTCGAGAGGAAATCAGACCATTCGTTTTTTCTTACAAGTGAACAATAATAAATATTTGAATTTAGAAGAGAAGGAACATGCTATGGAACAATTCAATGTAAAGAAGGTACGTACAATGAAAAATGAAAGGTTGTTAAATAATTGTCGTAAGTCAGATCAAATTTCTCAGACCGGAGAAAGACAATGAATCTTATGAAATCGTAAATTTAAAATTTTTTTCCGCTATACATATATTGTTTCTTTTAAAAGATCAGAATGAAATGATACCAGATCGAAAGAAGCATATAGGCAAATAGATCTGATGCGAAAGAACCTATCGATACCTTCATTTCTATTAGGTTTCAAAGGAAGAAAAAAAAAAGGAAGAAGAAATAAATGGAAAGGAGTTTCATCCAAATCCAAACTATTGAAGGATATACAGCAAAAATTAAATACCCTAATGCAAAACATATAACAAACACTTTTGCCTTTTCAATTGATCACTATTTTGTCTGTTGGATTTTGTCCAGTACTTTCCATAATTCTACAAAAAATGCAATAGAGCTAAGTCAAAATTACAGTAGCAATAGAGTTATTTGTTATGAATACTCGCAGAATCGATCTTATTTTACTGTCAAATGCTGACGTTTTGGATGGATAAACCATACCGTATGTTGCCAATATCATTTGGTGTAACCCTTAAAGTTTAGAAAGCTGTATAATTCGAAAAACCTATTAGCGTTGCATTCATCCATAGAAGTCAACTTGAATGGACAACTGGAATAATAAAATTGTACTTTAAACTACTTGCCATGAAATTAGAACGATTTCAGTACAATACCGAAGTTAATTAGATTATAAATCAGTAAAATCTCACTTGGCTTCGTCACGCTGATTGTTTTTAATATATCGTAGATGAGAAGGCCAAAATAGCCTTCTCCTATCATGAATTGGATAGGAACATGTCTTGAGAACAACAAACTAAACGAAATTAATCCTATACAAACTGCTTAAATAATAGATGTACGAGGTCTGTTCAAAAAGTAAGGTGAATTTTTAGTAGTCTCGGGATACGTACATTTTTGTTATGTTGGGACATACTTATATTCTCAACATACTTAAGTTTTTTTTATAGATAAAAAAAGCTGGACGGATCAAAGAATCTGTATTAATTTTTTTTTTTTTTTTGCTATGTCATAAGATTATCTTACAGATGTAGCGTTCTATTTCATTGGACAACAAGCAACATGTTGAATGATCTCATCTCGATATGTCCAAGTCATGTCATGGTTAGTTGAGTAATGAAAAAAGAAAATACAGACACAAACAAACAAACAAACAATACAAAAATGTCAACTTGGCAATATATTTACTTTATATACAATTTTATGGATGTAGTAGATAAATATACAATAGAAATGCGATTGATCAAATAAACAATCAATCGATTGATTGATTTTTTTGAATATGATCCAATAAGAGGCGTCTTAGTCAATATATATAGCACCCTTGAATTTGCATTTTAACAAAGAAAAATCAATCATTCAAGATTTAAAATTTTTTATAGAAAACAAGGTTTTGCCCGACGCGCATACCTACGCCTCCAACGCGATGTTATTATTATATTGGAGCTATTTAGGCAAATACAATATGGAAATGAAACTTCTAAAGTAGATGGTTAAGCAATAATACAGAATATTGTTTCAATACAAAAAGAGTTAATTTATTTTTCGGTCTTTCGGCCACTTCTTCGTAAGTTCCTTCGTAAAGTAAACACAATCAGTAAATCATTTTTTATTTCTCTCTTACTCATACATAAGCATTCATTCTCTACGCTTCAGATGAGTCCGCACAAGACAATGCGTATTATTTTGTGTGTCTCCCCACTACGCCTCTGAAGCATCTTCGTATTTTGATTTTTGTCACATTTCATTTTCTAATTTTTGGTTTTACCTCCCTTCGCTGAAGAATAAAACCCTTTCTGTCTAAGTATAAGAATATTTCTAGAGGTGTAAAGCCATTTAAGTAAGAAATGTATTCATCTCTCTCGGAGAATGATGCGTTTATTAGACTGTTATCGTTTCTTATCAAATTGATTATGAAAAACCGTGACATTTGTAGCTATGTACAATTTCTTGTTTGATACAAATTTATCATAAGTAGTTGCTACTTGAAGACCTGTACAACGATGTGCAACTTCTTAACATTTTTTTCCTTATGATGCCTGAATTTAAAGGCTCTTCCAAGAAGGACAAGGACAATCACATTGAAGGATTTGGTTCCTTCCTCATCTCCACAGTTGCCACACAAGTCTTCATAGGGAGCATGCATTCTTTGAGCCATCATCCCAATGGCGTAATGCCCTGTTAAGACTCCTTTCATCATCTGAATCATATTCGTTTTAAGGTTTAAGAGCTTGGAAGTTCGTTACAATTGGTAACAAGGCCAAAGCCCAACGCATTTATCCACCGTATGCCTGCTTGAATCCTGGTTTTTGCTTCCAGACCTAAAATGATATCTTGTAGAAGTCCGCAAATATCAGTAAACTATAGAGAAGCTGACAGTTACGTTGCACCGCGATATAGATTATTTTGCTTTTGGTGCTGTGGGACGACAGACCCTTGAAAGCTACTTACTTGGCTGTCAACAAAGACCAACTCGATAAACAATAATCACATCCAACAAACTGTCATATAGTTGATTAAAAATAGTACAATTTCTCTCAATATATTACAAATATTTACTAAATCGAATCAATCAAATCAATTAATCGATCATCTGTATATCTACAAGATTCTACTGTACCGATCTTTCATATTCAGCTAGTATGGTATATATATATTTTTTTTTTGTTGTTCCCGATTGGATATGTACTATTGTTTTCCTACATCTTATATCTTAAATATAAAAGAAAACACTAAGTACATTTTTAACAATAAGAGGGGAAAAGGCAGTGGACAATATCGAACATTTTCGAATTGTCTCTTGAATAATGATACTGGCAGGCCAACAACCGCAAGATGCCTCTCAGCGCCACCCGTAACCTAAGTTAGGTCAGATCGACTGGTCTGCTTCGTTTTAAGCGTCTACGTCTAGACAATTCGTGAGATGGAAGGTCTGTTATTTCTAGATTGGTATGTCGCTCTAATGTCTTGTGGTACCTCCTGCTAGCATTAATGATTTCTTCCTGAATCATAGTTACGCCGAGGTCTTTGTGAATTTCATAGTTAGATATAAACCAGTCCGCATTAAGTATTGATCGAAGTATTTTCGATTGTTGACGCTGAATAATGTTAATGTTAGTTTTCTTGGCTGTACCCCATAATTGCATGCCGTACGTCCATATAGGCTTAATTACACTATTGTATATTACCAATTTCCCATTGGTTGATAACTTAGATCTACTGTTAAGAAGCGGGTATAGCTGCTTAAATTTTAATATGAGTTGATCTCTCTTTTTTTGGATATGATGTTTCCACGTCAGTTTACTATCAACATGCAAGTATGGTATATATGGTATATATGGTTTTTTACTTTATTATCAGCTGGGACTTGAAAGGTATGTAAAATTCATTGAAACAATGTTAAAGTCCACAAACAAAAGTTGCATCAAAGGAAATATTGATTGATTAAGACCTTTATTAAGGTCTCCAATTGACTAAGAATTGTATGATTGTCTCTTTGAGCCGATTATTAGGAGCAAAATATAAATATAGCCTAGTATGTGTGTATGTATGTATTTGTTTTGTTTTGTTTTGTTTTTGGCATGTGGTTTCTATGTTTTTTAGAATAGGTACATATGTACATGAGTGTGTCGTTTCGTCGCCACTTTTTCTATAGTCAGAGACTCTTGCCCTTGATTGCTGGCCATGTATGAGATTTGTTTGAAAGAATTTTTCAACATTTGTTGCATTCCACGAAACGCTGGTCTGCTGCTTTCGCTCTTAGGACCCTTAGTCTACATGACTGAATGATGAGAATTTATGAAACCATGAATAAATGAAGGAATTAAAGCAATATGGCATTGAGCAGCACCGATTATTCCAAAGAATGAAATGATGTCGGTGGGGGTTTGTAATAACTAAAATTAGTTAGAATCATACAACAACAGCAACAATTAAAGCTCATTCACGTGCTCACTAAGTTAAAGTTGATGAGAGTAAACGATAAGCAGTGTAAGATGAATGAATGAATTCGAATGCAAGGTGAATTGAGCGACAGATGAGAATCATAATAACTAAATACAACTTCAGCCTTCATAATTGCGTGGAGTGATTATTAAATCATTAAATTTTTCACACTCATGAACAAGCACACACACACAGACACATACACACACAACACATACAAACACATTCATTCAACTATCCATCAGTTTATTTAATTATTTACTTGATTGCTCTTTTAAACACTCACTCACTCACTCACTCACTCACTCATCTAGTCACTCAATTCACTTGTTGCTCAAAACTCAGAGAACACGATGAGAAGTGCAAACAAACAAGGTAGCGAGCAAGTGAGCAAGCAAACACCAAACGCCACCAACACCGCTGCCAAAGGCAACTATCGCTGCTGCTGTTGCTGCTGCTGCTGCTGTTTTTGAAATGGTTCCGTTGACGAAGTGGAAGCAGAAGACGAGGTCGGTTTGTCAAAACGAAGTCGTCGCCGAAGAAAGAGCTACAGATACAAGATACAGACGCAAGCGAACGAGCGAGCAATGAAGAAGAAATGCACCTGAGCCTCCTCATACAATATAAAAAAGCAAATATATAGTAGAAGATAAAAATTGAAATTTTTTTTTTTGTTTTTTGTTTTGTTAACTCGGAAGACCACAACGAAAAAAAAAAGCACATAACAAAGTAAAGCATGAAGAAAGTTTAAAGTAAAACAATATAAAAATAAAAAATCAAATTAAATGAAGTTTAAAATATAAACCAGAACAGGAAACATTTGCGCAGGAGCGACAAAAGCAAGCAAGCAAAAAGGATAAAGAGCCACCAGCATCAATCAGCAACATATCCTTGTTGCAGTAGCATCATCAGCATCAGCAGCAATAACAGACATTTTAATAAAAGTTGTGAAAACAAAAGTTCAATGAAAATAAAGAAATAAATCAGTGAATAAAATAACCAAACTTCTTTTCAATTTACCTCAAAAATTAAAACAAAAATTTTTTATTAAATTGTATAAAATTACAAAGAAAATACTGAAATACTTAAGTTAAACGAATTTAATTTGAAAAAAATAAAGAAGGAGAATACAAAAAGTAACGTCATTGACGAAAAGTGAGGCTGCCTGCATTCAACGTTGACCGACTTCTCATTTGACAGACAAATCATACCTCTATCCGCCCAGTCCGACGTCAACATATCACCATAGTTTCTTCCATCGACGGATTGCCATTCAATCACCCACCCATCTTAACAAATATTGCAGTGTGTCTTTGCTTTGGCCATCGCCATCTCCGAAGCTATCATCATCATCGCCATCATCACCAGTAGTAAAAGCAGCAGCAGCAACAGAAACTTTAGCCAAAATGGATGCGGATGCGAAGGTGTGTAGCAAATTTTTTTTTTTATTTTTTGTTTTGTTTTATTGTTTCTCTCATTTAAATAATTTTTTTTATTTACTGTAATTTGTACACAATTTTTTTTGTTTTTGTTTTTTGAAAGCTTTTTTTGTTGCATTTTTTATTGTTTATTTATAAACGCGTTCGCACACACACCATACACAGATTAACACTTATAAGCACTTACACCAACACACACACACACACACACGTGACCACATTTGGCGCCAAGTGCGCTAATTTTACAGTTGAAATATTTTTAATTATTTAGTAGCAAACACAACAAATAATGTTTCACTATAATTACATTAACAACTTTTACTGGTTGTAATCCTTGGTTGTCACTTTTAGCTCTAATGGAAAATTCTAACAATGTAATTTTTTTTGTACACTTCACATTAGATGTGAATAAGTATTATCACTTAAGTGTAATGTTTGTAACATATGGAAATGTCTCAGCTCATACCATGCTCTAGCTGACCAACATGGAAGCTTTTGAACTTCCGTTCCAGTGATGGCACATATGTATATCGAGTCAAGTCCTTTATAATCCAATTCCAAACATGACCAAAATAAAAGCCTAAAAGATTAGAGGCCCCATTTAGATTTAAAACTGCGAGCTACTGAAATTTCAGGGATTACCAACGAAATTTTATATATGGAAGAAATATTTTATTGTCAAAGACAATAGCTTTCTAAACACAATTAAAATTATTTTTGGCAGGCCGATTAAAGTCCTTTTTTACATTTAGTGTTTTAGTTTGTGATATTTATAGGTAACCAATATGTGCGTATAAGTTGAGGAAATGAAATGATGGTCAACATTTTCTAAATAAAAAAAATTTAAGTAGTGTGCCTCACCCTCATGAGCACAATATGGAAGTGAAATTTCTTTAACGAAGGGAGGAAAATCTAAAAATTAGAAAATAAAGAGGTTTCACTTAACAAAAAAAAAAAAAATCCCAGTGCAGGACTCGAACCCTACGCCCTCGGTTTGCAAGTCCTACTCTCTAATGACTACGCCGCGTAGATATTTCATTTCTATTTGCCTAAATAGCTCTAATATAATAATAACATTGTCAAATTTTGATTTTCGTTACATTTCAATTTCATATTTTTTTGGATTTACACCCGTTCGCTAAAGAAGTTTCACTTCAAAAAAAAAAAATATATAATGGATACTGTAAAGAACCATTGAAATCTCTCAGTTATTTCAGTTGAAATATGAAAACAAAAGTAAATTAGGAATCCTTTAATTTAAATATTTAAATCTTACTTTTATAATAAATTTACAAACAGATCAGTCAGATCAATGTGTTCCTTCTTTTCAACTTTAAACCATTTCAGCTGTTAAACAAAAAATCTAAATACACAAAGTATGGGAATTTCCTTAATTACATTGGGATTTGTCAAGTTCTTTAAAATATATCACTTTTCTCCAAATTCAGGCCTCAAAATTGTAAATATATGTAGTTGCACGACTTCATTGATATTGGCCATCGGTCCCGGACAATATTTATATTAGAAGAGCAAGCAATTTCTCTTTTTATATCTTTGTAATACTCAAACCAATTCCATCAAAACTCGTATACCCATATTCAGATTAATATCTTAAACTTGTTTTTCTTATACTCGTATGTATGGTATATGAAATATTAATTGAAAGAACGCACCTTTAATCTAAGCAAACAGAATATTCACATGCCTTAATAAGTAATTTATTTATTTAATTATTAGGTAAATTATACATGATATTAGAGTACTAGTACTACTTAGGCCTACGACTCTATAGTTACAGTTAGTCAGTTTATATTTTATTATCTAAGATACATAGATATTTCATGAATTTACAGATTATGTTAATGTTGTCAGTTGTTGGATATTGCAGGAGATCTTAAGGTTTTGTATTGTTAAACAACTGTGCTCTATACCTCGCCACGTTTGGACAGTGGTCCGTCCAATAGATGGTCGATGGAGAGGGCGTCGCCGCATGAAGAGTTTTGTGAAGGAGTACCATTTAGTAGGTCACCATGTGTCAGTTGAGTGTGTCCTATTTGTAAGTGAATAAACACCGACCATAATTGTTTTGGACAATTTGCTGGCTACATAGCTGAACCGTACATATTGAACATATTGTATCGGTGCTGGAAATCTGTCCAGTTCTTTAGTATGCTTTTGAGAAATTATTTTAGTGAGGTTTCTATACCTCGCCACGTTTGGACAGTGGTCCGTCCAATAGATGGTCGATGGAGAGGGCGTCGCCGCATGAAGAGCTTTGTGAAGGAGTACCATTTAGTAGGTGACCATGTGTCAGTTGAGTGTGTCCTATTTGTAAGTGAATAAACACCGACCATAATGGTTTTGGACAATTTGCTGGCTACATAGCTGAACCGTACATATTGAACATATTGTATCGGTGCTGGAAATCTGTCCAGTTCTTTAGTATGCTTTTGAGAAATTATTTTAGTGAGGTTTCTATATATTGTATGTAGGTCTTTCTCAGGTGGCGAATGTTGAATACACATAAAATGTTTTAAAATGAATTTAAAAGAATAAAATTTGATGCATCATGTGATATAGTTTCTATATTCATTCCATACAAGTTGCTAATGTTTCATGTTTCTGGGTCTAATATTGTATTTCAACGATTCGATTTTTAATGACTGAGTGAATGATAAAAATATCACTTTTCAAACTTTTAAATAATAACTTATTAATTATAATCATCATGCAATTTGAATGTTCAAAGTTAGCTGACACATATACTCGTATATAGTTGGATCTTATCAAAAAGGGAAACATTTTGCTTTGATATAACACATTTCAAATGACCATTTCATTTTATTGTAGCTAATTCAATTCTTATCTTCAGATTGTTATAAGATTGGCGGCCAATAACATATGTATACTTACATTATCATCTAATAAAGATATTGTATTATTAACAAATGGTTATGATTTGTTATTATATAAAAAAAAACATATGTATGTACCTATGTATGTTTTGTTTTTGTAGAATTTATAGATAAAATATAACACAGATTTTTCTTTATATTCATCACTATGATTAATAAATAAAACTTTATCATCAATGTCATACAACAAATCGAAAAACAATTTATAAATCTCATAGGTATAATAATAATAACAACAAAATTCAATATTTATTTAAAATTTTATTTTTTTTTTTTCAATAAAAAATTATCTTTCTACAAAATATTTTTTTTCATTTTTTTGATTAAACAATCAATCACAATGGCATGAGCCGCTTTTCTGTTTGAGTTAAATCTTTCAATCTTATAATCAAAGGAAAACTATGGTGATAAAATAAAGAATGAAACTCACTCTGTCTGCATTTCTCAAGATCAAATTCAATTCCATAAAAATACACAATAAATACACAATAAATGAAAAAAAAAAAATTAATAAATGGAAAAAATTAAAAGAAAAACAACAACAATAACAACAACTACAATTTGTTGAAGCCTCTAAATATTGTACACAACAATATTTTCTGAATCCACGTGAATGAACTAAAAAAGCGTTGCTGCAATTGTTGTTGCACATGCCGCCACTCAACAAATAAGAACAAACAGCTAGCAACACCAACAATTTTCGTTGTTGTCCACCAACAAAGCCAACACCAACACCAACCCCAACAACAACAACAACAACAACAATAACAACAACTGCAATAGTAATATTGCTATGATTCTCGCGTTTCTTATTTCATTCTTTTATACAATACTCTTTTTTATCTTCTTCGAACATGCAGCATGGAAAATTTCCAAACATTCAATAAGGCATGTGCGCATATATGTACATACATACATACACATCATATGTATCTATGTAAGTATCTCTGAGTGTGTGTGTGTGTGGTATGGTGTTCTTTTGCAGAAAAAAATAAATCATACAAATGAAAAAAAAATAAATAAATAAAAATCGGCAAAGTGCAAGTCAGGAGGGTTCCATACCATTGTACAAGATATAAAGGGTGAACTGTCCGTCTTTATGTATGCAAACTAGTCCCTCAACTGAAATTTTGCATTCGGATTTCTTTCCATAACATGCGCTGCACATTTGTTCTAATCAGTACAGTAATCCATACACCCACCCCCCCTCTCGATAAAATTAAGGTTCTTTCTTAGAAATCCTGTTTTGGGGTTTTTGTACTATCGAACTGATTAGAATCTATTTCCACCAAATCATGTAAATTTCAAGATCCTAGACTGCATTCGCATGGAGACCCCTTTAATTTTTTTTTTAACTTTATATGATTTTTAATATTTGTTGCTGTAGCCCCGATAGAACTTTCAATTTTTTACATATTACAGTTCATGAGGTAGAACCCGACGAGGGACGTATTTAGTAATACGGCTCCGTTTCGATCTATTGGGCACAGAACCCTAAAAACGAAACATAAACCATTAAAAAAAGCTAAGTCGACCTAACCATCAATTCAATAAGAACAACTTGCCTGTCTCTCAGTCTGTTTGTATTTTTGCCTGCCTACCTGCCTACCTGCCTGCCTGCCTGTCAGTCAGCCCGTCAGTCTGTTTACTTATTTGTTTGTGTATGTGTGTGAGTGTTTTGCTGTTGTAATGTAAACTAAAATTGTCAAACAGAAAGCAAAGAAAAGCAACAGATACATGCGCTTTAGTTGGTTAATATGATCAGTGGCGTAGGGTTGCAACATCGAAGACCAAACATCGATCAATGAAAAATCAATGTTACCAATATATTGAAAACAAAAAGTTCGATGTATCGATATTTTGTGTAATTGTTTAATTTCAATTTTCATCCAATTTAAAGTATAGTCATACTTCTTTTTCCAAATAAAGATGAAATGTAATATTTTCAAAAAATGAAAACTTATAAAACCTAAATCCAATTTAAAGAATTATTTATATGTCAAAAATCCCCACACGAATTGGTACGGCTTCCTAAATTCTGACTTCTTTCGAAGGTTATGATGTCCACAGTCTGTGAGAAAAATCCGTTAGCAGGCACTGACGCGATTCACGATTATTTCAGCGAATAGGTGTACATTGGAGTCTAGTCGGAAAGTGTCTTTCCACACTAAAATTGAATTTTCATTTATGCGACTTCACGGCAAGTTGAGATATTGATGTACCTCATTATCTAATTTACCTGCAGCGAACTCATCATGCTTTCTTTTCTTCCGGGATCTCCAGGTTATGTCGATTAAGGGTAAAAGATTTCGTTACTTCTACAGCACTTTTATTTATCCAGTTTAGCAATTGCTGTTTGTGTCTCCGATGTATCGAGAGTAAACAACGAAATTTACAATGTATCAGTTACCAGTAACATCGATAAAAGACATCAAGGTTTTTTAAACGATACATCGATGTTGCAACCCTTTATGATGGTATAGGATGGGTTGGCACCCTAGTCGGATTTCAATAGAAAAAATAAAACAACAAATGAAATACTAAACTTGTTTACCTAACTTTATTTTCCTAAAATATTCAATCACATTGTCACATTTCCTGTTTTTTTCAATGGACAAGGTTCCATCAACATTTATTTTCAGAAACTTCTTTCACAAAAAGCCACCGAAACACAAATCTTCTTTCAATCAAAATATCCAAATCCTCACATTTTGTAGTTTTAATTTTTATGGCATACTTTATCGGGGATATCCCAGATATTTGTATATACTTTTGTGTCTGATCAACTTCTTCTAGGTCTTCACACCAAAAAGAAACGTAGCATAAAAAACTGAAGTCACATAAAACTGGTAAGAGTATGGATGTTGTTTTTCTTGTATCGAGATTTTCTCTGCTGCTGCTAGGATCATACATATGTTTGTGTGTTGATACAAGTTTCTCAAAATTATTCTTCAGTGGTTTAATAGCGTTGTATCTCTACTAGGCCAACACTTTTCATTAGAATTTCCAATCGATGTGTGAATGAGAAAAGTTGATTTCGACCTAATATTCCCATATAAATTTATCAAATGATTAGTACAAGACATAAACACCGTGACGAGCTATACGGTGGATGTATTAAAATTTTCCAACCAAGTTCCTGCTCTATTTAAATGATTCCTAACTGTCATATGGTAAATGTTTAGTTGGTACGCTAAATCGCGACAGCTTGTGATCGACATCGGCCTTTTCAATTACTAGCCGACCAGACCGAGATTCATCTTTGATACTGAAATTTCCGGAACGGAATCGAACACATCACTCCTGGGTCTGGCGTTCAATCACAGCATCCTCACACTAAACCGCACAAATTTCTCTGCATGTTTTTGCAGCGGATGTACCTTTTTTTATATGGCTTATTTCTTCAGACATTTCACAAATTTTCAAATCAATGTAATTTTTTACACGAGCGATGAATTACAGAACACTGCCACAATTAGACACAATCGGATTACTGTTGCACATTAAATGAGTATCAACATGATCTAGTGATAAAAACCGATTACTTTTCATTATCAACCAATATAAGATATAAGAGTATAAACACGATCTATTGATAAATTTTTTTATCACACAATATTTACCTTTTTTATGTCGTCCACAAAGTTATTTTGCACCTCTTTCTGCAAAAGGCTTATCAACTCATTTTGAATGTTTCTGGAGAAATAAGAATCTATCCGTTTCCCTTTCGTACAGGCGTATCGTATGCTGAATGCATAGGATATATATTTTTTTTTTAGCACTGGGTCATATTTTAACAATATATTGCCCTCTGAGTTGGCACCACATTAGTAGCTCTTTGTTGCATGGCATCCGGGATGGACCCCCTTCCCAATTGACGCCTTATTGGAATTGACCATAATTTCATTGAGTGTTTAAATGAGTCACTTCTACCACTTGTGTGCTTATGTGCAAGACAACACTTTTAATAATAAGAATAATAAGTGGAAAAGAGAAAGATGAGAATAAGAAATAGTAGGTATGTATTGTACAAATATGTATATATTAAATTTACAATGATGTGTACCAAAAACTACAACTACTAGTAGAACTTTTGTCAATTTGCCAATTATACGCATTAAATATACTTGTACTTGTACATAGGCCAACATACTAACATACATTTTAGCACTTGTACATAGAGATATGTGTATGTACAATACATATATATGTACATGTGTTATACATAAAAGATCAATCCTTTTCTTAACAAACAAACACCTGTTATTAATAATCTCAAACAGCATTCACCGCCATTCTCACTCTCACTTTGGTTCTGTACTAAGTGATTTTGTATTGTACATTAAGTACTTTTTTAATCTATGAACCTCGGAAAGTTCTCTCTGCTTATGATTTAGTTCCTCATACTTGTAGTTCATTAGTTCCTCAACTCACTCATTAGTGGCTACAAAACGTTGTGTGTGTGTTTTTCTTTTTTTTTTTATTTACTACTACTGTACATTTACAATATTATATACAATATTATGTAAATTACAATATTTATACATAAGTAGACTTTTGCCGCTGTATATTTTTGACCTTTTTTATATAATTAAATTATTTAAAAATATTTTTGTGCCACTTAAAAATAATTAAAAATACTAGTAATAAAGAAAATTGTTTAAAAAGTAATTTAAAAGGAAAAATTCGCACTATATCTCTTGTATTTGCTGCTTAGTGGAAATTCTCAAAATTTATATTATGATTTATGTTTTGTGCCTGCATTATATATAAATGAATAAAGGAATGCCGTCGTTTCGAAATGAAAAAAATTTCCTGTCTAACCTCTAATCTAATTTATAATTCATATTATTTGTTCTGATCCATAGTATTTCCGATGAATATCTCATTTCCTTCCCTAGTAGCCGTCATGCAGCCCCATACACCACTACATTTCCGCCACCATGTTTAATAATTTCAACTGTGTTCTTGACATTAAGCGCTTCTGCACCAGACCTTCTTATGCCCATTTATATAAATTAATGTTCGCCCTCTGGTTGCAATTCGACCATAATCATTATTGGAAACTTGAGGAAAACATATGATTTTGAATATTTCCGACATTTTTTTTTTGTTTTCTATTAGTTCAATATCAATTAATAACCTCTTTTTTTTATAGATATGAAACTAAATTAAAATTTCACTCATTCAAAAATAATGAATTCCAATTGTGATTTGTATAAGTTATTCTCAAAATAAATGAGTGAAATGATTCATTCCAATTATTTTAATTGGATTTAGATTTGTATTATATACTAAACAAAAAGAAAAAACTTAAGTAGTGTGTCTGACTCTGATAAGCACAATATGGAAGTGAAACTTCTTTAGCGAAAGAAGGTAAATCTAAAAATTAGAAAATGAAATGTGACGAAAATCAAAATGCTACGATTCTTCAGAGACGTAGTGGGGAGACACACAAAACAATGCTCATTGTCTTGTGCGGGCTCGTCTGCAGCGTAGAGAATAAATGCTTATGTAAGAGAGAGAGAGAGAGAGTGATAAAAAATGCTTTACTGATTGTGTTTACGAAAGAACGTAGGAACAAATGGCCGAAAGACCGAAACAGAAAATAACTCTTTTGTATTGAAACAATATAACACTACAATATTCTGTATTATTGCTTGACCATCTACTTTAGAAGTCTCACTTCCATATTGTATTTGCCTAATTAGCTCCAATATAATAATAACTTCGTCAAATTTTGATTTTCTTCACATTTCATTTTCATATATTTTGGATTTACACCCCTTCCCTCCTTTCCAAAGGGAAAAAAAATGTTCCCAGTGCAGGACTCGAACCCCATACCCTCGGCTTGCAAGGCCTATTTACTCCCCATCGCTTAAGACGTTTTACTTAAAAAAACAAAAATCGGATAAATGAAGCAAATTAAGTAAAGATGATACTTCTAGGCTGGTTAATTGCATGCCGAAACACCTTGTAGAAGTGCTTAAACTTAACAAGCAACATTTTTGGGGAAAAATAACAATAGTCTCAACAATAATTGACCCATTTTCCGGTGCGGTTTTAAATTAGTTTATATAATCATCAATTACCTGAAAAGTTAATGTTACATCATATGTATCTCTTAATCTTTCCACTCTATTGTTTTATTTTCAATTCATTAAATTATCTATAACTGCTACACGTAGCAACAAATTTGAAGTGCATTGTAAAATAGAATTCAATGATTCTATTTTATTATCGAATTAATTATTTCCACTAAACAAAATTATAACATTTACAATATAAAATTATCTTCTCATAGTATGTTTTTGTTGAACTTATCGTCATTTGGATAATATGAACTTTTTTTTTTAACATTGAATTTCAATGCGAAGTATTTCCTTTCGCCTCTCTTTTCGCCCTTTTTCATAAGCATAATTATCATTTTTCTTATTGTTGCCGTGTGTGTTAATTGACTTTAAAAATCATTCTAGATACGCAAAGATTGTTAACCACTAAGACTAAGTCTAACTGTCATAAAACACTTTAAATATCATTTTTGTTTTTATTCCCTAGATTTTTCACACTTTATGACCAACCAATTTCTTAATAGTAGTTATTATATCACCATAACTTGACTTTATTCCCCCATCCACCCATCCACCCATCTTTCTTTCCATTTGGTATTTATTTAGCCTTAAAATTTCAAACAAAATATAGAATTGATTTACTTGTTAGAACTACAATAGTATTTAATTCTTTCACTTTTCAAGTTTCGTTTTCATTCTCATCTCAAGTGCTGTCTCTTGCCTATCATGAAAATGTGCAATTTTTTTATTACATATATCTATTACATTTTATACATAAGTACAATACATATAATAAATAAGATTTATTGCGTCAAACATTATTATTGCCTTGTCAAAATATTATCAATGCTTGTCAATAAATTGGCCACTTGACTTTGATTAAATCGAATTTATAATCCCATTGAGTGATCTACATTATATGAAGTACTTACTACTTTCTTTATACAATAAATTTTCTATACTTTGTATACCTAGAGGTATATTGACCAAGAGGCAATGATTTCAAGTAGTTTCCGCTTCAATATTCAAATTCAAGATAAGTAATATTGGTTTTATTGTAGATGGATCTGCTCTTAATCATTTTAAATGATTGATATAAGAACTACCACTATGGTTGTGTGAGGAACCCCATATGTTTTTGTTATTTGCTGTTTTAGGCGAACTTAACCTCAAAGTAGTTTTATTTTGAGGAGTAAAAGTTTGATTTGATTGTCATAGATTGTCGTAACTACAATATTAATGCAATATTGTTCATTAAACTCTATATTTTTTATTGTCCAAAATTGCATGTCATCAAAAATAATTAGAGAACTTATTGTAGAGGATCAGAACTAAAAACTTTGGACGACCATGAAACACGTATGCTGATCGAAAAATGCAGACACAGAAAAATATTCAACAGAATTATATACACTACTGTGAACTCTACAGATCCAATGATCTTTAGCTTATATCCAAATAAAATGAAGACTCAAATTAAAAAAGATATATCTCTTCCGCTGAATGTCACTGCGCATTTAGACGTTCCCCATTTTAAATTTATTTGCAATATGGATCCTCTCTCTGATGATGATAATATACTGAAGATTTCGATACGGATGAATTTGATATTGAGAATGAACATTGTTTTAATTTAGGTGCTGAATTTAGTAATTGAAAATATATAAACAAAATTGTGTTTAAAGTTTTGCTTCAATGCGTTTCGTTAAATTTGTATACCTAAGATTTCTTGATATACTAGCGTTGCCCGGCGCGCATTGCTATGCCCCCGACATGATGTTAGTGTATGGTTTTTGTAGTCATTGTTGTTGTCATAATTGTTTTACACCAATATTAAATCGTTTTTTTTTCCCTTTGAATCAGTTAAACGTGATCGGGCAGGACACAGTTCATGGTATTATATTTTCTGACAATTTATACAATTATCGTCATATTTCGGCTAATTTACATAAAAACCTTAATGAATTATATACCTAGAGCCTTTCTCATGAATCATTTTGTCCATTGGTGAAAACCGTACAAAAATACGTTCGGTATTTTTTGAGTTTTTCACGAACAGACAGACAGACAGACACGGCGATGGGACTTTGTTTTACAATATATATGTGTAGATATATAAATTTAAATATATAATGGAGTCCATATGTGTATTTTCAATTATATGAGTTTAAATTCTCAAACAACATATTGGCTTACATGGGCGCTATGAGCGGGGTTGGTCGGACCGTTTTGAAAACATATCCAGTTGTTCTATATTCGATTATAATCATTTCTATCAATTTTCAAGTCTCCAGCTTTAATCCTTAAATTTATGCAAAAAAAAAAAAACAAAAAAAAAAAAATAATAAATAAATAAAAAGACCTTGGGACTAAACCAGTTAAAAAATATTTTATAAATGATAAGCATATTAGATAATTTTTTGTTTTATGTTTTGGTTTGTTTTTCTTAAAAACTGGTTCAATTGATAAGGCAAATCTAATATACTTGTAGCACCACTTAAAATAATTAATATAAATACATATATCATTTAAAATTGATGAAATGAAAGGAAAATGTAGAAATCTGGCTGATCAACCTTGAAATCACAAGAAAACACTTATTAATCTGCTGCTCATATATCAAATCATGAAAAACCGAATCAATAAATCAAAAATTCAATACGTTTCATGAAATTTTTTACTTAGAATACATAGTTGAATTATTGAATTTCTTCACTGATCTTATTGATCTATTATACCATTATAGATCACTTTCCTTTATTATATTAAATTATTGATTGTATAATTTTTCTTATCTTTTAACTTAAATATTATTTCATTGGTGCACCTGATCCATATTTTCTTCATTTTCTTGTATTCCCTCAACATGATCTTGGATTCTTTCGTTTCCTATTGTATTTGGTCACTAATCACCAGTTTTCCAAGTAGTAAATACAATAATAAACATGAATTACTAAGTTCAATAGTTTTGATTGATATGCATGACTAACAAAGACACACTAAGCCATGTTCATAGACCCATAAACCTTTCTCATGTAATTCGATTCTCTATAAAGAATTTAGTTCAAAATAATCATGAGCTTTCAAAAGAAACTTACAAAGATTATTTTATTTATTTATTTATTAGAACTAAGATTTTAATTACAAATTATTTTTTTTTTTTAACTGTATTTTTATTTTCAACTCTCCCAAAGGGGAGAACCAGCGAATTTTATGAGTTGAGAATGACATGTTACTTAAGAGTTATATATAAATATATTATTGACTGAAGAACATCGCTTAGTCTTCCGGTGATCTGAAAGGGAGATCCAGGGGATGGTAACGCATTAACCTACGAGTGTGCAAGCTATTGTCTAAGAAATTGACAGCGAGGTGATTTTCATGTGATTCAAGTCGGAGAACCTGTTTCTTACTGCGGTTCACAATTTGCTCATTTACAGTTGACACCTGCAAGTCTCTGTGGATGACTGAGTTGCGGACATACCATTCAGCGTTGACAAGCCTCCTTAAAACTTTGGAACTAAGATTATATAATTACAAATTATAACGCATTACTTTATATGAGTAATTGCGACAGAGGCCTTCAGCTCTGGGGAAAGTTAAGAAGGAAAGGAGGAAACTAGAAAACTGTATGACCAGACTTGCCTTGAACGGGAATCGCACCCCCGACTCTTGGGATGTCAGCCCAGAGTCGGGGCTAATGGGCTAATCAACTTATGGTTTCTAGACATCAGTTAAACAAAACTTTGACTTATGTTTATTAATGTTTTGGACAGTTTAATATTATTGTGATATGAAACGTATAAACGATTCGGCGAATCGAAGTTAATATCTTAAGTATTGTATTTGTTTTTCTCTTTTCTTTGGGACTTATGATGATTACCTGAATGCCAAGAAAGTGAGAGCGAAAGTTTTATTTTGAGTGAAAGAAATATAAAGAGTGTGGTCGCGTATACTAAGTATATTGTATATGGAATAAGAATGATAAATTTGCATTCAGCTCGTGCAATGAAAGATATTTAATTCTTTGTTTCGTTTTCTGTTCTGTTCTGTTCTGTTTTGTTCTTTTTGTTTTGTATTCTCAATTTTAATTGGGATCATTGACATGAGCAAACAAAAATAAAGACGAAAACAAATAGCAAGTGTGAAGTAATGGGGATTTTTATATGGAAATTAATTGTGTTGCCAAAAATGATTTCATCGTAAAAATGTATTTTTTGTTATTAATTTTCAATCAACTGAAATCTCCTCTTAGATCAGATTATAAGATTAGTCACGATCCTCTCTGGTAGTATATCATATGTCAAAATGTTCTTTATGTTTCGATTCTGCCAAATAAGTACAATAAGCAATTCTTAGCGAAATTTTTTGATTTTTCTTTCAAATATTGAATAACTACATATGGTTGTCGCTGCTCAATTCACCCGGTGAAGTATGTTCTTTTTACTTTACTATTGCTTCACACATGTGGAGTTTATCTCGATTGCATTGTACATATGATTTACATCTACTACATTTAGTCTGGCTTATTGATCACTCTGAGATAATTTAGTAGGATTGCTTGCGAAAACAAGTAAAAAGAAGTTTAATTTCGACTATGCCAAAGTTGATGACCGAAATATTTGTAAGGGACCTTTACGATTTAGTAATCCTAGGGTCTTGAATTTTACATGGTTGTTGAATATGGGTCAGGCACTTTTACTGTTCAAATTTCAGTTTGATAACACAAAAAAAACAAAAAAGTTTTTCTAATAAAAACCTAAATTTGGGTTTGGGTTTGTATGGGAGCTATACGATCCTGTAGCTCTAGGGTCTTAAAATTTACACCTTTCATGGATATTAATTAGAACCTTATAGTTTCTAAATTTCAGTTCAATAGGACAAAAAATCAAAAAGTTTTTCTAATAAAAACCTGAATTTTAGTGGGGGTTTGTATGGGAGGTACCCTCCCTAGTGATCCTATTCGGTTGGTTTCGACAAGTGTACTGCGCCTATATTGAAAACTTTTAGTATCCAAGTTTCAGTTCAATAGGACAAAAAATCAAAAAGTTTTTCTAATAAAAACCTGAATTTTAGTGGGGTTTGTATGGAAGGTGCCCCCTAGTGGTTTGATTCTGCTGGTTCCGACAAATGTACTGCAAAGTTTCAGCTCTCTAGCTCAAAAACTGAGGGACTAGATTGCATACATATCGACGGACAGAGGGAGAGACGGACATGGCTTGGTTTGTCTCGTCGAGCTGATCAAGAATATATACGAGTTTACTTTATGGGGTCCCTGATGTCTCCTTCTGCTTGTTACAAACTTTATGACAAACTTATAATACAATACTATTTACTGGGTGAAGAGTATAATAAATAAGCAAAAGTAGTAATGGAACACGAAAGGGGCCGCGACACCTCTTCAAAGACAAATTGAGCAAAGAGGCACAACAAGTTCGACGGCGCATACTATAATTTAAAATCGTTGAAGAACTTTTGCCTTTTGCCGCCTCCTCATTCTCTTATTTTCGTTTTATATATTGTATTGTATTGTATTGTATTTATTTATCTAATTTAATAGCATTTCTTTTATTATTATTACTTTTTTTTTTTTTAATTTATTTATATTTTTTCTCTATTGTATAAAAAATGATTTGCCTTAATTTTAAGCAATTAAAAGTCATTAAAAAGTTCGCCATCAACAAATGACAAACATTGAATGACAGACAACAGTAACAGTAACACCAATAAATATTCTCTTTTCTATCATTCATTGTGATGAGCATTTTGTTAGACTTGAGAGTATTTTAGTGATGATGCTAACAAATATGCACAAGTGATGTTAAGGGCAGGGAATAGATGTTTCATCATCGTTAAGTGGATACACGCTACACCATGTGTCATTCAATAGTCGTTAAGATACTATTTTAAGAGGCGGAAATATAAAAGCGTGACTTATGTACTACATAGAGAAGAACTAAGTTAACCTTACATTAAATGCTTGTATATATAATCTCCACATGACACTGTTTATACAGTACACAGTAAAACATACACACGCTAAACTAACCATAATAATAGATGAGATTTTTGATATTTTGTTTGATTAAGACTTTTGTACTACTTGATGTACAAGAATATTAATACAATTTATTTGTACTATATGTATATACATGTAGAAACAACAAAAACTGGATAAACAAAACGAGAAGAATCAGAAAAAGGAACCGGAAGCTGGAGAGATTATTGAATATGAACATGATCCGAATCATCCACCAACCAGGTATATTATATAAATTACACATATAATATTGTATGAAAGAGAACAACATATGTATGTACTTACACAACCCTCAATAAGAACAAAAACAACACAACACAAACACAATATAACACTAAGAATCCTCCAACACTAAAAACTACTAATAAAGCTGAAATTAATAGGAAATATTCTTATTGTATTAACAAAAGAAACTAAAATTCAATCTGGATAAAATATCCCACAGCACAATCCTGTAAAATAGCCATGCACGTAATACCCACAACACAACACAACACACTACACATGATAATCAATTCTCCAAAATATACCTACACACAAAATTTCAATTCCACCACACTAAACCTAAAACACAACAATAAAAAGAAAACACAAAATTACACACCACTCAACTAAACAATTTACCAAACTTTCGAAAAAATATTTTCACTACAAAGCAAAAAAAAAAAACAAATTTAATGACTACTCAGCTACCTGGAGACGATCGTCCATCTATTCAAAGGCAACATTGGACCGGGATTATTTGCAATGGGTGATGCCTTCAAGAATGGCGGCATAATTGTGGCACCCGTCCTGACCATATTGATTGCAATCGTTTGCGTTCATTGTCAACATGTCCTGGTTGCTTGCTCAAAGAAGATGCGCGATTTGCGAGGTGATCTAGTTTGTTCCGATTATGCCGAAACCGTTGAGCAATGCTTCCAAAATGGACCATTGAAATTGCGTCCTTATTCGAAGACAATGAAGACAGTTGTAAATATATTTATATGTGTGACGCAGTTGGGCTTTTGTTGCATCTACTTTGTGTTTATCGGAACGAACATGAAGCAGGTGAGTGTTAATAAAGATGATGATGATGATGATGATGATGATGATGCTGTTTATGGTGATAATAACACGAACTCTAATGATGATGATGATGATGATTTAATGATACTTCCAACTTCCATAGATCTTCCATGCTTATGGCCATGAAATCAATGTGCATATTGTTATTGCAGCTGCCTTTATTCCAGTCGTGCTTACATGTATGATCACGAATCTTAAATGGCTAACACCAGTATCACTTTTCGCGAGTGTCTGCATGATTTTGGGTTTAGTCATCACCGTCTATTATGCCTTGAAGGACGGCTTACCACAGATTACGGAACGTCATGCCTACACAGATGGTTCGAAATTAGCATTATATTTTGGCACTGCAATTTTTGCCTTTGAGGGTATTGCATTAGTGTTGCCATTAAAGAATGCTATGCGTAATCCAAATAAATTCGAGAATACATTGGGTGTTCTAAATGTTGGAATGGTCTTGGTCAGCATTATGTTTATGTTTGCCGGTTCAATTGGCTATCTAAAATGGGGTGAGAATGTTGGTGGCAGTCTGACATTAAATCTTGGTGATACCGTGTAAGTGAATATAAAGAGAAAAGAAAACATTAACATCAGTAGTAGCAGATACACTTTTATATTCATATCATATGGGGTTCAACCCCATATAATGTCCTTGTTTGTCATTCCGTATATCAACAATAGAAAGAATAATAGATTTTTCTTCAAATTAAAGAATAAATTTGTATTATATTCCTTATACCGAAATTGAAGGTCAGAACTAAGTCAACGTGTAGTTTCCATAAATAGTACACGATGTGACAATTAAGTATCATTACTGAAGTTATATCAAGTCATTTACCATATATGTAAATGAACAGCGTCAGTATAAATTTTCTACATTCCTGAATCTAATAAAATCCATTAGTTGATTTTCTGGCGTTTTTGAAGCGAAACTTCTTTTCCAAAAAAAAATATGAAAATGAAATGTGAGGAAAATCAAAATTTCACGATGTTATTATTATATTGGAGCTATTTAGGCAAAAACAATTGAAATGTCTCCGTGACGTAGTGATTAGAGAGTAGGACCTGTAAACTGAGGGCGTGGGGTTCGAGTCCTGCACTGGGATTTTTTTTTTAAGTCAAACTTCTTTAACGAAGGGAAGTAAATCCTAAAAATATGAAAATGAAATGTGACGAAAATCAAAATTTGACGATGTTATTATTATATTAGAGCTATTTAAGCAAATATAATACGGAAGTGAAACTTCTAAAGTAAATGGTCAATCAATAATACAGGATATTGTAGTGCATAATCATTCATTCTCTACGCTGCAGAGGAGCCAGCACAAGCCAATGCGCATTATTTTGCGTCTCCCCATTACGTCTCTGAAACATCATTGCATTTTGATTTGCGTCACATTTCATTTTCTAATCTTTGGATGTGCCTCCCGTCGTTAAAGAAGTTTCCCTTCCATATTGTGCTTTTGAGGGTGAGGCACACTACCTAAATTTTTTTTTTACTATGTTTTTGCAATTTTTAACCTGTTAAAAAAATCATCGTACATATTCCGATTGATGCTACATAATGGAAGAGACCTTCGTGTCAACCAATCCAGAAAGATTAGGATTGATCAAAAGTTGCTAACAACAATTGTGGTGCTTTCAATACATTCTATTCATTTTGTAGACATTGAGACCATTCAAAGAATTGTAACAAAAGAAGGTGGAATATGGAAACGAAAAAATCCAAATAATTTGATATAATTTTCTGGACCACACCATGTATTCTACAAGTATATTAGAATCAGCAGTTCATAACTATCTTCCTTCATTTTTTAAATTTTATTTTATATTTAGAAAACATTCAATCTTTTACATTTACTATATTGTGTATTCAAAGTGTCTCAAGAAACTGAATCATTATCAAATTACAATACTATAGTTTCTAGTATCATGTTCAAGCGATAAACTAAGTTCTTGACCTCTGCAAGTGGATTCCAACAATCAATTTTCATCTTCTCATTTGTAGCGTATTTCTTATGAAGGGTATTTATAAGTATTGTATTTAGTATTTGGTGCAACCAAATTATTTTTTGTTTTTTACATTTTTTAATAATTTGTATTTTACTTGATGTTGTTGTTGTTGTTGTTGTTTAGTTTGGCACAATCAGTCAAAATCATGGTATCCACTGGTGTATTACTGGGATATCCATTACAATTTTTTATTGCCATTCAAATAATGTGGCCCAATGTCAAGAGAATATTGAATATGACTGAAAGATCCCTTTGTGGCGAACTCATCTTTCGCACACTTATGGTATTGTTAACATGTAAGTAGGAAATATTGTTTTTCAATTCAATCCAATCAAAATTTTCCGAAAATTTACCAAAATTTACCAAAATTTTTGCTTACTAACATAACCCCTAAAAATTATTCTAACTTAATTCGATTCGGATCGTTTCTAATCCTCTCATCCTAATTAATATATCTTAAGCTTCAGCAAATGTATCTCTTCTATATATTTCTTATTTTATTTACTATTTAAATCGACAATATTTTTAAAACTTATCATTCCCACACATTCTTCAGTGGCCATTGCGGAACTGGTACCAGCTTTAGGACTTTTCATCTCATTAATTGGGGCTTTATGCTCTACATCATTGGCGCTTGTCTTTCCGCCGGTCATTGAATTGATTGCAAAATGTGAAAACAACAAAGGACCAGGCCCATGGATATTCACCAAAAATTTTATAATACTCTTATTAGCCTTACTGGGCTTTTCGACGGGCTCATATGAAAGCATAGCAGAAATCATAAGACATTTCGGCGAAGAGGAGGTGATAAACTGAGACATCCATCGATCAATCGATCACATAATGAAGTGATAAATCACCGAAGAAAAGAGCAAAGTATTTCAACAATCTACATGTACATGTATATACCACATAGGCTCATTCTATTGTCTATTATAAACCAATTTAAAGATTAATGTATACAAAATTATGCATAGATTTTAAATTTTTTTAGTTTATAATAATAATATTGTAGTAATGTTTCTTTTTTAAGTTTTTTTTTTTTTTTTCAATTCAATTGTGAGTGTGTTTCTTAAATGTAGTTTATAAGAATAATGATAAAGAAATGAGAGAAAAATATACCTATATAAAGACATACCATATGAGTGCAATAAACTTGGAATTGATTGGTTTTTTTTTACGAGATGTGGTTATTATATTAACATTAACAAAAGATGTGAGTGTGCTTGACACTCACGAGCCCCTTTATGTGAAACATCTTTGGTTTCGGTGCAATAAAATATTACATTTCCGTCATCGCCTTCGCATCATATTGCGTCGTCATGCAATCAGTGATAAAGCAATGTGATGCGTTATAAATGATGAGTGAAGATACCTGTATTTGTCAATCAAATCAGTACAATATGGTATCCTTCAAGGCAGTGTATTGGATCCCTTTACGTTGCAAATATACCTTCCCCAATTGAGGAAGAAATTACAAACAGCAGATGATACAGCGATATTAGTCAGGTCATCCCAAGTATCAGCAGTACTACTCAGCTATTAACACACCTGCTTCGAGGCATCGAAGACTGGATGTGTATGTGGAACATAATGGTAAACACTAAAAAGTTAAAAAGCACGGCTTTTCCTCACTCCGTTTTAATGGTATTGTGATACCAATAAATAATTTGGACAAAAGAAAGCACTTAGCCAATTAAACAAAGCGCATGCATTGGTTAATTGGCAATACACCAAAATTCAGCCTTACGACTTTACAAATTCATACTGAAGACAGTTTGGACGTATGGAATACAATGAAGTACCAGTCCCAAATTTAAGTCATATTTATTTTGGTAAATATGACTCTCTCCTTGGTGGAGAGCGAGACCCATCTTAAACCTCTGCTGCTCTCTGGGTCACAGCACCCGGTTGTATAACGCAACTCCACGTCGAGTTATTACTCTACCCGCATTTGGGTATCAAACCACAGCCACCATGATACTCCCACAAGGGGGCCGTACCCGCTGGCCAGGACGGAAACAAGTTCCGTGGGCTCCTGACCACCCGTGGTACCAGAAAATAGCCTCTGGTCAGATTTCGTACCCGAGGTTCTACGTATGGAATACAGCCTTAGGGAACTGCACCTAAATCCAAGGTAAACATTCTTCAAAGATATCAAAACCTAACCGTGCATAGGGAAACTCAGTGGCGCGCCATAGTATATTTGCCACGATCATCTACACATGTACATATGCTCAGGTTGCACCCAAATCCTCTGGCTTACAAACTTCTCAGCACGGACTCCGCACAACGCAGACTTTTAAGAACTCATCGTGTGGATCTGACTGATAGCAGTTAAACTGGATTTTTCCGTATCTATACTAGTTTCAGCATTAGGTCCAATTGAATCAGATTACCGATTATACAAGTATTGTATATTAATATTTTTTATCAGTTTTATAAGCTAAAAGTGCTCAAAAAATTTCCACTTGGATATACTTACCTAAACTACAATAATATTGTACTTTCACCAACATATGTGGTAAACATAAACTCATAAGGTAACCTTTTAGAAGCCATTGTTACCATTCATTTCTATGACATTTCACGACAACTAAGGCCACGATGAATAATATGTCAATAGACGAAATATGTCCCATATATACTGGCGTGCACTTGAATAGGAACAAGAATTATTTAATGTTTCTTTTTATTTTTCTCTATTGTCATGTGTTTTGCTATTTCGTAACATAGAGAGTAACGAACTTTGGACATAGGAGAGAGATCGCAATAATTTACCTACCGCTTTCAATTAGTTTTCAATTTTGCTTTGAACATAATGAAAATGTGGACTTTTTTGCATGCACTTGAATAGGAACAAATGTGATTTCTTCATTCTAAGTAAAAAGCCATGTGCTGAAGGTTGTGTTTTGTAATTAAATATACTCTTCAAATATATAAAAAAATAATATGCTCCATGGTAAAGCTCTCTTATCGGAAGAAATAGGCAAAATAATTACTTATAAGGAGTGTGATCTTACGTACAGAAAAATGGCTGAAAAAATTGGAAATACTGCAAACAAGGTATGGAAACAACATAAAAGGGCGCCAGCAACCATATCCGTGAAACTCATATTATGGGATATGCCAACTGCAATTTGTGTCATCCACAATGAATGCAACTCAATACAAAGGAATGCTCCAAAATGCGTTTCCTGACATTAACGAACAATTTCCGTAGACTTTCCAACAAGATAATGCCCCAGACCACACAGCTCGAGTGGTAAAAAGCTGAATTCAGAAGCAAGACGTCACTTTAATGGAGTGGCCTACTTATTCTCCTGATCTCATATAATTGAGAATGTATGGGGGTGGCTGACAAGAAAAGTATACGAGTCTGGGAGACAATTTCAAGACGTGCACAGTCATTAACAGATGCCATCACAGATGCCTGGAGCGAAAAATCCTTAAATTATTTAAAGTGTCTATTTGATTCAAAAAGGGTGTGTAAACTGAAATTCCATTCCTTGTCGAAAATCTGGCAACTCTCCAATATACATTGGTATTTTTCTTAGTTTAATTAGGAACATTTCTTTGCCTTCTTGGAATGGACAACTTGATTTCCGGCCTTGTTGCGTCTCTCATTCTTCTATATATAAACACACAACTTCTTATTTAATGGTATAATTTTGCATAAAAACCATTCAACGAGTACAACAAGTACCTTGCCTTTGTGTTACAATAATTTTTTTTTTCCACCACTTTCCATCTCTAAAGTTTATATAGTGTTGGACAACAAGAAAATTATATTGTATATGAATTTGTATTTATATTTTATCTCTCAAAAACAAATTTATGTCAGAACACTCGTCGTAGTTTAATTTATTTTCCATAAAGAAAAGTTAAAAAAAAAAAAATTCTCAGTCACAAAATTTTTTTAGTTTACCAAAATGAACATGAATCGCAATTTTACAAGAACTGCGGTTATAGAAAATATAAGTGAGAGTGTCAATATGGACAACGCTGCTGCCTATATGGGAGCCGATGTGGAATTAAATCCCATAGCTGCCGCTGCACCGGAAATCGATGAACAAAATGCAGATGTCCTTGTCAGTGTAGATTCTGCAGTTATTGGTGTTTCCACTGATCGTAGAGGTATCGTTTATGCTGATGATGTTGGTATCGGAGGCGCAGAGGACCAATCCGATGCCGCTGTCCCTACAGGTGCCGATGTCTTTGGTGGTGCCGCTGACTATTTTGGTGCCGCCGACCAAGTAGATGACACTATCGTAGCAGGTGCCGCTCTCCGCATCCAAGCAGATGCCGCTATCTATGTCGATGACGCTGAAAATGCTGAAGCCTTTCTCCAAGTAGGTGCTGGAATCGATGCCTATGAACATGCCGCCGAACGTGTGGTCGTTATTATTCGTCCGGGTGCTGATGGTCAAGGAGATGCTGCTGAGCATTCTCATGCTGAGCATGCTCATTCTGACGCAGATGCCACTGACCAAGAAAATGACGATGCCGATGCAGATGCAGATGCAGATGTCGCTGATCAAGTAAATGCCCGTGTTGGCCCAGATGCTGTTGACCAATTAAATGCCAGTGCTGACGCAAATGCCGCTGACCAATCAAATGCCGGTGGCAACGCAGATGCCGCTAACCTAGCAAATGCTGGTGCCCACGTTGATGCCGCCGAACATGTGGTTGCTATTGTGCGTCCGGGTGCTGATGGTCAAGGAGATGCTGCTGAGCATGCTTATGCCGCTGATGAAGCAGATGTAGTTATTCCTGAAGCTGGTGCCGATGCAGAAGCCGCTGACCAAGCAAACGCTGGTGACGATGCAGATGCCGCTGACCAAGCAAACGCTGGTGCCGATGCAGAAGCCGCTGACCAAGCAAACGCTGGTGCCGATGCAGAAGCCGCTGACCAAGCAAACGCTGGTGCCGATGCAGAGCCGCTGACCAAGCAAACGCTGGTGACGATGCAGATGCCGCTGACCAAGCAAACGCTGGATGCAGATGCCGCTGACCAAGCAAACGCTGGTCCCGATGCAGAAGCCGCTGACCAAGCAAACGCTGGTGCCGATGCAGAAGCCGCTACCATTACACGTGCAGATGTCGCTAGATACGTAGAGAAATACTGCTTGCAAGTGTTCGTGCAAACAACTTTTACCATGCTGGTGCCTTACGCCAATTCAATCATAGAGACATTATCCGGAATGCAGGCATCGTCCCACATTTGGTGCGCAGAGCTGAGTTGCTCCCATTACGTAATAGAGAAATGCTTAGCCGATTCGGTCTACCTGTGATTGATGTATATGGTGAGGGCGATTCCGAAGCTGCACATCCTAATAATGAAGATGCACGAGCTCCCCTAAGGCTAGCTGATGATCCAGCAGGTCCTGATTTTGGAGCTGGCGGAGATGGTCAACAGCCTCAATGATGTTAAGGAATGCAAAATAATAGATGTCATTTCTTTGATTTCATTTCAAAATTCTTGTCCCTATTCAAGTGCGTGCCAGTGTATCTTCTTCACACGCTACACATCTGTCGGTCATATGACTTTAACATATATAACATGAGTAACCATGGCGCTTCCGTTATACATCTACAGTACTTATGTAGCTCTATATGATCATGATCAACAGAATTCCATATAATTGTCAATGCCATAAAAAAACGTAAAATATATGTACATATTTATATTTTTTTGTTTTATTGCACTTTGGCAATGATTTATACAATTTATGATTTAATTGATTTGTTGCCTATTCGATTTGATCTGCAGAGGAGCCCCAGCCCTTTTGCAGGTATTGGGCCTAACGAGCGTGCTAGAGTTTCCATGCAAAGAAATAAAAACACAAGCTAAAAAAAATAAAAATAAAATTAAAAAAAAAAAAAAATGCATTACGTCAATGTGGCGCTAATAAAAACAAACAAAAACAAACAAAAAAAAAAAAAAAACAAAATACGCAATCGAGTTAAAAAAAATAAGAAGAAAATAAAATAAATGAACACGGGTCGTCGTAACAAATAAAATAGATAAAATGAAAACTGAGTTTGTGTAGCCGGCAAACAAAAAAGCGTTGTAAAGATATCGATTTCAAGACACGTGCTTGCTTTATATTGTTCGGTTTATTCACCACGTCCATATTGGTAAAAATGTTATTGTCATATATACATACATATATGCATACACAGAGCCAGATAAACCATGTCTAATGCCCTAGGCATTGCAATTCTCGGGGCCCCTTTATCCTTTTCTAAGGTTTTTCTATCAAAATGAAAGGAAAGGGTGTTTATTTTATTTTTTTATTAAATACAATACAATAAAATACAATACAATTTCGGATGGTTTGGTGTTTTTAAAATGAAAGTACAATAGTTTAAATATTAAATCTTTCAACTTTTTCCACATACAAAATCGTTCAAAATCATCTTGAAAGGTTAACCTTTTTCAATATATTGTATAATTTTCAATCGCCATTATTGCCAAATAAATTTTAAACGATTCTGAGCCAGTTTTTTATTAGTTCTTCATTTCGAAAAGATATCATCAGAATTCTATATACAATATTTGTAATGCTATCATTAAATTGGAGAAGTTGATTGTGCCATATTATCAAAAATTAATTTATACGATTCCTCGGTAGTTTCAATTTTATTTTTCCCCGCAAGTTTGTTTTGTAGGCTGTCTTATGGATAATCCGGCACTGTACATACATGTACGGTAGTGAATGATGCGGTCATCCATACGAGGTAGGTCCAATAAGTATATTAACTGCCCACTTGATATTGCCATTAATAAATTACATATCGATTATAGAAACTATTACAATATGTTCTTTTATTTGATATGTCTCAGAATTTGAGCTAAATTCATTGCGTCATTCACTTGTTTATGGGTAAATAAATGAAAATTTGGTCTCAATAGTATTTGTACAAAGGATGAACAACCATCACGGTGTCTTTCAAGATGTTTACATTCAGAGCACGATATGAAGTACCAGTGTTTTACGTGCTCACCTGTCTGTGAAGACTTAAGAACACGGTGCCAAGCACATGGATTGATAAACGTCAATCAACGTCCCCTTGGATATATATCCGCAGGTCCCAAATTTAAGTCATATTTATTTTGGTAAATATGACTCTCTTCTTGGTGGGGAGCGAGGCCCATCTTAAACCTCTGCTGCTGTCTGGGTCACAGCACCCGGTTGTATAACGCAACTCCACGTCGAGTTATTACTCTAACTGCATTTGGGCACGATATAGTTGCCACAGACAGAGACATGTTTAAGTGCCGCCAAATCTCGAGAATAGAGTCTCAAATTAGTAAACCAATACTAAAGAAAAATCCATAATATCGAAATATTTAATTCCATGTTCAAAGCGGTTGCTCATCACTTATTTTCAAATACATAAATATGGTAGACACTATTGATAATATCTCTGCCACATAGTAAATTCGATGATACATTTAAACTGCTAACGGCAATTTCGTTATCAGTAAGTACTTACTTCCTGTCCGGCTGTCGATGTACATACAATATATGTCAATACCCTAGTTGAACTTGTGGATACCTATGGTGTATGTATTACCGAAACCGCTACGCACATACCCTTCGAATGCAGAAGATTTAAAATGGAACGATAGGATCTGAGCGACGCCTTTGAAGAGCAGCCTACGGTTACTTTCCAACCCATCCAAATGAAATGCTAATTCCAAATTTGCGGCAACCATTATGAAGAAACTACGAGGTCTGGAGTGCTCTTTGCAACCATACATTATCGAAGAAGGTCTTCCGTTGCTTACCCTGGAAATATGGATTTTTGCCTTCAATATCTGGCAGCAGCAGTTTAATCTTCTCGTTCAGCATGTCTAATTGTTCCGGTGAAAGACTGTTCATCATACACCTTTATCTGTTTCCATACATAAATAAATGTCCCGGTGGCAAGGGATTTAAATCTAATGAGGAAGATGGATGGGAGGGTTAAGGTATGCGAAGATTTTAAGACACTGTGACTGCGTTGAAAAATAAAAGAAACTTAGACCGAAAAATAATTGGTTTTGTTACTTAAGAAACTTATTAGGCTCTCCTCGTAGGCCGTTTGTCGACCAATGAATACTAATCATAAACAAGAATGCTTCTCTATGTATGAATAAGTACGATTGGTTTGTTCGTTGATTTATTTGTTTGATTTATTTAATAATCATAAATTGCTCTCGTCCTCGAACTTCTTAATGTTTCAAGTTCCGGCCAACTTTGCCCACCTGCTGCTACGTACATTGGGACACTAAAACTAAATGAACTGAAGGGATTGTATTTTATTAGTATGTCCTCTTCTCAAGATTTAGAGGCTTCCTAAACAAATTTTTGTTTTCTTGGAGATCACAACACTGTTTCATTCATTACTTTCCTAACTCCCTCTGTCATTCATTGACACACACATAGACACACACACACACACACACACACAAGTGATTCTGATTGTGATTGTGCACATGTAAAAAACTACTTCCTGCTGCTTTTTTGAAGTTAAAACTGATTTCGTTTTAAGATACAGTATTTTCCAATGTGAATAACAAGATTTTTTATTTAAATAACAATTACAATTACAACAACAACATCAGCATCAACATTAAAAACAAAGTAATTAAACGTCAAATGAAAATGAACAAAAAACAAATTGCAATTAATGTATTTATTGATTTTAATGGAATATAAACTTTGTCATGATGTTTGTTGGATGATAATCCATATAGAGTTTTTATGAAATTATATAGTACGCAAAAAATGCATAATCAGAGAGGAAAAATACAACAATAACAGCAACCAAAGCAAAAATATTTTATACTTGGTCTTACAGCGATTTTCAAAAAACTTAATACTTGAAAATATTGCATTAAATGTTAAAAACTGATAAAAATAAGTATGCAAGATTTTTTTATTATCATTCATTTTTCATTTTAAAAAAAACGTTTTTAAATCGGCTTAGTATAGTGTGCGCTAGATAAAAAAATTTAAAAATTTTGTAAAAAAGAGCGTGTATCTCGACAACAGCGCAACCTAACAAGTCCAACTGAAGTATAAACTATTTTGGTGATCCCATAAGTAAAACAAAATACAATTTTTCAAAATTGGTCCAGCCGTTTAGATGATTAAGAGTCACAAAATTTCGTACAATCGAATTTTATATTGTATATAAAGATGAATATCTTGCATTGTTAATTTCTCTGTCTTTTTATGACAACAACATTTTTTACTTTAATTTAATTTCAGGTAAGAAACAAAATTTTCTATGGAATCTTCTTTTTACTCTCTATTTCGACTATTTGAGAAGGAATACAAAATAAATATATGTAGCATCATATTTATATAAAGGAACCATGAGCTATGTAGGTGGAATTAATAATCTATGTTGTGAACGACTACTTAAGTCATGAGAGAGAATTTGATCTTAAAAGATTTTGTACTTACATAATACAATATATACTTATTAATTTGAGTAATCCGAGTAAATGATATCAATACAAATCGGACTCATTAATAAATTTTATTATTTTTTTATTTTTTTTGGTATTTTTTTGTTTCAAATCCCAAAATTTCAATTATCAATTGGCTTAGTATAAATTGTTTAAATGATTCTAATGATGATTTCATATAAGTAATTTCACTATTTCTTAATCTTGATTGTTTTCAATGATTCTAGAACAAAGAAATGATCGTAATTGTATAAAAAAATATACGATATATGCTTATGTCAATAGAAAGTATATAAACTTCGGTGCAACTAAATTTAATGATAGTTTTCTAGTTTTTTCTCTTTAAAATGAATTATAATGCATAATGCAATACTTTCCTATTAAAGGCTTCGATATGAAAAGTTACTTAAACATAGATTGGATCAAAAGTTGTTTATTTACATATCCACTTACATATATAAATATATATATATATACTTGAACACATATGTACATATGTATGTATGTATATATTGCAATTATTACCATGATATCGATGATGATCGTAAAAAATGTTGTTAAACCAAAATAAACCAATTGCACTTGCGCTTTGAGACGCGGGTAAGAGTCATTTGTTATTTAATAGAAATGTTCAATAAAATAAACAAATCGGTATATACTCGTACCTATCTACGTACATATGAATATCATAAGATATTCCTAGAATGAGCGAGTGAGAAAGGCAATCGAACAATGGATCGAGAAATCGATCGAATTGTGCATAGATATTTTACATTTAAAATCTGAGTATGTAAGAACAAAAGACGCCAAAGGCAAGCAGAGCAATAATTTTAATTTCATTGAAAAGCTTACATATTTATATAGTAGAACGAACCTCTTACACCCTATAAATAACTCTAATTTTTAAGCATAATTTGTATTATTTCTAGCACAGGTAATTGAAAGATTTTTATAAGTCACTCTCTCTCTCTCTCTCTCTCTCTCTGCCAAATTCCATTTGTTTTACATTACAAATAATATGATATACTAGTATGGTATTGATTGATCCAATTAACTGTATCAATTCTATCAAAAATCTAAGATCTCCAGAACTCCAGTGGAAACAAATATTACAATAAAGAAATTTTTATACTGTAAATTTTCAGTTTCTTAGCTTAAAAATTAAAAGAATTGATGAATGATCAAATCGCATAACATGAAATAATCAATATACCATTTAAAATATACTGTAAACTCTGTTAATACCCTACAGTACATACAGTATGTGTGGCTGACTAAGAGTAATAACACTGTCCAACAGTAGTTTTGTTTTAGATCATTATACTATTCACGCAGTGAATATTATTATTATTATAGGTTTGTCATAAAGTTTATAACAGGCAGAAGGAGACAAAAGAGACCACATAAAGTATATACTTATATTCTTGATCAACTCGATTAGACGAATTGATTAAGCCATGTCCGTCTGTCCGTATGTCTGTCTGTCTGTCTATCTATCTGTATGTATGCAAACTAGTCCCTCAGTTTTTGACCCAGATAGCTGAAATCCCTTTCATGCAGTACATTTGTCAGAAACAGCCGAATCGGACCACTAGGGGGGGGAGTACCTCCCATACAAACCACCCATTTAAATTCATGTTCTTTTTAGAAATTTTGTTTTGTTTTTTGTCCTATTGAACTGATATTTAGAAACTATAATTTTCTGGTCAATATCCATTCAAGACCCTAGTGTTACTGGATCGTATAGCTCTCATACAAATCCAAACCCAAAATTTTGGTTTCTATTAGAAAAACTTTTTTGTTTTTTTGTGTTATCGAACTGAAATTTGAACTGTACAAGTGTCGACTCATATTCAACAATGGTTTAGATTTCATGACCCTAGTGCAGGAATTAGGTAGGGTCTTTCACTAATTAATTGGCGAATTTGTTGCTCATCAAATATGCCTGCTCTACACAGTTTTGAAAACTTCCGTCCGCTCATGTTGTACATATGCAATGTTATGTTCTTGCAAAACTTTCTTTACTTTTATGTCCAAAATTTACAAGAACATATAACAACAAGTGAATGTTGATATAAATAATATAAACAAAATGAATAAGAAGGTTAGTAGTAGTAGAGCTAATACAGGAAAACTGAGAATAGATTCGAAATCATTGACCTCGAATTACAATAAATAATAAACGACCATTAAAATATTTTATTTTGTTGTGCTGTGTAAAATCTGTTCTGTTAATATTATTCCGATATGGTACCGTTAACCGTATGTTATTTCCGCTGCCTCTCCCACAAGCTATTCGCAAGAGTCCGGGAGACACAAACGCTCACTGGTTAGTTCTCCAAATTCGCTGTGGCTCCGACGTTGTTGGCGTTGTTTAAGCCAATTTCTGATTTTTATTGTGAGTCTGGTTCGAGTTCTTGACGTGCGCAGTTCACTGATATTTGCATTTTATTATAATTAAATTTTTGTGTTTATTTTTTTTTTTTTTTTTTTGGAGGTAAAAATTTATAAAAAATAATACATAAGGTTATTTTCTGTTTATAGACTGTTTTTTTTTTTAATTTTATTTTTTTTTTATTTTTTTTTGTGCTTTTATTGTTTTAATTGAATTTATTTTATGAAATTAAAAATAATTAATGCAATTATGTAAATAATTAAGCTATGTACATACTTATGTATATAGAAAGTGAACAATGTGTGAGAATATATCATCTGATTATCATTAAATAAAAAAACTGTTTGTGTATTTTTGCTTTAATTTTTTTTTTTTTTTTTTTTTTTTTGTGTAAAATAAATTACAAATGAAATGAACTGATGAAGATCAAATAAAAGAAAAGAAAAGAAAATATGTGTTAAAAATACTTGTACATAACTGCATTTGTTTCCTCGTTTAATTCTTAACCATTTATTGAGTTTCTTATGACAGACATGATGATGATGATGATGATGATGATGATATGATGATGATGATGATATGATGTATATCATCATGATGATATGATGATAAGATAGCAAGGAAGGCAAGGCAGGAAGGAGGGAATTTTTATAAATTGTATGCAATTTAGTGTGAAATTGAATTAAGTATTTTCATACTTTTTGCTCTCATCATGGTTGTTTGCTTCATTGCCATTGCCATTCCCTCCTTGCTCTGTTTCTTCACCTTAACATTATCATCATATTTTCAATTGTCATCAGTAACGGTTTATTCACTATTTTATTTGCATATGTAAAATTAATAGGAAAAATAAGTTTATTAAGAAAAAAAAAAAATAAATAAATTAACTAAATTGAATTTACAAAAATTTAGCTAAGAAAATATCAAAAAGCAATTGAAGCTGGTGAAATGGGTCTAGAAGCAGGATCAGCAGTAACACCACCACCAACCGATTGCAGTAACAAAGAAACATTTGGAACATTATCAATATCACCAGCAATTCAACATATGGAAAAAAATGGCATGAAAGTCCGAGATGGTGATGGTGATGATATTGAGTCAACTGTGAAAAAGCGACATGCTACTAGTAATCTGGAGGCTGCAACGCATCTCTTCAAGGGTAGCGTTGGTGCCGGTCTCTTTGCCATGGGTGATTGCTTTAAGAATGGTGGACTGATTGGAGCCTTATTATTATTGCCAGTTATAGCTGTGATTTGTGTCCATTGCGAACGCATGCTGATACGCGGCTCTGTTTTGGCTGTTGAACGTACACCGGGAGCAACATTTTTCGATTACCCGGAGACTGTTGAGAAATGTTTTGAATATGGACCGCAACCATTGCGACGTTTCTCCAAGATCATGCGATTGATTGTTGAGACATTTTTGTGTGTGACACAATTTGGTTTTTGTGCAATTTATTTCGTTTTTGTTACCGAAAATCTACATCAGGTAAATATTCCTAAAAGCACATACATAATTACAATAGTAAAATTTCGTTTAAAATGAAATTTGTTTTTGTTTCATTATTGTTCTCTTCTCAGGTTCTTAAACAGAATGGCATTGATATTAGCATGAACATGGTGATGCTTTTAACATTGTTGCCTGTCATGTTGCCATCATTGCTGACCAATCTGAAATATATCTCACCTGTCTCAATGCTAGCGAATTTCGCATTGATCTTTGGTCTTGTTGCAACCCTGACAATTGCCTTTCAAGATGGTCCCATGCCATCGCCAGCCGAACGACATTACTTCACCAATAGCAGTCAAATGTCTTTGTTCTTTGGCACTGCTCTGTTCTCCTATGAAGGTATCGCTTTGATTTTACCTTTGAGGAATTCAATGCGTCAACCAGAACATTTCAGTAGTCGTTTTGGTGTTCTCAATGTGACAATGACTTGCATTACGGCTCTGTTTCTGTTCACGGGTTTTGTGAGTTACACACGTTGGGGTGAATATGTTTCGGGCAGCATAACACTTAATTTAAATGTTGAACATGTGTAGGTTTTAATGGCAATTTTATATTTATATTTATATAGTATAATTATTAATTTTTATCTCATTTATCTATAATAATAATATGTAGGATGTCACAAGTGGTTAAAATTATTGCTGCTTTGGGTGTCTTCTTTGGTTATCCTATACAATTCTTTGTAATGATCAAGATCATTTGGCCTCCAATTAAATCTTCATCGAATTGTATCCAGCAGCGTCCCATAGCAATGCAAGTCTTGTTGCGTTTCTTTATGGTTATGCTGACCTGTAAGTAAAAATCTTAAACCACCATCACCATCATCATCATCATCATCATCATCATTATCATCATAATTTATAAAATTTAGGTAAATCACAAAAAGTGTTTTTCTTTCTTTTGCAGTTGGCGTTGCTTTGGTTGTACCGAAATTGGGTCTTTTCATTTCATTGATTGGTGCCCTTTGCTCAACCTGTTTGGCTTTTGTCATACCAGTGCTCATCGATTTTGTTGTACGTGCCCCAGTGCCGAAGTCTCTCAGTACTTGGAGCTATTTGAAGAACACTGCTATATTAATTGTGGCTATTCTGGGTATTGCCACAGGCACCTATCAAAGTATTGTGGAGATTATCAAACAATTCAATGGTTAACAATCTTATAAACCATTCAATTCTACATAGTCTCGATCGATCGATAATCGTGTATTCCTATTTTATATATACATATGCATATATGCATTCCAAAATGATGATATTTAATGATATTCTTGTTACTACTATTCCTACTTTAGTATTTAATTTTAAGTTTCATTTCATTTACGAACTGTGTTTCTTTGTTTGTTTATTTTTGTTTAGTTTTAGTGTTTCATTAAAATTTTGTAAGTCATTTCCGTTTTTAGTTTTGTTATATTTCCTTTTTTGTTTTCTTTGTTTTTTCATTTTGGTAATATTATTATTTTGCATTTTTGTTTTTGTAAAAAAAAAAAATGAAAAAAGAAAATAAGCAACACACAAATAATTAATGTGTATGAATTAAAGATTTTTAATAAATGATTTCAAAATACATAATACATTTTTGGATATTAAAAAGGATTTATTGATTGAGAGATTTGGCTTCGTGACCATAAATTCTACATAAAATATAAAGTCGAGTTTTCGGAAATTAAACTCATTAGAACCGGAGTTCCAGAGCAATGCCACAGGATTGTCCAATATATTTTATATGCCCTGGAGAATAAGAAGTACTACTCTGCAGCATTTCTTGATGTTAGGCAAGCGTTTGATAGAGTTTGGCACGCAGGCCTACTACATAAAATCAAAAAGAACCTGCCAGCGCCGTAGTACCTGCACCTTAAATCGTACTTGGACAATCGAGTTTTTTACGTGCGCTACTGCGACTCGAAATGCGTCATGAAACACATCCAGGCAGGTGTACGTCAAGGCAATGTTCTGGGTCCTATACTGTACAGAGCTGTACTGCATATGGATTGCTCCCTTTTTGCTACGTGCGCAGACGACACAGCATTTCTGACATCCGATGAATGCCAGCAAACTTCAGCTGCAATTGTCTCACTAAGTGGAACATTGTCATCAATACCGAAAAGTCGACTTATGTCACATCAACACTTAGGACTCATAACTGCCCTACCGTTAGTCTAAATGGTCACGCCTCTAGCGTCAAATATTTAGGGCTAACTCTGGATAGACCACTTAAATGGAGAAAGCACCTCTTCAACAAACGGACCCGGACTTAACATCAAGCTCAAGCGTCTGTACTGGTTACTCAGGGCAAGTTCAAAGCTCTCACTACGCAATAAGTTACTGCGATTCTAAAGCCAATATATATTCAGTTGTGGTGCTTTACTGCGGCTTCCAATGTCAATATTATGCAAAGATTTCAGTCCAAAGTTCTTCGGGCTTTAGTCACTACTTTTAGCCGTCGCTATGAACAGCGTCTAGAAAACCACACAAAACCACGTCCTTGCAGTGCAACTCATGGAAAACAGTCAGTAACTCCGCAGACTAAAGCCCTATCTTCCTTTGGATCAGTGACCTAATACCTATCCTACCTATTAAAACTTTAAGATAAATGATTACCGCATAAAATTTAGTTATTGTCTACTCATTGTTTTGATAAATAATACATAATTAAAAAAAAAAACAAAAAAAAAAAAAATAAGAACCGGAGTTCAATAATCATTTCCAAGGTGTGAAGAGTCCAGAGATATTGGATTTTTTACGACTAAAATAATATAAATTTTCTTTTTTTTTTCTCTTTTTGGAACTTTGTTTTAGATACATTTTAGTACTCTGGTATCAAAGGAATAGGTAAAAGGATAATTGTATGCAAAACACACTAACCAATACTGTACCCTAAGTCAAATCAATAATTAAATATTTCTGAATGCTCTTTCACAGAGTGTAGGCAAAAACGTATACAAGGGGGTGCGTGAAGAGGATATCAACTTCGGCATAGGCGAAGTTAAAATTCTTTTTTATTGTTGTCCCTAAATCCTACGGTCAGACAGACCTAGCCTGGTTTCTATATCTCAGCAACTATAAGATATGAAGGTTTATATTCTGTGCGCAAACTACTATGTTGGTTTCTGTATAGATAAAGTTATTTTCAAATTTTTGCATTATCCATTTTCAGAGATAATTTTTTGCTTGTCGTGGTAAAAAATTTAAATTGCTCAAACACAAAACTATTTCACCATTCAGAATTTTAGCATAAACATATTTGTCTGTCATCCCTTCTAGATGGCAATCTGCATCTATGGGTTACAACAATGACAATAAGTAGCTAACAAAGATGTTAAGATGTCGGCAGTTATCAGACCAAAAAAGGTTCTCATTTTTTGGTAAGGTTACTTTTTAAATGCAGGATATAGAAAAAAAAAAAAAACCAGAGCGAATTATCACATGGTCCAACACAAAAGATCTCTATAGGTTGAAGTGCAAACATTAGCAATTTAATTTAATAGCTGATTATCTAACTAGAAAGGCAGCTGAATTCTCTTTTAGTTGTCCTGGACCCTTCTGTGGATTGTCATTCAACTTAGTTGGAGGGACTGTTGACTGTTGAAGATAAATAAAGTAATGTAATCTTTTCTTTTCTTAACATTTCGTGTTCATATTGGTAATTTGGATTTTTGGAGATAAACACCTCTCGCATAACATTGTTGTTGTTCTTATTGCTTGTGGCCAAGACCTCAAGCAAATGTCAACATTTTCAGACGAGCTACAAATTCATAAAGTGTTAAGTTAATCACGTGGCAGACACCACACGATATGGCATAATATACGTATGAGTATTTATTAAAGCGATGAGATCTGTGGAGCAGTTTAAAACTTATGTTATATATTATAAGTAAATACACATGTACTCGTATATAATATATATTGTAAAACCTGTAAATAAATAAATAAATAATTTTCCTGTGCATCTGTTTTCTATCATATGTTAACAGTTGAGCAACAACTCCGTTCACGTAGAAAGCTGCACTGTTAAGAAAGATCTTTTTAACATTAGTCTGTAAAGTGTATGTTACGAGTTTGTACACTTCAGTTTATGCAAGAAAGAAACAAAAATACATTGGAAATATTTTTTTTAAATAAAGCGAATATTAGAAAACTTTAAAATTGTTGTTTTTTAGGGGAGTCTCGAAATAAGTTTATCATATGGTATTTTCAATTCCTGTATCAATTGATGGGGCAACATATGTGCGAATCGAAAATTTTTCTCAAAAATATTTTCCACCATTGAAGGTGATGATTTAAACACATTTCATTTTTCATAATTTTCATTCTTCTCCTAAAATTTCCACAAGCAAACAACAAAACACAATATTATCCATTTTACAGAGCAATAACAGTACGCACAACTATTTAACATTCTTCTTTTTTGTGATATCCTCCTCATCAGACTATCACAAATTGTGATAGCAAAATGCCTTTAAAAGCGAGTTATGATACTGTTAGGCATTAACAGCAGTATTATTATTATTATTATTATTATTTTTTTTTTTTTGATAAATTTGAGAATAATCGACCTATTCTCCTTATTAGATTCGTAGTGAAAACTTGCTGTTAAAGCCTCAGATGGGTGTTAATGGATGTTAAAGCATTTTGTTCTGCTAAGGAAAAAAAAGGGCTCTTCTTATAATAAATTTACCGAACTACCGACGTATCTCATAGACAGCAAAAGTGCTAAGAACAGCTAATATAACAGCGCAGCTTTTAACATGAGCGAGAATTTCAAACAGCTCTTTTCCTAATAAATTTTATAACATTTCTAATAACGAGAATAGATCGTCGGTAAGTCGATAACAATAACCAATTAACAGGACACTTTGGTCGATCTGTTAAAAAATATTTGTTACTGTAAGACCACCAGGACGAAGTAATTGGAGTGCAAAATTAATTAATAGTCTTTTTCATAACATTTTATTTAATTTGCTTTGTATGTTAGCAGCCAAATCTTGTAAGCTGAATTAGAACCATACAATTTTAGTTTCTGCTGACAATGCAATAGGCACTATGGGCACTCAAACTGTGCTAACTACTGATGCTCAATAGAGAGAGAATATAGCGATGATAAGAAAGAAAACATACAGGTAGGATTTATTCTAAAATAAGGTACAATAAGATCATAATATAACATAAGTAAAAATAAAATAAATAAAAAATGTATTTTGCAATTTACATTTTGAAAATGGAAACTGCAGAAAGGCACTCAAACTGTGGGCATAGTTGATACTCAAACTGTAAGCTGTTATAGTGAATTGAAACAGAAAGAAAATTATAATTTTAAAAACAACGTTTTATATAAATGGTCTAAAAAGAAGAAAATAAATTTTCATGTCAATCAAACCAAGGCAAGCGCATCATTTTTTTTTTTTTTTACATTAGACAATTGTTTATGATATTAGCGTTGCCTGGCGTGCAATGCTACGCCCTCGACGTGATGATATTCTTGTCATAATTGTATGCTGCCAACATTGTATAGGTTCCTTCTCTTGAATGTCCGACTGTTTGAATTAGTTCACCTAAGTTAACGCCTACTGTAATAATTTTAATAAAAGAATCAAAAAACAAGTGAAGAAATTTGAATAAAAAATAAATTAACGACATTTTCCTTGTGAATGGTAAAAAAGCAATGTAGTTATTGACTAGTGGCATCTCGCTCGCTCATCCTTGTGTACCGGTGCCATGTGTATTGTATCGTGTGGGGGCCCTTTAAAACGTGCTTCGTGCTTACTTTGTTTTGATTTTTTTGTGTTTTGTAAATGCCGCAATAAAGGACAAGTTGATAACTTTTCTAAAAGAATTGTTATAATGACGAATAAATCAAATACACTTAAGAATAAAGGCGAAATTAATAAAGTAGAAGAAACATTAAGGAACGAAAATGTGAGGGACCTCGAACCAATGGAGAAATCAACCGGTGAAGATTCTGAGGAAGATGATGGCTATGGTTTGGCTAAGCCCATTGCTAGTGACAGTGATAATGACGATGATGATATGGATTTGCAAAACTTCAAAGTAAATGCCGCAACTAAACCGAAGAAGAAGCGCAAAAAGGGAATCATCTATATATCCAACATACCAAAATTCATGAATGTGACACGCTTACGTGAAATACTCGGTTTATATGGCAAGATTGGTCGTGTTTACTTGCAGCCGGAAAAGAAGCCAGGTAAGAGACACTTTGAGTAGTTGAGTTCCTTAAACAATAATTCAGTATATTTTTCTTTTGCCAGGTGCTGATGGTGAGAAGAAAAAGAAGCGGCGCAAACGTTACAATATTCACTTTACCGAAGGCTGGGTGGAGTTCGAATCGAAGCGTGTGGCTAAACAATTAGTGCTATTGTTAAATAACAAACAGATCTCAACACGCAAGAAATCACAATTTTATGATTCTCTATGGAGCATGAAGTATTTGCCTCGCTTCAAGTGGGTGCATCTCACCGAGCGCATGAACTACGAGCAGGCTGTGCACAAGCAACGTTTACAAACAGAAGTGTCACAAGCTCGCAGAGAAACCACATTCTTCCAGAACAATTTAGATAAGAGCGAATATTTAGTCAAGCAAGCGAAGAAAGCGGAGAAAGAGAATCGAAAGGCATCAAAGAAGGTGGACGGAAGCTGAAGTAGTGTAAATTGATGTTGAACATATAATTTTTTTCCATCATTAAATAGTTAAAAAATTTAAACAAATTCTAAATTTAAGTGGAAATGGAAAGCAAACTAAAAGAAGATTCCATCTTATGGTACTGGATCAAAAACTACAGAAACTACTGTGGGTTTAGGAGGTCAATCACTGGGAATCAATGTGCAACTAAATACCCAAACATTTTGCAAATGAAAATTATCACAATAGAAAAATGTAATACAGTTTAATCACATCCACAGTGTGAGCTAAACTAGACTAATATGGTACCGTATGGAGATGTATATTAAGTGCCTTTAGAAGAAAGTGCTAATGCTGCTGAGAATTTCTCGCTAGAAAGGCAATTGAGTTATATTTAAATGATCCTGATCTATGGACTATGAGCCATGAACCATGTTGAAGAGCTACTCAATGAAGTGAGTCTTTCTGAAATTTCTTTCAGGATTATCGGACAATCGAAGGAATGTTTGTCTTCTATGCAATTTTGAAACCCAAAAAAAGAGATAAGATGATAGGAGATACTCACCGACATTATGAAGTGAAGTGCTCACTGTAACCTCTAGAGTAAAATGTGTTTTGATGTTTCAAATTCAAAATCACTTCAGTAAATAATGAAACCTAATTATCCAAAAATCATTTCATGTAAACCGAAAGTCCTACATTTTTCCGGTTCCCAATCAAAATTAAAATAATAAGTGATAAAGAATTGCATCTCCACTACTAGCAAAGTCAAAAACTAACCTAAAATTGAAGAAATTCCAGCGAAATGTAAATAAAATATATCTAAATCAACAGAAGCTTCTTCATGAGCTAAATATTTAAGGTTAAAGGAGGCTAAACTATTCAATATGTAATTATCTATATTATAGTCTGAATCCTTTATAATGAGCTCCCAATATAGGGAAGACTTCTCTCTAACGAACTTATTTTGATGACCTTGTATTTGAACCTCTTTATAGCGAATTAACTCTTTATTAAATTGATTTTCAAACACGCGCATCCAATGCAAATTCAATGGAACAGAAACAAAGAAACTATGTACTTGTTATTGGCTAAGCTAATTCCGAGATGCTTTAAAGAACTGAAATCCTATGAAGAAGTGTAAAATCATGGGTTTTCCAGTCAAGTGGCTTATGGCACTACACAGTAAATTTGTTTATGACAAAAGGAATAAATTGTTGTTGATGACAACAGTTAATAAGTGGCCATGCTTAAATCAAAATTCATAACCAATGGGTCAAGGTATTACAAATATTCTAGTTGATGCAGGACTACTAGAAAAAGAATTTCGATGATAATTGTGTGAGATCAGAAAGAAAGAAAGGTTTCATAGGCAATTTGCTTTAATTGATGCCATAAGAGAAGCTGAAACAATTATTTTTTGTTTTCTTTTTTTTTTTTCTATTTATGTGTTAAGCGCCAATCAGGGATGTTGATGCTCTATAATCCGCTTTGCTTCACCGTACATAGATCGTGAACAACAGTATTCAACAAAGGACAATTAATATAAATATAACGTGGTGGCTCAAGGGCTGGACAGGCCGATCAGTCGACTTATGCGGCTCTATATGCTCCATCCGAATTGGAGTTACATCGGGTCAGTGGTCTGACCAAGTGATTATTATGTGCCAACAGAACGGTAGTATGAAATACGATTTGGTCCTCAACTACCTCCAGGTTCATATATTTGTCTAAAATTAAGTTCCTGTTATACAATGGGCAATAGGCGCAATGCTTTGCTCTGCAAGCCTTGCATTATTCTATTGGGTTTTAGCACTGGTACCTCATATTTGGATTTCCTATTACCATATAAGGGCAATGATTTAAATCAAGATGTTCCAACCTCCAATTCCTGCTTAAGCTCTGAAATAAATAGTAAATAACCATTGATGCAATTAAATTCCTGAAGTTTAGACAAGTGTAAGGGTACATGTTTCCACTTGATCTGTAATTTTGTAGTTATTACAATAAATGATTGAGGAGTAAAAATGTACAAAAGTTTATAGTATAATAATCAAGGACTCTTCCAAAAAATTACATGCAACGAAGGAAGGATGTGTGTGTCCTTTTTCATGGTAGAGACTAAACTGGTGCACAATGTTAACTAAAGTTCGGGGAGAAGTTTTGGTGGATTTGAATGCAGATATTTGCATTGTAGGAGCTCAAATGTAAGATGGATGTAGGATTCATGATTGAGTGATGAGGTAAATTTGTTGAGACTGTGGATATTGGTAATGTTGGTGTGGTCCATGCGAATCCGTTACATTTGATAAAATCTAATCATGTTCAGTTTTTACATCTGCTAATTTTCATATGTTTATGGAGGATGTACATAAGTGTCATTCCTTAGCAGAGTGGTTTTTTAGTTCATTGTCAGTTATGTTTTTTTAATGGATGGTATTTCTCATGGTTGGAAGAATAGTAGAGGTTCTGGTTGTTTGTTGATGGGAATCGTATTTCGTCTATAAAAATGGAGTAGAGTTGAGCAGGTAGCAGGTGGTGAGTCCTTTGTGATTATACTATATGAGAAACCTGCAATCGACCTGCGTGCTATCCAAACGTCTATAAAAAGTTGGGACACTCATAGGTTGTAATTCTTAAAATAGTTTTTTATAAATTTCTTGGGGGCGTGTTTTTTTTTTCTGAAGGACTGGAGCATCATAAGAGAGAAAGAAAAGGTGTTTTTCATATTTGATTATCATTTTAAGGTTTAATAGGGATAAGTAGAATTGAATTGAATTGAATATATGATATACAACACTGCTATGTTGGATTCCTTACCACGATTAATAAAAATAACCATACCAAATCTCACCATTGTTTGTTTTTCTTTTTCACCACGCATGTTAAAAGCTGCTTGAGAGAGATATGTTTAATGAAATGTTAATATGGTTATTTTTCAGTTAATTACGAAATTGTTCAAAAAGAAAGATGAAAAATCAAAAATTAAATGCATTAAAACAAACTTATTAATAATTTTAAATTTATTTATAAATGTTAACAAATATTTATAGAATTTAACATATAATTTTTTAATTATTGCTTTTTTATTATTATTATATTATTATTAAAGAAATAGTTTAACAAAAGAAAAATTCTTAAACTTAGCTGCGCCATGACTTTCAGCTGAAGTTGAATTTATATCTCATTTCCGGTGGAGAATATAAACAAATTCGATCACTCGCTACTTTTCAAATCCGCCCAAAATCCAGTTTCAATTCCATTTCGAGTCATGTTCTTCTCACCCGCGCGACTCCGAATCGGTGTAAAAAAAACCATTCACTCGCTACTTTTTCGCTCTCTAATCGGCTGCTCTAACTCTTCACTATTTCACTCTTTACAAAAATCTACTCATTTTACTCTTTTCTCCATTAATTCAGATTTTGATTTTGACGGAAGCGTTTCTACGCGCGTCGGTTTTTTTTTTACCGTCGGCAAATTTACGAAAGTTGAAAAATTGTTTTCCATGAAAATCGTTTTCAATATTATTAATATTTCGATTTTTCAAATTTTTTCCATTAATAATTACAAGAATTTTTAGAATTAACTAAAGAAAACACATCCACGCGCGTTTTTTGCCATACGAAATAATATTAATAAATCGATTTTTTCAATTTTGTCAACCGATTTCGATCGATCGAATGTCGCCGTTCAGCCGTTTTTCCTTGCAAATTTACGAAATCCGTTAATTGAAAAATTGCTTTCCATGAGAATTGTTTTAAAGAAAATTGATTTCATTACAACAATAGAGAGAATAGAGTTAGAAGTTCGGCATTTGACCGGTGTGAACATGATTTCCCACCGAACTATGAGAAGAGTTTAAAAACAGTTTTAACGCTCTATAGAGAGTATCGTTTGTGTATGTTTCTTATTAATAAACAAATTTCGTGTTGGCTTTTTTGTTTTTTTTTTTTTTTTAAATTAAAATAATATTATGTTTTTTTTTTTTGTTTTTTATTGTAAGAAGAATATTGAAAGAAATATACAGAAAGTATATAATGCATAAATAATATTGCAATAAATGGATGAAATTCCTGTTGCCGCCCAATGTTTATTTATAATATTTTTTTTTTCCGCGTGTGATTCATTTAACTGCGTTTTGAAACCACAACAACAACAACAACAACATAAGTACAGCGTGCTAACAACAACAAAAAGAACAAAACGATTTATGGTGATGCATAAATAATATGAAGAACCACGACAACAACAACAACAACAACAACAACAATAAAAGAAACAGCAACGAACAAATTATAGTAATTTTTTATTAGTTAAATAAAAACAAAAACAAAATGAATTGAAAATCAACAACAGGAAAATAAAGAACACGAAAACAACAAAAATAATAACGTTCATATATTTATTATTATGTCCTGTTAAGGTAAAGAAAGCGACATCGCTCGCAGTCACTGGGTTTTAAGAGATCGAGAGATCGGGAGAGAGTTATAAAGAGCACAAGCCCAGACACAGACGCAGTCAAAGCCACAGGGCCACAACTACACAATGTCAGAGAAGCGGCGGCAATCGAATGAATGAGTGAATGAGTGAGTGAGAGAAATTTGTAAGACAACAAAAGCAAATAGAAGTGGTGTTGCGTACTGTGCAGAGAAAAGAAGACGTTAAGGAGAGAGAGAACGTGTGTGTACGTGCAGCTGTCAAGTGCGACGACGGCGTCAACATAACATAACACAACAAAAAACATATCCTTTTGTTGCTTTGTTGCCATCCTATTCTAGCCACTACATTTACGTATCAAAGGCATTCCTGCAGCTGCCTCAATATTTTAAGGGCACCAACAACAACAACAGCAACCACCTTTACTACTTCTACTTCTACTTCTAGTACTACCACTACCACTACAACTGCTAGTTGTATAAAATCATAGTAAACTAGAAAAGAGAAGTTAAGCTTACCACAAAATTACATTACAATATAAAATAAAAAACGAGTCATTTGGAAAAAGAAAAAGCACAAGAAAAAAATTAATATAAGAAAATCTATAAAGAAACCAAAAACAACAACCAGCGAGGATCATCATCTATCATCTCACAGCAGCAGCAGCAGCAGCAGCAACATCATCAACAACATTACAATAACATCATCATCGTCATCAACATTGTCTCTCTGGCTTCAAATGTTGAGTGACGTTGTCTTCAATGGCCGCAACTGCGACGGCGCGCATATCTTCCACAACAACAACAGCAACAACAACAACAACAACAACATCATCGGCAGCAGCAGCAGTAACCACAAATTCCATTGAATTATGTTTGTGTTTACCTGTGTCTGTGTTTGTTGTGTGTGCGAGTGTTGAGAGTAGTGAGTGAGTGTACCTTGTATATAAGAATGAATGAATCTGTAAGCGCACACGCCAAGTTAAAATAGCAACAACAAGAGAAAATAATCAAAATAACAAAAACATCACCTAGCGCAACATCAACAATAAAGAAATAAAATTTATGAATAAATAATTTTTATAAATAAAAGAAAATCAAAATCCAATAAAATAAGAAGAAACTTGAAATGACATCAAAGAAAAATTAAAAAAAAAAAAAGAAAACAAGAAAAAAGTGCCGCAAAAAGTTGAAATTTTCAAACAAACAAACAAAACAAGTAAACAAAGTTTTCAATCTCTTTTTTATTTTGCATAAAAGAAACAAGAGAAGAGAATTTCAAGAAGAATATAAAATCGAATATTGATGTTTGAGAGATTAAACTACAGAATTCAAGAATTCTAAACTTAAATGAACTCATCAGAATGAAGGTTACAGTTTGCTTTGGTGATATACGAATTCTCGTACCCTGCGGTTCTGGAGATTTACTTGTTAAGGATTTAATTATTGAGGCAACACGCCGCTATAAAAAAGCATCCGGAAAGGTGAGTACAATCATTATTATCATCATCATCATCATCTCTTTCCCTTTATATTGTACTATACCCAGAATATCTTATAAGGAAATTATGTATCCCAAAAGAAATCTTAAAAAAAAAAAAAATGTAAAAAGAAACCCAAAAAATTCTTTTGAATTGATTTGATTTTGATTATAAATTTTCATGATGAGAAAGGGAGAAGCTTTAAATATTTGAATAATGATAACACTAAAGAAGCCATAAAACTTATGTATGTATGTATGTATGTATAAAAGATAAAACATAAAAAGAAAGAAAGAAAGAAAGAAAGAACAGAGAACAGAGCAAGTATGAAACATGATAAAGCGAGATGATTATTTCACTTCACATTGGAGATCAAAATCCAAGTAAATCTTAAGAAATCACTTAAAATATAAAGAGTAACTAACGACAACATCATAAAGGTAAATAGATAAAGAAGAAGGAGATGGAGATGGAGATGGAGAAGAAAATGAAATAAAATTAATGATAGACAAAAAAAGTAAAGAAGATTATTAATGATTGTTGATTTAATTAGAAAAACATAAAACATAAAACTTGAAAAAATAACCGAAAAAATGTAAGTAAAAGATAAACCAGACAAAAAAACAAATAGTGTCAAGACAAACAGAGATAGGCAGAGAAATATTTTACAAAAACAGAGACAGTTAGTAGAATAGAAGTGTCTCTAACCAGAGCAAATTTTCACGGACCCCAGAGGACAAACAAAAAATTTCTCAATTTTATGTTATGTTGCTGATTCATAATTTTATTTATTTAGTTGGGGTCCTGAAAATCTGTTTTAACCAAAAAGAAATCAAGCTGCCAGTTGATGAACTCATTTGACCTTTTTTTGTTTTAGAAAGAAATTTTTCCAAAAAAAAAAAAAAACTAATATAAAATTCTATTAAAATTGATTTAAGATCAGAAAAAAGGGTGAAAAGGCAGAAGACAAAAGCAGATAGATAGAGAGAGAGAGAGAGAGAAGATCTGTGAAAACCACTTTGCACCTGATGAAAATAAAACAAAGAATATGAAGAAGAACACAATTTTCGAGGGAGAGACAGACAAAACGTACAATCAACAAGAAATACAATAAAAGAAGAAACAATGAAACAAGTAAATTTATTAAGAAATATACATACATACATACACGTATTTAGAGATATAAAGACAAAGATAATGAAGAAAATGAAGAAAACGAAAAGATGAAAAGAAGACAAGAAGAAGAAGAAGAAGGAGCTGTGAAATTGAAAGAAAAGTTAATAAGTTGGTTGGTGGTGTAGGTTAAGAAAATGGGGGAAAATAAGGTAAAAACAACCAACCAACCAACCAACCAAATCAACCAACCAACCACAATTTTTAGTGTGTTAAATGAACTTGAAACAAATGCAGCAAATGCATCAAAAGCAGCAACAAAAACAGCAGCAGGTAGATTTTTCATTCCACAATTTTTTGACTTGGACAAACAAACAACACAAAATACAATAATAATAATAAAAAAATAAAAACTCTTCTCTTAATGATCTCCTACTAAAGATATGAAAACAAATAACAAATGTTTGATTCTTCTACTTCTACGTTTTCTTTATAGTCCATCCATCCTTCTTTAGTAGTTGAAGGGAGAAATAAAGTTTATGTACTTGTATCACCATGGGATCGCTGCAGCAAGTGCAACGATGCCCAACCAACCAACAAAGCAAACAAACAACCAACCAACCAACTAACCAACCAACCAACTACTGACTACTGAATGATGATGATGAGGGAAATCATTGAGTGAGTAAAGGAATTAGGGGGAAAGAAAAGAATTTGATATCTAAACTAAATCTATCACTATATTTTTTTTTTTGTTGAAATTGGATTTGTCAATCAATCAATATGAAATCATCATCATCAATCAATTGTACAAATTTTTTAAAGTGATCGATCTCTCTCTCTCTCTCTGTGTCTCTTAAATTCTTTCTTAAGATTAAATCTTTATTTATAATGGCTAAAATTCTATGTTCTCCACGACGTCAGTCACAAATCTTTATTTTCAAGTCTATTCAAAATAAGATACATTGCCTTTAAAGCAAAAAATATACATCATAAAAATTATAAGCCTTTTCTTTCTCGCTCCCTCCTTGGATGAAGACGGTTTTTATTTTGTTTTGATAATTTGGAAAAGGCTTTAGGAATCCTTACCATTTAGTTAATAAAATCTAACATAAATATTAAAAGAAGGAAAGATTCTCTTCCTCTCTAATTTTAGTATCTTAATTACGAAGCAAAGTGAAATCATTAAATTGATTAGAATTGAATGAAAATCTCTCTGTCAAAAATACTTCTTTCATAAATATACATACTTAGTAGTCATTAAAAAAAAAAAAAAAACCTAATCTAATCTAATCTAATCTGATATAATGTGATTTGTTTTAATTTTTATAAAACTTAGTTGTATCAATTGAAAAAGTGTTCTTCATCATTATCATCGCCTTCTTCTTCTAGGGCAGTCTGAATACAATATTAAAGAGAAATAGTGATGATCCTTAGTTTTCACCTTAAAACTGGAGAGTCTGATCTAAAAAACCTTAATGTTGATTTCTGTTTCTAAAAATCTACTGCTATCATTATTCAAAATATTCAATATTCCAATAATATTTCTCAATCATTTTTGAAATTAAGTATAACCAGTAAATTTACGAAATGCTTTGAAAATGTTTTAAAAGAGCATTTGCTCCCAAATGTTCTTAATGCAGTTGTATCCCAAAATTTTGGTTAATTTTTAAGCTTCGCCTTTGAAAACTAACTTCACTTGGGATGGGTGCTTTGGGGAGCTTCGTTTCCGTAGATCTTACATAAATGAAGTCAAGAGTAACCTTGGGTTTTAAATCTTAGATCTGCACCAAGAATCATTGAGATTGCGAATGGGTGGCAGTGTCCTTGTGGACCTAGTGGATCACAAATTGTGTTCAATATTCCCGTTCATTTCATTTCGATTTAGCCAAGAAATTCAGAGAAAAAAGCTACATATTATGACTAAAGAATTCACAACCTTTTAAAAAAAAATTAAGAGACATACATATATTTTTTTTTTCTTTATTTTTTATTTAAAAGGGTTCCAGACTCAAAGGTTACTAAACGAAACCCTATTATTAAAACTATGCTCTCCGCCCGTCTATATCTCATGAAACGTAATAGGTAGAAAGTTGTAATTTTCAGAGATTGTGTAGTTCTATAGGGGCTACAGCAACAAATATTAGAACTAAAATAAAATTAAAACTTTTAAGGGGTTCCCCATGTAGACTTGTATGGGAACTTGACGATCCAGTAACCCCACGATCTTGAAATTTGGTTGGTTGGTTGGTGGTTATACATCAGAAACTTATATTGTGTAAATTTCAGTTTAATCGGACCACTAGGGAGGGTACCTCTCATACAAACCCCCATGAAAATTCAGGTTCTTATTAGAAAAACTTTTTTGTTTTTTGTTCTATCGAATTGACATTTAGACACCATAAGTTTCTGACATAGGCGATAGACATTTGTTGGAATCAGTTAAATCGGACTTTTAGGTGGCGTACCTCCCATACAAACCTTCCCCATTTGGGACGGAACTCTCCGTGTGCGAGTCTCACCTCGCACTTGGCCGATTTTTTGTTTTTGGAATGCATCCGTCGTCGTTCTTCTACTCTAGACATTTTATCTATGGAAATTTGTTTAATTTTTTTTTTTTTTTGTTTGTTTCTTTTATTATGTCTCAGTTTTGCCTTTTAATACTTTATGCAGAAACCAAAACAGAAATGAGGAAGACAAGAAAAATGAGACAAACAAGAAGAAGAAAAACTATGTCAGCCAATTATCAAGTTTTGTTTTGTTCTTGTTTTTTATTTTTAAATTTGTCTTGAACTGAACGCTTTCCATTTCGCGATCACGTGGAGTGCAGTGCAAAACACCAACAAAGACAAGAAAAAATATTTTACCAACAACACAATTGCAATATTTAACATAAAACAAAGAGTAATCAAAAAAAAAAAAAATACACAAAAACCAAAAACAAAAAAGAAAATACCAAAAGCTGCAGCAGAACAAATATTTTCCCAAAGAGTGGACTGTGGACTGACAAAGATGACTGAGACAAAAGTTTAGTTTAGTTTAGTTGGTTTGGTTTGGTTGCATTGCATCGCATCGCATCGCGTTGCCAGACTTGCTAATTATGCAATTTCAATTGCATTCTCTCATTTCTATTGTGCACAAAATGAGAAATAACAGAAATAAAAGACTAAGAAATTCTTGCAAAATCAACATATTTCTTTGGTTTAATTCCAATCTTCCTTTGTTTTTCATTAGGTTTATTTGTTTTTTGTTTTGTTTTTCTTTCTCCAATTACCTTCTTTGTGTGTGTGTGTGTGTGTGGTCATAATTTTATGATTAAAATAAATCAAGAAAATCTAGAATTTCTTAAAAATAGAAGACAAGTAAAAAGAAGTTTAACTTCGCCCGCTTATACCGAAATTGATATACTCTTCACGCACCCTCTAGTAAACATTTTTGCCTACACTCTGTGATAGAGCAGATTCAGAAATATTTGATTATTGATTTGACTTATGTTTACGGTATGGTCAGTATACATAAAGCATTTCAATACTGAGACTGAAATATTTGTATGGCACCTAGGGTCTTAAAATCTACATAGTTGTTGAGTATAGGTCAGACACTTGTACTGTTCGATAACACAAAAAACAAAAAACCTAAATTTGGGTTTGGGTTTATATGGGAGATATACGATCCAGTAACTCTAGGGTCTTGAAATTTACGCATTCCATGGAAATTAATTAGAAACTTATGGTATCTAAATTTTAGTTCAATAGGACAAAAAACAAAAAAGTTTTTCTAATAAGAACTTGAATTATAATGGACCTTTGTATGGGAAGTACCCCCCTAGTGGTGCAATTCAGCCGGTTCCGACAAATGTAATGCGCCTATTCTGGAAACTTACAGTGCCCAAGCTTCAATTTGATAGGACAAAAAACAAAAAAAAATTTTCTAATAAGAACCTGAATTTAAATGGTTGGTTTGTAATTCTCTCTCCAAATTATGCACCATAAATTTATCTGCTATGCAAATGTAATTGTGCAACACAGTATAATCTTCAAGATTATCATTGGAAGTAATGTTATGGATTCAATTGTATTCAAGATTTCTTCTACAATCGTTCATGGATCTTGGTGAGTGGGTTGCCGTTTCTTCAGATAACGTTCGACCTGCGGTGTCTGGTCGTCAACAGGGGCAGCCTCGTCATTTGCCTTAAATGTTGGTTTGAGTCTCTCGATTGGCAAGGCTATTTATTTGCTCTTAATACCAACCACGAAGATTCGATCTGTTGGCTTGTGTGTAACCTGGTACGGTCCCGCATAAGGTGGTTCCAATGGTTGTTTGACAGCGTCGTTCCGCACGAATACATGTGAGCAATCATGGATGTCTTTTAGCATAAAAAGTTTTGGCTGTGATGCGACGTTGGAGTCGGCCTTACCGCATGTATGCTTTTTCGAAATTGACTGACAAAATCACATGGGTTCGAGGGCGCGTCCAGGTCATAGACGTATTCGTTTGGAAGGCGAAGCGTGCATCCGTGCATCCGTATAGCATTTCCGCTGCTGATGCCTTGAGGTCTTTTATATTTATTATAGCAGGAGCGAAGACCAAGCATGACCGTTGGAAGTAGTTGATCCATGATGTGCCTGAATTCATCAAAATAGTAATAAATAGTCTCCTTGCATATCGATCAATTAGCATGTTGAATGAATTTTTAAGACGGAGTGTCTTTCAGAATCGCCATCGACGCCTTTTGTATAGTCTCAATATCGGCATAACGCTTTCCTTTCAGGGCTAAATGTAGTTGTCCAAAGAGGTAGAAGTTGCAAGGTGCCAAATCAGGAGAATAAGGTGACGGTTAAAGTGTGATTTTTGGTCAAAAAATGAGTGATAAGTGTCGAACGATGAGCCGCCGCATTTATGTATGTGAAACAAAGCGAGCACAAACCTTCCTGAGTCCTAATTTTTCGGTCGTAATGCGATGAAGTGAATCTTTTGATATGTTCAATTCCATTGCCATGTATGGCAACATTGATTTTGGTTTATTTTTTTTTTTTATAAATTCACGCACAATTTCATTGTTACTTGGTGTAATCACGAATGTTTTCTGACCGAAATGAGCGTCGTCCTTGATGTCCTCACGACTTTCTTTGAATCGTTTAAACCACTTATGGACTCCGGAACGGGGTAAACAATTGTCACCATACACTTGTTTCTTTAATTCAAAAGTTATAAAAGCAATAACTCGGCTTCTAATTGTCGGTTGGTCATGAAATATTGACAGAACGTCAGTGAAGGATGTATGTACCTTTACAACTCGTACTCCCGTCAAAAGATAGCGTCACTATAATTAGAGATTTTGAAAAAGTTTCGTTTACTTTGCGAAAGACCTTGAACTATATTATTAACTCTTCAGAAAAATCAGAAAAAATATCAATAAAAATGTTATTTAATCAAATATTTTGAATGATTTTAGTTGCCACTGTAATTAATATTGTAATAGAGCAAAAATTCCTTGAATGATTTTTCTTTCCGCCAAGAACATTTTTAAAAATAATCAAATATAATTTTCAAATAAATCAATCGACTAATTATAACAAATAAATAAATTTATTAAATCAATAAATAACTTTATATGTAATATGAAGGTTGAATTGGTAGTTTGATAATGAAACTGAGTACATACTTGGCTTACTTAGAACAGATTTGTTTCATTGTGATGTGATATGTATTGATCTATCTGATCCCCTCAATTTGATTGATTTAATGTAGTGAAGTAAAGTGATTATAATAAAACATTTAATTTTGAGTTAATTTTAAAAGTAGAAAGAATTAAATTACAGCCATGCAATTTCAGATTAGCCTCAATGGACTTTTTTTTAGTAGTAATGGATGATATGGACATTTTAAATTTGCTACCCATGGTGTGGCACGAGCCATATACAATTCTATGCATTTTGTATGGAAGTTTCACAATTTTTAGCTGGTAGAGTCACTATTTCTGTTAAAGTAGTGATTGGCTAAAAGTTCAAACCTTAATCCGAGCGGAAATTTTGGGGCCATTGGAGAAGAAAATCTATTATAATAGAAAGCTCACTATGAAAGATTTACTTTGTGTTAGAATGCAGCATAAATGGATAAATATTCCCCCAGGACCCATGTTCACAAATAAATAAAAATAATATAATAAAAAGCAAGGTCTTTTGGACCAAAATATAAGAATTTTTACCATGTTCAACAAAAGTGAATGATAGGAGCTCTATATTCTTTTTCTTTATTTCTAATCTCACATGTTTTAATTTTCGCTAAAATGATCTTTTACTCGACGATCATTTACTCATTTCGCTTCACACTCTTCGCTCTATACAAAATTTTAATAACCAATTCCAACTTTTCCAGTAGTTCAATCCGCACCAAAATTCCCAAATTCTCCAGTTTATGCTAGAGTTTCCCTGAAAATTTCATCAAAATCGATTTATCAATATTCCTTATAAATAGTAGTAGTGTCCTAACCCCTGACCATTGTATCCTTTAGTTGTGTGCAACCAAGGGTTAAACACAATGACATTAAGACAAAACTGATAAAGTAAATTATAAATAATTATTTGGTAAAAAAATCGATAGCAAAAGGAATCTCAAGATCTAGAAGCAGATCAAAGAATTTGAACTTTTTTTTTTTTTTATTATTTAATCTCCTATTTAAATAAATAGTACTAACAATAAGGTTACAATTCTTAAAAACTAATACACATGTGTCCATCCTATAATGAAGAGGAAGGCGTTCACTTGGCACTACGAGCCTCTAATTAATCAAAAGGGCAGCACGATTGTTACTGATCAGTCGAGATGAGTTCCTTGTATGGACAAGGACTCTGGCTGGAGGATTAACATGGTACTTTTAGGTCTTTGTGAATGTCTTGATTCCTGAACTTGAACTTGACATTCAAAAGATTGTCAAATTGATGATTATTTGTTAGCCACTAGTGATGGCAATCTTATGGCTTATAATGAAATCATTAGAATTGCTTTTAGTTGTTCAGTTCAACTCATGATATGATATTGATTTTGGTAATCTGCTGATCGTGTCTTTCACCATGAAATGTCTGAGAATGTTGGAATGCAATAACAAAATCCAAAGTTGTTTTATAGGGCATATACATATGTATATTATAGAATAGATATATATTATAATTATTATTATTTCTATTATTGTTGATAATGAAATTCTTTATTTTGTAGGCGTTCACATGTCTATCGATGTTTGTTGATTGACAATTAGCTTCCCCAACAAATATAAGGCCAACATTGCTTAATAAATAAATTACAATGAATGATATTTGCCTTTATACAATATTACTATTGTATTTATTAAAAACAACACATATATCATAGATCAAAAGACAACAACAATTTTTATATTATTTTTATATTGTAAATAAATAAATAATACAAGAAAAACAATATTGGAAAAACCTGTTCTTATATAGCAAAGTTTATGTACTCATTTATGTAATTTTGAAATTGCTTAAACAACAAGTGTTGGTTGATATTTATTGTACTTGTTATTGTTGTTGTTGTTGTAGATATACACCCCTTAAAACAATAATTTACATATATTAAATAAATAAAAATTGTATCGCAATATGTGACGAATTGAAACTGAATTTTATTCAATGGCATTTCAATCTAATATGCATGTAAATATTTATGCCAATCATTGTATTCATTCAATTTAATAATTTTTATCACCTCGAAGCAACAAAACATACAACAAACATTCACACATATACATATACATATAATTGATCAATCAATCAATCAATCAATCAATTTCACAATCTAAACCAATCCAATGCAATCACCAAACAAAAATCAATATTCAAAAATGTAATTTTAAGATAATTTTTAACAATTCTAATGGAGTTTTTAAAACCTATGGTATGTTGATGTGGATGTTGTTAAATGGATAAAATGTCAAAAGTCATTGGAACATACAATTTTTTTGAACTATGCATGCAGGTGTGCTTTTTAGGATACAATACATCAATTAATAATAAATACAGTGAAACTTATGTACAAATGAAATAAATTTTATTTAATAAAAATTAGTAAATAACAAGTAGAGGCCTTGCTGATATACAATATTATTCAGCTAATAAAAATAATGCGCCACTCTCTTCATCAATCAAGAAGAACTTAGACTGGGATGCCTGGTGGTGACTAAATAATCAGTAAACAAAATTAAATTGTAATATAATACAAAAAATTCATTATATTTTCTTATACATTTGTGCTGCAAGTTCATTACTTTCTACGAGAGATAAAGTCCTTTACTACTTAGATTTAGAGATTCACACACACACACACACATTAGTTGGTATGTACGAGTACGTTACTTCTCATCTCCAGAAAGGTTCTGTCAATTGATAAAGAAATTCATCCAAATAAAAGTAACACCTTATTAGCATCCACAAATTCTTTTCCGCCATCCAATTCTTCGTTATCGAAATACTTGGGTTAAATTGAACTCTATGACTTTCCAGAACACTGTTGAGACTACATATGTATCTTCATCGGACAGATTGTCCCTGGGTCAATAGCAACAATGATGTAGCCTTTAACTAATGCATCAATGTTTGAAACAAACAAATCGGATAATGAAAGAAAGTCCTCTTCATCCCAAAGCGTAGTCATCTTTCGAAAATCCTGCTTTTCTAAAAAGGTTTGCAATTGTTTCTGGTTTTTGCTTTATGTTGCTTGGTCTTGGCTTGGTTGGAATAACGAAGTCATATTGAGAAATCTAGAGATTTTATTACTTTAATGTATCGTGGATCATATTGCTTGCTACCAGGTCAGTTATTCTCTCTTTGCTCTATTTTCCACGAAAGCATTTCTTATTTTTAAATGCCAGTGTTTTATTTAGTAAATATTTCAAAAACAAATTAGTCTCAATGGGATTTAAAACGTCTCATTTTGATTATATTTTTGTATCAATCTCGTCAAAACATTATATGTTGACATCAGCATTTTCCAATTTATCCAACCATTCTGTAAGCTCTTCAAACGCATCTTGTCCCAATGGTTCAAATATGGAAAGATTTCTAACATATGCGGCGCTAATCCATTTCATTATGTATTGCTTTATCAATATCCTCATAAGTATCTACATTGTTTACACTTATTACTGCCTTGTTTTTAAAATATTTAATAAGGTGCGTGGGTGACTTCCAAACTGCTTAGTAATATGCTTTCTTCTTGTTAGTCCTTGAGAAATGCTACTTCGCAGCGACATTTGCAGAGACTTGAACTAATAATGTGTCTTGATTAAACTGATACATATTTCAAAACATGTAAAGTCATTTCATATGAGTACAAGATTTTTTCCATAAACATTTTAATTGATTGTTTTGATTGTAGGCCGATTGAACCAAACCACGCAGACAATTAAAATTGAAGAGGCTACATAGGAATGCAGCTGAAGGCTCAAATGTAACAATAATCTTAGAATTAGGAGTAAAATTGTTGCCATGGCAAAGCCCTCTCTCTGTATCACAGTCTCATTAGTCTCTCTCTCTCTGTTAGCCAGTAACATTTCTAAGGACATATTAAGTGATTTTTTTGTTTTATTGTAGGACGATTGAACCAAATGACGCAGACAATTAAAATTGAAGAAGCAGCTGAAGGCTCAAATGTAACAATAATCTTAGAATTGGAATTAAAATTATTGTCATGGCAAAGCCCTCTCTGTATCACAGTCTCATTAGTCTTTCTCTGTTAGCCAGTAAGATTTCTGAGCACATTTGAAGTGATTTTTTTAGTTTGTCCTATGACGTTTAAAGTTAAGTTAGAAGGAGTCTCAAGTGTATTAAGAATCTTATGATTTGTTGTTGTTACAACTGTCCATATTGTTGTTGTTGATATTTTTAGTAATGATAGAACAAGAACTGCTAACAAATTATGCTTCATCGCCATGGCTAAGCCTAAGCCCAAGTCTCTGTATTTCTCTCTCTCTCCGAGCATCCATATATTACTCGACTGTTTCCATTGTCCTTTTGAATCGAGTGAATGTGTATTCTACTAGATATTTATATCTAGTTTTCGAAATTTTTTAATCTTTGAGATATTTTTAGATCAATAATGTGACAACAACATTCTGTTTTACTGGGTTTCACTATGTCAAGTATTGTATTTTTGTTTTTATATAAATTAGTATTTACTTCATATGCCATGACATGAAAGTCCTGTAATCATTATCATTTAATACTACTATAATCTCATATTTCATTAAGTAAAATGTCCTTTTTCTTATTAAGCAATATTTTATAAGTATTAATTAGACAACAAGAAAACAAGAAAGGAAAAGAAAGACAACTTTGGATTGAATTTCCTTTGAATAAAAGAAGAAATGCTACTTATAAATATAATGAATTTAGTTGGAAAAATCAATTGCGTTTTAGTATTTCATACTAAATACAATACAACAAATATTGTACACAAGGCAACTAGAATACAAAAAAGAAATGTAAATGGGCTTATTTATAAGTACCCACCTACATGAATATATAGTTTTATTGTTCTAGTTGTTATACTCTTCAGACAGTGAATAGTATGTATTATAAGTTTGTCATGAGGTTTGTAACAGACAGAAGGAGACATCGGAGACCACATATGTTTTTGGGCTAAGAAATGAGATTTTGCAATAACTTTTCTTTTTAACAAGACGCAGAACATTTGTCGGTACCAGCCGAATCGGATTACTATACAAAACCACCGTTAAAATTCAGGTTTTTATTAGAAAAACTTTTTTGTTTTTAAGACTATTGAACTGAAATTTGGTCACTATAAGTTTCCAAAACTAGGTGCTAGGCATTTATCGGAATGAGCCATATCAGACTACTAGGTGGCGTACCTCCCATACAAACCCCCATTAAAATTCATATTCTTTTTAGAAAAACTTTTGTGTTTTAAGCACTAATGAACTGAAATTTGGACACTATAAGTTTCTGTTTACTGTTCACCAACCAGACCCTAGATGTACTGCATCATATAGCTCTCATACAAACCAAGATTCAAATTTATGTTCCTATTAGAAAAACTTTTTTGTTGTATGTGGTATCGAACTGAAATTTGGATAGTATAAGTGCCTGACCTATACTCACCAACTATGTTAATTTCAAGACCCTAGGATTACTGGATCCTATAGCTCCCATACAAATATTTCCATTTCAGTGTTGAAATGCTGTATGTGTATTGAATCTATTCTATATTTCTGAATGCTTAGTCACAGGATCGTAGGAAAAAACGTGTTCTAGTGGTGCGTGAAAAGTATATCATCTTCGGCATAGGCGAAGTTTAACCTTCTAGTTTTTATATTGTTTTTTTTCTATGGTGGCGTCTTGAAATGCATTTGCAAATATGAACAAATACTTTTAGCATAAAATAAAAAGGAAACAACCATCAATGGAATGAATGTTTTGGAAAGTGCAACCAATTTTGCAAGAGGGCAAAGGCAGAGTATTTCGATTTGTTTTCCCTGACTTGTGTTTGGCGTCATTTGTTTCCATGGTAACAAAATAAGTAAATTTATTTATTCATTCTTTCTGAAAGTCATTTTTATAAAGAAAATATAATCCCATTGCAAAATGCTAACAAGTTTTTATATGAAATATAAGAGGAAAAGAATTATGAAAGAAATGATTATGATTACAAAAATAATTAAATTACAAATGTTCATTTTGCTTTGAAACTTTTTCGTTTTATTTTATTTTATTTTATTTTTATTTTTTAACTTCCAATGTTTTCGTTTTGTCTTAAATCAAAAATACATAATCAGAAATCAATTCAACATATTAAATTTGTTGGTTTTTGAAAGGTTTTTAACCTCTTCTCACTCTCACTCTCTCTTTCTCTCTCTTTTTTTCTTTGTTGTTTCCAACAGAGAGCATTACAAGACTTTAAATTTAACAACAAAAGTTCAATTTTATTAGCAAACAATAAAATAGTTTGTTTGGGAAGTTTAAGAGTTGAAATTCACAAAGAAATTAGAATTGAACTTCTTCATTTGTTTGAATTGAGTGTCCTCCAAATGGATGCATTTTCCCAATTAGATCCAAATTTGTAGGCGTATTATACAGATATGATGTATAAAGATAATTTCAAGACTATCTGCAATAACTGATTCAATCTACATATTTACATATGTGCTATCAATTGTAAAGGAGATGGAAAAGTGCAATCCTTGATTTTCCAAGGCAATTGTGTGTCAGTGGCTTGAACTTGCATAGGTTTTGTCGAAAAAATCGTCATTGAAAGTTATAAAGTAGTCTGGAAGGAAGATTTTTTTTGGTGGGGGTGGTGGTAATGAGGAGATGAACACTTTGATAACAGCAATAATATGACGCCAAAACACAAAATATTCATTTATTTTATAAACAAAAATGAGTTCTTATATGTTTATACTAGTTAATATCTTTAATTTCTGATCGATTATCAGTGAGTCAGTGAGTGCGTCTTAAACATTTAACAGTTTATGCTGATGACAGAAATGCGTGAAAATCCCAACATTGCTCGGCAAAGAAACAGATAGGAGAATGCATTTTTTATTAGAGAGCCAGTCCTTTGCATTATTGACTCTGAATTAACTTAAGAAAGAAGAAGAAGACAGAAATGCTTGAAAATCCCAACATTGCACGGCAAAGAAACAGATAGGAGAATGCATTTTTTATTAGAGAGCCAGTCCTTTGCATTATTGACTCTGAATTAACTTAAGAAAGAAGAAGAAGAAGAAGACAGAAATGCGTGAAAATCCCAACATTGCTCGGCAAAGAAACAGATAGGAGAATGCATTTTTTTTTATTAGAGATCCAGTTCTTTACATTATTGACTCTGCATTAATTTAAGAAGGTCGACAAAAGTATATTGATCATTTTTATTTTATGAAAAAAATCTCCACAACTTACTTTTGTCAATTACACAACAATTTCTGGCCATAAGGTTCTTCGTTCTTTTGTTAAAGCAATCAACATGAGTACAAATTTTTGTAATATGTATGTATCATATTCACATCTAAAATTGCCTCACTTAACACTTGAGCAAATTGACACAGAAGACTCATGTCAATTGCAAACATTAGTGACTCACTAGTTCAAAGATTCTTTGAGAAAAACAAGTATCGGTGTTTTAGAAGCATTTGAATGAGACCCAGAAGAGATTCTAATTTAAACTTTTGCGTCATGTTCATTTGGAACTCTTTTAGATACCGATGAGTTAACATATAACACGACTTTGGCAGACTTGATTGAGGTTAGATTCTAATGGGTCACAATGTATAGTAGATTTACCATACAGTTTCTCTAAATAATAGACCTTAAAATAACAGTTGCAATAAGTGAAAGATTTATTCTTTGTGTGGAAACCCTTAACTATGTAACTGCTTACCGTAATTTCTTTCTAGTCAACTCAATAAATTTAAACAATTGTTCAGCGAGGCAAATATAAATAGTACATCAAACCTAGAGTTTTTTTTTGTCCAAATGGACAAGTTCACTTAGGAACTGTACTTATGACCCTGGTTCAGACAGTTGTTAGCTTCAGTGTTTGCTTTCGATAGCCATGGGTCTGGTTTCTTATATACTAAATACATCTACAGAGTCCCCTTACCTTATGATAAGGAAGCAAGGCGAGGCTGAAATTGTTTACTTACTTATATTCTATTAAATAAAATATGTAATTACATATTGCAGTATTAATAAATCGAATATATCAAATCAATGATTTCATATTAGAGAAGTTTCTATTTTAAGTTGCTTATTATTCTATTATTATTGAATTAGTAAGTATTATTTTTCCTTTTGGTTTACTTTCAATGTCATTCAATCGTTCATTCATTCATTCGATTGATACATTCAATCATTTCATTCATTGATACATTCAATCATTTCATTTATTCATTTATTGAGAAACATTGATTGGAATTGCTTTGCTAGCTTAATGTCAACCATAATTGTATTGAACAACAACAACAACAACAAAATTAATTAATAGATACTTTTTTTTGTTTGGTTTTTATTTTATTTTATTTTGTTTTATTTTGTATCTTTCGTCCAACACAAAAAAAAAATATTCATTCAATATAACAAACCAAAAAAGGCAAACATTTAATAAAACCCAAAAAGCTACAGCAACAATAACAACAACAACAACAACAACACCAACACCAACAGTTCAAATTACTTTACTTACCATTGATGAGGGATGACTCTTGGCCTAGTTCATCCAGTAATAGAATAGTCCAAATGTCCAAAACTAATGTGTTTCATCGATTGCAATTCATTACAATTAAAACAATTTCATCTCAGGCTTTTCTTTTCTTTTTTTTTTTTTTTTTTTTGTACTATTTTGTATATAAGAAATGTTTGTGTGGGTTGTTTGTTGTATGTATGTATGTAAGTAAACAATAGCAAATTATTTAAGTTGATTCATCCATCCATCAATCCATCATCATTCAGTTGAATTGAATTGAATTCAATTCAAAAATTATTAAGTACAATTTAAACATTGAATTAATATCAAAAAAAAATGCTTATTAAATTTCCTTGCTTTCTCTCTAGCTTTCATAAACTCCTTTATAATATTCATTGAAATTGTATATACAATAATATTTTGTAACAGTTTGTTTTTGTCATTCATATTATTGGACTCTTTTTTTTTTCTGCTTGTTTGCCTGACATTTTTACCCAAAACCATTGAAGAAACCAAACCATTGAAACATTTGTTCAAAAGGAAAGACACACTTTCGTTTCATGGCCTTTATTGTCTGTCAACAGTATGTTCAACTACTTGTTACCATAATAATAAAGAAAAATATGGTCAATAATAACTAAAGCACGCAGTAAAACAGACTTTGATCATCTATCTCATCATAATACGTTTCACATATCATAAGATGGATGAATGGATGAAGCCATTGAAAACAGATAATTTCCATTGCAAAACATAAGGCATATGGAAACATAATTAAAATTAAATTAATATAAAACTGGATGCGTTTGGCAGTATTCATTCGGATCATGACAGTTTCGAAAAGAATTTCATGTACAAAATTTTAGTTTAAGAAATACATGAAATGAATCAATTTTACTGTCTCTTGTTTCACTTTGGATGAATATGTAAATTTAAAAAAATCGGCCACGGAGAGTCCCGTACCCTAGTGGCTCAATTTGGATGATACCAACATATGTAAAGGGCTTATATCAAAAACTTATAGTGTCTAAATTTCAGTGCAGTTGTGCATATAACACAAAAGTTTTTCTAATAACATGAATTTTAATGGTGGGTTTTGTATGTGATCCGATTTGTCTGATTCCAACAGATGCATAGCGCATATATCAAATTTTTATTGTGTCTAAATTTCAGTTTAATTCTGCAGATAAGAATTAACTTTTTCTAATCAGAACCTGAATTTGAATGGTGGGTTTGTATGGGAGGTACCATCCCTAGTAATTCGATCGAACTGAAATTTTGACAATACAAGTTTCTTATGTAAAGCCATCAACCATCGAAATTTCAAGATCGTAGGATTACTGGATCATATAGCTGCCATACAAAACAAAATGTTTCTTGTATGGGGACCGCTTTAAGTTTTTGAAAATATTTTAGTTTTAATATTTGTTGCTGATGCACGGACAGAACTACATATTCTGTGAAAATTTCAACACTCTACCTATTGCGGTTCATGAGATATGACTCGAGGACCGAGGACGGACAACGAAGTCTCTGCAATAGGATTCATTTTGGTACCCTTTGGGTCCGGAACCCAAAAAAAAAATTCTAAATTTCCTGTCTCATATTTCAAAGCCTCCTGGCGATTGTCTATTGTAGTAACGTTACTCAAGGACCAATGAAATGTCTTATTTCTATGCTATTTTTATAATAAAAAGGATACGCGCTAGACTTTTCTCTGCCTCTGGTTACAAAGTACTTACTACATGCATGTGTTTGTTTAGGGTTCCAATTGCTTGAGATTAGAACCTACCTCAGTCCTGAGATTGTTGTCAGTGTTCTTAGTTTCGAGTTAGTTTTAGTCCCCGAAAAGAAGTTTTGTTTGCCTGAGATTTGGGTGTTTTGTCGTAAATCAAAGCTTGATCTATTGGTATATTTCCTTTTTGTTTTTGTTGTTTCTTGTTTACCTTAGCCTCCTAAAAAGTTTCATTAACATCCAACACTATAAATACAAGAGTATTTGTTATATATAAAGAAAACGAGTTTTTCTACTTTATTCAAATGATGTATGCATTTTTGTAAAGTTAGTTTGCATGCCTAACATTTAATATAAAAAATGTGGAAATGATTATCATACCTATGCTATGCATTGTTTCCACCATGGAATATACAATACTATCATTCAACACAAATCAGATTTCCATACATCTTCTATAAACGTAATTGTGTAGAATTTTACGACAAAAGTTATAATAGCAAATCTTTATTCTGCTGCTCTTTGTAAAGAAACATAAAACTCTAGAACCTAGCAGAAACTTCTGTTGTAACTTGATTCATTTGTTTCAATTGTAGTTGGTTGTTTTGTATTTCAAAATATGATACAAGGCACCAAATCAAATGAGACTGAGATTGTCTGTCTGTCTGTCTGTTTGTCTGCCACTCTAAAAAGAAATCTTTCGCTAGCTTGCATATTTTACAATTTACTTGTTAAGTACTAGTACATAGTATAATACTTTGTGTGACATTTTAGTTGAATTTTGTTTAAAGTTTCTGAGGCATGCAGGCGAACACGTCCGAAAATTATTACAAAAATGAAATTACACAAAAAAAAAAAAAAAAAAAAACCAGTCGAAATAATAAAAATTAATAAGGGAAAGCAAAAACTTTAACTCCTTGTTCTCAGATGTGTTATGTACTTTTAAAAGGAGTGTAATGTTTTGTTAAGGGCTACCAATATATAACAATCTATAACCAAAATTCATACGAGTAGATCAAATATAAAAAGCAGCTGCCTAAATTGAGTAACTATTTCCTATTCTCCCCAATTCGTAAACTATTCTTTGCTCTGCTCTCTCTCTCTCACCTCTTACCTCTTAGTACATGTTGTAAAACTTTCAATCCAACAAACAATGAAGCGTCTTGTCTGTCCCTCCATCGTTCATCATAGCCTGTTGTCTGTCAGGCATCGTTGCTTCAATGCAGATATGTTTACATGAAAATATAACAAAATAATAAAAAAAAAAAACAAATAATAATAATAATAAAAATTTATTGTCATGGCAACTCAGTTGCAAGGTAGAATGCACATTTGATGTTGATAAGAAAGAGAAATGTAAACCTGCAACGCCATTTTCAAATTTTGCGTATAAAATTGTAGAGGAAAAAGTGTTTAGCGTTTCATTTCATTTCTTAGTTGCAATAAATACTCTACTTGTGGAGAAAATATAAACATTTATTGTGTTAAAAATCCCAATACAAAACTAAACTATGATTTACAATATACTAGTAGTTCCTTCTTGAAGTTATGTACAAAATTCTATATTCCTTCAGACCAAAGTTTGTAGGGAAATAGTTTATATGTGATCCGGAATGAATTTGCAGAAGAAGAATTAAAGTAATGACAGTAAAGGAAACAAGGGCGGGGGCCTATTGTGTCATACCCCTTAATTGCAGATCTTCCGATATCCTGGTATTCATTAAGAATGCCAGACACTTCTTTGGAGACAAATCTGCAATTTCATTGGGTTCCATATAAAGGCCACCCAAGTAACAGATTCTAGTCCAGACTAGGCCATCCATCACAGGTGCACAGCAAGTGCTTAGCTGTTTCCTCTTCTTCATAACAAAGTCTACACTGATCAATTTGACTGATCCTCATGTTGGACAGATGTTTTATTACTCTGTAATGTCCCGTCAGTAAGCCAGAGACAATGTGAATATCTTTCCATGTCAGTCTCAGTAGTTCTTGTGTTTTCTTGTGGCATTAAGATTTTCACTGCTCTGATGGACTCAGTGTCTAACCAACAGCTGTGCGATTTATCATGTAGCCATTGTTTAAATTTTAGCTTTGTGGATTTCCAAGGCAACCCGCAGAATGACTCTGGTCCAATGAGGACATTGGCCATTGGAGGCCTCTTCGTTCCCAAGAAACCCACTATGTCCGAGAATCCAGTTTAGATTCACAAAGTTATTTGATGCTAGTCTCAAACCAATCTCGATTTAAACTCGAAAGCTGTCATAAATAAATAATAAATAGAACAATTTATCCCGGGATCATTGGTGGTGATTGGATCATTTGTATTTTTATGAAATTCATCTGAAATCATATATGTAAATAAATCTCGAAATTTGGATCTATTATGTAGTATAAAATCTATGGGGTCTCTTTTTTGGGGATCCGGGCCGAAAGGGTACCGACGGAACCCTATTGTAGAGACTTCGTTGTCCGTCCTCGGGTCATATCTCATCAACCGTAATAGCTAGAGAGTTGAAATTTTCACAAAACGTGTAATTTTATCCGGGCATCAGCAACAAATACTAAAACTAAAATATTTTTAAAAATTTAAAGGGGTTCCCATACAAGCAACATTTTGTTTTGTATGGGAGCTATACGATCCAGTAGCCTCACGATCATAAAACTTGCTTGGTTGGTGGCTGTGAATTAGAAACTTATAGTGTTAAAATTTCAGTTTGATCGGACCACTAGGAAGGATACCTCCCAAAGAAAATATCATTAAAATTCAAGTACATTTTTTTTTTTGGACTATTGAACTGAAATTTAACCACTATAAGTTTCTAACATAGGCGCTATACATCTGTTGAAATCAGACAAATTGGTCAACTAGGACGAGTATCTCCCATGCAAACCCAAAATTAAAATTCAGGTTCTTATGTAGAAAAACTTTTTTTCTAGCAAATTATTTTAATTTTGTATTTATACAATTCACATTCTAATGAAGGGTATTTTCAAAGAGATCATTCAAATCATGAGAGATATTATAGTGAGAGGGTGAGAGGGAAGGAAGAGAGGAGAGAGTCTATGAAAATGTGTAGTACTGTACTCACCGGTGGTAACAGTTCAACTTCACTTAAACACAATAATACTAATAATAATAATAGAGTTTGCTATATTTTCATTTGATGACTTTGCAACACGCAAATGCATTTGTTTTTTTTTTTTTTCTTTTTCTTTTTTGTTATTTGTTTGTTTCTTTTTGTGTTGACGAATGGTGGCTTCAAATTCAAATCGTTGAAAAGGTAACAGAGGTAGAAACAGAAGAACTCAAGTCAAGCCAAGCCGTCGTCAGTCATATGTAGGAAGGAAATGCATCTGTGTTATTTATTTCAAACAAAAAAAAAACAAAATATATGTATGCAATAAACTAAAATAAAATAAAAAGAAGATGATACACGTAACAAGGGTAAGCCAGCGGTAGTAATAAACACAACACACAACACACGACTTACACAACACGACTAACAGACACCCCCAATTAAGGGAACAAAACCGACCGGAAATGCAATGTGGCACATTTAAGGCGTCGTGTCGTCGCCACTATTAAATAATTTAATGAGTATTTGTTAGTTAAGTCTGACTTTGGACGAATGGTGGTGGTGACTTTGTCGATCGAATGAGCGATCATTCATTGACTCTTTCTGAAATAATCTATAGGGTTTTTGGAAGTTAAATATTGCGGCGGCGCTGGTAATGTTGGGTGATAATATAAGAAAAGAAAAAAAAAAACCATGTTTCATCGTGAGTCTTTTTATTTATCTTGTTCTTCCTTTTTGATTTGAATAGAAAATAAAGAATTTGTTAAATGGTGCGTGTCCTGTATATTAATTAATCTCAATAACCCTTTGCATCTCCTTCATACTAGAGAGAGAGAGAGACTAGAGAAGCGTATGCGTGCGTGTCTAGCATGACAACAATAAAATAACAATGAAAATGATGAAATTTCACGTCAGTCACGTTGGTTTATCGATACAAATTAAAAATAATATTGTAATAATAATAACAAATTAAAAAAAAAAAAAACAAAAGTATCTCAAAAAAGCCACAACAACAACAAACATCAATAAAAAGAACATGAACGCATAATATGGTAGATACAGGAAAGATAGAAGAAGAATGATGAAAGAAGGAACAATGAAAAAACAAATGAAAAGACATGACACATTTCAAATGCATTTTAAAGAAGAATTGTAATTTCTCTTTCTTGTCCTTTTTTCCCCCTTTTTTAAATAACAAGAGGTAGAAAGTCAGTTAGTTTCTTTACCTGATTTGATTTGATTTGATATGGATTAAGTTGGATTCCGATTACAGCTTTCAAGTTGGCTGCCTGATTTGATTTCACTCTTGGATTTATTGAAAAATGTTCATCATCAGTTGCTTGCTTGCTTGTTTGATATGCAATTATGTTTCCGATTGATGGATGATATGATGGAAGTTTCACTCTCTATCTCTCTCTCTCTCTCTGATATGTAGAGCAAAGTTTGGATCTCTCTGCAGAAAAAGTCTAGGCAGTGGAAGTAGGTGCAACCCTGTTCAATTGAAGTTTCTAATAGCTGGGAAAAAAGTGTAATCTCTGAAAACAAATAAGAAGGCTTCTAGAATGTATTCAAGGGAGCTTGCAGGTGCATCTGACAAGGTGAAAGCAAACCGGGCCTTGGGTACGATGAGTTTCTCAGAAGTGTACCGCAAGGAAACTTGCAGGCGACCTAGCAAGGTGAAAAGAATAACCGGGCCTTGAATACGTTGAGTTTCCCATTTAGAAGTCACTGAAGCTGATTCGCTCTTACTCAAGTTTGAGCACCACAGTTAAGATGATTTTCTCACAGTTAGGATAATTTTTGAGCACCACAGTTAAGTTAATTTTCTTACAGTTAGGATAATTTTAAAAAAGATCAGCAGCTGGACCAGTAAGACTCTGCTTGAGGTAATGAAGTTTCCATATGACAGATAGAGAATTGTTGTTGAGAACCATAGAGTAAACATGTCTTTAAATTGCAGCCATTCAGACGGAACACCATTAAACTTCGGTAAAAAAAAAATAAAACTACTAAATCATCTTTGTCTTCTCTCTTTTATGGCATAATTTTTTTTTATTTTATTATTTCATTTAATTTAGTTTAAGGAGATTTGATTACATCACTTTTTGAAGATTCCCATTTTTCGGCATTTCCATCATTGTTGCAAACATTTCGGACGATATGGTGGCTATTTCTTGTTCGATTTTAAGTTTGTTTAAAGTCTTTGGATTGTTGATGATATATAAAGCATTGACTTGAAGTAGTCACAGAGAAAAAAATCCAGCGATATCTCAAGTCAAGCGAACACGGAGGTCAGTCAAAATCTCCATTTTTTAATATTAAGCGACTGGGGAACTTTTGCTTCAAACAATCGTTTGTAACTGTGTGAGGTGGTGAAACCAAAAATGCTTCATTCCTATTGTCATGAACATTCGTCCTCAAAAAATCAGTTATCATAGCCTGATGATGCTGTTGGTTTAGGGTTGTTGTTGTTGTCTTCAAAATCATATCCCCACAAAACAAATTCCAACACCACTTTTGTGCCATTCAACAATTTGTCGGTTTTCTGTGGTGTAGAATCGACAATTTTGTTTGATTACGTTTCAGTTTATCGTGAAATGCCCATAATCTTTCTTGATGATTGTTTGCAAAAAATTCGTCCTGGGTTTCCTCCATTTGTATGTCATAATTCGCAGTCGTTGAGTTCATTAAAATTTTGTATGGGAATAGACTATGCACCGTACAGGAGTCCAAGGGCCGTCTAATTACGCAGAACGACGTGAAGTTTCATCGGATCGTCTTGGTCAGGAGCACTAGATTACACAAATCTTTTGTGCAAACGCTTTATTGTGTATTGTGAAGCATTTTTCACTTTATTTTTTTCTCTCCACTGTCTTTAGTCGATCTAAGGTTTCTTCTCAAAGTTATAGTCAAGCATAATGAGTCCTTCTAATATGGCTAACCCTGTACTTATTATAGAAAGCGATCCCGTCGCGATATCTTTATTTTCGAGTTGGAATATTGTTCGGGTGGTTAGATATGGTGGTTAAGGTTATGGTAAATCATTAACCGTAACGAAAAATAGTTAGACTGAAACTAAGCAAATAAGAGTGGCACTGCCACGTCTTTTCCAAATCTCTTAAATTGTGTGGTGGTACGCTTTTTCTAGTAAATCTTTTCCATGATTTTTTAAATGAAGACTGTTTTCCTATTTAATACAGTTTTTAGTCTGCTGTCTGCGGTCTGTGGACTCCTAGAGATTCCCGGCATTAATACAATTTTAATGTCAAAAACTGCTGGCTTTGCACTAATTATAGTCTTTTGGCTCATCTCGCGATATTTTGATAACCCGTAAAAAATAAGTTGGTGTAGTTTGAATCGTAAAACTGAATTTTTCAACTTAAAATTCAACATTTTCCAAAAGCTTACTGCGTCCAATCAAGTTTTAATTATTCGGTTTTTAAAGTTATGCAATACATATGTTTTAGTTGAACCTAAAGGGCAATTTTTCGATTATAAATTTTATTAACAATATTAAAACCCGAAGGAAAACAAAAGATAAAGAAACATTCAATTGAAAAACAAAAATCATGTACATTGAATTTACAAAATTAAAAGCAAAACAATAAGCTATAAAGAAAACAGAAAACATAAAACACCTGAGGAAAAACATGTTTTCCAAATTTGGTAAATAATAATGGCCAATAATGGACAAATAAATGATTAAAGGAAATTTCATTTTCAAAGATATGCGAGTATTTGTAAAATATAATTGAATTAAATGTGAGTGAATCACTTATTGAATAAAATATTTTATAGATATGTGTATGTACGGCGAAATACTTTTAATTTTTCATATGAAATAAGTTGCATTACTTTTGGATATGTGTTGGATAAGTAGATACAAAATAAAAAAAAAAAAAAATAATGGAGAAACATAAAAGTATCTAGATACATAGAAACAAATAAATATCATTGACATGAATCATCGGCATCGACCGCAGTTAACAACACAACACAACACAACACAAATAATAATGACAATAGTAACATATTAAAAGACCAAAAACAGTAGCCCAACCGTCACCGCTAGACTTACAAAGTATAAACGTTTATTCAAGATAAATATAATAGATACTCGTATGTACTTTATTACATATTGCTTACATACTTTTATACCCATGTATGTATGTATGTTTGTATGTATCTATGTAGTATGTACATAGTAAAATTATTGTATTGTACAAGAGGAGACAATAAGAGTTAAAAGTTATAAGCATTTGTATCTTACAAATTCAGATAAATCTTATAAAAAAAAGTCGGTTAGGTGGGTAGGCGCTTGATTAGTCATTGAGTATAGATTAAAACTGAGTTTCTCTACTCATTCATTCTCACATATACAATATGTTATTACATGCAATATTTCACATTTTCCTATGGACAAATACCCCATATTCTTAGTAAAACATATGAATGAAAGATACAATATTAGAAATCAAGTCAGCCCTGAAATTCTAATTTTAACATTTAGACAAAACCATATCACTGACTCAAGTTTGTACATATATTTAGATCAGAAGTACATAACTCTTTGCTAAGGACCTTCTTAGTCTGTGTTCTTTATTTCAAATCAGTATTAGAATTTTATTTTCTTGAAGTGAAATTTCTTTATCCAATCAAAAAAAAAAAAAAAAAAAGAAATATGAAAATTAAATGTGACGTAAATCACTATTTTACTATGTTATTATTATATTGAAGCTATTTAGGCAAATACAATTGAAATGTCTCCGTGGTTTAGTGCTTAGAGAGTAGGACTTGCAAACCGAAGACTAGGCCTTCCTAGTCTATGTTTTTTATTTCAAATCAGTTTTAGAATTTTATTTTATTTTTCAATTCAAAGAACAAGTGATTGTTACTAGTACATTTCATTGATTTGTTATTTTACCAAACGTTGGTTGAGTATTTAAGCCCATTTGACTCTAGATAATGCAATATCACCACTTCGAGTGGTCTGATTTCCTCCCTGAATGACACATTCACTCATTGTGAACTTACATTTTTATATTCTCCAAAAGGATTGGTATTGCCAACAAAAAACAAAAAAAAAATTAATTGAGATGCTTACTGAGTGGAAGTCAGTTTGGAAGTTTCTTCTGCACTCAGACTGACAAATTGTTGTCTTCTTCTTTCTTTTCGTTGTGCGTAAACACAAATCAGCTGATGTTGACTTCAGTTAATACTGATTAATGTTTAAAGGAGATGTTGTTTGTTTTACATCACCTTTTTTTGTAATTGCATGGTGGGATAAGTAAGCGGAAAATATTGCTTTGGGAGGATTTGAACCCGCGTTGAACGCACTACACCTGAAATCTAATTTTCGTCGCTTAACTCATGCTATGTGTTATTAGAACATACAATACAAACTTTTTTATATAATCTAGTATGTTATATTAGTTATGAAATGTCATGTTATGTATTGAGACGAGTCCGAACAAACAAATTATATAACGTTTTGTTAACATAGCAGAAATGAAAAAGGAAGTTACAAGAACAATTATTCAAAATCATGTATTTGCCACAAATTTATGTACAATATATCGTAATCAAAACAAACATTAGCTGTTTTCCAGTAAGCGAAACAACAATATGAAAGCAACTACTTCAGCACTGTGAAAAGGGCATTTAAAACTGATGACCTGATTTTAAAGTGACAAAAGTACATACACAGACTTTATGTATATACTGAATTTTTTTTTTAAAGTTCTCTTTACTAAATAAAGGAAATAATCGTACTTGTATGAATGTTATTGTAGTTGAATATAAATAAAATTTAGTAACGAAAACCTCCATAAAACGTACTCGTATAAAGATAAAGGTAAAATAAGAAAGATGGTAAATAAGGAAGAAGAGACTTCAGCATTTCATTTCTCATCGCAGATATTTTGTTTGGTTTTGTCTTTAAGTTTCACTTCAATGAAATTATGAGTTTTGAACAAAACAAGAACGGATAATTTGTGTATGGCGTCTGGTTTCGGTTTTGAAATCTACCTGAGAGATTTACTTAGTATTGGTGTTTGTTGCTTGTGAATTTGAATTGGATCATAAATATAATTCTTAAATTGTGGTTGCTTGTGTTGTTAAGAACTGAGGAAGAGCCTAAGAAAGAGGAAAGAAGAATCTTTAATTTTAATTTTTTTTTGTTTTTTTTTTTTTTTTATTATAATGAAATGACGTAAAGAAACGGTAGCTCATGGTATAATCTGTTAATGATGGTTTGTCTGGTATGTACGAGTATAAGAAGACAAACTCTTTTAATAAATGGGGAAGTCTAGTTGTCATAATATGAAATTGATGTACCAAACTTCTTGCTGAACATATTTTTATTTACTATATACAATACTTACTATCCATTTCAAGCAATCATACAAAAACATGAATTTGAATGATTAGCTTCAAACAACCAACCATATATGGTGGCTACTATATTTGCTATTGGTCAAGTGGTTAACAACGAAAACTGGGTGTATTAGAAATGATGATCTAAAGGGTTTATAAAGCGAATTTGATAATGCCGAGAGAGAGGCTTGTTTCTTAATTCTTTATACAATATTTGATGCATAGTGATTATTATTTCTTTTTCCACTAAGGCAAAATCATTTTCAATTTAAAGAATATCTTGGGGATCCTAAGATTTTGCGTAATACTGGGATTATTATAAATTAGTGTTTTTTTTTTCATTGTTATTTCTTTCCTGTTGTTAACAAAGTTCTATTTTTGTCACATTTGATATTGCCACTGACAATCATCATCATCATTATCAGCAAGTTGGATAACATAGACAGCTTGGAATTCTAATTGAAATTGTGTGAAATGTAAGAGGAAAATTTTCTTTAAATTTATCCAGAATATTGAGTCGACAATGATCTGTGCTTTGGAATCGTTCATGACTGAAGAATTGTACTCCTTTTGTTAATAAATTCATTAATTCAAGGAAGCTGGCATAAGTCTTCTAAGAATGGTTGCCCTACAGACAGAACTCCTGTGATGCAATCAGTGCCTGAATCACAGTAACCCTGACCTAGGTCGGATTCCTGATTCGTGTTTGTTTCATAGCAAATAGCCATAGTTCTCAAGAATTTGACCAACTCTTTGCTTATAAAGATTTTGATTGATACATAAGTTTAAACCGTCTTACTACAACTTCCCTGTTTACATTATTCCGCTTTGCTTTGCTTTACTTTTCTTTGTTGCTCGTGTGTCTTGACTTCAAGAGACTTCTTCCATTTCGTTGTGGTATGCTTTTTAAGCTTTGTGCTTTGACCTAACTTTAATATATTAAATGTACTTCTTGTTGTTGTTGTTGTTGTTCTTCTTCTTCTGGTTATTATGAATACTGTTGTTTTTATTGTAGTGATTTCGTGACTTTGTCACAATTTTTTATGATAATTTTTTTTATGTAAAGAATTTGTTTATGGTTAAAAAAAATAAAAAAAACAGCAACAAAAAAAATTTCAACAACAAAAAAATTACCAAAAAAAAAAACCACAAATATTTTTATTGTGTTTTTTTTTTTATTATTGTAAACGCATGTGCCCGCGTCGCGAATTTATTGCGAAAGAGGCCTTTATTTGTATTTGTTTTTGTTCTTTTTGTAATAAAATATGTTAAAAAAAAAAATAAAAATAAAAATAATAAAGAAAAGCAGGTCGGAAATTCACATGAAATTTTTGTGTTGACCAAAGCGAAAATACAAATAAAATTTATGTGTTACTTTTTTTTTTTTTTTATTAATTATTTTAATTTAATTTTTTTTTTTTAATTCATTCAACATTTTATTGCATTTTTTTTAAAAATTTCTTTAATTATAATTTCGTATAATATATATATATATATATTTTTTAAAAATGTGGATACAATAATCGGTTAGGCAGCACAATTATGGAAAACTCAGAATTTATGTGTTTTGCTGTGGAAAACAAAATCATTTTCTTCTTAGAATTTGTTATATCATCTTAGTTTGTTTTTAGGAATATTCATTTTCCATTCTATTTTCATAACGTTGGAACTGATTTTCCTTATTAGGAAATTAACGTAGATAAATGGCATTTTGATGGTTTTTAAATTAAGTGATTGATTGAAACCAGAAATCCATTATCCTTTAGGCAATCATCATCTTTATTTGTATATATTGAGTCATATAAAAATTCTCTGCGGTGTTGATTGGTTGATTGTGTCAAACGAACACGTGTTTGAAACGTGACATTTCAGGCTACATTTTTTCTGAAGACAGCTGTGTAATTTGTTGCTCGTGTTAAAAGTTATTTGTGAAATTTCTAAAGAAATACGCTATGTGATGCTTTTTTACTATAAAAAAGAGAAAAACGCTGCAAAAACATACCGAAAGATTTGAGCAGTTTACGTTGAGAATTCTGTGAGGGAACGCCGGACCCCGTAGTGGTCGCACTGGTCGGACTGTCACTGTAAAAGTCGATAAAAATTTGCAACTAATAGAGCAAGACAGACACATAAGCTGTCAAGAGATAGCGGAGGCACTAAATATCAACCATATGATAGTTTGGAATCATTTAAAAAGAGCAGGCTACTCAAAGAAGCTCGATGTTTGACTGCCTCAAGTGGCAGAACTCAAAGAAATATAATTGACCGAATAGCCATCAGTAAAGCGCTGCTGAAACGTAATGAAATCGAACGATTTTTGAAGCGAATCATCAGCGAGAATATCCAATGCGATCATGGGCAAAAGCCGGTGACTTTCCACAAACGACTCAAAGCCTGGATTGACGGCAAACAAGGTTATGTTGAGTGTTTGGTGGGATTGAAAGGGAATTGTCTGTTATGAGCTGCTAGAATGAGTCATCATGACAATGCCAGGCCACTCACATCTTTGATGACCCGGAACAAATTGACGGAGCTTGGTTGGGAAGTTTTGATGCATCCATCGTATAGCCCGGACTTTGTACCCTCTGCACTCTGACTACCATTTGTTTTGGTCTCTGAAAACTCTCTTCATAGCAAAAAATTGGCCGACCGAAGAGCTGATGAAAATCATTTGGCCAAGTTTTTCGCTGATAAACCACAAAAGTTCTACACCGATGGAATTATGAAGCTACCCGGAAAATGGCAAAATGTAATAGATAATAATGGCCAAAATGTATTTGATTGAAATTTATTTTGAATAAAGAAAATGTTTGTTCAAAAATGTACCAAAAAACCCCGGAGTCATTTTATATGACCCAATATTTATGAGAGTACAGACTAGCTAAGGAAGAAACTAATAAAAACCCAGAAAAACGAAGGTTAACTTCGGCTATACCAAAGTTTTCATATTCCTCACGCACGCACCCGTAGAATACGTTTTTGCCTACGCTACTGTTGTGATTGAGTATACAGAGTCAGTACATGTGCAGCATTTCAACACTGAGACCGAAATATTTGTATGGGAGCTAGCTATACCATCCAGCAATCTTAGGGACATTGATCAGAAACTTATAGTTTCGAAATTTCAGTTCAATAAAAACGTGAATTAGAATCTAAAAATAATGGTTCGTGCAAAATTTCAGCTCTTTAGCTCAAAAACTGAAGAACTAGTTTGCATACATGCAACTCGTCTCGTCGAGATGATCAAGAATATGGTATATACCTTATGTAAGGAGTGTCCGATGTCTCCTTCTGCCTGTTACAAACTTCATGACAAACTTATAGTAATAAAATTCTCACGTGAAGAGAACAAAAAGTCGTGAAGTGTGAATTGAAGAAGCTTTGGTGAGGCCAAAGTCAATTTCATTAATTGTCTTTCTTTATCTTTTTTTTTTGTTTTTTAAATATTTCTATGTCATTTGTTTTTGTTTGGTTTTTGATGGAAAATGAAAGTCTGTTATTTCATTAGTTTTCTTCATTTAGTTTTGTTTTGTTTTTTTTTTTTTGTAAGTTTTCTCCAAAAAGTCATAAAACGATAAAACAAAAATAAAACAATAATAAAATGTTAAATACTTACGAAGTAAAAGAAGCGAAAAACAGAATGAATAAACAAAAACAAAACTATTTAAATGAATAATTTAGATTAAGTGTGAATTAAATTTAAATAAAACAAAAAAAAAAACAAAAACAACGAAAAAAAAGAAAAAAAAAACAAAAAAAAAAAGAAAAAGGAAAACAGAAAGAAAAAAGAAAGAAAAACCTTTGTGTAAACCATTAAAAAAAGAGATAAGAAGAAAAATGGCGCGCAAAAAGCCAATTTCAAGGCCACAAATGCGAAGCGATGGCTGGCAACGACATAAAACGAAAACCACAATAAAAACAAAAACATAACAAAACAACAAACGAATTTTATTGTTACATTTGAGTTTTGTTATTGTTGTTGTTATTGTTGTTGTTGCTATATTTTGCATGTGTGTGTGTGTGTGTGTGAGCGTTTGTTTGTGTTGTGTAGGTGAAAAAGCTTGAAACAAAAAGGGAGGGGAGGGGATTATGGCCTAAGGTGGCTAGTAACCTGAGTGAGTGTTGAGTGATTGAGCGGCCAGTAGACATCGATTAGTTGAGTTTGAGCAATATTCCGTCAGTTGCTCAGTCAGATGTTAAAAAAAAAAATGCAGCAGCTGATGAGGATGAAAAGGATGTTTATTTTGGACTCATGGGTTATCATTCGTAAAAATAAAGGGTGTTTGTTTTTTAGAGTTACACAACTTTAAATTAAAATAAAACCAAGAAAAATATTTTTAATATCAATTGGAAAATTTTATGACATTCATATTTAAATATGATTTTGGCCGGTGGCGCGTCCAATTTTCACACACTTTTCGCAACATTTTCGAATTTTGATTTCCTGGTGTTCAATTGTCTCTGCTTTATCGGCGTAGGCAAGTGACTTTACATTACCCCAAATAATCCAATGGTGTTAAATCACACGATCTTGGTGGCCAATTAATAGGACCATTACATGAAATTATTCGTTCATCAAAATTTTCTTTGAGTAAATTTCAATTGTTGTAGTGTGTGTGCTGTGTGGCATATGGTTCCGTCCTGTTGGAACCACATGTTAGCAAGATTAATGCCAGCTAAGTGAGGTACGAAAAAAATTCTAATCATGTCTCTGTAACATTCTGGCCATCATCGTTTTTGAAGTCATGTGGACCAATGAATTTGCCTTCCCATAAAATGCACCAAACAGTAATTTTCTGTGGATGTGTGGATTATCTTCACTCCAAATGCGGCAACGTTGCTTATTTATGTACCCATTCAACCAAAAATGATTTGAAGATCAATAACAATTTGTCCTTCAGTCCATTGGCCGAATTGACGGCCCATATGATGGTAGTTTGGCTTTCATTCCTGCACAATTTAAATCTTAAAAGCTCTTTTCGTAAAATTTTCCATACAGTGGATGGACAAAACCCCATTCGCTGAGAACGGTGACGAATTGATTGATTTGGCTCTTCTTCAATGCTTTGCCATTATTATTATTACCATAAAATGGACAAAATGCACGATAAGTTTGACGAACAGAACCATTAATTTGATAAACATTTTTCAACAATTTGCAGAAGTTGCTCTACTGTAATTCTATCCATAATGAAATGCCAAAACCAAATTAAACAAAAAGCGCTATCAGCTCTTAAATCGGTTGTCAAACAAAACAGTGTTGCCAACTCAAAGTTGTGAACCACTAAAACAAAAAAAAAAAAAAAAAAAAAAAACCCTTTATAAAAGTAAAATGAAGATGTGTAAAAAATTATGTGATTACTGCATGACGATTAAGTTATTTAAGAAATCATAAAATATTCCTAAATTTTCTTATTAAAAACTAGGGGGCCAGCCCCCTGCTCGCTTCGCTCACCAACACCATAAGCATTTTATATTTTATGGACACTGAAAAACTTTTTTATATAATAGATGGATATTGAAGTCTTTGCAGAAAGTTTTTTGAATCAAGATGAGATGGAAAGAAATATGTATTGTAGGTGCAAAGAATATTATACCGAGGATCTACTACTTGAACCCTAGCCCATCTATTGGAAACATCATTTTGTCTTATACATAAACAAATCTTCTTTTTCTCTAAGCTCATTTTTCCGAAAATTCAACAAAATTCGAAATAAAAATCTATGCCGCCTGGTGCTTTACTACATACATTTTTCATTTTTCCACAACCATTGACCTGAAAACTTTCAACTTACAGTAGCAAAAACTCACAAATATAGTAAGCCCATAATAATGTTGTACTTGATGTGTAGAAAATAGGCTCAATATATGTACTATACAATACAACTATTGGTCAATAATATTGTAAGTATATTGAACGTTTACTGGCCGCTTAATGCTAAAGTAAAGAATGCCAGCGAAGTAAATGAAGTTTTATTTTTATGTTGATGCGTGCGTGGGTGTACTGCAAAAAAAAAAACAAAAAAAAAAACGGAACAAAGAAAGAGCGAAGGTCAGGTATGTGTGTGTGTGAGAGAGAGAGAGAGGAAGAACTAAAATAAGAGAATCAGTGAGAGAAAGAGTTACTGATTGAGCGTTGCAAAAAATGAGCACCTACAATTTAAAGTTAGGAATTTCAAATTTCATTTGTTGGCTTCTAAAGTTTGAAGAGGGTGGTAGGCGGATGGATGTTGGATGTTGGCTGTTAGCTGTTGGCTTATAAAAGAAGAAAGAAAACTAGAGTGTAGAGTATAAGGCGATGGTGGGAGAAGAAGTTTGGTTACTAATTGTGCCTAAAGTGTTGTCTTGATAGGATGAATTAAATTCATTTCAAGGTGCGCGTTCAAGTGAAACGAATGAATGAACTCAACAAACAAACGAATGGAAAATGAGATATCAACAAAACAAAAACAAAAAATGAGAGAAACAAAGAAAATACAGTTGAGCTTCAATATATTAAATGACAAAAAAAAAAAAAAAAAAAAAGAAATTCGATTTAAAGTAATAAGTATTTTGAATGAATCAATATGAAAACTCCCATGGAATCCGCTACATTATTCTTGGCTGCTGTCTAATGAATATTATATTCTACGTCTACTGTGGAAAAGTCATTGGGTGTCCAACTTAATATGATTGTCAAGAGTAGCATTGGATGTCACATACATTAAGATTCATACTTATCCATGTTTCGTAATCATCTTGGATTAAGTTTCCAGATTATAATTTTGTGTTTTCACAATCGCATGCTATAGAAAAAGACATTTTTAGTTAGATACTTTTTTTTTGCGTTTTGTATTAAGTGTTCGAAAATGTTACTCGCTTTCATGCTTTTATACAAAAAATAATCTTCATAATCTGAGATTTCCATAAGACACTTTGACTTAAGAATGTATGTGGCAAATCTTGTATTCGCGCTAAGCAAGTTCGAGTTATAGAAGACCAAATTTATGGATATTTTACTGTATTTATTGCTGTAGAAAAAAAATTTTTAAAATATATACAAATATATATATATAAAAATATATAAAATGCAATGAGTAGAATTATTATTTATTTTTATTTTTTACATTGACATTAAATGCTGACTGCGTGATGTTTTGCCGTCATCGTCGGCAGCTGTCAGTCAATTGAGTGTGACTTGTGTAAGTTTGTCGCTTAAGTCTTTTGTTTTGTTTCGTGTCATGAGTTTCATTTAAAAAATAAAAGAGAGGGAAGCACACACGCACTCACTCACAAATAAATATATAAATTAAATGAATTTAATTTATTTTTAATTAATTAATCAATGCAATTCACGCATGCGCGAACGTCACGATGCCGCACCTTAAAAATGTTGCATTTGGCATGCATGTAAACGAGAGCCACATCGTAGCAGATCTGAAAAATTTCATTACACTTCTTTCTTCATGTTCAATGAACACGAAAACAATAGTACAAAGAATCAAAGAAAGAAATAAAGACTAACGAGTAAGAGAGAAGTAAAAAACATGATGTGGTTTGGGAAAGGGTAAGACATTCAAATTCTTTAAAAACGCAAAGCAAAAGCATAAAAATTTTTGTGATTTGAGTTAAAAACAATGGGCCTAAATAATTACTCAAGACAATTGGTGACAAGATTTGATTTGGTTATGGTATATGCCATTTCTATACATATACAAGTAGATATAAATGCGAGGGGCTTTTAATAGATTTCTGAATCTATTGTAATGTTAAACCATCATTGATTTTATATTCTCCAACTATCGTATTTCATAGTCAGAAACTGGATTGGCCATGTGATAGATAGTTAAGAGCATAGGCGACCAACTATCAAGAAGGCCTTATCGCATTATCTCACGCCGTCATGAATTGATGGGCGTTGATTAACGCCCTCTAGTTATTATGTCCCGAGGCATTTGTTTTTGGTCTTATTTAGTCTACATAGTATCTCAAAAATGTCAGCAATTCTTTGGTGTAAAATGGATATTTCTTTCATATTGTTGTGAGTGAGATCTATCCTCCGCTATCTGTAGAAAAAGAAATTAAGTAAAACCAAAAAACAAAATCGTTTTAGAAATTCTCTATTTCAATAAATGTTTTGTGAATCTTGATGTCTTATAGAAGCAAATGCGGCATATTTTATAAATGCGAGAATATGCGGCATCAATTTTACAAGAACCACAAGGAAAAGGGGGTGGGGTCACTACATGTGACATAATATGCTCGCATATTCTCGCATTTGTATAAAATATGCCGCACATTTTCTGTGAAAATTTTGGCTCTCTCTCTCTCCATCACAGTTGCCAAGTACAATATTTGGTCATGTTTCTGCAGTTTAGTCAATTTCGTTGTTATTGTTGGCGAACGTGACCATTTCATGAATGATTTGCTTCTATTTTTTTTTTGCAACAGCTGATATTGATTTCAGTTAATATCAAATTATAAACTTTTCGTTAAAATTTTAATAAAAAATATATTGCATGAATCGAAAAGGGAATTGCAAGAAATATTTGCATATATTGCAAATTGTTTTAAATCATATAATTTCCACAAATTTTGCTTTTGAAATTAGCATAACATGCGCGCAACATTTCATTTGTGTATAGCAAAAACAAAGAAACAGCTGATCAATATTCGATTAATTGAAGGAACAAAAAGGCAATTCTATGCCATAAAAAAAAAAACTTGTTAAACGCCCCTTCCATGGTATTATTCTATTTGCATTGCATTTTACTTGTTCTTAAGCAAATTCAACGATCTGATAGTTATTTTATTATAGTTTGTATGTGTCGCACGCATTTGAACTTGAGTGTGGTAAATGTACAGAATTTTAATTAGTAAACAATGTGTTTGATTTTCTTTTTTTTTTTATTATTATTATGTCTTTAGGAATATAATGTAAGAGAAGAACTGAAAACAAAGAGATTGGAATGTGGTTGGTGTGGTGGAGATGGCAGAGCAGGCATTTCAGGGATTACATTGACCCAGTCGAATGTCATTGTAGAAAACAGAGAATCTTTATCCAATATTTTAGTAATAAATAAATCTGATTTATTGATTTCTTAAGTGTATTAAATTGTCCCGATACTTGTTGTAACCTTTGTTTTCCGTCTATTTGTTGTGAAAGAATAGTCTTATCTTGAAGAACTCAATGGTCCGGAAATGCCATTAGTATGAATAATCGTTTTAATTGTTTGAAAAGATATGTCTACAGAAAATATTATAAATAAAAAAGGTTATTCTTAAAGATAAGATTAGATTAAATAAGGGGAATGCCGACAGTTAGTCAACTCATTAGAGCTGCCTCGATTTTGCATATTGTAACAAATCTCAAGATTCTGGCATTCATTAGGAATTTTAATATTTTTTGATGAGATGAGTCTGCATAATAAGTTGGTTAGTCTAGGTAATGGTCTAATAAAGACATGAGTTCATCGGTCCAAAGTGGATTAGAAACTTAGAGTATCGTAATTTAAGTTTCATCGGATTCATATTCTTTTTTTTTTTTGTTTTTTTTTTCACTATTAGACAGAAATTTAGACACAAGAAGTTTTTAATATAGGCGCGGTACATTTGTTGGAATCAGTAAAATCGGATCCCATACAAACCTCAATCTGGTACGAGTCTGACTCGCATTTGGCCGATTTTTCTAATTTGTTTCCTTTAATATGTTTTGTCTTTTTGGATGACGACACTCCCACGAGTTTAAACTCATAGCTCAAAAGACTGGGAAAAGCAGAAAAAGATACAAATTGATTTGAGTTAAATACAAAACAAAAGAACAAAAAAATAAATAAATAAATAAAAAGAAGAAAATCAACAAAAAATATAAAATAAATAAACAAACCAAGTGAGAAAGAAAAGAATATGAAAGAACTCAGACAAACAAAACTAAACAAAATAATTAAATGAAATAATACTTAGTAGTCCTAAACGAACAAGGCCAACAAGGGAAGGAGGAAGTTGAGCTCTGGAAGTGTATCCAAATATGAAAGTAGGAGGCGGAAGGAGTGAACTGTTAAAACATAACTTTAAAGTTTAAGAGGCGTGTATTAGAAAAACAATTGAAAGATAACAACAAAATTATTCTACTACTTGTTTCATATTTTTATATTTATATATATATATTTTTTTTTTTATTTTCTTAAACTTTTGTGAAGATTAAAATAATCAATCATAGCAATGCCATGCATGCAATCCCCAAGCGTATAAATCGAAGGTGTCATGCCTAGTCGACTCTGAAAATAGTTGTGGATATACAAGGGAATGGGAATAATTTACATATCAAAAAGTTGATCCATTTCTCAAATGACTTTTTGGACATCTTGCAGATCACAAACATGAAGATGGTGACAAAAGCAAAACAGCAAACTGCACGAATAGCCTGTCAGAGTCACCATTTCAGTTGAAGGACTGTTGACCGGTCTAAAGCCCGAGTGAAAATCTGGGCCCTTTAGACAAGGACAAGGGCTCTCAATATTCGATAGAGCGCGAATATTTACAAATTTTTGTTCGATACTGTTTTTTTTTTTTTCCTCTGTTAAAACTTTAATTATACTGTTATTATGAAACCACTTGAATTAAACTATATACAAAACAATAACAAAACAACTTATATTAACAAGTGGGAAGGAACAAAACATTTAATATGATCTAGTAGGGAGGTCGACAGGATGCGATCTTCTCAGCCTCCTCGCCACTCTGACCCATCCCTTTCTGCGTCGCCTTAAAAGCCGCCTGGCTAGATCGTTTGGATGATTTGCCAACCGATTAATGTAGTCCTTGGCCCGATGATTAATCACGTCGCCAATTTTTGGTATTTTCAAGTCGTGCTCAAGGTCCGCTGAGCGCATGAACCAAGGGGCCCCAGAAATCATGCGCAATGTCTTGGCCTGCAGAACTCTAACCTTAGCAATATTTGTTTTTGCTGCTATGCCGTACACCGTACGCCATAACGCCAAGCAGGAGCAATTATTGCTTTGTAGATGTGTACCTTATTTCTTAGTGACAATTTATTGCGACTGTTTAGGAGCCAATACAATTTCCTAATTCTCTGCCCGAGCGACTTCGTTATATTTGAGATATGGGTTTTAAACGTTAGCCGCCTATCCAAATATACACCAAGGTATTTATATCCCGAGTGATGCTCCAGCAACTGATTGCCAATAAAGACGCCCGGACAAACATCCGGCCGTAAGGCGTACGTCACATTGGCACATTTCTTTTCGTTAATGCCAATGTTCCATCTTTTTGTCCAGACTTCAAAACTGTGCAGATATTGTTGCAGATTGTCCGTGGCTTCATATATGCACCTGTTTCTGGAGAGGATGGCCGTATCATTTGCAAACGTGGCGATGATAAAATCATCAGAATCTTCTAGCGGTAGCTTTAAGCTATTGGGCATGTCTTGCGTGAACAGGGTATAGAGTGTCGGCCCCAGAACGCTACCCTGGGGGACACCTGCGCGAATAGCCTTGATGCTAGATGCCACTGTAAAAGTCCTATTATTGAGGTAGCTGCGCACTATTAACCATAGTTGAGGCGGTAAGAGGCTCTTGAGTTTACTGAGCAACCCGTCGTGCCAAACTCGATCAAAAGCCTGTGTATCCAAATTCAGTAAACAAAGGAAAATTGAGGTTTCATCTGCAATTAAAGTTGATAGCTTTTGTGGATTGTCTTAGTGTCGGAAGAGAATTCGAAATCTCTTTATGATTTTTTATGCTTTGAGAAATTTGGTAATGAAACAACCCAATTGGTTTTAAAGCAATATTCATGTGTTGATTTATGATGGTCTTTGATCAAAAAAATTGGAGAAATTCTTTTAAATAAAAAAAAAATAACAATAAATAATAAATAAATGAAACCAAATACAAATTGAATAATTTAATAAATATGTAATTTAAAAAATTAAAAACAAAACGAAGAAAACAAAAATAAAAACAAAATATTGAAATGCGATTAACACAACGGAACCGGATTCAGAATATATTTATACCCTGCATTTTTTTTTTTTTTTTTTGTGAAACTATAAGAGAATTTCAGCAAGAAGGGACGTCTGTCTGCCTGGTTGACTGTTTCTTGGTAGATTTAGGAGTTGAGTTGAGTTTTGCTTTCTATTAGGGGGGCAAAACCAAATTTGGATATCTAAAAATGACAAAGTATAAAGATAACTAAATTTTTGGTTCCCTCATATTCAGCAGATATGTTCTGCTATATATCATCATCATCTTTAAATTCTGGAAATGATAATTGAATTGAATACAATACTCCACATTCTCCCAATTCGACTACTTGGCATCTCCACAGTTTAAGAATTTTCTACTCTGTATAAGTTTCCAAGTAATTTTGGTTTTTACAGGGTATCCCATGGTCGATTCTACCCCGTTTATATATCGCGTACTAACTTGTTTTTTTCTTTTCGTTTGGGCTTGATTATTTTTTTTTTTTTCTTTTTGATTTCAATATTTATTTTTTTTTTTTTGCATTCTCTTGAATTTGTGTATGCTGTTGTTGTTGTTGTGTTTGGAGTTGGAGTTGTTGGAGTTGGAATTTAAAGTTAAAGATTGAAGCCTTGGAATGAGACATATTTCTCATTGTTTTTGTTGTTGTACTGAGCTGCGTTTAAGCTTAACTGGGTTTGGTTTGGATTGGTTTTGTTTTGTTTGGTTTGGTTTGGTTTGGCTTGAATTCAACAGTTTAAAGCCTGAAGCCTTGGATTCTTTCTCTTCTTGTTTGTTGTTGTTTTTTGTTCGTTGTCTTCGTTGTCTTCTTTGGTTTTTTGGGTGTGTTTATATTCACCATGATGTTCTTGTAAGATGAACATTGAATTCTTCTTTCCTTTTAGAAGAAAAGAATTGAAAATAACATAAGTATAAAAAATTGAAGCTTAATACTGATGATCCCGCTAAGCATCCGATTCAAAGAAGAAGAAGAAGAAGAAGAATGCAAAAATGACAAGAAGAAGAAGAAGAAGAGCACAGGCGTTTCGTTAACAAGAGAGAGAGAGAGAGAGGGGGGTGGGTGGTCTAACCAAACCAAAATTGTATAAAACGAAAATCTCAAATTTATTATTTATTTTTTCTACCAATGTGAAAATTATTTGAAATTATTGGGGTTTAGGGGCCCGGAAAATCTTTTTTATTCTCCCACCCGCCACTGAGTGTAAGTGAGTGGCTCAATGTGCATAAAAATATCAACAATAGAAATAAGAAAACAATTAAGTTGTGTTGTTTGATTGTCTGTTTGAAATCTTAAACAAAAAAAAAATAAAAATAAAAATATTTTTAAGACAACAAAAACTAGAAGAATAAGATACTTATGAATGGGTAAATAAATAAAGGGTAGATGGCAGTTAGAATCAATTATCAAAAAGCCTATGAGCGGACAGATGACGGAAGTAAAGGATAACATTACAATAACAGTGAGAAAAACACAAAAGTACAATGTGGAACCAACATTTGAATTGAATTGAGTTCATTCGAAATAAAGCGCATTTTCTTGGACCATGACTCAATGACAATGTCTTCTCCGCTCCCAGCACTCTTTTTCAAAACTGGTGGTGGTTTCTAATATTTCTTCTTTCTAATTTTTATTGTTGTGAAGCCTGCGTAGGCTTTCTCCTTTTGGGCTTTTCAATTTATAAGATTTTTATATCTAAATTTTTGTGTAATCCATGAATTGGAGCGTGTGGATTGGATTCCCTCTGTTTTTCCATTTTTTCTTCTTATTTATTTACTTTTGTTGTCATGATGATGATCTACAGATCTTTCTTTCGATCTACTACATGTACATATTATTGGGACTTAAGACTTGCGTGACATGACATGACATGACATCCATCTTATGAAGTACAGGAATCTTCTTGATCATAATATGTTTTGTTTTGTTTTGTTTGTCGTTGGATGGTTGATATAAAAATTTTGGGGCTTGTCTATCAATATATTGTCATGTTTTTATTATTTATTTATGTTTAAAGATTTCTCATGCTTGTTGCACTTAATGGATTCGGTTTCTCTTTGTTTCTTTTGATATCGTTTTATTTTTGATTATTTAATTTCCTTTTTTTTTTTCTTTTTATTATTGATAAATGTATTCTTTGGATATCCAAATGTCATGGAAGTTATCAAGTTAATGGCTCGAAATGAAAAAAAAATTCGTAGATTTAATACCCTTCTTCTTGTCTTCTAAGTCCTTCTAAACACATGATTTGTGTGTTTATAAAGAAATGGTCATCAAATATATATTGAATTTTGCATTGTTATAAACTAAAAAACCAGCAAATTTCAAACGTTTCTGGAAATTCTGAAATATTTTAATTGAAAGAATTTCTAAGCATAATTTGGAAAGGAAATTAACACTCGAAATGGTGGTCAGCGTGGCCAAATCAAATTTGTACTAGAATAAACCGAAATAAATACATATTAAAACTAGAAAGAACATTATCTTCGACTATGCCGAAGATGAAATACTTTTCACGCAACTGTTATGGGGGATTTGTATGGGAGGTACCCCCCCTAGTGGGTTCCTACAAATGTCCTGCGCCTGTCTTGGAAACTGATAGTGTCCAAGTTTCAGTTCGATAAGACAAAAATGAAAAAAGTTTTTCCAATAAAAACATGAATTCGAATGGTGGGTTTGTATGGGAGGTACCGCTCCTAGTGATCCGATTTGGCTGGTTCCGACAAATGTCCTGCACCTGTCTTGGAGACTGATAGTGTCCAAGTTTCAGTTCGATAAGACAAAAATCAAAAAAGTTATTCTAATAAGAACATGAATTCAAATGGATGGTTTGTATGGGAGGTACCACTCCTAGTCGTCCGATTTGGCTGGTTCCGACAAATGTCCCGCACCTGTCTTGGAAACTGATAGTGTCCAAGTTTCAGTTCGATAAGACAAAAATCAAAAAAGTTTTTCTAATAAGAACATGAATTCGAATGGTGGGTTTGTATGGGAGGTACCACTCCTAGTCGTCCGATTTGGCTGGTTCCGACAAATGTCCTGCGCCTGTCTTGGAAACTGATAGTGTCCAAGTTTCAGTTCGATAAGACAAAAATCAAAAAAGTTTTTCTAATAAGAACATGAATTCAAATGGATGGTTTGTATGGGAGGTACCCCCCCTAGTGGTCCGATTCGGGTGGTTCCAAAAAATGTACAGCGCCTATGTTAAAAACTTATAGTGTTTAAATATCCGTTCAACAGTGAAAAAAAAAAACAAAAAAGTTTTCCTAATAAGAACTTAAATTTTAATGGTGGGTTTGTATGGGTGGTACCCCTCCTAGTTGACCAATTTGGCTGATTCCACCAAATGTATAGCGCCTATATCAATAACTTAAAGTGCTTAAATTTCAGTTCAATTTTCCGAAAAACAAAAAATTTTTACTAATAAAAACCTCGATTTTAATGGAGTTATGGAGGTACCATCCCTAGTGGTTCGATTAAACTGAAATTTTGACACTACAAGTTTCTAATCCACTTCCACCAACGAAACAAATTTCAGGATCGTGGGGTTACTGGATCGTATAGCTCCAGTATTTGATGTTGTTGCCCAGATAGAACTACACACTATTACGGTTCATATGAGATATGACCTGAGGATGGACGGACGGACAACGAAGTCTTAGTAATATGATTCCGTTTGGCACCCTTTGGGTCCGGAACCCTAAAAGGGAGGGATGGTAACGGAACGGAGTGGAGTCGAAGGCAGAATGTCCAAGGAAATAACTTAGTGGTTGCGGTGATGGAAGGACATGCAAACACACACAGACACACACTCAAAATATCGAAGGGCAGATTGAGAAGAAGAATATGCAGCAAATGTATAAAGAAATCAAAAAATTGTTGACATTAAAAATTGAAAAATATTAACCTAAATAAACATATTTAATGAAAACATAAGTAATTTAATTGACTTCTTTGATCATGTGATTTAGATTAGATGAGTCTTGTCTTACTACTAATTTCTTTATGTCCCTAAGATCCTTACACCCTTAGAATGTCATATGAATTCCGAATTGTGACTGCTAGACAGGAGCGACGAGGTCTCTTTATTATTATACATTTCTTCCAATTATTGTTTCCCGAAAGTTGTAGCTTGCCCACGCTGCCAAAAAAGTGACCAGCCAGTTTTCCTATCTATCACTGTTAGCTGTCAGAGTCACCATTTCTTTTGACTGGTCTTAAATTCCAGACCTCAATCCTTGCGAATATGAAGGGCCATTGGCGAATGGAAGTTTTCTAATATCCAATAGAGCGCTCACTATGAATTTTCTATTTGGGGGTAGAGTGCAGCATAAATGGAATAATATTTCCAGTACCGATGTTTACAATTTGTTAGAAAATATGCCAGAGAGTGTATACTAATGTAAAAAACAAGGGCATTTGGACCAAAATATAAAAAATTTTACCATGTTCAACAAAATGAAAAATTTATTCAACCAATTCCGATTTTTCCAATTGTTCGATCCGCTCCAACCTTCAGAGAAACATACTCCAGTCTATGCTATAGTTTCCCTGATAATTTTATCAAAATCGATCCATCAATATCCCATAGTATAAATAGTAGTTGTGTGGCCAGACTATGGTGTCCTGTCCTTTAGTAATAGTCAAGGCTGTTGTCCCCACAGAGTATGCGTATCTTTCTTTGCATGCTTTACAAATAATTTTTTTGGGATTTTGAAAGTACTCAAGTGGAACTATAGCATTAAACTTGCGATGTGTATCTCTGACATTTGATCTATTTAAATAATGAAATTCTCTCGAATTTTTCATTCCACCATAAGTTACAAGTCGTCTACAAAGAAAGTTATAAGAAAATCATTTGCTTTAAGGTGTGTAGGGTATAAAATATTATAAGGAGAAAGATGTTAGATTTGGAATGTTTAATGAGCAACAAAGGTTACCTACCCTAACCTTACTCTTTAGACCTGTCCCCCTCTAGTGATTACTTGATTAATTGTATTTGATTGAGTGACCGAGTGAGTATTTCATTATTGTTATTGTGGTTTTGCTTTTAAACATTTTTATCTCAGTATCTTTATCTCTTTTTTATACTGCACCTGGCTTTCGTTGTGATTGAAATGCCTTTGAATTTGATGCGCTGATCCCCGGTTATTTGCTAGGTCTATTTACTGTACCTGTTGCCTGTGTTTGTGCGCGCGTCACTTACATAATTTTTCCATAATAATTCCACTTAATTTATTGAAGTCTATTTTCCCAAACCTTTTTATCTTCTCCACTTTTCAATTTCTTTCTTTCTATCTGCTTAGTTAAATATTATTGTACATAATTCATTAGATATTTTTTTGACCGGAAATCGGTCAACAAAAACTAACAAAAAAAATAAAATTGTGCAATTTCCGTTTGCTAAATTTGTTTATAAGTATTTTAAATGAGTTTAGTTTTTATTTTATTTTTTATTTTCTTTGTTTCGAATTGATTCCAAATCATTGTTTATTTTTATTTTTAGTTGTTGTCACCAAAGGGAGACAGAAAGATAAAAAGAAAGTGTGCCACTAAATCAGATTCTCTCGTTTTTTCGCAACCAAATTATCATCATCATCATCGTCATCCTCATTAATGTTTTGTTTAGTGTTACTCTTCTTACGTCTCCTAGTTTTCCTCTTTCTAAATTTCTTTTGAGTCAACAAAAAAAAAAACAATAAATAAATAAAATAAAATAAAGAAATACAAAAAAAAAAAACATGTAATCGCATTACTCACATTAAACATTTGGAGCGTGTAAAAATCTAAGTTAGTTAGGATCGGTTCAGTTCGGTGATGTATGTAGTATCATAGTATCTATGATATAAATAATGTATGTACATATAAAGTACAAACACTCGATGTCTAAGTATGAGAGATGGGAAGTTGGAATGTGTTGCTGCAGCTAAAATAAAACTAATCAATTGTATTGAATCTATTCTATTTGTTCAATCTAAAATGGATGTTTTTTTTTTTATTAAAGTAAAGAAGATTTACATATATGATGAGATAAGAATTTATTGTAGATTCTTACATAAGGTTCTTAAAGTTAAAGTTTCTTATCAAGGGATGATGGTGTGGTTGACATGACTGGCTTTGTTGATGAAGCTTGTTTGAGGTTGTGTGGATGATGCCGGAACTAAGAATGGAATGGATTGCTCTGATAATGTTAGAGTTTATGTCACATAATATCAGATAAACTATATTGCGATCTATGCTACAATACTTTGTTATGAGGGCCTTCCTTATTGAACTCTTTGTTGCAATTGCTAATTCCTCCATCATCCATTATACATACGAGTATGTTTTACCTTCTCCTTGACCATTTACTAAGAAAACTTAGCCATTTGATTTTCTTGGTTTATTTTTATTGTCTATTTTGTTTTTTTTTATGAAAAATATTCCATTATTGTTTGTCACTTTTCTTTGGTTTTATTTTTTTTATTATTTTCCTTATTATTTTTCTGCTTTGAATTTGTTTGGCTTCATTTTGTTTGAGCTTCAGTTGTTGAACATTGAACAGCAAGCAAGCAACCACTTTATTTCTAGAAATAAAGAGACGCATGAATATCGTTCAGTTCAGGGATTTAACCAACGACCAGTGGTCGCCTAACTGGCCACATGACTCTTGACTATTTGCATGTGTCATCCCTTCCCATCCCAACCCATCCCAACCCATTCGTTCCTTTCGCCATTCCATTCATCTTCTGCTTCTCATTTTCTAATGCTTTCAATGGTTCGACACGCTTAAGTGGATTTTCTATTGTTTTCTTTTTAAATTTCTCTTTTGTTTTTCTGTAATTTGATGCCTTCATCATGAGGGTGATACCATGTGCCATCACTAATGTCATCTTGATTCTCATTTTCTATCTTTTTGTTTATTGTACTAGTATTCTTTTTAAATGAAATTAGAACTAAAAACTGGGTGTAGTTCAACTTCAACCAACTAAAGTGATCCGATATGATCAGGTGGCGATGGCTTAGTTGCTTGTTAGTTGGTTGGGTTGATTGTGGAATATTTTCATAAAATTTTCAATTGTTTTTAAATCATAAAATACAATAATAATTCAATTTTCTCTATTTTTTTTCCATTGCAGGTAAGAAGCAAAGATCAAAATCAAAAAGTATTCTATGTTAATGGAGTTTTCAATTAGGTAAGAATGTTTATAAGTGCAATATATACACATGTACATTTGTATGTACATAAGTGCATATGTGTGACAATAAAAAAATAAAAAAGCAACGACGGTCCCCTTTAAAAAATAATCTATTTGTATTTGTGAGCATTTCTTATCATCAAAAGAACAAACATTTTTCCCAACTATCGACAAAAGGAGAAATATATATATATATATATAATATTGTTTATGGATGTACAGTAAATTCTGATTAATCCAAACATACATGTGCAGTTACAGTTTTTGGTTTGTCCAGGTTATTATGATTCAGAGCATTAAATCAATGGATTTCATTATTGTAAACCACAAGGTCATTTCAATAATTTAGTATTGTGAAGTATAGTAAACTTTATTCTTTACCCCAAGAATATTTAATTTCCAAATTGAGGTTCAAACATCTAATACTACTACTTTCTGAATAATTGGCGAAGACCATATTTTTCTGCTATTCAGGCCAGTAGAATGAATGAGAAACAAATTATTGAATTGAAATTTGGACACTATAAGTTTCTGATGTATAGCCACCAACCACCTTAATTTCAATATCGTGAGATTACTGGATCGTATAGCTGCCATACAAAGAAAAATGTTTCTTGTATGAGAATCCCTTAAAATTTTTGAAAATATTTTATTTTAGTATTTGTTGCTGATGCCCGGATAGAACTACACATTCTGTGAAATTTTTAACTCTCTAGCTATTGCGGTTTATGAGATATAACCCGAGGACGGATGGACTGACGGACTGACGCACGGACTGATGGTCGGACGGACGAACGCGCGGACAACGAAGTTTTTGCAAACCCTAAAAAACAAAAATAAAAAAAAAAAAGTGACAACTCTTGAAAAATAATTTTTACTCTTCAAGAAAATTAATGTGTCATTACACAATTTTCGTTTAAAGAAGAAAGTAATAAATCAAAAAAAAAAAAAAATTCAGTTTTGTTGTACTAAATAAATATGGCGTATCTAACGCGTATAATCAAGGAAACCCAACGAATGCGAAATGATCCAGTGCCAGGTATAGTCGCTGAGGCAGATGAGGACAATTGTCGGAATTTTCGTGTAACTATCGATGGTCCTAAGGATACGCCCTACGAGGGCGGACGGTTCAAATTGGAATTGTTTTTGCCTAGCGAATATCCCATGTCAGCGCCACACGTTCGATTCCTCACTCGTATCTTTCATCCGAATATTGGCCAATCGGGACATATTTGCCTTGATGTGCTCTACAAAAAATGGTCACCAGCTTTACGAATTCAAACAATATTGATGTCAATACAGGCTCTGTTGAGCACTCCCAATCCGGACGATGGACTAAACGATGAGGCGGCGATGCTTTGGAAAAGTGATCTAGATAGTGCATTATTACGAGCTCGTCAGTGGACCAAGCAATATGCATCTCCTGCAACAGATGCAACAGTTGCAACAGATGTAGTTCAATCTTAAAAGGCATTTTGTAATCTTACTTCATGCGGAAATAATGTTAATCATTTGAAATAATTTCTTAAATAAACTGCGGCATATTCGAGTTAAAATTTTCCTTTCCGTTTTTAGGATTCAGTTTCAAATTTAAGGTCATTTTTTGAGATTTAGATGGCCGAGGCACCCATAGTCCGCTAGTGGTTTTAACTCTTGTGCTCTCTCTCTCTCTTTCTCTCTTGGTTGCTATTGCTCTATTTTCGCTTTTTGTGCTTTGCTTTGCTTTCATCAAATGGAATTGGAATTTTGTTGATTTTCCTTAACAAAAGGAAAAGAAAAAACACCTTTTGCCGCCGCCTGCCTTCCTTGTGATGGTTTCTCTTTGTTGTGTTATATTTTGCTTTCCTTTCCTTTGCTTTGGTTTTTGATCTGCTTTTCATTTAAGTAGACTAGATTTCAACTCTCTAGCTATTGCGGTTTATAAGATATGATCCGAGATCCGAGGTTAGACCATACTTGCTTGCAGATTGCGAGAATGCTTATGGCATCATCTGAGACGGTTCTGAACGCACAGCATACCCAGATGGAATTAAGATGATACACGGATGCTGCTCCCTTCTTGTAAGATCTGTATCTAGTTGCACTAGACCATACGGGCGCAGCATATCGGATGATGGATTTGCTGACAGCCGCAAGTAGCTCACGAACCGGTTGTCTAGACCCGCCAATATTCGGCATCAGCCTTGCCAGGGCTACCTGTGTCTTTGATGCTTTCTCGCTTGCAAACTTTGGTGGTCCATAAAGTTGAGCCTGCAGTCCAGGATGACCCCAAGGTATTTAATGCACGGTGTTAACATTAATTCTTGTGACCCAACCCGTATGCATAGTGATTCCATCTTCTTCCTACTGTTTATTAGCACCACAGTTTATAGATCAAATTGTGTGCATGAGCATTTCTTGTCTATGGTACACTATGTATAAACAGATCATTTGTCCCAGCTGTTGTCTTCTTATGGAGGCACCTCCTCCAGAAGTGAGTATCTGGGGCACTTTATTTATTCTATTGTGTTTAGGTACTAAGTGTACTCGTATAAGGTATTGATATATGGTATGTATTATATGAGGACAATTGCATACTCAACTCTATACGTCAACCTGAAAGAAAAAAAAGAAAAGAAGCCTGCAATCAAGTCAAAATAATGTCCTTCGTACTAAGACCGATTGCTTCCAAATGGCCAACATTGACCACCATCTCCTCAGGGAAGCAAAATTATTAACGGATCACCAGCATAATGAGCTGCTTTCTACGCAGTATCCCTTTTGTACTTGGACCACCTCAGCTGATCTTTTATCATCCAGTGTTACAAATACGGTTCACCTTTTCAACTGTCCTAGAAAACCAACTCCAATAGACTTATGACAAACAACCGAAAAAGTTGGCTTCCTTTTTTAGGTTTATGGTTTGCAATTCACCCTCTGTTTAATTTCTATTCTTATTTCTTCGTTTCCCCTTAGCTCCTTCCCCATTCCTTATTTATCTTTATATTTTCCATACTATGAATATTTTTATTGTATTAGCAGTACTAGTTTACATTATATTTATTTATGACATTATAATATAATATATTCCTGCGATTAGTTAGTTTTAGTTTTTAGATTTTAATTTCATGGTTTAGACCAATTCGGCACTCAGAATGAGATGGTCGTATCCATAACCATGAAGAAAATTAACCGCATCAACGGCGGCATCGTTATGATTTTTGAAATGCACATAAGCAAATCCTTTGCAAGCTCCGGTGCTCTTATAAAAAGGTAAAAATAACTTTGAAATGAGTCCAAAGTTACTGACTAATTCGCTCAAATCAGTTTCTGTCATAGCTTCGGGTAGATTACCTAGGCGTATAGTAAAGTCTTTACGTTCGCGTGGTAAACATTTTTGGTCCTCCTTCATAAAAGCTGGAACCCACTTTTCTTGTCCCGGCTTCGAAGCATTATTAAAAGGCAAAAGTGTCTCGCTTCCTTCTTCGGTGTTGTTCACATTACGAAATTCTAAAAATATCTCGTCAGCCGTATGCGAGGTAGCACCTGGCTTTTCATTAGCCGCATCGCCTAAGCTTTTCCATTTACGACGTTGAATAACGGAATGTGGCACCATTCTTTTCTCAATTCTGTAAGTACGCTCTATTTTGATCATTTTACCTTCCTCGTTATAACTATATTCAGTGGTATTGCGGAAACCGTCCTTGATGTATTCCGATGAAGGGGGCAAACCATTAACGTAGTTTCCAGCAACTTCATCAGCCCAGGATGATTTTTTTGGTTTAATATCGGACATTTTTTATTTTTTTTCTTGTTTATCGAATTTTATGATGGTAAATTATATGCTTTGGTGCAAGAAGAAAAATTTTTGCGGAGCACAAAAACTATGAGTGAACCAAATAAGCTAAGATTGTTAAGATTGATTGAATTACCAACTAAAGTGAAAGTTGCAAAGTTGCACTAGGCAAATTATAACTAAATCGACGGTTTATATTAGTACTTTTTCATTGACAACACTAAAGTTAATTTGAAATTATTACAAAACATCTCTGACCCGGTTGAGGATTTTCTTTTAAAGCTATGCTCCTACTCACAGTTAACTGTTGTCAGAGACATTAATCGAACCGGAGAAGAAACAGTCAAGATACGTGAACCAATAAACGACGTCCAGATGATCTAGCCTATAATGTATTCCGAATGCCGAAGGCAGCGAAGGATGATGGAGTTAAGGGCTGTGGGACAAAACTCAGGCGAGAGGATGTGATGGAATTTTTTTATATAAAAAAACTCGGAAAGGATCATGTAGGTCATGATTGGTTGTGCATCTATTCAGGGTGAAAGAGACAAAGTGTCTAGTAGAACTGTAGTAGACTGGGTATGCAGAAATTAAGGTGATTTAAGAAAACGGACTTGTTAAAACAACTTGGGAATATCTGACAATTGAGATATGCCCATGTAATTTGAGATATCCGACTTATATTCATCTTTTAGGAAAATGAGAGAGAATGTTCCATTATAGGAGCGTGTATAGTATATCAAATTGGGCATAGACTATTGACTTGGTGTTAAGATGTTTTATAAATCTCTGAAAGAAAAGAACTTGGAGAATTGTCTGCGAAAAATGACTCACCTATTTTTGTAAATCGATATTCGTCATGGCAGGAGAATGGTTCACCACCTTTTCATTCATGGCTTCAGAAGAATCTTTCTTTTTTCTAAAGAAATGATGAATGTTCGTATAAATGAGACTTTACTATACCTATGTATTTAACAGAAAGAGTTAACCTATTAAGGTGTTTTTGATTGGGAAAATTAGTAGTTGTGTTCTGTCCTATTCTCAATTGCCCATGAAGTTCCGGTATTATTTTCATTTTATCTATCACATAATAAAAGCAGCAGCATATCTCTCATATCTTATCTGTCGTCGTTTTCCCTATATACAATACTATATGATGATGATGATGATGATAAGGCAAGAATAATGCTGCAAAGAACTAGGCCAACATCATTAAAACATAGGACAACAAGTTAATACTCTGTAAATAAAACAATAGTCGTCGTCGCCGCCGACTCATAAACTTATTATTGCTAAATAAAATTATTATTTTCATATTTACTTTTAAAACAAGCGATAAGCCAGTCAAGCTAAACAATTCTATTATAATATAATATGTAATTCACTTTCTTCTGTATTACTTATGTTCGTCATTAATATTATTCTCGGTGTTAGTCATCATTAAAACTATGACTCCGTCATTGTCATCATCATTATGATTATTGTCATCTATCTTCGTTCTTTGTACAAGCAAAAATCAAAATTTTTTGATTTTCATACAACCAGCAGCAGCAGCATGCTACTCTTCCCCGCACACGTTGTGCTTGCCTACAAGTAGTTCTTCAAACCATGAAGAAGAAGTTGTACGACAGATCAGAAACATCATCATCTAACATACTCATCGTCCATATCGTATGATGATGATGATGACGACGATGAAGACCAATAAAAAAACATTAACAATAACACGGACGCTTTTGGTCAACAACTGGTTGATTGGTTGGTTGCTTGGTTTGTTATATTTCATTGTTAAATTCATAACAAAAAAGATACTTTCTGAACTGAGTAATAAAACGGTGGCGCCTGATTAAAGATTGAGTCAAGTTGTTAGTTGTGTGTCTGTCTGAATGTGGACTGCCATACTCTAACTCTTCTTATTTTATTTTCATTCTTTTATGTTTCTCATCGGTGTTTCTAAGGAATTTTCTTTATTCTTTTATTTTTTATTTGTCACATACATAAAGATAAGAGATTGGAGAAGAGACCAAAGTTTGAAATGCAATTGGATTTTATTGTTATTTCTCAGAAATATTTCATTATTTTTTGTAATTAAAGGAACTGAGATCAGACTTACTTAGGTATTTCTATATTTTGCCCTTGACAGCTGGCCATGTGCAAATGAGCAGTCTAAGGAAAACACAACAACAACAACGAAAGATGAGAGAGAGTATAGTAAGTAGACTTAATGCATAAATAACATTTTCAAATTCAATTCAATGGCCTGGTTTAGACAACGTGAAACCGTGACCGAACAGTGGACAGTGGAACACAGTATTTGTGTTAATGCAATGCATCCATCCATCTACGCGAACTCGCTTGCTAGTAAAAACATAAACTGTTTTAGTAACTCGCACGCACATGACCAGTAGCCAGTAGCTCGTATGATGAGTAAAGAAAACATCAAAGACACAAACCTGCATAATGTTAATGAAATTTGTATGTGTGCGTGCGTCTCATATACAATGTTGGATGGAATATCCAAAACGTTTTGATATTTTGTCCAACATGAGCATTCTCAATTCTCTCTTTGACTGTCTTTTTTCTTTCTAATTTTTGCAAATGAGAAAATGAATATTGGTCCCACATCGTTGGATGTTTCATCCAACACACGAACACGCATGTTGGACAAGTAATATGTAGTAGGATTGTGTCTTTGATGCTTAAAATATAAAAAATAATACAGTTCATTATTTTAAACTTGAAAGCTGCTACAATACAATTTACATTAATTCAAGCAGTTCAGAAAAAATATCCATTGATATGAAAAACAAAGCAGTGCGTGCTGGACTGCAAGTCCATGACATGAAACTTGAAATTGAAGATGAGAACATGAACATGAAACTTAATTGAAAATGAAAACATGAACATGAGAAACTTAATTGAAAATGAAAACATGAACATGAGAAACTTAATTGAAAATGAAAACATGAACAAGAAACTTAAACAACAAAACTGAAATGAAATCTTTAACAACAAGAAATCATAAATTTTCTTCCATAATATTTCTTGAAGTCTCCATAAGTCGAATTTTTTTGAGCTTTATATGCTTTATTCCAGTTATAAAAGATCGATGGTGATCAATGAAGATAATTGGGGTCCTCACGAGATTGCATAAACAACCGCTGAACAAACTGACAGTTTATATAAAAAAAAAAATTTGAACATTTGCGTAAAATTGTGCGACGATTGAGTTGAGTAAATTGCTTAAAATATTAGCGTTGCCACATTGGTCTGAATGGTGTGGTAGACATTTATTTTATATAACTTCTTACCACCGTAATTATTACAAATGTCCAATAAGTCATTTATTGCTCTGTAGTTCATTTCAATTTGTCTTTTTCGCTCATTTTGGGGGTTTTTTAGTCACATTGGCAGTTGTGTTTCGAGACCAGCTGATTGCATCTTATTTATACACTGCCACCCGTTTCGGTAACTTCACGAGTTTGTATAAACAACCGCAATTTATGTAGTGTGATAAATAGATGCAATCAGCTGTCTCGCAAACACAACTATGAGGACCCAAGAATATTAAAAACATGTCAACATGATGTGTGTTGTGTCTTTTCCTTACTTCGTAGGATTCAGCATATTTTAACCAATTGCATTTCTATTAAATTTCCATATAATTTCCTGCCTGTACTTTACGAGCACCGAGTTACTACCGGACTTAAGTTGCTTTAGATTTTGTGTCCAATTAATTGATTCACCGAGACATGACAATTTTCTAGGTATCTTAGAATTGCTAATCCAATTCAAGTAGGAAGTTTTATTCTAGTAATTGATCAGCTTTCAGCATCTTTGAGTGATAGGATTCGAGCTTATGACTTTGTCTATGATAGATTTGGTTTCTTGATGCTGATGCTGGCAATAAATTAGTTAAAATTTACAACGAAGATCTTGAAATCAATCTTGGGAATGAGTTGGTCCAGTTTGTAGCCAAGATAGATGCCTTCAAGAAGGACTAGAATGTTGACAGTGAACCTGAATGTTCTTTTACAGGATTCTCTGGCTGATTCTCTAATCTTGAATGCTCATTTGCCAAAATGAAAATTATTTAAAATAGGCTAAGTACGACGATGCATAATAAGAAAACGTTTAGCATATCTGTCATTGCTCAGTATGTGTATAGAGAGTGATTTGATCCAAGAAATGGACTTTAGAAATATCTGTAATGCCACATAAATAGTCTTTTACTTGAAGCTAGTAGGCCTATGAAAGGTTTTTATTGAAACTTGAAAGGGTCTCCATTTTCTTCATTGCTCCAGGTCTCTTACACCCCAGATTTGGGATTCGATTAATCAGGGGACTTGACTTGAATATGATCAAGAAACAAACATTGGCAAAAAACATTCCCCAAAACCATGCATATTGCATATACAAATCAATTCAGATAAAATGATTAGATTTCAACGGGGTCTCCTTCTCAGTTCCTAGTATCCCTTGCAGGGAATGATGATGGATACCATGGATGAATGCCATCTATTCACATAAACATTAAAAAAAAAAGAAGAAAAAACACTATTTTCTCTCTGATTATTTTGATTTGCGTCTGAAGGAATTTAAATGAAATAAATTTTATGTCTAATGAACAACTTTAGTTCACACGCGTTCATTCAATACACTTTGTATTTACAATGAATGAAGATTATGAAATGAAAGTGTAGTTTGTTGTTTTGTTACTATGTACATATATATATATATATATATATATATATATACAGTACATATATGTAATACATATACATAAGTATATACATTTATGCACATACATATTTAGTTTGAGATGAAATTAGTTGTTTTCCTTTTTTTCTTTTTTTTTTTTTATTATTTTGCTTTGCTTTTTGTTTGTTTATTAGTTTTGTATTATTTTGTGTTGGTTAGTTAAAAAATGATAAATAAACAACAAATCACCCCGAAATTTGTTAATTAAAATTGTAAAGAGAGTAGTACAATACATACTCGTACAATAACAACAACAACAACAACCATATTTCAAAAAAAAAAAAATATAAAGGCCAAAGTAAAATGTGTGAAAATAATTTTGTTTTCTAAGTGAAAAATGACTTTATTATTGTTTATTTTCATTGTTGCCTTGCCATATTTTTGTTTCTGTGGCTTTTATTTAAAGTTTTAATTAATTTTTCTTTACTTTTTTTTTTTAATGTTTGTGGTGTCTTTCTTTTTATTTTATTTTATTTTATTTTCAATTGTCATGTCATGTCACATTTGTTTTTATTTTTTATTTCAATATATTTTTTTTTTTTTAAATACAATATTTTTTGTTATTATTATTTTTTTTTTTTATTATATTTTTATAATTATACTTCATTTCAACAACAATAATAATAATAATAATAATAATAATAATAATACATACAAATTTTTTAAAGAAAGAACAAAAGGAAACAAATTAAAATTAAAATATAATTAGGTGAAATGGTGAATGAACTTTATAACCTTCGACTGTGGTTTTTTGATTTTTGATTTTTCTTTGTGTATTTTTGCACTCATATTTCTTCTTTATTAAAATGATGATGACCGTTTAAAACGAAACCACCAAACACACAAATCAAGAGACCAAACAAAACTAAACCATCCAATCAATTAAATCATAAAAAGAATTAGTAAGAAGTTTAAGTTTCTGCTATGCCGAAGTTGACATACTCTTCACGCACCCCCCTAGAAAATGTGATAGAGCATTTAGAAATATTTAATTATTGATTTGATTTGATTTATGTCAGTACACATAAAGTATTTCAGCACGGTGACCGAAATATTTATTGTATATGAGAACTTAACGATCCAGTAACCCTATGGGTCTCGAAATCTTCACAGTTCTTGAATATGAATCAGACACTTGTACAGGTCAAATTTCAGTTTGATAACACAAAAAACAAAAAAGTTTGTTTAATAAAAACTTAAATCTGGGTTTGGGTTTGTATGGGAGCCATACGATCCAGTAATTCTAGGGTCTTGAAATTTACAGATATTGTGAACGTTGATTAGAAACTTATAGTAAGTAAGTTTTAGTTCAATAGGATAAAAAACAAAAAAGTTTTTCTAATAAAAACTTAAATCTAGGTTTGGGTTTGTATGGGAGCCATACGATCCAGTCACTCTAGGGTCTTGAAATTTACAGATATTGTGAACGTTGATTACAAACTTATAGTAAGTAAATTTTAGTTCAATAGGACAAAAAACAAAAAAGTTTTTCTAATAAAAACTTAAATCTGGGTTTGGGTTTGTATGGGAGCCATTCGATCCAGTAACTCTAGGGTCTTAAAATTTGCATATATTTTGAACGTTGATTAGAAACTTGTAGGAAGTAAGTTTTAGTTCAATAGGATAAAAAACAAAAAAGTTTTTCTAATAAGAACATGAATTCAAATGGGTGGTTTGTATGGGAGGCTGGTTCGGACAAATGTCCTGCGCCTGTCTTGGAAACTGATAGTGTCCAAGTTTCAGTTCGATAGGGCAAAAAATAAAAAAAGTTTTTCTAAAACTGTGACTATTTCTTCACCAGGGGTGTCCAACATAAGTTCTCTATACCACATTGGAAGAACAGCCCTGCTTAAGACATTTCTAACATGTGGATATTATTACATCATTATCTTTCATATTGTGAATTATTTTTTTCACTTTGATTCAGACACTTGCTAATTATTCTTTACTACCACGTTGTGTTTTTATTGTATTTCATAGCTTTCCCTTTATTATACTTTTCACTCAGAGAACAGTACTATAACTTTGTCATACAGTTTGTAAAGGAAAGAAGAAGAAGACATCGGAGACTACATAAAGTCTATATAAGTATTTTTGATCAGCTCGACGAGACGAGTTGATTAAGCCGTGACTTACTGAGTATAAGTGTTAGCTTCATATTTACCAACTGCTATACAAGTAAGTAAATGTCAAGACCCTAGCCCATAACAGCGTAGCATTAGTACCAGAGATCCGTTTGGATCCGGAACCCTAAACATCGATAAATGGTTTCTTATATGATTTTGCCACTTCCTCATTTAGTTTTATATCTCTTCCCAACATTTCTCTCTCCTTTTTTTAAATTTTCTTTCTGGTTCCAACTATTATTTTTGATTATACCTATTTTATGGCAAGCGGAAATTGTTTGATGATTTTGGTTTGTTGATATTGTTGTTGTTATGATTGAAAGAAATTGTTTTAGAAATTCTATTTGAGTTTTAATATTTGTGGAATTCAAGTATTGAAGTATTCGTAACCATATATGTATGTACAATATGTACATATGTACCTCTTCCACTCTTCCCCTAAAGCTCGACTTTTATAATGATTTTGTGTACATATTGTATTTTAAACATCTCTCTCCCTCTCTCTCATCATAATCTTTATAATATTTTTTTAAGTTGTATCTTTAACAATAGAAACAATTTTTTCTTGGTTTAAGTCAGTACACAAAGCATGTGAGTGTTTTCTGTGAGCTCCTTCAAGATTTCTGATAAGCAGATCAGAACTGATTGCTTCATGAAATGTGAGATGTGTACAATAAAATCCAGATCATGGATATATTGTACACAGTTCCAAGTTCCATAAGTGGGTAGTTTTTTTCCAAGTTCACATAACAATGGACGGCAATTAGGAAAGAAGTTTTCACAAATGTCATTCTTCTGTAGAACCATTAATATCGTTATTTTATAATCACACCTCGTATAATCACTTCTAGCTATTTAGTTAAGCTATGGGTTACCATGTTTTATCATATAAAATGAATGAGCCAACAACCAGTTGCGATGCCCAAAAATGTTAGTATTGAGTTAGGTCAATATTATGGTAAAAGCAAGCAAGCAAGCAACGACAACAACTCAATATCATTGGGGAGAGTATTTTTCTTTGTCTTGTTGTTGTTGTTGTTGTTGTTTGTCCTTGATGAGTTCTATGAACTTTGTGCATGTAATGAAATAATAAAATGGTGGAAACTTTCTCATTATTTTTTTTCCTTTTTCCTTTTTGTCTACTGCTTTATGTGGGACACCCCATTTTCATTTGACTTTTTCCATTCTCTCTCTCTCTCTCTCTCTCTCTCTCTCTCTCTCTTACTATTTTAACACTGGCGGACTAGGCTCAGCGGAGACTCGCGGGCAGCAAAACCAAATAAGGCGAATGCAAGACTGAGGCGACTCTTCTTAATTCAATGTATCAAGAAGATTATTCCTTTTTATCTGTTTATTTTTTATTTTTCTAAATGAATTTACAAATTTTTTTATATAGTTTAAAAAAATCGGTCAAGTGCGAGTCAGACTCGTACACGGAGGATTCCGTACCAGATTGGAAAAAAAACAAAAAAGTTTTTCTAATAAGAACCTGAATTTTATTTGGGGTTTGTATGGGAGGTACCCTCGCTAGTGGTTCGATCAAACTGAAATTTGGACACTATAAGTTTCTGATGTATAGCCACCAACCACCTTAATTTCAATATCGTGAGATTACTGGATCGTATAGCTGCCATACAAAGAAAAATGTTTCTTGTATGAGAATCCCTTTAAATTTTTGAAGATATTTTAGTACTAATATTTGTTGCTGGTGCCTGGATAGAACTACACATTCTGTGAAAATTTTAACTCTCTAGCTATTGCGGTTTATGAGATATGACCCGAGGATGGATGGACTGACGGACTGACGCACGGACTGATGGTCGGACGGACGAACGCGCGGACAACGAAGTCTCTGCAAACCCTAAAAAACAAAAAAAAAAAAAGTGACAACTCTTGAAAAATAATTTTTACTCTTCAAGAAAATTAATGTGTCATTACACAATTTTCGTTTAAAGAAGAAAGTAATAAATCAAAAAAAAAAAAAAAATATTTAGAATTTTGTTGTACTAAATAAATATGGCGTATCTAACGCGTATAATCAAGGAAACCCAACGAATGCGAAATGATCCAGTGCCAGGTATAGTCGCTGAGCCAGATGAGGACAATTGTCGGAATTTTCGTGTAACTATCGATGGTCCTAAGGATACGCCCTACGAGGGCGGACGGTTCAAATTGGAATTGTTTTTGCCTAGCGAATATCCCATGTCAGCGCCACACGTTCGATTCCTTACTCGTATCTTTCATCCGAATATTGGCCAATCGGGACATATTTGCCTTGATGTGCTCTACAAAAAATGGTCACCAGCCTTACGGATTCAAACAATATTGATGTCAATACAGGCTCTGTTGAGCACTCCCAATCCGGACGATGGACTAAACGATGAGGCGGCGATGCTTTGGAAAAGTGATCTAGATAACGCGTTGTTACGAGCTCGTCAGTGGACCAAGCAATATGCATCTCCTGCAACAGATGTAGTTCAATCTTAAAAGGCATTTTTTAATCTTACTTCATGCGGAATTAATGTTAATCATTTGAAATAATTTCTTAAATAAATAGCGGCATATTCGAGTTAAAATTATCCTTTCCGTTTTTAGGATTCAGTTTCAAATTTAAGGTCATTTAATGAGATTTACATGGCCGAGGCACCCATAGTCCGCTAGTGGATTTTAACTCTTGTGCTCTCTCTCTCTCTCTCTCTTTCTCTTGGTTGCTATTGCTCTATTTTCGCTTTTTTTGCTTTGCTTTGCTTTCCTCAAATGGAATTGGAATTTGGTTGATTTTACTTAACAAAAGGAAAAGAAAAAACACCTGTTGCTGCTGCTACCTTTTGCCGCCGCCTGCCTTCCTTGTGATGGTTTCTCTTTGTTGTGTTCTATTTTGCTTTCCTTTCCTTTGCTTTGGTTTTTGATCTGCTTTTCATTTAAGTAGACTCGACTCGATACGCTTGAAGGAACGGTGACTTTTGCTGCAACAACAACTGGACTTTTTCGGTTTGTTTCCAACACTTTTTACTGCTGCAAAACTTCTTGGTCAGTCAACGAGTTATTATATATTATTGTGGTTATAGTTGTAGTAGTTGCAATTGCACCCATGCATTTGTTGCTTTTAACATTTTGATTCGCTTTTGGTCATTGTATTTTAAAATTGTGCTTCCTCAGTTTCTTGGTTTCTTTGTCTCTTCCTGTATTTTATTCATTCATTCATAAGTCAAAAGTGACAGCAATAATTGCATACATACATACATGCATGCATATAATGTGTGCAGTTTGTAGTGAAAAAGATGTATAAAAGGGAATGCGTAAAAGAAAAAATACCTATAAATTTTAAACAGTTTTAAAAGCACTACAAATTAGTGTCACGAATCCAATAAAGTTTACATTTTCACATTCAATGATTGGAGGATAAAATTCAGCTTTGTCCACAGTTTTAGAATCACTATTCTATGCCTACAACTTAAAATTTCCATTTACTTTACTTTATCTGCAGTCGTCCAGACCAGAGAGTTGACAGTTCATTGACAAGCCTTCTGTACTGTTGTATTTGTATAAATTATACAGTTTGAGGTATTTCAGTCAATTCAGTTTCTCTCTGCTTCAATTGTTGTGCACTTGTTGTCATTGTTTTGTTTTTGTTGTTGGTGTTGCTGCTTTTTTGACTACTTCACTCACACAGTTACTCACTTGATTTGTTTGTTAATCATGTACTCAAATGATGTACTTACTCTCCCTCTCTCTCTCTCTCTCTCTCTCGCGCACGCAGACCGACACTCTTACATATTTGATCATTTGCACTGTGGGAAAAAAGTTCAATATTTTGGCATAAACTCCTAAATATATAAGTATAAAGCTAGAGTTTTGGATATTTTGCATAAACGTTACTTAGATTAAAGTGGAAATTCAATTAGTTTTGAATTTACAAATAATATACTTAATTTAAAATTAACATATTGAATAAATTGTATTTTTGAAGATGCTTCTTTCTATTATATTGCACTGAAAAATTATATGAATGTAGACAAAAGAATTTGTTTGAAACGAAAATGATGTCTAATTCTCTTCATATTCTTCTTATAAATCCAAATCCAGAACAAATTTTTTTTTTAAATAACATTTTCATCTTCAGTTGGATCATTTTCATACCTACGAATAACCGTGCTATCCGAGGATTCAACAAGAGCGACCGCTTCTTTCGGAATTACCATCTTTTTGTTTAATTTTTGTCGTTCATTTAAGCAAACACTAGATAACTGTGGATCAGAACTGGTGTATTGAAAACATCGCTTATGTTATCCAATCTACTACATATTCTGGCATGATATCTTCTATCATTCTTATAGGTTTTATTTCACGCTTCTGGCGCATTTTCTTCAACCACTCCAACATGAACAATGCAGCTATTCATTTTTTGGTGACATTGGGCCATGTAAATACCGAAGGTGTGGGCACAGAAGTCTTCGAATTTCTCACTGTTACTTTTGTATTCTCAGGATATTGCAATTAATATTGTATGAAAGTTCTTCGTGCTTTAATAATCAATATTTAATGCTCTTCTCGAAGTATTTCCGTCATTCTGTTTGGGTTTATTCACATTGAGATCCATTTCCGATCAAAGCTTTTGTTTGATGAGCTGTTTGCGTATTGTGACTTGGTTTTTATCAGTATTTTTGACGCGCCATTTCTTTAAATCAATTCTGTACGAGAGAATCTCTAAAGATCGAATCCAAGCATGAAGTGAGCTTAAGCGATATTGCAGATTTTTGCTTTTAACTTTAAAAATGGTGGAATTAAGATTTTGTTTGTTTTGTATTTAACAGCTGATTCGATTTGGTTCCACATAGACTGACATGAATTGGTACCATGTAAAATGTTTAAAACCTTCCCGACAATAAAGGTCACATGTGCGTCATTTTGAATAAATTTAGGTTTTGTTTTTGTGACAGTACGAATGTTTTTCAAGCTTTTTTTTTTATCTGATTATCCAAGTTACAATATTTTTCCTTTTCCTTTTAATAAATGAATCAGACTGTGGTCGCCTATTAAGCCAAATTACTCGATCAAGCTCATATGTTAGTTTCGATGCTGTGATTATTGTGACAAGGAGAGAATGGTCCAGGGAAGTTAAAATTTGTCGTTTGTACGAACCGAACCTGTTTGCTTACTCTTAATTTGCTTTATATCTCAAGGATTTCCCCTTGCATTGCGAGAATACGGGTCTGCAGTATGATTAAATAAGTTTTGAAAAGAGACTTTTGCTGGTGCTTTTGTTTAACAAATTCTGATACCGTAAGGCGTGCATTTTAATTTAGCCTTCATTACTTTCAATTAAGAGGGATAAATATCAATATTAAATGTTTTGCTGTTTTGTCAATCCATTTTCAATTAGAAATGTTAATGAGTCATCAACTTAAATTTGCTTGGATTATACAAAAGTTATACTCCACAGAACACAAACTCATTTTTTAGTTTTGTGCTAAAAATATACCTAAACAACATATTGGACAATAAGACACAATTACTAAAAATATTTTATAATTAATTTATTTTACATGCCTTGTATAATTTTTTTTTTCCATATACATATACACTTTTTCGTTAAAAAGTATTAATATATAAAAAATCAAAGCAATTTTACAATACTGAAGAACAAAACAATTGTATTTATGCCAAAATAATAAACTTTTTCCCATAGTGCATTGATCAAATGCAAGACTGAGCGTAAATAATCAAAGAGACCAAGACGACCGGCCGAGAGCAAAATACGAACAAGTATAATAGTAAATGAGAGTAAAAAAAACCAACTCAGCTCAACGTTTACATTTTTATTCTTTGCTTGCATTGTTTCTTTTTGTTGTTGTAGTTGTTATTGTTGCCATTTGGTTTAGTTTAATTTCATATATGTAGATGTTGTTGCTGCTATGTTTCCCACTCTCAACTTTGCTTTGTCCATTTATCTGTCTGTTTGTATGCTTTTGGTTCGATGGCTGGCTGACGTAGTGTTGCTGCTGCTGCTGCTGTTGTTATTGTTATTGTTGAAGCTTGGTTAGCCTGGCTGAGGGCAATTGATGTTAGCCAACTTACATTTTAGCAGTTTCAATTTGAATCGCGCTCGAAACGCACGAAGAACGAACAAACGTCGCTTGCTTGCACGTTCGCTTGGACGATCGTTCGTCGGTCGATCGGTCGAATTCGTTTGTTTGTTTTCATTTTGTTTGTGAGTTAACTCTAGACTAGACTGGAGCTGGAGTAGTGTAAAATCATATGCGGCGTTTCTACTTACTTGCGTATTGCTTTTGGCCAAAAGTGAGCGTGCCACAGCCACAATAAGAAGTGGCAACAGTTGTTGGTGCTTTTTGTTTGTTTGTTTTTGTTTTTTCTATTTCAAATTAAATTCGAGTTTTTATTCAAAGATTTTTTTTTTTTTTTTGGTGTTGTTTTTGGTTTTTTGTTATTCAATTACATTGTGCCGTGCAAAATGCAACAACAGTCAAGATTTAATTGAAAATGCCAAGAAATTGTTATTTTTGTGATGCAAAAAAAATAAAGAAAAGAAAAATGTTGCCAAAATTTTTTTTTTACACAGTTTGTTTTTTGTGCCAAATTAAAAAGTGCATTTCATGAAAACAAAGATACGAGTTTATTAGATATTTATGTACAAACAATATAAAGTTTAAGAATTCATTATTGGAGAGTCATCATTACCACATAGACAACACAAAAATGATGAATGGAATTGCTAAAATGTTGAACACACCACGTTGAAATTACAAATTTCAAAAGCAAGACAAGGAAATATGAACATTAAAACGTTTTTTTTTTCTTTTTTTTTTCTTTTCTTTTCATTTATTTATTTAACATTTAAACCGTTTCAACGATTTTGATCCAAGAAAACAAAGATAATTTTATCTCCAAAAAAAAAAAAAAAAAAAGGAGATAACCAACAAAAGCAAATAAATACATAAAACAAAAGTCCACAAATTCACATTCACTTTAAAACTGATAATGATAAGAGAAGCGTCATACAAAAAGAAAAAAACCCCCCACAACCCTATAGACCCACTTAATATTCTTTTGAGTTTTCAAGTAAATACTCGTACTTATGAGTACGAAACAATTTTTTTTTTATTTACTTTTATTTATTTCTCAACAAGGTTAAGCATTCTGGTTGTAGCTAAGATCTTAGGGTTACCTATGTACAGACATAGATATGTATGTTGAACCTAGGCGACTGTTCAGATTTTCCATTTTCGAAATCTGTTCCCAATTCAATTACTCATTGTTCTCTTTTTGTTGCACATTTCACTTCATTTTGTACATATTTATGTATGTGTCCCGGTTTCTCGATTTTTCTCTTATATTCTAGTGGTTTCCATTCCATTCAGACAAAAATTCCACCGAATATTTGCCATTTAATGATTAAACCAAGAAAAAAAAATTACATTCCAAGACATTTGTTAGGATGAGCAGAAGGTTGAGAGAGTTGAGAGTTGTAGTAGATTAAATTGGAGTTCGGATTCGGGAACTATTGGGTATACAAGAAAGTTTTAAAGGATTGCCAACAGAAGGCACTAGTAGTGTTTAAGCATATCGGACCATGTTGGAAGCAACTTTATTTACTACTTTTTACAATAAATTTCTCTCCATCACATGAGTCAATATATTTTTTCCATTCGAAAAGTGTCTACGTTGTATCTAGAAAACTTTATACGCTGGAATCATTGGTATTTTGCTTCCACCTGAAGAAAAGTGCAGCAGAAAGTCATCTGGTGCTGTGTTGTGAGGCTTACGGAGTGCATGCTCCATCAATTTCAATCTGCAAGTACTGGTTCCAATGTTTCAACAACTGACCAAGGAGTGCGAAGGAAGACCACCAACGTTTGTAGACGCTAAATTGGGAGAAAATTTTGGACTAAGACCCTTGCTAAACCTAAGAAAAACTCGCGGTAACATTAAGCTTGCCTCAATAAACCGTTTCATGTGGTTGAAAGATATTGGTCCAGAAGGTCGGAAACTTGGTGCCTCATGAACTCAGACCAAGAGATATCGAAATGCTTCTTTAACGGTACAAAAGGAAGTCGTTTTTGCATCATGTCATTACTGGCGATGAAAAATTGATTCATTACGATAAACCAAAATGCAAGAAGGCATATGTTAATTCCGGCGAACCTGTACCATGGACTGCAAATCCAAACATCTATGGCAGCATGGTTATGCTCTGTCTGCATTTGGTGGGGACAGAAGGGAATCGTGTACTATGAGCTTATGAAAAGTGTTCAGACAATCGATAGGGTTTTTTTACGGACAATAACTGATGCCATGAGCCATTAATCTTTCACCATGACAATGCTCGACCGCATGTGGTCAAAAACCTATCGCGATAGTAACGGATGGGAAGTCCTAACCCACCCACCTTATAGTCCAGACCTTGCACCATCAGACTACCATTTATTCTGGTCGATACAGGACGTCACTTCACTTCAGTTGAAGGTATCAAAAATTGGCTCAATGTTTCTTAGCCTCCAAAATCGGGGAGTTTTATTGGCGCGGAGTCCATGCATTGGCAGAAAAGTGGGGAAAAGACATAGCTAGCAAAATGGACAATAATTTTAATAAAATACCTTGTACCAATTTGGCACAATAAAACTTCAAATAATCAAGAAATAATGATAAATCAGATTGAAGTGATAAATTAGCAATACAGAGCCTTAATGATTTCATGGTTGTCAAATCGGGAGAGGTTTCTTACTCTCATTTTTCATCAGCAAAAATAATTTGAAAGTTTTCTTTTAATTTGATGTGTTTTGTATTCATTCATCGTTATCATCATCATCATCATCATCATCATCATCATCATCATCATCAAATCAATTGCGCCCACAGTTGAACCTTGGTTTCCATAATGATTTCATGGTTGTCAAATCGAGAGAGGCTTCTTTCTCTCATTTTATTCGAGAATAGACAACAAAACGAGCTTGAAAGTTTTCATATGATTTGAGGTGTTTCGTATTTATTCAAGACTGAAGCGTAAATATATTATTTCTATTGCTGTTGTTGTTATTGTTGTTTTTATCGGATCCCATAAAATTTTCTATAAAAAAAAAGAATTCATGCTGTAATAACAAATAATAATGGATGGATGAACGCCCACCCTACCACTTTACCACCTCACAATCGTTCTTTTTGTGCTTCTTTATCATTATATATTGTATTATCAACATCATATGTATGTATGTATGTACAATAATTCTAAGCACTTGCTGTTGCTGTTATTTTTATTATTGACGGAAGTTTCTTGGAGGGTGTAGAAAGAGAGATAGAGAGAGAGAGGCGAAAGGGAGTAGTTGTAGACCCTATAATGCGTAGAAAATATCTTGCAACAAGTTGCTGTTATTGCCATTATTATTATTATTATTGCATACCATGACATATTTCATCTCTCTCTTCGTTTCTATCTCTCTTCATCCGCTGTTTCTTCTTTGAATGACTTTGGTTTGGTTTGTTTTTTTTTTGCAATTTTTAACCTATCATGTGCACATTCCCATGACGAGAAAAAAATTGCAATCGAGAGACAAAGACCTTAAGACAACGACAACGGTTGACTTCCACTCATGTCTGTCTCAAGGCAGAGGAGTGAAATGATATTATTTGAATAACAGAGGAAGAAGAAGAAGAAGAAGGAAAGGAAAGAGAATAAATAGAAAGGAAACTACAACAACAAGAACCATACAATACAATAGAATACTCTTAGGTAGAATGAATGAAAATACATACTCGTTGGAATAAGTCTAGATAGGAAGACATAATTTCGAGAATAGCAAAAGAAAGAATGAAGTTCCCATCATCATTATCATCATCATCATCATCATCATCATCATTACCACCACCATCATCATCATCATCATCAATTGACTTTAACTAACTAAGCTAGCAATGGCGACTTTAGTCTTAAGTGGAAAATTAATGGTTTTCTTTAGTTCACTTAATTCAACCCTCGGGCTCTTTTTGTGTTTCCTGCCTCAATGTTGTTTGTCTGTCTGTCTGTCTATCGGTTTGCCTGTCTGCTGCATGTTATTGTTATTTGTATCTCAGTCTCAGTAAAGATAGAAAAGTGATGGATACTCGTATAATATTTTCGAGTTAAGGAAATTCAGATATGCAAGATAATGTGAATAGAGAAATAGGGAAAGAAATATGTAAGTATAATGAAATAAATATGTTCACATATGCACGAGTATGTAATTGATAATTTTGTTGCGGCTAAGTGATTATCAACATGATCATATAGTTTTTTCAAGAAACAGGAAGAAATGTTGTCCTTTATTTTTCTTTGTAATTATGGAACTACATAATTAATTTTTATGTAGAATTGTTTCTCAAGAGAAAAAAGAAAAAATTTGTTCCTCCTTCTAATTACATATTGTACTTAGAACAATCACTCCATCTTGAATAACATTTCCAATCCTAAGCATTTTATACCATACAAGAAATTAACTCAATAATCTAAAACAGACCAAGGATTGTGAACTATAAAATTCCTATTGGAAGTACAAATTAGTTCTGTCTGTTTTCAAAAGATGGCTTCACCTGCAAGTTGTGGTCGATTTTGGAAGCGATTACCTATTCCATTGGAAAGGTTTGACATCTCTCAACAATAATTAGTGTGGATCAGCATCTGTTTCTGACAAGAACTCTGTTTTTTGCCTTTTCGAAAATGTTCGGATTTGTGTTAAATAAACAGCATTTGCGGGAAGTTTTGATTTTTTTTTTTAATGGGAAGAAAAGTGCAGCTGAAGCCCATCGAATGCTTGAGGAAGTTTATGATGAATCTGCTTCGACTATAAGTCATACAGAGAGTGGTTTCACGCTTCAAAAAGTGGTGATTTTAGGGGTCGAGCAAAGAGCGTCCTGGCCAACCCAAAAAGTTTGAATATGAGGAATTGCTTGAATTGAGCTTTACTGGATCAAGATCCGTACCAAACGCAAACTGAACTCGCAGAATCGTTGGGAGTGACTCAGTAAGCAATTTCCGTTCGATTAAAATAATTCGGATTTATTCAAAAGCAAGGATATTGGGTGCCGTACGAGTTGAAGCCGAGAGATGTCGAAAGGCGAGGAACTGCTTTTTGACAGACATCAAAGGAAGGGATTTTTGCACCGGGTCGTGACTGGAGATGAAAAATGGATACACTACGATAACCACAAGAAGAAAAAATACTATGCCAAGCCCGGTGAACCCGTACTCCCAATATTGATCTAAAAGCCACAATTTCTCAACAAAAATATGTTCATTTAAATCAACCAAAAACAGTTGGTTAAATTCTTCTTCTTTTTCTTCTTCCCATCATGTACTTGATCTCAGATTTACTAGTTCTGAATTGTAATGTTCAATAATTATTACGTTATCTTTAAAGAAAATCAGATCTGCAAATCATGTTATCTAAATCGCCTCATTGTGTTCTTTCAAAATTAAAATTTCGATCTTTATCTTTATTCATATTAGCCAAGAAAATTAAAGGTTAAATGTCATCTTCATTATGTAAGAATGAATGTCAACTATTCTATGCGAGTTTTGAAGATATTCGTGTTGTAGAAAGAAGACCGACGAGCGAGTTATGGAAGAAAAATAATATAGAAAACCGGTAACAGAGGATCACAGTTTAAGAACACTATTGGATTAGAAATATGTATGAATTCAATTATTTTCACTTGTTTTCTGAAATATGGAAGGGTTTACTTTTCTATTTTTAAGATTTTCTTATTGATCTGCTTAGGTTCTCAAAGTTTATTATGACATATTTGCAAGAATATTTTCATATATAGAAGATAAAAGGAATGAAATGTAGTGCGGATGTTAGGGACATAGGTCTTCCCATACCAAGTCAACAAAAATGGAATTTTATGAAATTTATTTGAAGAAGTGAGTGTTTTGGTAATGATTTTATTATAGATGATGATGATTATATTGCTACTACTTACTTTAAGAAAGTATTTAAAAAATAGGAAAAAAAAAAATCAGAAATTCGTCTAAAGAAAATTGTTAAATTTTCGTTTTTCAATTCTCTTTTTCTTCCCCTCCACCATTGATGATGATGTGATAGCCAAAATTCGTTTTAATCGGTGGATCTGTGTACACAGGATTATTTACTGTCGAGATGGGCAAAGCGAAAGCGGCATCCTGAAATGGTCCCACCATAGCGCCACGTATCCTCCAACCAAGATCATCACCCTGGCTTGCTTTAACTTCCCTGTTGTAGGCTGCGACCATTTCAGGAAATTTTTGTCCAGCTTTAAGGTTCTCGAGTGCTTCCACCTTTGTTGCTGTCTTTGCCTCCTTTCGCTTCTTTTTTGGGTGCTATGCTTGGCTAATTATTTCGGCAGACAGGATAAGCTTCCATCTAAGCCCAGTTCCTATTATTTTTTGTTGTTCAATAAATATACTTTAACTTGATTTCATGTTCATCCACATCTCTGAGCTGAATTTCATATTGTCACTCTTCTGTTGTTGTTGTTGTTGTCGTTGCTTTTGTTTATTTTTATTTTGTGTGTTCACCCTTCCAATTTACGTTTTTGCATAATTTTTGCTTTTTCGTGAGAACATTTGATTACGTAAAAACTGATAATAATAATAATAATAAACGAAAAACTGTTGAAAAAAAGAGTTAAAAATTAATATAAAAAAAGAAAAAATAAATATGCTATCAAATTAATAAATAGCAAATTAATGTATCTGAGTATTTCTGATTGTATCTTTATTTTTTTTGAGTTCTTTCGTCCTCTCTTACACTTGCTATGATTGATTTTATTAAATTTTCTGTTTCTTTAGAATGTAAAAAGAAAGAAACCTAGAAAGAAAATGCATTGAAACATCAGAGAAAAAATCAATAAGTAAAGTGAAGTAATAGTGTTAATGATGATGATGATGATGATGATGATGAAGGGTGATGGGTGATGGGTGATGGGTGATGAGTATGGATAAATGTAAAAATGAGGCGATCAAAGAGCTAAAAATGATAAGAGCTTTTTGTATTGTATGTAAACCCCAGTGGTTCTGAAATTTAAATAGTCCGCAAATAAGATTTTTTTTTATTGGATTCCCCTCCGGCTCAATAATCAGAAGCCCCATTTTTTTTTTTTCTTTTTTTTTGAAGGTTCCGGAGCCAAAGGAACCCTTTTAATTCCATCCGTCCTCGGACTCTATTTCAGAAACCGTAATAAGTAGAAAGTGGAAATATCTACAGAATGTGTAGTTCTAACGAAGCAACAGCAACAAAATTAAAAATTTAAAGGGGACCTCATACAAGAAACATAAGGGCTTGTATTGGAGCTATATGATTTAGTAACCATGCGATCTTGAAATTTACATAGTTGGTGGAAATGGATTAGAAACTTATAGTGACCAAATTTCAGTTTGTTCAGATCACTGGGGAGGGTACCTTCCATACAAATCCCCATTAGAATTCAGGTTCTTATTAGAAAAACCTTTTTAATTTTTGCACTATGAAACTGAAATTTAGACACTTTAAGGTTTTGATATAGGCGCTGTACATTTGTTGGAATCAGCCAAATCGGACCACAAGAAGATGTACCTGTCATACAAACCCCCCATTAAAATTCAGGTTCTTATTAGAAAAACTTTTTTGTTTTTTACAATAATGAACTGAAATTAAGACATTATGAGGTCTTGATATAGGCGCTGTACATTTGTTGGAATCAGCCAAATCGGACCACAAGAAGATGTACCTGTCATACAAACCCCCATTAAAATTCAGGTTCTTATTAGAAAAACTTTTTTGTTTTTTACACTAATGAACTGAAATTAAGACATTATGAGATCTTGATATAGGCGCTAAAGATTTGTTGGAATCAGCCAAATCGGACCACAAGAAGATGTACCTGTTAGACAAAACCACCATTAAAATTCAGGTTCTTCTTCGAAAAACTTTTTTGTTTTTTACAATAAGGAACTGAAATTTAGACATTATAAGGTCTTGGTATGGGCGCTATACATTTGTTGGAATCAGCCAAATCGGACCACAAGAAGGTGGTACAAACCCCCCATTTTGTATGAGTCTGACACTTTCTCGTTTTTTTTTTTATTTACTATCCTGTTTCGCAATTTAAATTAATCGTTTTAAGACCTTTTAGAATTTTAGGCATGTATTCTAGAATTCTATTATATGCAATAGAGTTCTTTATATATTTTCCATATTTATAAATTTTGCGAAACTAATAAATATTTATGAAATGTTAAAATTCTCATTGATGTGGACACCCAGTTAAATAATCGTTGGTGTGTAATTCATTCTATGCATAAATGAATGAGTAAATGAGCAATAAAACAAATTTAAAAATATACAATAATAATAGTTATAATAATGAAAAAAGAAGAGTAGAGAATAGAAGAGATTGAGTAAAAGAAAAAGAGAAAATAATGAAGAATTTAGAAGTTTAAACTTAACAGTTAAAAGTACCAACGTTGTTGGTTGGTTGATCGGTTGCAGAAGGCTTTAACGGTCAGAACAAGTAGCTTAGCCAGCCGTCAGTTCGACAGTCACCCAGTCCCATAAACAGAGAATCAGTCGGACAGTTATTTACTATAGATATTTTTTTTATTATTGTTGTAGTTCTCTTTACTATTATTATTTAACGTGTTCTTACTGTTATTTCTGTTCTGCTCTTTTTTGTTTGTGTGTGGTTTTTTCATGTTTAAAATGAAGTAATTCTTAGTTTCATGTACTAGTTTTTATTGTTTGTGTATACTCGTATTATTATATTATAATACTAAGTATATTATTGTATATTATGTATATAAAATGAAACCAGTTACAATAAAATCAAGGCAGAAAAAAAAAAAAACTGAGACCGAGAAGTTTTTCTTTATTAATTTTTAGTAGCGTTTAAAATCGTTAGCCAGAAATGTTCTGTAAATTAACTTTGAAGTAAAGACATGGTGTGACTACGATTTTTTTTATAGTGGTTAGTGGATTGTGGATTGTCGTTCTAATGCCACGTCGTAGTGACTGCGATTGAATTGGATGAAAGGCTTATAACGCCTACATTCTGTAGTCAGATCCTCTTTCCTTATCAATGAAAAGACCTGCTGACGTGTTTAGATCTCCTAAGAGATGATCAAAGAATGCAACATTGATTGATTCTTATTGTATAAAGAAAAAGATGCTTGATTGATTGATTGATCCACTTAATTTTGGTAGAACTGAAAACTTTTCATGGTGCCCTAATTGTTGTGGATATAATTGTTGTTGTTGTTATTGTTTTTTCGCATTTCTCATAAGTTTTTGTTGTTATTCTCGTTTCCATTGTTAAAATACTTTTCGTCATTGTATGGTTATAGTATATTTTTAATAATTTTCTGGCTTATGACATTTATTATTATTGTATTATTTTAAGCTTTAGAGTTTATCTGTCTTCTCTTTTTGCTGTTGTTTCTCTCTGTTTATTCATAAAGCTTTTTTTTTTTTGTTTTTTGTGTATTTCCATAATATTTCATCTTCTCTTGATTTAAAAGATGATTTGGATGATTTTGTTTTAGGGTTCCGGACCCAAAGGGTACCAAACGGAAGCCTTTTCCATGTCCGTCCGTCCTCAGGTCATATCTCATGAACCGTAATAGCTAGAGAGTTGAAATGTTCACAGAATGTGTAGCTCTAACCAGACAACAACAACAACAAATTTTAAAAGTAACATATTTTAAAAATTTAAATGGGTCCCCACACAAGAAACATTTTGGTTTGTATGGGAGCTATACGATCCAGTAATCCCAAGATCTTGAAATTTGTTCGGTTAGTGGATGGGGATTAGAAAATTATAGTGTCGAAATTTCAGTTTGATTGGACCACTAGGGAAGGTACCTCCCTTACAAACCCAACATTAAAATTCAGGCTTTTATTAGAAAAACTTTTTTGTTTTTCGAACTATTGATCTAAAATTCAGACACTAAAAGTTTCTGATACAGACGGTATACATCTATTGGAATCAGCCAAATCGTCCCACTAGGCGGGGTATCTCCCATACAAACCCACTATTAAGATTCAGGTTCTCATTAGAACAACTTTTTTGATGTTTGGACTCTTGAACTGAAATTTAGACACTATAAGTTCTTAACATAGGCGGGGTAAATTTGTTGGAATTGGCCAAATTGACCATCTAGGTGTGGTACCTCCCATACAATCCCATCATTAAAATTCAGGTTCTTATTCCAAAAACCTTTTTTTGTTTTTTTCACTTTTGAACTGAATGGAAATTTAGACAGTTAGTTTAGTTTTTAATATCGGCGCGGTACATTTGTTAGAATCAGTCAAATCAGACCACTAAGGGGAGTATCTCCCATACAAATCACAATCTGGAACGCAACCCTCCGTGTATGAGTCTGACTCGCAGTTGGCCGATTTTTTATATGAAATAAGAATATAATCTTCAAACATTTATTGTTATGTCTTTGGTTTCATTTAGGAAAAATTCCGTTGTGGAATTTCGGTCCCATTCCAAAGTATGGGAATGAATATGCATCTCCTTATGGCTCAGAACTCAACCTTCTGAAGTTTGTCTAAGTAGATTTTTAGATCATTAAAGTGGGAATTGCAGTGATCACATGGAATGCCAGCGAAGGTCCTCAGCTTATCAATTTTGTAGATTTTTTGGTCGGAATATTGCCAATGCTATTACCTATTAATGAACGCTGTAATCCAGGTTATCCTCTATAAATTCGATTTCTTGTCTACTACATAAGTGAAGACAATATGGGCCACCAACCCATGAACTTTTTGGAGCTTTAATTGGTAGTGTCTACAGGTACAAGGTCTGCCCAGAGGCTTTTTCTGGTACCACGGGTGGTCAGGAGGTCCCTTTATGGGAGTATCGTGGTGGCTGATGACTTTTCATCCCGACCCCATAGTTCTTAACTTTATTTTTCTCATCATCATCCAATTAGCATCATTTTGTTGCCTTACAAGTAATTTGTAATTAGGTTTTGTTGTTACGAATGTTAAATTAAAAATTATTTAACATAAACCAAAATTTCGAAGAAAAAATAAACCATGAGAAAGAAATAACAAAAAAAAAAAAAAAAAAAAAACTAGTGAAAGTGAACTCATTTGACCTCTTTCACTCGATTGCGCGAGATCATACTCTCCCTCTCTCTCTCTCTCTCTCTCTCTCTCTCACATTCTCTGAGCCATTCAGCCTCCCTAATAATATTTCTCTACATCTGTTTCTCTTAATCTCCTCTTCCTCTCTCCTGTCTTTAATTTTTTTTCTTTTTAAGTCACCACTTTGTTTACGCTTTAATTGTACAATTGTTACTTTTTTATTGCGCTTGCTACTTGAATTGCCATTGAAACTTCATTTGAACTCAACTCAGTTTATAATATTTGCTGCTTCTTTGTGTTTTTGTACATTTCGTAGTCCATGTTGGACCACATTTATTACTTTTACATACTCCATACTCATATGTATGAATGTATGAATTTCGGCGGACATAAGTATGATGAATTCATTGACAGAAACAAGCACTGAAAATCATTATTGTGATGATCATGATGATGATGATCACAGTATAATCTGCAATCAATCAGATATTAAGCGAGAGCATTCATTCACAAAAACTAATACAGACAACATAGACAGTAGCATCATATGATGATCATCGCCATGGTAATCATGATTAATAATTATCAATAACATCATCATTATAAGCAGCAGCAGCAGCCAAGCACTTTAAACAAAATGCTGGCACACCTGTCTTTATACATAAGTAGTATACAGTTGCATCTCGCTTATCCGGACCTCCATCAACTTTACTTTACTTACATCTGTTAACCTGAATGATGAGCAATTGATTTTATACCTCAAGTAATCATAATTTCCCTTTAGTATCCATAACATTACATTTATTTGTTCTCAAGAAACATTTACATTGGCTCAGGCAATTGAGAGCAACAGTGGTGTCTTATTTTGGGTTCTTAGTTTGTACAGAAACGCACAATATTTTAAATAAAATTTATATATTTTTATACAGAACTTCTCCGGTTAACAGGCATTTTCAATTCTCAATAAATGAGCTTGGCTCTTCAGATCAACATGACCCAGTTAATTGAGATTTAACTATATTTAAAAAGCTTTCTAACTAATCTACTATGACTTGATGACTCTCTTTGACTCTCTCTCTCTCTCTCTCTCTTTAACTGATCTTAATCTCTTGTTGTATGCTTTTACGCTGACATTTGACTCTTGCAGTAGCAGCAGCAGCAGCACAAGCAGCAGCAGCAGCAGCATTCCTTGTGTCAAGTCAGGGAAGTTGGAGGGTTTCACTTACTACTTTTACTTTCTTTTTGTTATGCACTTTGTGCACATGAATTGAACTTTTCTTGTTTTCTTTTCTGTTATTTTGTTTTATTTCATTTCCTGCTTTCTTCTTACAAACACAAAAAAGTGTTTAAAAGTAACAACAAATACCAACAATAAACAATTATTAAGAAGAAGAGGGGCTAAGAAAGTTGAAATTACATAAAAGAAAATAGAAAGAAAATCAATTAAAAAATACAATGAAAAAGAGAAAAATTTGTCGAAACCAAAACAAAAATATTTCAAAAATTAAATTGAAAAAAAAAAAAAAACCAAAAAAGAAAAACATTTTATGTGTTTTGAGTTCAATAAACTTTATTATTTTATTTCAATTTTCCATTTTATTTTATTTTTATTATATTTTATTTCAATTTTCTTTTTTTTGTGTACACTTGTGCGTGTGCGTACATTTGTTCAGCGTGCTTGCTGTATTCACCTTTACCTTCATCTCACTCACTGACTCATTACCTTTTCTTTTCTCCCTTTACCTTAATGTGTGCATAGATATCGATTACCATGTTCTATGAACAAGTTAAGTTCCTGAAAATATCATACAAATTTTTTGGAATTGATTCCAGATTTGTATTTCTTTAAGAGATAAAATCTCAGCCCCCGACTTAACGGCTATCAAAAATTGATGTGACAATAAGGCAAGATAATGACAGTTGACTTAAAGTCTAGGTAATTTACAGAAAATATATGACAAAGACAACATAAAATTTGACATTTAGAAACAGAGCTGACGTCCTCTTTTACGTCCGTGCACCCAAAGGTCATCAGGATGGAGACGTTTAAGCCTCCTCCTGACGTTGTTTATGGCAAAAGCAGATGCTAATCTGTTGACATGCGTTTTTAGCCAGTCATTATACCGGCTTGTACGCAGGTTGATCTGCTCACGGACTGAGAGGGTTCTCCCTCGATCCCTCGATATGACATCATTCCGCACGTAACAAGGAGCATTTACTAACTGACGGAGGACAGAGTTCTGCGTCGCCTGGATAAGATAGACGTTTGACTCGACAGTAGTGGGAATACCATATGCCCGGGATTGGGCATGGGGATTGCCTTATAAATTGTAACTTTGTTACTCAGGCTAAGTTGATTACTGAGCCGAATAAGTCAGTTTAACTTCTTAAGTTTTTGACGATAAGTTGCACTAGTTTTTACAATGTGTTTGCGCGAGGTAAGTCTCCGGCCCAGGTAGAAATAAAATCTTAAAACTGTTTTATTCTGAGGAGAAACTTTCCGCTGTTTGTAAATTACAGTTCAGATCAATTGGATGAATCTAAATCGGAGCTTTTAGTTCCTAAGTTAACCACTACTAATTGACTAACTACTAATCAACCCAGACGTTCTTGAACAGTCATCTCTTACGGTCAACAACTTTATATCTAAAAAGTTTTTTATCCCAAACATTTCTATTTATAAAAGAAAACCATAAACCGTTTATTGTCAAGTTTATTACAAGTTCCGCAAAAACAACAAGTTATTGGGCTTTGGAGGCATTCTATGGACTACATCATAAGTTTATGAATGCACAATAACTCAACTGTCTTTAGGCTGAGAAGTCTCTTTAACAAACCAACTTAATTAGCGGCATTTTTCTTATAAATAGAAACATAAACTGAAGAAAACAGATCTTTCATGTGAGGTCTATTATTTTTTTTTTGTACGTTTGTCGTTTACAGTCTGTTTTTAAATTTTTATTTTTATTTTTCTACTCTTGTTACCATAAAACCTAAAGCAACAAAATTTAATAATAATAATAATAATTTTATTATTGTTGTAACTAATTGCATTTTAACAAAGTTTAGTTCAGTTCTAACGAATTTTAATATACCTTTTACAACAAATAGAATATGAAAAATCGGGGAAAAACAATTTTCTTTTAAAATTCCTTTGATTAGTCCAAGGTTTAGTTATGTTTTATTCGAAATCAAGTAAAAGTACAAAAACACTCTTTGTTATTTGTTTTTGAAGAGTGACGACAACCTCTTCCCATAATTTGGGGAAGTCCCAATTTATTTATTTTATTTTTTATTTACAAAAAAATATCTTATAATTAAAGTCCCAATTATTTAATATATATTTACTACTAGGGTATCCTGCCCGACGTCGTACGGCCAATCGGATTCCTTAAACTTCACTTTCAGTAGAACGCAAGTGGATTGGGCCATACCTACAGTTGCGGTTTCGCACCATCGCTATTAATAAGTTGAATTGCAATTCTGGTATTTCATTTTTGCTTCCCGCTGCACTTTAATTTGGCTAAATGGATAGTCAGTCACATTAATAATTCCAGTGACTTACCAAATCCACAACAATGCACAGCTCCCTGGTCTTGCCTTAAGTGTTATTGTATTATTGAGTCCTTTAATTTATTCAAAATTAACTGTAGTACATTGCGCAGAATCAGACAAATCAAATGCAGTATTTGATCCACCAATTTCTCGACAACAGCGTCACATATCGAATCCAAAAGTACTCTGTTATGTTCAAGGCTAAAACCAACCATGCACGCATTCACAAAATGTCATTGCAATCAGATGAACGAACGGTATAGCCGCGCATAAGACTCAATATGAACACACATAAGCGAAGTTCAGTGACATACACACTCACAGAAGAATTATATATATAAAGATTGTGAATCTAAACCATTCTCAGATCCCCTTGAACACACACAAAAAATTTCATCAAAATCGGTCCAGTCGTTTAAGAGAAGTTCAGTGACATACACACTCACCAGAAGAATTATATATATAAAGATATATAGTTAAATAGTCTTAGATGATTAAATAGATTCTTTTCTCTTCATTTTAATGGGTTGGTCTTTAATGTGATATGCTACAAACATCACAACAAATTAGTAATACCACCTATTCACTTCATGTATTACAACTTTTATTAAGCTCGAGCTATCCGCTCTCAATAGTTTTGTTGCTTGCTTATTCAACATTCACCTCATTTACAATAAATCCAAAGAAGCCCAAAAGAAAGTTATTTGTTTTTTGTTGTTGTTGCTGTTGTTGTTGTTGTTTAATGTCGGAAGTGAAAAACGCCAATTAAGAAATGTTTTACTTTAATTATTTTTGCAAAAAAAAAAACAACTATATAAATTTACTTTATTTGAGTTTAGTTGAAGTTCATTAAAATTTTCAAGTTGAATGCGGAAAAAAGGGTTTTTGGGTGCGTTTCGGTTAATGACAGCAAATCAAATTGATGGATAGATTAAGTGAACAACGGAAGTTGGGGCCCATTTAACGACTTGCATAAAAGTGACAATGATCAATGAATGAGTTCAAGATGATGACGATGATTTGAAGTTAGAGAAATAGAGCAAAAAATTGATGAAATCAGTTCTAATTATAAAAGGAAAACATAATTGAAATTCATAAAAAATCAGCAATAATTAATCAGTGAGGATTTATGATTGATTCATAAACTTTTCATTTTTATTAAATGGATTACAATGCAATGATTTCAATCTAATCCATTCTTATTAAATATCCTTTTTAGGGTTCTATGCAAGAAACTTTTAATCCAATATGCACTAAGCACAGTTTGCAAAGCGCTGTGCTACTCAAATGTTGACATTAACACAAAACTGTGGTGTGCTGTATATGAGTAGCACAGCATCATATATGTTAACTGTCAGTTGAGAGAGGATATGTTGTATTATAAATCTGTCAAGAATTTTGTAACACACAGAAGGAGACATCAGAAAAGACCCCATTTCATAACCAAATTGTGCTAGGTTCAGACTATACTATAGCTGGGCATATTAAGACTTTCCAGCTGAATTCCCTCAATATTTTCCTGGATCATAACAGAAGTGTTGTGTGTGGAAGACTATGCCCTTTCTGTTCACTACAAGCGTCCGGTTTTCCTTCAATTTCCTTTCCTTTATTAAGGCTTGTTAGTTGTTGACATTAGAGTTCTGAATTTATCATTTGCCCAAGTGGGATCAGCCCATAATATGCAAGAAGACAGCATACCTTGAAGACATTTAAAATTTGAAAACTGGATGGAAGCAAAGGTATAATTTGCATTTTCAAAAAATCTGAATGATCGGACTATATCATGTAAATTCATTTTACAATCAATCTTAATTTTAGCCTTAAAACTCCTTATTCACTTTTACATTTACATTTTATTCATTTTCTTCATGGTTTTTTTTTCTTTTTTGTTCATTTACTTTGAAAATTATAAGTCATGCCTTGGTTGGTATTATTAGTATTATTGTTGTTGTTGTTATGGTTGTTGCAGTTTTTATTATTGTTGCTTTTGGCGTGGGACGTTGGTTGTCATGCGAACTTTTTTTTCCTATTCAAAATTCCTCTTGCATTGCTCGCTAGTTTCGTTCCTTTATTTAAATTATTATTATTATTATTGCACTCGCTGTAGAGTTTCTTTTCATTGTTGTTGTTGTTGTTGTTGTTGTTGTTCAGGAAGGTAAAAGAGAAAAAATTGTATCAAAATTGTTAGACATGGTACCCATTGTTATTGTTGTTAGTGTGTGATCTTGAGGTGCGCCTCCGCCTACAAATATTAGTTATAAATTTTTTTTCTTTTTTTAAATGAAATTTTTCATATGGAAATTTTGTACACTTCGCAAACAAGTGTGAAATACGAGTATATTATCGCTTTAGTGTGATGCTTGTAATGCCTAAAAGCAGGCATCCGAGACCATAATTTATTGTATTGTACTATAGAGAATTGATTCTCTAGCAATGCTTATGCGTTTATCCTGTTAGTCGTATCTGGCACCTTGGACTGCTTTTCAAACTAAAAAAGATTCTGCTTCCTAAAGTCAGTCTTACCTAAGAGATAGAACCTTCTACGAACGACACAATGATGCTAATTCCTGCATAATGCCCATTGCGGCGAGAGTCCCACAGGGTAGTGTATTGTGTTTTATCCCATACACACTCTTTACGGCAGATCTTCCGGTTCATATAGATGAACATTTGCTGGTTGCAACATATGCAGACCGTACGGCATTTCTAGCATCTGTATCGGATTACCACGACGCATCGAGTTTGCTGCAGCGACACCTTGATATTACTAGCCTTTGGCTAGTTATGTGGAATATTATAGTAAATTCTGAGAAATCAGTCCATAGGATCTTCACGCTTAGGGGCGCCACGTGGCGAAACTGTCCCCATTAGGCTCAATGCAAATTATCTCGGGGTGACCCTGGAATGAAAGCTTAACTGGAAAGAGAGAAAAAAAAAAAAAAAGAAGCAACGAAAAGCTGGAAAATGAACTGGCTTTTAAGTCATGGATCTCAGCTCAGCTTGAGCAATTAAGTCTTAGTATTCAAGACAATAATGAAACCAATATGGACATACGGCATCTTATTATGGGGTACAGTAGCAAACTCTAACATAGAAATACTTACACGCTTTCAATCGAAACTTCTGAGGAAAGTAGCGATGATCGTAATTCGGTCCTACACAGAGGCCTTCGGGTGCCACTGGTCAAAGAAGATATAAGGCGGTTCAGTGAGCAACATAACACTTGACTTGGGAATCAACCCCAACTTGCTGGTTTTAAGCCTGCTCGACAACAGCTTTCAAACTAGAAGGCTACGAAGAGAGCATCCGCTGGACCTCCCCCTTTCGTTTCCCATTTAATTATATTCTGTACGCTGAAGTCTGTTGACTGTCAAACTTATTTACATCTGGTTCACGTCATGTAGTCTTCATGTTAAGTTCCTTTTTGTTCCTTATAAATACATTTATTGATTTGGTCATATATGGGCAGATTTTAAATAAACAAATAAAAAAAAATCTGTTAGTCTAGTTAGTCTTTTATCACAACAATATAAAACATTCCTTCGCAAGAAGAATCGGTTAGACCATGCATGCCTATTATTGTTTGAGAATTGCAGATTATTGTTATTTTTTGTACAAATCTATTGACTCAGTCAAACATCAGCCATCATATGTATTATGTACTTCAGTATATTGTTTACCATTATCATTCCTGAAATGCAAACTAATCGAAAATATTGTAGTAGAATGTAGACAGTTTGCAAAGTTTTATGATTTTTTCACTGGAGGAAAGTCAAATGGATCATAAATTTCAAACTCCTGTTGTAGGGCATGATGACTCACGTCATTGACTTTGCTTTGATTAAACAATTGAATCATCAGAAATAAATGGATTTCTCAAATAGAATGAAATTTGTACTTAAAATAATAATAAGGAAATAAATTTGAAATCTGTATTTGTTGAGATCAAAGTTATATGTATGTTTTCTTGACACTTTGTGTTGTGTTGTTTTCGATTGTCAAAGCATAAAAATGTCCAACAATATAGTAAAAAAAAATATATTATTTTGTTAAAGAAAAGAAAGAAAATGTTTAATGAAATTGTATTTTATTTTTTACAATTTTTTTTTTTTTAACAATACTGATGATGATTGGTTGGTTTAGTTGTTCTGGGCTAATTAAAATTACTCATCATTGATTTAAAGCACCCTTTGTCTTTTGATTATTTCCTTTTCAAATTACTTACATTATATTTTCTTTTTTTAGAACTGATCTAGTTATGTTTTCCAAAGATCATGTATGTACTTGTCAGTGACTAAATCGACCCACTTGATGATGATGATGATGATGATGATGAATAATGATGGCTTAGTAATTGTTTTCTTCTTGATGTTGTATGTTGATATTATAATTTTTTTTTTATTATTTTAATTTTATTCTTCGCACGCATGCGCACTCGAGAGTGAAGGATTTTATTTTCTTTATTTCTTTTGTTTTTCCACATTTTACCATATTTTTTTAATTATTGTTTGCAATTCTGATGATGATGCTGATGTTGATTCTTTTGTTGCTTTTGCTCACTCAGCCCAATTTTATAGATTTTTCTTTATGCTTTCATATTTGTTTTGCAAACAAAAATAATAAACAAATAAAATGCGAATGAATTTTGAAAAAATCAGTTTCAAAATTCATTTTTCGCAGATTTTGCAGGTTTAGAATTAGCTTAATTTTTGATTTGTTTGTTGTTCTTCTTGTTTATTCTGAATGAATTTTATTTCACTGTTTTGAGTTGCTTGGCTGTTGTTCATTTAGATACATTTGTTTGTATCCTATTCTCTCCCTTTGTTGTATACATACATGCATACATAAGTATTGTATGTACATTCATAAATACAAATGTATAAATTGCTTTATAATGGCCGTCTTTTTTTGTTTTTTGTTTGTGTTGGCTTTGTTTTCGTTATGCTCGACTGCTTCGGCTATTTGATCAATCCCATCGGATCGCCAGCAGCACCAACAGCACCAGTAGCAGCAGGAGCAGGAGCATGACAACAAGAGTGGAGTGGTGTAGGAAGACTAGAGCATTGAATGCTACTGCCTGCTCTACTATGATTTGATCTGGTGTTGTTTGGTTTGGTTTGGTTTGGAATGGTATGGTGTAGTGTGGTGTGGTGTGGTGAGGTGTTTGTCTATATATGTACATATATTTGAACAGGTGTGTCATATTGTTGTTGGTACTGTTGGTGTCGGTGTTGCTGTTGTCTCAACACAAGTTCTAGTTGTTGTTGTTTATACTTATGTAGTACACATTTCTTGTATTTTGTAGTTTTGTTCATTGCAAGTGAAACGAGTTCACGCATTCACATGCATAACATACAATTAGCTAGTCAATAATGTTCTCTCTTTATTTTTCTCTTTCCTTCCTTGCTCTCTCTACTCGACTCTACTAAAACAAAACATATATACATATGATGAATAGATTAAGAAACGAAAGATGATTGTAGAAAAGATCTTAATGCATGCATGACTTGCTGCTGACTTCTTGTGAAATGAGTGAAAGCCACCCAACATTGCTGGTTTTGCTTAGCACATTGCTGACACGCCTTGAAATTGCATTAAGAAATTCTTTTCGAATTCGAATTGAAAAAGATCAATCGGTCCTTTGACACAATTGAATGTAAAAAATTATTTGACTGCATTCCAGCATTTATTTATTCATGAATAAATCAGAAAATGTGTAGCGTTTAAATTATTGTATTGTATTTGCATGTCAACCAAAGATATAAAACTTGACATCATTGCACCTTCAATCACATTGGTTCACTCATTATACTCTTCACGCAGTAGTATTCTAAGTTTGTCATGAAGTTTGTAACAGGCAGAAGGAGACAACACAGACCACATAAAGTATATACTCATATATTCTTGATCAGTTTGAAAAGACGAATTGATTAAGCCATGTCCGTCTGTCCGTCTGTATGTATACAAACTAGTCCCTCAGTTTTTGAGTTAGAGAGCTTTTTACTAGACTTTGTTGGAACCAGCCGAATTGGACCATTAAAATTCAGGTTCTTATAAGAAAAACTTTTTTGTTTTCTGACCAATAATATTGAAACTTGGATACTATAAGTTTCCAGAATAGACGCACTATATTTGTCGGAACCACCGATTTGACTGGCTACCAAGGGGGTACCTCCCATAAAAACCAACCCATTTAAATTCATGTTCTAATGAGAAAAACTTTTTTGTTTATTGTCTTATAGAACTTAAATTTAGACACTATAAGTTTCTAATTAATGTCCATGCAATGTGTAAATTTCAAAACCCTAGATCGTATAGCCCCCATAGAAATCCAAACCCAAATTTAGGTTTTTATTAGAAAAACTCTTTTGTTTTTTGTCCTATGGAAGTAAAATTTTGATACTATAAATTTCTAAATAATGTTCAACAATCATGTAGATTTTAAGATCTGTAGAGTTACTGGATCGATAGCTCCCATACAAATCCAAACCCAAATTTAGGTTTTTATTAGAAAAACTTTTTTGTTTTCATTGAACTACTTACTATAAGCTTCATACAGTGTAGCAATTGTCGACTCCGAATACCCTCCAGACTGGATCGTATAGCTCCAACCCAAATATAAGTTTTTGTTAGAAAAACTTTTTGGTTTTTTGTGTTATCGAACTGAAATTTGAACAGTAGAAGTATCTGATCCATATTCAATAACCATGTAGATTTCAAGACCCTAGGATTACTGGATCGTTAAGTTCTCTTACAAATATTTCAGTCTCAGTGTTGAAATAATCTATGTGTTCTGACTATACCCTAAACATAAATCAAATCAATAATGAAATACTTCTGAATGCTCTATCACATAGTGTAGGCAAAAATATTTTCCAGGGGGAATATAAATAAGTTTTTGGTAGATCGAAGTTATCAAATGAAATTCTATTTCTAATTCTTCGGTGACTACTTTGCCAGTTGTATCATCCTATAGTTCTTACAAATAATCTTCATTTAACTTATATACAATGCAAAAAAGTAAAGGCCCTTATGTTTTTATGATTTATTACCTCAATATTTTCTATAAAACATTTTCGTTATTATGACTTTAAACGATAATTGTTACTGAAGCAACTGGAAACTGTATAATCATACAAATATTGAATTCTATGATCATTTATGACTTGAAAATACAAAATGACATAAATTGAATCTGATCAGACTCTTAAAATCTTTAAATTGATTATAAATTTCAAATTTATTAAATGAACTGGTACCTTAATCTCTATGACTCGAAAGATTCAATATTTTTGTGGTGGATATCATAAAAACAACAGTGTTTCTCTCAAAAGATATGCCATATAAAGAATATGGAATTGTGGACTGAAATTGATTATACTTAGTATATATTTTGGTATTTGGTATTCACAATCAAATGTTCTTTGCATTATGAAGCAAGTGAATGTTGTTTTTACTGTTTTTAAAACCACTTTTGTTTTCAAAATTTTTTTATCAACAACACAATGTGAATGATATGAAACAAATTCGTAAGGCATCAGGAATGTGAAGAATTTATTTAACATCAAATATGGATGGACTGAATGCACACAAACAAAGAGATAGTACAATATTATCTCATTGATATCATAAAATATTTTGTAGTATGACATTATTATTATTTTTTTTTGATAAGCAAACACTAAAAAAAAGAAAAGGAAAAACCAAAAACAGTAGAGAAAACAAATTGATTTATTCTTTTTACAAGTTTTGTTAGTCATTCATTCAATGTCTTTTGTTTTTAAACTTTCGCAATATTCCGCGATTCCTTGTGGTTTATTTCACATTCTAAACGAAAAGATAGAAAGAAAAATCTGGTAAAAAGCCATTGCAATTTTAGTTTAAAAATCAAAGACACCTTAACAATTTTCATTTAGTCGTTAAATGAAACTTAAACATAATATTTCATTGATTTAATGTTGTGGAAATATTAAGGAAAAATACAATATGAAATTGTTAATAAAATAAAAATTATTTTAAAGGAGAAAAAAAAACAAAAAAAAAAAAAACAATTAATTAAACATTGCTGAAACCAAAGTATTAATGTGTGAAATTAATGAAAATATACAACAAAAATATTTAAAAAAAAAAAATATAAATATATACACAAAAATGAGCAAAAGACATTTTTATTGTTGAGTTCTAATAAAATAAAGATAAAGAAAAACCAACAAACTAACAACCAACCAACCAACTACAATGTAAAGGAAAATAAATTTAAATTATTTTTATTATTTTCTTTTCAATTAATCATAAAAAAAAAAAACAAAAAAGGATTTTCAAAATCACATACCAAAGATATTGAAAGAAAGCAAATACAAAACAGAAAATAATATAAAAAAAAAAAGTAAACAAAGATTAAAAACACAAAATGTTTGATGTGCCACCAAAGTGTCCTGCTTTAGCAAATAAACTAAGTGGCATCTTCGGTTGGCGTCACACCTATAAAGTGGCTGCCAAACATGAAGGTATCACCCATGCCAGTCTAACGAATCTGAATAGTTTGCATAAATCATATTCACTCACTTTACCAAAGCGGTCGCCATCATCTGAATCGATAGCATTGCCGCCATATGCATGTGTTAAGGTAAACAACAATTCAACATTTACTATATACAATATTATTATGTATCTTATAAGTACATACATATGTATATTGATTTACATACTTATTTATATCAGTATTTGATCAATTCTAAATGAGAAATATTATAAAATTACAAACAGTTTCGAAAGAAAAACATTATTATGTATATTATTACATAAATATACAATATAATATTATTTTTTGTGAAAATGTCTAGACTGTAACATTATGTATTGAAACTAAAATTGAAACTGAAGTCAGAAAGTTCACCGAATAATATTAGTTCGGGTAGTATGCAAGTACTTTTGATCATATTGATTCTAAGTATATACATGTTCGAAGAGTCTCTCGATCAGGCAGATTTACGTTTTAAGCGCATTCAACGGCACAAAGATAAGGCCAGCATCAAAGCTGAAGATGAGACGGAGGCCTATCACAAAAGATCTGGAGGATTGTTTCTATAAGAATGGCTTTAAGCCCGAGTGGTTGATTGTTCAACGTGTTATCAATCATCGTACCGCACGTGATAGCACTACGATGTACTTGGTTAAGTGGCGTGAATTGCCCTATGATGTCAAAAAAGCGGCCAAGTGGAGGGCCCTAATGTTACCTCAACAAGCGCAGACAACATGAAATTGTGGAGGTACATTAGTGAGAACGAGGAGTGTTTGTCGTCTGGGTCAGACTCCGGTAGTCAGGACGGCCGAATGTAACAAGTGGTGGTGAGCTGGTGATCGGTGATGACTATCGGACCAACCGATATTGATAGACGACCGAACTATCGATCAGCAGCAGAGTTGGCAACAGGGGGTGCGAGACAAGCTATGCATACAGTTGGAAATGGGTCGCAAGCAGAATCAGTCGCAAGTTGAAAGTTGACTCGGAAGAAAACAAGTCGTTACATTAACATCATATTAAACTTTACATACATATGTTAAATGAAAACTTATTAAACCTTCATATACCTAAATTAATCTCAATTGCTTAAATATTATTGTGATCCATCATAATTAAGTGAGCTCTTCAAGGAGGGATTTACCTACTTTTTTTTGGGGAAGATCGTTAGATGCAGGCACTTTAGAGTAAATCGTTTTTCACATTGGGTGAGAGCTTGCCTCCAATATATTTCGATGACTTTGAAGCGATTATAACGATTGCTTTGTATATTGATTTCTTCGAGAACTGTTAGCATCTTTAGATCTCTAAATAGAATAGTGTTTTGGACAAAACAAGTGGTCTCCGTGATACATCTTAGGTTTTATACTTTCCTTATGTTATTTGCGACAGTGATGCCCTAAATTGGGACCACTATTTGCCTGTAAATGAGTAATAGTCATTTGACCAAGAAACTTTAGTCGTTGGGCGCAGCAGCTAAATGAATCTCTTGTCCGGTGTACTGTGCTTTGTCCACTCACGAGTCACAATTGGATGACTTATAGTTCAAAATAAATTCAATTAGTATACGTTATTTCATTCGTATACTGTAAGTACAATACTTAGCTATGACTAAATCAACCATTTTGCAACTTGGCACATGTTCACCTTGTTCCCATATAAATTTTTTGTATTTTATTGTTCTATAAACCGTTTTAATGGGTAGGTAAAACTGGGAATTAAAGAGATACATATGTATGACCATGATTTTTTCTTTGTGGTTCATAAAGTATAGAATAAATAAACCCAAGTGTATTAGCATCTTAAAGAGAAACTCATCTAAGTTAGAAAACTATTTCACTTAGTACGATTAAAAATAGACCAAGTGGGAATCAGAATCGTAAACGGAGGGTTCCGTACGAGATTAGGGTTTGTATGGGTCCGATTTGACTGATTCCAACAAATGTACCGTGTCTATATCAGAAATTTATAGTGTCTAAATTTCAGTTCATTAGACTGAAAAACAAAAAAGTTTTTCGAATAAGAACCTGAATTTTAATGGTAGGATTGTATGGGAGGTACTCCTCCTAGTGATCCGATTTTACTAATTCCAAAAGATGTGTTGCGTCTATATGAAAAACTTATAGTGACCAAATTTCAGTTCGGTGGAACAAAAAACAAAAAAAATTTTCTAATAAGAACCTGAATTTTAATGAGTGTTTGTATGGGTGGTACCCTCCCTAGTGATCCGATCAAACTGAAATTTTGATAGTATAAGTGTCTGACCCATATTCAACAACCATGTGGATTTCAAGGCCCCAGGTTTTACAAATCCATAAATAAATAAATTTCTGAATGCTCTATCATATAGTGTAGGCAAAAACGTTTTCTAGGGGGTGCGTGAAGAGTAATATATCAACTTCAGCATAGGCGAAGTTAAACTTCTTTTTACTTGTTTTAAAGTTGTCTTTGCAGAATGATCTTGGATAAGACAGATATTAAGAAGTGCAATACTAAATACTACTATATTGACTAAAATGTACACAACTGAACTGAACTTTAGATGTGTCGCATTTTTTTGTCTTAAGTGTTATGTTGTTGCATGATGCAATTTAACATAAAATAACTTGAAATGGCTTAGTTTGATTTCAAATGAATGGTGATGGCATGCTGTGCATTGATTTGATTTTGGAGATTGTATACTTTATGTTGTTTTTGTTGAGGTCATTTGCTATAAAAAATCGTCGGCGGCGTCAGTTCATCAGCTTCATCACTAACAACAACACCCACATAGGCAAAGCCAAAGCAAAATTATAGACAACCATGCCAAAACTCAGCGAAGTATTTACAATGAAATGAATGAAAGACTTAATTTAGAAGAGCCTCAGTTGGTGGGTCTCATCACTGAGTATCTGATCTGATCTGATCTGGTCTAGTCTGGTCTGGTTTAGCTGTTTGCCGCCAGGTGCTTACAACATACGATTATGTTACTAGATACAAAAAACAAAGCAAATAAAATGCTTGAGGAGAGCTTTAAGTAAAACTTCCTATATTGGAGTTTGGATTTAATTTCCTTAATTATAAGTTGATTCACATTAAGGTAGTGAAAAAATGTATTCAGTTATTTATTTTTTCTCTCTTTTTTTTTTTCTTTACCAGGAACCCGATGCATGGGTTGCCGTACATCATCTACAGACACAATCGGGTATACTTGATCCTGATGATTGTGTTCGAGATGTTGCCGATGATCGTGAACAAATACTTGCCAGTTTTGAGGATTCTGGCCCAGACCCTGGTGTACCACAAGGTGGTGGCGATGGAGCTTCCGGTAGTTCATCAGTGGGCACTGGCTCACCAGATATATTCCGTGACCCCACCAATACAGAAGCGCCCACCACAACAACCGGAGGTAATAAAGGTACAATTGAGATGTCAGCGCCGCCTACGCATATTGAAGTAACGAGTACGACATCATGTCCAATGACTGGCTTAGGACTACAAGTGCGTCGTAGTAGTGATCCAAATTTATTGGCTTCCCTTAAGGCTGAGGGTAGTAACAAACGTTGGTCAGCAGCAGCTCCGCATTATGCTCCTGGTGGAGATTCACCAGAACGTATTCTGATGGAAAAAGCTGGCGGTAATCTTTCACCACAATGGGAAGAAGACGACGACACAGCGCATCAACTGCAACTGCAATTGCAGCAACAAACACAGCAGCAACAGACACAGCAGCATGGCCAACATATGGCACAATCAGCACCATCTGGCGGTCATCAACCATTTGCTCGTTCTGGACGTTTATCTATGCAGTTTCTTGGTGGTGATAGCACTGGTTATAAATGGATGGAGGCCGCTGAAAAGTTACAGCAACAGAATCAACATCAACAGCATTACAATGCACATCCCCAACACCAAAACCAAATTCAACATCGCCAACAGCAGCATGTAGAACAACAACAACAACAACAACAGGTTGGAGCATCCGGTCATCAGCAGCATCATCATTATCAGCAACATGCTACTCCACAACATAATAATCATCATCATCACCAACATCATCAGATCTATTCAAGTAAGTCTTTGCCACGAGAGAGCAAACGCAAAGAACCACTTGGTCAGGCTTATGAATCCATACGCGAGAAGGATGGTGAAATGTTACTTATCATTAACGAATATGGCAGCCCATTGGGCCTTACTGCTATACCAGATAATGAGCAGATCAGTGCAACATGATCTGGCAGTCGCGCTGAGCGCGGCCGTTTACGTCGCGTGTCGTATGAGAGATCAATGGTGTAAAATTGATCGGTCTCTAAATAAAGTCCAAGATATTACGTTGCTCACTTGAATCCGGAGTTGCGTCGTCTTACGTGCCAAAGACCATCAACAACAATAAAAGAATGGCGGGGGCGGCGGCGTCAAAGTAACTAGACGTCGTGATTCCAAAGTTGCTGAAATGATGAATGAAGAATGCTTGGCCTGGAAACAAAAGTTGCAACAGTTTCACCAACACGAAAACCACATATGGCGCCCGTGGGCACATCACTGCAAGTGGCCAACACACGTAAATTGGGTAGAAAAATCGAAATTGTCTTAAAGAAAGGACCGAATGGTTTGGGTTTCTCGGTAACAACACGTGATAATCCAGCTGGTGGACATTGCCCAATTTATATTAAGAATATTTTACAACGTGGCGCTGCCATTGAGGATGGTCGTTTGAAACATGGTGATCGACTCCTTGAGGTCGATGGTGTACCAATGACTGGTAAGACACAAACTGATGTTGTGGCCATATTGCGTGCTACGCAACCAGGCGCAACTGTTCGGCTTGTGGTCTCAAGACAACATGAGGCCGAAGATCGTCCAATAGTAAGTAGTAATGTACAAACAAAATGAAATTAACAAATAATATATGTAATTATTAATTTTATTAAATTTATTAAATTTATAGAATGTGGAGGAAAAGGAATGTACATTTAGTACACCACCAAAGCCACCGCCACCGGTGTTGCCCAACTCGAATACAAAATCAACAACATTATCATCTTCATTGACAAAACAACAGAAACAACAACACCGACAACAAGAGAAATCATCCAACAATTCATCGTCATCAGCATCAACAACATCATCAACAACATCAACATCAAATAGCCATTCTAATAATGTCCAAAAATCAAGTAGTGCCCGTTCACTCTTTGAACAACATCAACAACAACATCAACATCAACACCAGCAACAAATGCAACAATCTAATGAATCTCAGCATTTTATTGATGCCGGCAGTGAATCGGCAGCTTCAAGTGTAAGTAGGCTAGACTGAAGATGGAAGTACCAAATTATTTACAGAATGATCATAATTAAAATTTATTACAGGATAGCTTACCCAGTGGCATCTCTTGGCAATCACGTGAAGTCCTCACATTACACATACCCGTACATGATACGGAAAAGGCTGGCCTCGGTGTCAGTGTCAAGGGCAAAACGAACTCAAATAGTGCAACATCTTCGCAAACTAACCATAACAACAGTAGTAGTAGTAACAGTAACAACAGTGGCAGCAATAGCAACTCAATCAAGTTTGACGGTGATCTGGGCATATTTGTGAAGAACGTCATACATGGCGGTGCTGCTTCACGTGATGGTCGTTTACGCATGAATGATCAACTATTGAGCGTGAATGGCGTCTCGCTATTAGGTCAGAATAATGCTGAAGCAATGGAAACGCTACGACGTGCCATGGTTAATAAACCGGGCAAACATCCAGGCATGATTACCTTATCAGTGGCTCGTAAAATAACACGTTCAGCTAGCTCTGGTGATATATTAGAGCATACGAATAGTAGCTCGAATACAAGTGAGAATTCAGGAGCCACTGTCATATATTTAAGTCCAGAGAAAAAGGATAACCGCAATGTAGGAAGCGGTGGAGGAGGAGGAGGAGGAGGAACAACTTGTGCTACAAATGATATTAATAGGTAAAGCATTACCATGCCATTTTGATCTGTTTGTCTTTTACTATTATGTAATAATTTTGTTTTTTTCTTTTTTTTAGATGGAGCAATCCCGTTTTGGATCGTCTAACCGGTGGTCTTGGCTCCACAAATTCCGCACATCATCATATTCAGCAACCGCAACAGCAGCAGCTTCAGCAACAACAACAGCCACAAACACACCAACAGCCAACACGTCGTACATCACGTGATCACCTGATTGGTAGTGGTGGTGGTGCTGCTGCTGCTACTGTAGCCGCCCCTAACGCAAACATAGTGTTGGCACCCACTGGTACCGCTTTACGTAATGAAAGCTATTACATGGCCACAAACGAAACTTGGTCTCCAGCTTTACATATGATAAATGGAGCTGGTAATGGTTCTGTATTGATTGAAGATGATACTGAACCCATGTCACCGTAAGTTCAAATAAATACAATTTACAATTTTGTTGATTGATTTTGATTTGTTTTTATTTACAATTATGTCAATTTATATCAATTTATAGATCTATTCAAGGGCGCAATCATGGCGATGCTTCTATTTGTACTCAAAGTAGTACAGCAAGTACATCTAATCCTCCTGGCGGTGTCGCTGCAGTTAATTTTGATGCTACTTACTCATCACAACTTAGTCTTGAGACAAATAACTCTGGCATTGAACATTTCAGTCGTGATGCCTTGGGTCGTCGTTCGATATCGGAAAAACATCATGCCGCCTTAGATGCACGTGAAACTGGCACCTATCAACGTAACAAAAGAATTCGTGAAGAACGTGAACGTGAACGTCGCATACAATTGACTAAATCAGCGGTATATGGCGGCTCTGTCGAATCATTGACTGTTCGCATTGCGAATGCAAATGCCCAGATACCCGGGTATAAGCATACAAAGACCGCTTCCAGCATTGAAACGCATCAGCATCAACATCAACAGCAACAGCAATTATTGCTGCAGTCAGAAGCACGTGATCAGGTTGGTGATCTTGGACCATCGTTGGGTCTAAAGAAATCATCATCATTGGAATCATTACAAACAATGGTGCAAGAGATACAAATGTCAGATGAAACACGCGGTGGACATTTGGCATTGCGTACACCACGTGGGCGAGGACGCGAAGATAGTCTACGGGCGGCGGTTGTCAGTGAACATGATACAACAAGTGAGTAGCAAGCAGCAAGAGCAAGTAGAAGGGTTTATAAATTCTATAAAAAGGAAATAAAATAAAATTAGAAAGAACGTTATCTTCGACTAAGCCGAAAATGAAATACTCTTCACGGGATTTGTATGGGAGGTACCCCTCCTAGTTGGGCGATTTGGCTGATTCCAACAGATGTGCGACGCCTAACTTGGAAACTGATAGTGTCAAAGTTTCAGTTCGATCGGACAAAAAAAAAAAAAAACAAAACAGTTTTTCTAATAAGAACATGAATTCAAATGGGTGGTTTGTACGGGAGGTACCCTTCCTAGTTGGCCGATTTGATTGATTCCAACAGATGTGCAGCGCCTATATCAAAAATTTATGGTATCTAAATTTCAGTTCGATAGAACAAAAAACAAAAATGTTTTTCTAATAAGAACCTGAATTCAAATGGGTGGTTTGTATGGGAGGTACCCTTCCTAGTTGGCCGATTTGATTGATTCCAACAGATGTGCAGCGCCTATATCAAAAATTTATGGTATCTAAATTTCAGTTCGATAGAACAAAAAACAAAAATGTTTTTCTAATAAGAACCTGAATTTTAATCGGGTTTTGTATGGGAGGTACCCTCCCTAGTGGTCCGATCAAACTGAAATTTTTACAATATTAATTTCTGATGTATAGCCACCAAGCATCTAAATTTCAAGATCATGGGATTACTGGATCCTATAGTTGTCATTCAAACAAAAATGTTTCTTATAAGGGGACCTCTTTAAGTTTTTGAAAATATTTTAGTTTTAGTATTTGTTGTTGATGCCCGGATAAAACTACACATTGAGTTCTCTAGCTATTACGGTTTATGAGGTATGACCCGAGGGCGAACGGACAGACAACGAAGTCTCTGCACTAGGGTTCCTTATGGTACGCTTTGGTTCCGGAACTCTAATAAAAAGTGAAAGTGTTGCAAGATGTGAAACTAGTAGATATTTTTAGCATTGACATATTCGTTTGATGGGTTCATAGTATAACATAGTGACAATACTAAGAATAAATAAAGAAATTTAATGGTTCGTGCATTTGATCATTGAACCCTAACAGCGCGTGGCTGGTATTACCCATTTGTAGATAATTGAGTGGATTTTGATTATTAATATGTTTGTTTTGTATATACAGAACCCCGCAAGACTTGGCTACTAGAAGATGGCGATGGTGAAGGTGGCTTTCAAACGCAACGCAATGGACCATTTCAGAGTTCGCTTAATGATGGCAAACATAAAAGTCGCGCTAAGAAACCAAGTATATTACGTGGAATTGGTCACATGTTTCGTTTTGGTAAAAATCGTAAAGATGGCATTGTGCCCATTGAAGTTACACAACATACAGCAGCAACAGTAACAACGTCATATGGAGGAGCGGGAGGAGGCATTATTGGAAATGTTGGTGGTATTAGTAATATCAACTCATCATCATCATCATCATCATCAGCAACAGCAAGCAACCAAATACCAGTTGCTGCTTTAGCAGCACTTGAACGTAATAATAAAATGAATCCACCAGCTTATCAACCACCGCCACCATTACCACCAGCAAATTCGAATGGTATCGGTGGCAACAGCAACAGCCACAGCCACAATAATAGTACCAACAATGGTGGTGGCATCCATCAAAATGATATCTTTAACCATCGCTATCAACATTATGCCAATTATGATGATCTGCATCAGCATCAGATTAGGTGAGCGCGCTTTTTCCAGGGAGCTTTCTATCTTACTCTCTATCACTCTCTGTCTCTTTATCTATCTATTGCTATCATTTTATCAAATTCACACACACACACACACACATCTATACACACACACACATAAATACTTCATAAATGATATTGATATGTGATGTGTGATTATTCCTGAATGAAATATATTTACATATGTCTATAATTCATTTTCTCTCTTTCTTTCTTTCTATTTCTTTATCTCAATCTTATCACCGACTGACAACACACACACACACACTCACACACATGCATATGTAAACAACACACTAACTCAATTCACTCACTCACTGAACAACTCATTCAATCACCACTGTACAACATCAAAACAAACAAATTTCCTCTGTGCGTTTGTACTTCATGTATCCGTTATCGTAACCTAATCAATCGATCGATAGTGATGCTAACCAAAACTCCAATTCAACCGATTTGAATACACATAATCACAACAACAACAACAACAACAACAACAACAACAACAACGACAACAACCAGATCAACACCAATGATGAACTCTCGGAATCAACATTAGAATGCATGCGGCAACAGGTTATCAGGCAACGCATTAAAGTCGAAGCTGAAAGGTAACCTCCTCATCCCACATACAACATCCAACATAAACTACACACATACACCTATACATACACACATATAAACATAAATAGTATGAACAATAACATTGTTGATTACCGTAGCCGGTAGAATGAAGAAGCTTTGTAAAAAAAAAAATGCTTGGTTTGTTGTTTTGTGTTTTGCTTTGTTTTGTTTTGTTGTAATTATTGTAGAATACAAAATTTAAATTCATTATTTTCCAACATTGCACTCACTCACTAACCCATTCACTCACCTACTTACCCACCACCACCTCCACCACTCACTAAATTATTACTTTGATTAAGAGAGGTGGATGCCACGAAGTCCTTCAACCATTTTGATTTCTTTAAATGACAAGAAAAAAAAAAACAAAACATAAATGATTCATTTGCTTTTATACTTTCTTCCTCTTGCTCGATTGTTCGCTCGCTCGCTCGCTATTTCTTTGCCTTTCTTCCATCGATTCTTGTATATGAATAATATACACATCAGCCGCCGTCATCAACATTATCATTCGCAACGCAGCGCACGCTCACAGGACATTAGCATGCATAGTCAAGCCAATGTTAGCAATGGTGGCCTTCGACCCATGTCCAGTTACTATGAATATGAAACTGTTCAACAACGTGTGGGTAGCCTTAAACAGAATGGTCATTCGCCTATCACTGTCAATGGACATCACCATCATCACCACCATCAACAACAGCCACAGCAACAGCAAAAGCAGCAGCAGCACCAGCACCACCAGCAGCATCCAAGTCCTCAACAACAGCAGCAACCATATTGGAAAAGCGCCACTATGAATGGTTTTTCGCCAGCTTCCTTAAATAGCAGTGCACGTAGTCGTGGACCATTTATAACCCAAGTGACCATACGTGAGCAGAGTACAGCAGCTTCCACATCGACTTCCGCTTCAACCAGTCAGCCACATGCCTCAAAAGTGTGACTATAGGTGTTGGCGCAAACGCGCGCATCAACATCAGCAGTCATACATGCAGCAGATGCAGCAACAGCAAAGGCAGCTGCTTCTATTGAGAACTTGGAACAACAGGATCAGGATGACCATAATAATCAGCATCACGACCAACGAAGACAAATGTTGATAAGTGAAATTGAATCAAAGGAAGTTGAGGTTTTTTATTTTGCAACAGAATGTTAATATGAATTTCCATCCACCCTCAGAGGATAATATAAAGAAAAAGAAAGAACAAAAAAAAAAACCCAACAAATTTAAAGGAAGAAAAAAAAAACGAAAAATTTCTGATTTTTTTTTTTTTTTTATTAAAAAAAAAGATTTTACATGAAAAAACAGGAAAAGTAAGAGATAATTTCATAAAAATTATAAAATTTATGAAAAATTTAAAACAAAACAAAAGAAAAGAAAAAAAAAGAAGAAATGTTAAACGAATTCAAACAAAAATATGTGAAAGAAATCCGAAAGATATTTATTTTTTATGTACTTAAACTAAATGTTTTTATTTTTAAGAAACACAAAAGAAACAAAAACCACAACAAAAAACGATAAACGAAAAAGAAAATTTCAAAATCAAAATTAAAATTGAGTTAAATAAATTTAAAATGGATATTTTCCAAGGGAAAGAAAACAATATTTTCTCTCTTTTTTTTAAGGAATAAGAAAGGTTTTTGTTTTTGTTTTTTTAACATACAATTATTTTTTATATATAAAAATAATAATAAAATTTTCACAATTGAAAATCAAAGAATTAAACAAAAAAATATTAAAAAAAAAAAGAAAAAACGCAAAGGAAAAGAAAAAAGAAAGATATCAAGAATCATAAACAATTAAATTATTATTTATTTATGTTAAATTAATTATTATTAATTAATATTCTTTTTAAATTTTGTTGTAAAAATTGTATTTTGTTGCTTTTTGTTTTATTTTTCGTTTTTGTAAAATATTTTCATATTTTATTTATTTATTTTTTTTTTTTGTGTGTTTAAATTTTAATTTAATATATAAATTAATTGTATTTTTATTCATAAGTTAATTAATTTCATTTCTGTGTAACTTTTTATTATTACACACACACACACACACACACACACACATATATATATATATATATGTATGAACTATTTAATTAATTATTATTATTATTATTATTATGTATAATTTTTTTTTGTATTTTAAGTTATATATATATATATATATTTTTTTTTTTTTTAAATAGCAAAACTTAATTAATTGTAAATAGTTTTTATTTTTCTTCTATTTTTAGTTTAGTTTGTTCAATTTGTTTTGTGTTTTATTTTTTAATTCCATTATTATTTTTCTTGAATTGTAAAAAAAAAAAGAAGAAACTTAAAAAAAAAAAATATTAAACTAAATTATTAACGCCGCCATTTTTTGTGAAAAGAAGTAGATGAAAAATAAAATTATGTAATTAATGTTTATTTTTGTTGTATACTTTTGGGCATAAAAGTATACAATACACATGCATACATACATACATACATACATACAATAATACATAGATAGTATGTACATCAATATCTGATTTATCAGATTTATCTATAATTATTACCTTTTTTTTTTAATAGTTTTAAAAATCAACTTAAACACGAACCATGTTACTTAATAAGATCAGAGATACAGTGGAACCACTGAACTTAACATTTCCACTTTAATAAAATAAATACATAAATAAAAAGAAAAGAAAAGCAACAAAAAAAGTCCAAAATTTGTATTTTATTTGATTTTATTTTATTAATTTTTTAATAGTTTAAGAACAGAAGAAATTGAAATAATATTAACTTTTTTTTTTTTTAATTTATTTTATTTGCAATTTCTTATTACGTTTCTATTTTAATGATAAACTCTGAACGGCTAATCCAGTGGATGCCGCCGATTCAATCTTCAGTTGCGCTGACTGTTGTCAAGAAGGTTGTCTGCAATTTCCAGCCTGGAGATATTTGAGTTGCTGATTCTTGCGATCACGGATCTTTACGGATTGTGGGTGTCTGTAGATCTCTATGTAGGACTGAGCTTCTCACGTACCAGAGTGCCCCAACAAGTCTACGCAGTAGTTTGGACTGAAACCTTTGAAGGATCTCAATGTTTGACTTGGAGGCAATGCCCCAGAACTGTATTCCATAAGTCCACACTGGTTTAAGTATGAATTTTTAGAGTAACAACTTGTTTTTCAGGCTTAGCTGCGAGCTTGATCTTTAAAGCCAGGACATGTTTAAAAGTTTTGGGACGTGCTGTTTTCTTTTCTGCCAAGTTAGCCTTCTATCGAAAGTTAGTCTAAGGTTTTTCGCTGTTGTGCTTCCCACAATAGTGTCTCCATTTAGGTTTATGGGAACGAAGTATTCACTTGAATCTCATCTTTTTGTACTATGAAACGAAGAAAATAAAATACGTAATTAACAAGAAAAAAGAAAGTTAACCTTGGTTATTGCGAAGTTGTCATATTTTTCACGCATCCCAACGCTACTTTAATTGAGCAAACAGAAATACGTACATATTTCATTATTAATTTGACTTATGTTTAGGGTATAGTCAGTACACATGCAGCATTTCAACACTGACACCAAAGTATTTGTATGGGAGCTTCACGCTCCAGTAATTCTAGGATGGCTGGTCAATATGAGTCGGACACTTATTGAAATCAAGTTCGATATTATGACAGACAAAAAACTTTTTCGAATAAGAACTTGAATTTGGGTTTGTATGGGAACTAACTAATCCTAGGGTCTTGAAATTTACACGGATAAATTAGTAACTTATACTTAGTGTTCAAATTTCAAAAAAAGTTTTCCAAATAAGAAATTTGATGGGTGGTTTGTATGATCTCATGAAACTACACTAAACTAATTTATGACCAGTTGTTTCCCAAGTTGGAAGTTAAAAAGTTAAAAAAGTAAGGCCACCCACGCATTTTTAAACTACTTTGTGGATGCTATTCCGCCTAAAAAGAGACTATCCACCTAGAGGATGACACAAAGCGTACTGCACGTAATACCCAGAATTAGCTGTGAGAGCCACCATCCAACGCCGATGCCTGCATCCATAGCAATTTAAAATGGTCAGCCTGCGAAGTGTTGCTACATTTTTGTACTTTTTAGATGTTTTGTTGGCTTATTTCCCTTTTTCATGCTCGACGGTCTTCATATTTTTTGGTTGTGCTCCATCAAAAAACATCTGATGATGATTTTAGTAAATTCTAAATAGCAAAAGATATCATTAGCGAACCTTTTGCAATAAATTTTGCCATTTTTTAACGTATTAAACCAAACGAAACCCTATTGCAGAGACTTCGTTGTATGTTCGTCCGTCCTCGGGTCATATCTCACAAACCGTAATAGCTTGAGAGTTAAAATTTTCAGACAATGTGTAGTTCTATCCGGGCATCAACAATAAATATTAAAACTAAAATATTTTCAAAAACTTAAAGCGGTCCCCATACAAGAAACATTTTGTTTTGTATGGCAGATATATGATCCAGTAATCCCACGGTCTTGAAATTTGGGTGGTTGGTGGCTATACTTCACAAACTTATACTGTTCAAATTTCCGTTTGATCGGACCACTAAGGAGGGAACCCACATACAAACTCACCTTTAAAATTCAGGTTCTTATTAGAAAAACTTTTTTGTTATTTTGTCCTATCGAACTGAAATTTAGATACTATCAGTTTACAATATATGCGCGAACCAGCCGATTCGGATCACTAAGTAGGGTACCTCCCATACAAATCCCGTGAAGAGTATTTCATTTTCGGCATAGTCGAAGATAACCTTCTTTCTTGCTTTAATTTTGATTTAGTGAGTTTTTGGAGAGTACCGATAAATAAATAAACCGTATTTAATTTTTGAAAGGAGAAGTGATTTGGTAACTCGCATTAATGAGATTGGGTTGCAGTTAAGTTTGGAGCTACTGAGGACTTCAATTACATTCAGCCTGTTAATCAAGGCAGGAAGTGATGAATATGAAAATTCCAGCTGCATTCACAGCGACTAATGGACTGCCACGCGACTATGAATTGCTTGCGTGCATTTATTCAGATTTTATTGTAGTATAGATCATGTTATAAAGTTATAGGATGCGAATGACATAAGCATAAGTATTTTGTCACGTCAGAAACTCCACTTTTATTCATTTTATTTGAAATCTACATAATGCAAAAATCTGAAAGATTTGTTGATTAAGTGTTCGATATTTTACGACTATTTAAAAAAAAAATTAAAATTAAACATTTCAAATGTTTGTTGTTTGTTGACGATCGTGGCAACAATGGATTACTTTCAGCTTTAGGGATTTTGATAAAATATGTCAGTATTAATAAAAGATGTATCCTCCTTCAGAATTAATCACTCTATGGAGTCAATTTGGGTTGGAAACCAAAAAGGATTCGAGAAAGTGTACCGGAATCTCGTTCCAGCCCTTTGTGACCACTGTGATAGTTTCTTGTCTGATTCTTGTAACATCGGCGGATCTCCTTCGTTTAAGGTATGACAAAACATTTTCAATTACATTCAAATCCGAACTTTGGGAACTTTGCCCAATCCATTGTTTCAACCCCAACTTCTGTCAAGGATATTTTGTCAATTTGCTCTTATGGCAAGGTGCGTTTTCCTGTTGAAGAACGAAAGACTGAGCTAACCGTCTAAAAGGCCTTTTATAAATGCCTCGATTCGTGTTATCGATAAAACTGATCACTGATCTATCGATCACCTTCTCCTATCCAATTGTTACCATACTTGCAGTTGTGTTCCACTGTAACAATAAATGCAATGTAGACTTGTGTATGTCGAACATGAACAACACTTTAAGTTTTGCTTTGGTTAGAAATGATGCTTTAAGCTTAAAATATGATCCAAAGAAGCTTTTGAAACAGTTTTTGGTTTTTGTTTTGCACCAATTGAACTATAATTTTTTTTTTTTTTGTTTGTTTATAAGAAACTGTACATTTTGCATTGCATGCTTTTATGCTGCTCTTATTTTTGTTTCACTTGATTTCAATTCCTTTGATTGAATTGATCGCAATTATGTATTCTTATTTAATTATCTTGTAACCAAAATGTATCGTGATATATATACGTGATATAATACAACGGATCTTATTAGGATATTTCGAGAAATTCAATGTGTAAATCGAAATTTTTGATGGAATCTAAATCTGTAATTATGCGCTATCTGAACAGAACAGATTGAAAATCGATTAGATCTTGTACCAACTTGACTTCCGAAGTGTATAACAGAGTTATAAAAATTACAATTTGATGCACCCTACAACTTTGTAGCCATAAAAAACACTAGATCTTTTACCACGGCAGAAGTCATGTAGTTAATGGCTGAAAAGTAGAAATTAAGTAATATTTATATCAAAATTGATCTATTTGTTTTTGAACGTAAAGGTGTGACATCTTGATGACTGACATGGTTCCCAATGCTAATGCAGTGTTCTTCTTAATTTACTTTACATTTCCAATCACAATTTCGCTATAAGCTCCGTAATGGTGAGGCATGCTTTTATATCGAAAAACACGCTTGAATTGGGCTTCCTCTCTATATGTTCGATTTCCAAAAAATTCGGCGGAAATACATTTATTCTATCCGTATTGTACATCTTTCATGTAAAGCAGCATTCTTTGTAGGTTTAATCCAACTGAAATTAAACAACGACCCAAACATCCTTCGCAAGGACTACTATTGGAGTCAGCGTTCGTACTCTGAAATTGTGCTCTATGAGGTAAGACATAAGTACTGGGTTCCTGGACTGACGTTTTAACAAATAATGCAAGGGGCTTAGTAAACTATGCCGCAACCGAACAACCCGCTATCGGCCACCTAAAATGGGCCATTTGTCGGACACGCATCGCCCATTATCATATACCGGTGTCGACTATTTTGGGCCAATATTCGTGGCAGCTCGACGAAGCCGGGAAAAATGCCATGGTGTTCTACACATGGAGATTGCCAATACTTTCTCATGTATCATAGCCAACAAGAACTTCATTGCTCGCCGTAGAGTGCCAATTGAACTATGAAGCGACAGTAGCACTAACTGCAAAGGAGCATAAAGGGAGCTAATTGAAGCATTTAAGGCAATAGATAATTTGAAATCGCACAAAGTAGGCGATCAAGCATACATCTGTGATGCCGATGTTTCAGGAAATTGCTGTCCGCGTGGACATGAAATGCGAATTACTACAGTAAGAAGGATGAAAGGCCGGCAACAGACTTGATAAGCGAACCATTGATCGCTATACTAGGGGGAGTGTTCAAAACACTTCACTCAGCATAGCGCCATCTATCGATACGGGGCTTTTGCGACCCTGTGCGTCAAAACAGAATAGAAAAAAGAAAGAGAGAAATAGAAAAATAGAAAAATAGAAAAGTGCAGATTCCAAACGGAAATGAAGAATCGTGAACAATTGGAAAATACAATTGAAAACCTTTAGTGATTGGACTAAAGATAAGCTTTCAATAACTTTTTTAATACTATCAGGTGTTAGACCCTATACCTCAATTGCCTTGCCTCACCTCTCCCCGTATATAGTGTTTGTGTGAAAACAAAATTCTTTTAACCAAGTGACCTTTTCATATTTATTATTTTTTTTTTTATCATAATCAATCACAAATTTCCTTAGATTAATCTAAAATTTGAAAGGATTCGACACAAAAATTCTTTAATAAAATTTTCAAAATTTACATTAAAGAAACTAAATAGCATTATGTCTTCGTCCTGTGACGAGGTTGCAAATGTAAGCTCAGCAACTGAGATTATAACAGTTGGTGAAACGCCAGACAAAGTCAACCTCGAGGTGGGATACATAGTGTCAGGGGAAGAAGCATCAAAGCTGCGATGTCAATTCGATAAACATCAAGAAAAAAACCCCAATTGCGTCTGCAATAATTGCAACGTCCGCATAACAAACTGCAAGAAACCTTCGTTCACTATTCCGTGGCGAAAAAAAATAGTGAAGAAATGCGTAAAACAACTGAATTATTGTCCAGCAGCAATGGAGCATATTGTTGAAGAGATGACCATTTAAATGAAGCTACTTGTTGATTTTATTATTTATTATTCATTATTCACATCCAATCGTTTTGTAAGTTGCGATTTCAAATCAATCTTTATGATCCAATACTAATAAGAATATCATTACTACCACAGCTCCCACACCAGGAAACAACACAACATACAAAGCAGAGGACTGCATTGAAACCTAAAAACAGAAAAAGATGAGCACGAACAAGGTCCTATTTATCTAAAGTAAGCAGTAAGTTTAATTAAGAAATTTCTACCTATTCTATCGATGTATATTTATGTTCATTCCAATACTTCCAGACATTATTTTCCTTGAATAAAACACAGTAAACCATCGATAGACACAACACCAACTAAATTTGTGACATCATGATAGTACTACAGCTCCCACACCAGGAAACAACACAACATACAAAGCGGAGGACTGCTTTGAAACCTAAAAACAGAAAACGTACGGGCTCAACTGCGCTTCCTGATAAAAGAAATGGAAAAGATGAGCACGAACACGGTGTTTCCTGGAATGAAACGCAGTAAACCATCGACATACACAACACCAACGAAATTTGTGACATGATGATATCGGCAATTATTGAAATATAAATGATGAAAGACTGTAAATGTGGCTATGAATAATATTTTTGTTCTTGCAAAAATTCAAAATATCAAAGTGATATATGATACCAAAAAAGTTTTTGTTTTTATTGAAACAAATAATTATAATTTAAACTTTTTTACTTGAAATCAGATTTGCAGATATGCAACTGAACTACTTAAGCCAAATCAATCTTGTTGCGTTGTGACAGCGACATCGGCAGTGATGTCGTTAGTGGCTATCAAAGAACCTTCGTACAGAGCTTCTTGAGACATTACTGCAGCGACATTTGGCGCGTGCAGTATATTGTGCAACCGCTTAATCAGCGTTTTTGCTTATTGTGAACTCTTGCCTCCCTGATTGACACTTGTCATTTAGCGATTATCAAAGAAAGAAATGTAGTTTGCGTTGCTAAATCCACACGGAGTCTCTATATGTTACTCTTTTAGATTATTCTTCCTGTATTTGTAAGTATTGTTTTGTTTTTGTCTTCTTTAACGATTTCCTTTTTAAATCTGAGTCATAATTTTAAACCAACACTAGTTCCGTTCTTTTTACTATTGCTATTTCACTACTCGGTTCGCTTCTGTATTACCCATGACTAGTGAATTCACTAGCCACCAGTAATGCCAAAAGGGGTTACTGACTTAGTATGGAAACGGGCACGTACTGGTTCACATCTACATTACCCACGACTAGATGATGATACACAATTACTTGCAACGATTCTATGTTTGGGCCTATCCATAAAATATCGCCAATCATTCGTGCAAATATTCCAATTGTCCGGATGAATGTGAAACCTCAGTCCTATCCTGGACAAGTGTCTGCGCGCACATGTGAAATTCATCATGGCATCCTGCTACGCAAAGTTGCGGAATATAAATCTAACCAATAACCTCTCCTTGTCACATTTACAGGCAAATAATGGCCCCTAGTTGGCTCTATGCCATAAGAAAATAAGATGATCTTATCTAAAGAAATAGAAAAATTATCTACGCTTATGTAAATATTATTTATCATAACAATCCTTTTATGCAAAAGCGATAAATGTAGCAATAAATTTTTAACAAGCAAAAAAAAAAGAAGAAAATATTATTCGAGAATCCCAAGTAGGCTTTGATAAAATCGATGTCAATAACCGAAACCATTTTAGTCTGTTTAGTCACTTTTAATTCGGCATTCACATCGTAAATATTTTCAAAATTTTTTGTGGAAAACATATTACCATGACCGAAACAAATAAAAAATCAGAGGACGTAGTCCCACATTCACGAAATCGATTTATATCGTTTTTGAACACCTTTCGTCCACTTAATCCCGAGCTATCTATGACCGACGTCATTAAAAAAGGCGCCGCAGTTTGGGACTGCATGGATGAAAAAAGCAAAGAGAAATACAATTTTGCTGTAAGCTACGATTTAAAAATATTATTCCTTAAGTCTGTAAATATGTTTAATTTTTTCCAACCATTTCCGATTATATTCAACGAAAAGGTTAACCCTGATAATTCAGATTGGGAAAATTATGATTCTACCGATGAAGAGCCACCTTCTGTGTCCCCAGTTACTAGCTCAGAACTGCTCGCAGCATTTGAGGATCTAATGAGAAAAATATCAGCAAATCTCAAAAAGTAGCAGCAAAATCGAAATTATAAGAGCGAAAGTCCGTGAACGTAATCCCTTTATGCGTCACCGTGGACCCATGTGTCTGAAAGAATCAAACAAATCAATGTGAGTATGAGTAAACTTTTTATGTGAAATTGAATTTTGTATGATTTTTGTGTGGTCAGTTTCTTCTTTTACAGACAAATACAATTTAGTAATACAGTACTATTTAGTAGCCGCCTCATCATCTTGGATGTTGGGTAAGGAAAAGGAAACAATCAATAAATAATTTTTTTAAAAGATTATTAGTAAATACAATAGAATTTATCCATAGGAAACCTTTTTGAATTTCTATTATCTACAATCATCATTATAGGAATGTTTCCTAAGTCCATGATTTTATTTAGTCTGATCAATGCTCTAGATATTTGATTTTGTTTATATGTGTGTAAGTATTTTGGCCTAGTAACAATATTATTTATTAATGAAACTTTAATTTCTATTTTTCAGAAACATCTACCATTTAACATAACCTGACAAGACTTGCAATAGAATTCTGCGTTTCATCAGACACGATGTTTAATGCGTCATCTATTGCAGATTCATAAAATCAAATGTGTACTTTATTCTCGGATGGATCATCAGATTTTGTAATCTTCGTGAAATATGTGTGCGTATGTGCGTGTGCAACAACAACAGCGTCTTTTTTCTCCTTATGTGCAGTTCCATATAACCTCTAAATAAAACTAGTAAAATATACCGAAATATTTAATTTTTTATTTAGCCAATAGAGGACTTTTCATATTTGTACATTTGTCTTATCTTCTTGTTTGTTGTTTGTTGTTGTTAATATTGATAACTTTTGAAATTGTTGGACTATAACCGGTGGTATGTGTTACAAATATTAGACTATGATAAAGTTGTAGAAAAATGTACTGTTAAGCTTTAAGTCAGGGAATTTTCGTTTTGTCGGCATGACCAATAAAGTTGAAATGCCTATGAAATTTAAGATGAAATATTGGGACTATGCATTAATTTTAAAGGTTGCACACAGATGGCGTTATTTACAACAGTATCGCATCTGGCAATACTGTAACTATATTCATGTCAAAGCCTCATCATTAGGCTTTGTTTACCAGTATCTGTCATTTCGCTGAAGTGTACACAACATAGTTTTTTTGTGCTCCGAGTATGTCAACTTTCGTGCCGTCAAAACGCAATTTGCGGGAAGCCTTGCTTTTTTGCTTCAATTTGAAGAAAAATACCACCCAAGCCCGTCAATTGCTGTTGGATGCCTACCCGAACCATACTCCATCGATTTCAACCTGTGAGTACTGGTTTCGACGCTTCAAAAGTGGTGTTTTTGATACCGAGGACAAGGAGCGACCTGGCCAGCCCAAAAGGTTCGAAGACGTAGAATTGGAGACATTGCTGGACCAAGACCCGTGCCAAACGCAAGAAGAGCTCGCCGAAACGTTGGACGTTGACCAAGCAACCATTTCCAGACGTCTCAAAGCGATGGGAATGATCCAAAAGCAAGGTAATTGCGTGCCATACGAGTTGAAGCCGAGAGACGTCGAACGCCGATTTTTCACGTGCGAATTGCTGCTTGAACGACTTGGCCGGAAGGGTTTTTTGCATCGTATTGTGACTGGCGACGAAAAGTGGATCCATTACGATAACCCAAAGCGTAAAAAAACATATGTCAAGCCCGGCCAACCGGCGCCATCGACGTCCAAGCCGAATATTCATGGTTCGAAGCTCATGCTCTGTATTTGGTGGGATCAGAAGGGTGTGGTGTACTATGAGCTGCTCCAACCCAACGAAACCATCTCTGGGGAAGTCTACCGAAGTCAAATGATGCGTTTGAGCCGAGCATTGCTTGAAAAACGGTCGGAAACGGTCGAAAGACACGACAAGGTTATTTTGCAGCATGACAACGCTCGGCCGCATTTTGGAGAAACGGAATCCGGAAATTGAAAGAAAAATGGGAAAAGGTTGTGGCTAGCGACGGACAGTACTTTGAATGATGTATCAATCCATTTTGAAATCGAAATAAAGCCCCATTTTTGGTGAAAAAACCTTTAAAATTAATGCATAGTCTTAATACACAACTCACAACAATCGAAAAAGTATGATAATTTCATCCATTCATGGTAATATTATTTCTATAACTTAAAAAAAAAAAGGAATCTACAATAAATTGAGTTTATTTTTACAATATTCTCTACTCACTATATACAGCAGGCTTCCCAATATTTGGCGCCTATCAAAGGCTATCAATATATGTACATAAACTGGACAAGTCTTCTTCTTTTTTGACATTCGCAACATTTGATATCACGAGATTTTACATCTTGTATTTCATGAGCAATAACAGAATGTGTCTGGTATTCTTGTTGCTCATGACAAGAAAATCCGCATATTATTCTAACCATGAGTGTCTATCATTGAAAATATTTCACATTGAATCAGGAAATGTTCTCAGTCTGTCGTATTTGATTTGGAACATTTATTATGAAACGAAGATCCAAATGAGTGTAATAAGTTCTAAAGTCAATACATAAAATTATTCTACAAAAAATTAAGGAAAAATATTTGCATTTTAGGGTTCCGTACCCAAAGGATACCAAACGGAACCCTATTGCAGAGACTTCGTTGCCTGTCCGCCCGTCCTTCAGTCATATCGCATGAACCGTAATAACTAGAGAGTTAAAATTTTCACAAAATGCGTAATTCTCTTCGGACATCAGCAACAAATGCTAAAACTAAAATATTTTCAAAATCTTAAAGGGGTCCCCATACAAGAAACATTTTTCTTTGTATGGCAGCTATACGATCCAGTAATCTCACGATCTTGAAATTAGGGTGGTTGGTGGCTATATATTCGAAACTTATAATGTCGAAAATTCAGTTTGATCGGACTAATAGGGGGGGTATCTTCCATACAAACCCCTATTAAAATTCAGGTTCTTATTAGAAAAACGTTTTTGTTTTACCCTATCGATCTGAAATTTAGACACTATAAGTGTTTAATATAGGCGTGGTACATATGTTGGAATCAGTAAAATCGTCCAACTAGGGAGGTTACCTCCCATACAAACCCACCATTAAAATTCAGGTTCTTATCCGAAAACTTTCTTGTTTTTTGGGCTATTGAACTGAAATTTAAACACTATAAGTTTCTGATATAGGTGCGGTACATTTGTTAGAATCAGTCAAATCGGACCACTAGGACGAGTATCTCCCATGCAAACCCCAATCTGGTACGGGTTCCTCCGTGTACGAGTCTGACTCGCACTTGGCCAATTTGTCTTTATTTATTATATATTGATTTGGTTGATGCCGCGGACGAAGAGACAGCAGAAGATAATGACGAAAAGGACAGGGTGTACATTTACAGAAGATTATTAAAGAGACCCTTCAAAGTGTTAAAAAAAAAAACTTCATATTATTACTTTTGTTTTATATTTCTTATGTTAAGTTTGAAAATGTCTGGCAAAATTTCAAAACAAAAGAAATATTTAACTAGTTTCATTTTTGTGTTTTATTTTTTTTTAAATGTTCGTAAATTGTTTTCCCAACAAAAAGTACATACATATATTCAAGTAAACAATGCCAAACGTTTATATAAAAACAAGAAAAACAAAGTCAGTCACACAATGCAATTGCAGAAGACACTGTGGGAAACCCAAAAATAAGGGGGAATCCACTATCCCTCATACCTCGTTATCACACACAGTAAATCTTTTAGAAAATAAATAAAATAAAATCCACCAAATTGTAAAGTGCAAAAATGCAATATATACTTACATACAATATAAGATCGCTTGACTATTGAATTCTAAATACCCTACAATTTGTATTAAAATACATAAAAGATGGAGAGAGGTAAGTACGAGTAATGTTTAGAGTTTGAGATTAAAAGATCCTTCATAAGAGCATGTATAAAATAAGTGGCATCCAGAAATAGACAGACAAAACTCTTATATGTTCCCTTTTTTGATTTACAGGGTGTTTGTTATGTGAGTAGATGACAACAAATGCAAAGCACTGAGCAATTGAAAAATGCATTAGCAGCCGCGGCACCGGCACCGGCACCGGCTTCGACACCAACACCGACACCAGTGAGTGAAAAATTTTGATGGAAAATTATGAAAACTTTTAACAAGCAATAAAAAAATGAAAAGTATCTAAATGAATGAGAGACTTTTGTAAAGACTATTGTCGTAATACGTGCGAATGATGTTGCTATGGATCGTTGGTAATGATGACCATTCATTAGGGCGCAAACATTAAAATTGTCAAGTGCGAAGATGTGAAAAAGGCACAGACAAAAAGTCCAATCAACTAATGTAGAGACAACAAGTTGAATAAATGGAGAGATGAACAGATAGACAGACAGACAGACAGGCAGAGATATTGACAGAAAAATATAAGTACATACTTGCACGAGTTAATGAATGCGTGTTGTAAAGCAGGGGGAGAAGGTGTGTTGTCATAACACAAAAATGGTATGACGCACTTTCACTTGTGATATTTTTCGGTAAAAAAAAAAACAGAATGAATGCTGCTACTTTAACTGCAACTGATGTTATACATAGTAAGTATAAGTATATAGTATCAATCAATCAATAAAAAGTATCTTAAAGGACAAAAAGATGTTTGATTGACGTACCTATAAATGGATTCTATAAAATGCGAAATGAAGAAAGTTGTGTCATCATAATAAATAAATGAAATTATGTGACTTCAATGGACTTAAGTATGTCATCAAATTTATCTGCTTACCTATATAGATACAATACATATGTATATTTATCCTCAAGCTCAGTATTAGATACACTGCATGGCAGAAGAATCATGTCAATGAACTTGCAATCAACCTGCTGGACAATAACAGGCAAACGTGTTACCCTGAGGATATCCCATTTCGCATCTGCATCTGATGTCTCCTCCTATTCATGTATGATCTATATATTGTGCTTAAATTTCAGCGACATTCTTACTTTCTTTTTAGATATTTTTTTTTGTTAATTTTGTTGAAAAACTTTTTATACTATTTTACTTAAATCAGTCACGCGCTTAATTGTTGAACAAATGAACTTATTTTAATTGTTTATACCTTACCGCTTTCTGTTTAATGTTTTGAATCTTCTTCTGCACAATCAAAAGTATCTATCTAAATGGATATAGTCACTACTACTAGTGCATAGATACAATAAAAAATGAAGCTTAAAAAATATCAACTAAATCAGTTAATTGAAGTACTCGTATGTACATTATGATGATGTTGTTGTTGATGATGATGATGATGATGATGATGATTGTGACAAGTGTCATGGTAAATGTAACTCTTACTGTCACTTCCATTGTACAGATACATTTTTTGCCTGTCGTCAATTCATGTGTGTATCATTTCATTCATTCATTCATTCATACATTTTTCCATCCTTGTGACTTGACTGCTTCTTCAATTCAGAAAAAAAAAAAAAAAAATTTCTTAATAAAAGTGAAATTAAGCACTTGAAACGAGTTTCTACTTCTTTGCTTGTTGCTGTTAAATATTGTATCTTTCTTAGCGGTTGGTTTTCTTTGGTTATATTGTATATTTATGTATTTATTGTGGTTTCTAGTATATTTTGTTAAATTTTAAAATTGAGAGTGAAATTGATATGTTAAAAACTTGTCAAAATGTTGAATAAATGTTGGTCACATTTTTTTTTTTTTTTATATTTATTATGTTTTTTTTAATATTCAAATATTTATGTATGAGTATGTTCAGGGTACATTTCATAAGGGTTTTGATTTGTTTTTAAGAATGAATCATTTGCTTCCCGTTGCTCGTCTCTTTTTGATGATGCATGGATTTTGAATTGTACACACTTAGTTTTCCCTAAATGTGTACATATTTATTTATTGGGCGTACAAATAGAAAATCGCTAATCGGTCGATAAGTACGATCAGAAACATTATATAGCCAGCTGAGGTATCGGTCAACAACTCTAAATAATCTCGCTTGTGTATTTTGACTGTGTTTTGTCCTGTTCGTTAGCGAAAATGGCAAAATTCGAGCCTACAAAGGGCCATTTGCGGGAAGTGTTGCTTTTTGCATATCATTCGAAAAAAAATGCTACTCAGCCGCATCGAATGATTGTAGAAACTTATGGTGAAAGCTATATTAGTGAAAGAACGTGTCGGGAATGGTTTCAAAAGTTTAAAAATGGCGAATATGGCGTGCAAGACAAGGAACGTCCCGGTCCCGTTAAAAAGTTCGAGGATGTAAAATTAGAGACTTTGCTGGATGAAGATTCGTGTAGAACGCAACAGGAACTTGCAAGTTTATTGGGCGTGACTCAGCAAGCCGTTTCTCATCGCCTAAAGAGCTTAGGAATGATCCAGAAACTGGGACATTGGGTGCCGTACGAGTTGAATCCGAGGGACATCGAACGGCGCCTTTTCATGTGCGAACAACTCCTCCAACGGCAAAACAGAAAGGCTTTTTTGCATCGCATCGTGACCGGCGATGAAAAGTGGAAACACTATGACAACCCGAAGCGGAAAAAATCGTGGGGGCTTCCTGGCCATACATCAAGTTCGACCGCAAAACCGAACATTCATGGCTCGAAGCTGATGCTGTGTATCTGGTGGGACCAGCTCGGTGTAGTGTACTATGAACTCTTGAAACCAGGGGAAACCATCGCAGGAGCCCTCTATCGGACTCAAATAATACGTTTGAATCGAGCGTTGAAACAAAAACGCCCGCAATACTCGGAAAGACACGACAAGGTGATACTTCTACATGACAACGCTCGGCCACATGTTTCCAAGGTAGTGAAAACATACCTGGAAACTTTGAAATGGGACATCCCACCCCACCCGCCGTACTCTCCAGATATCGCCCCTTCTGATTTTTATTTATTCAGATTGATGACGCATGAACTGGCAGGACACCACTTTCGTTCTTTCGAAGAAGCCAAAAACTGGATTGATTCGTGGATCGCGTCAAAAGACGAACAATTTTTCCGACGAGGAATTCAAAAGCTGCCAGAAAAATGGGAAAAAGTTGTGGCTAGTAATGGAAATTATTTTGGAGATTGAGAATGTACGAGTTTTTTATAATAAAGCCTCAAATTAAGAAAAAAAAAAAAAAAAACGGCGATTTTCTATTTGTACGCCCAATATTATATTTTTTTAATATGCAAATATTAATGTACGATTAAGTTCAGGATACATTTCATAAGGGTTTTGATTTGTTTTTAAAAATGAATCATTTGCTTCCCGTTGCTCGTCTCTTTTTGATGATGCATGGATTTTGAATTGTACACATTTGATTAGTTTTCCCTCAAATGTTTCCATGATATTTTTATTATAGATTATTTATATCAAAATTGTATCTGAAGGTTTTGTCTCTTGGACACTGCCCAATACTAACATATAAATGATCTAGAATCATAATACATGTACCAAGTTTACCAAAATTTGATGAGCAGAGCACATTATCAGGTTAATTGATGTTTGTGTTTCATCTGGAATTAAAGTCAAGTCCAAGACAAAATGTCCAAAATGATTATTTAAGTCTATAAATGTATATAGTCACGTTAACATATCATTTTCACTTAATTTAAATGTATAAAAATACCATCTACTAGAAATTGTTAATGAGCGGTCAAAACCATATGTTTTGTTTGGTATTTCTGTTTATATCTTTTTTGTTTTTTTTTGTTGTTGTTTTGTCCAATATACTTTATACATTTATAATACATGTGTTATGTTGGTTTACTGTATATGAATGAGTATTTTGTATCTGTGAATTGAAGTTGCCTTTTCTTTTTGTTTTTTGTTTTTCGTTTTTGTTGTCTTGTTGGTCTTCTTCTTCTCTTCAGTGAGTTTTGGCTGAACTTTCACTTAAAATATTGTGAACTTGTAACGCGCAGAAATTTGTTGTTTCTTGTGTTTTCTTTATTATTATTTTTGTATTTGTTTCTTTCTCGCCGTTTTTTAAGAAAATTGTGTACATAAAGACATGAGAATTGTTACTTATTAGAATGGAAAACAAATATTCATTGAAATTACAATTGATAAAAAGAAAAGAATTTGCGATATTTTTTTATCTTGTATTTATTATTTTATTATTATTTTTTTATCTTTATATTTAGTCAATGTGTAGAATAGCCAAGCCTAATGGTTTTTTTCCAGCCCACAGTTGCCGGTTCATTGATGAGGAAGAGAACATTTTGCATATTTTATGGAAAGAACAAGGCTTCTTCTCTATCTTCATGAATCACTCTCAATTTGATTTGTCATCGGTGGTTAAACCAAATATGTAATAATGGATTGTATGCTCAACAAATTTAGGACGGTTTTACGTTTGTCCCTTTGTTAACCCTCCGATGAGTGAGAAGGTCCCTGGGGGCTTTTTTCATTTTCAAACTGAAATTACTCCTTGATGGTCTATGAAAAGTATACCCGACTCCCATATGTGTTCCAAGGCAATTTTTTATAGATTCGTTTAAAGAAAAGTTCAAAGTGATTTGACCAATAGTTCACTTTTTATTGAAATTTTAAGGTGACTAGTTTTTTGGCTTGTTTTATTGTTTGAGCATATTTCAAATGAGTTCTTTGATTTTCATTTTCAAAATTAAATTACTCATTGATGTCCATGAAAAATATACCCGACCCCCATATGTATTCCAAGAAAATTTTATGTAGAATCGTTTAAAGAAAATATCAAGGCGATCCGACCAATAGTTCAGTTTTTATTTAGATTTAAAAGTGATTTGTTTTTTTGGCTTGTTTTTAATTTCAAATGAGTTCTTTGAATTTACCCTTACTTTACCCTTACTGCGCATACTCTTTCCTATAAGTACATACTTACTTTCACAATCATTATACATATGATAATAAAACAAAACAAAAAATTTAAAAATAAATGGCATTTTCATACAAAATTCCATACAAATAGAAAGAAGTGTCTAAATTTAATTCAATAATGAAAATCTGAATTTTACTGGTGGGTTTGTATGGGAGGTATCCTCCCTAGTTATCTAATCAAACTAAAATTTGAACACTATAAGTCTCTAATTTATTTCTATTAACCGTGTTAATTTCAAGATCGTAGAGTCACTGGATCGTATAGCTCCCAAACAAATCCATATGTTTCTTGTATCACCCGAACGTAGCCTTAGTAATCGAGTTTCGTTTGGTGCCCTCTGGGTACGGAGCCCTAAAAAGGATTAGTTCTTCCACTCTTTGTCTTTATAATGGTTTAGTAATAAGCGGTAAGCTGGATTCCTTAATTCCTGGTTTAAAATCCTTTCAAGAAATAAATAAATTTACGTGAAACCTATTTCTAGTTTCATTTATTTTTTTTTATTTCGTATTTGTATTCTATTTTCATGATAATCAAATTGGAACCAACATATAATGCATTATAAAAATGGAGAATTAGAATTTTTTTTTTTTTATAAATTTTTAAACATGATTATGGCAAATATTCACATCTTGAATACATGAAATTTATGTGATAGCTGAGACACGTCTTCATTTTGCTTGTCCATTAAAAGTTCAAAAATTCTGGAAGCTAAGCGTCTAACTTGAGAATCTTCATGAACCTTCATAGTTTGGAGTTTCTCTATTCCACCTATTTGTTCGACCATCATAAGGAAATCCTTGGAGGTCCCACTTTTATAGGCCAGTGAAAACATGCTCATGAGGCCATTGTGCACAAATTGAACAATCATGATGTCTTTTACTTTCAATAATTCGGCAAACGAATGCATAATCTTATATTTTTCAATCATAGACATAATCTGTTGTGGCGAACCGAAAACTGTTGTATTAGAAACAGCTCTGATTGCCTCTCTTTGTATCAGTAGATTACCATTTTCAAAAATATTCTTAATCTGCTCAAATACGCCAGAATCAAGAACAGCTTGAATATGCTTTTGATTTCCCGATGTTATGTTGCTTATAGTCCACGCAGCATCCCTCACAATAACAAATTCTGGACGTTGAAGTAACACGACAAATTTTGATAAACATCCAGTGTTAACGACAGTTTCGATGTGAAAATCAGTACCCCTGGTAATATTGGCCATACAACGGATTGCTGGTATTATAATACATGCCTCACCGTCGAGAAGTTCATTAATATATTTTACTGCACCGTGTTCTATGACCGACTGAATATTAATATTTTCTCCGTCGGTCACATAGGCAAATACCCAGCACACATCTTCCTTTATAATGCTATCATTGGAACGGAGCATATTTATCAAAGATGGCAGCAAGGCTTTAATGTTATAGAATTTTAGATCTTTAATGCGGACCATGTGCAAGATAAGCCACACAATGCTTCGTAAAATCGCTAGTGCCGTATACGGATTCATTAACGGAATCACAGTCTCGACAAAATTATGCTCAAGAATCATATCGCGCAGTCCTGTACCATGGGTGGCCATGTTGAACAAGGCCCATATTGCCTGCTCGGCGAGAAGTGTCGAACGTGCAAGCATCAACCTAATGATGTATGGAAGACCATTTTGGCTAATCACAAATTGTGCTCCTATGTGAGAGTTGGAAATAATATTAGCCAAGCATAATATAGATTCATATTGGAGCATAGCATGATCGGCCCTCTGCAGAAATTTGATTAGGGTCGGAACGATATTATATGTCCTTAACATATCAACGTTAATTTGGGAATCACCAATAAGAAGTTCTTGCATGGTTCGTAAGGCCTTCATTTGAATTCTATCATCCTCGTGGTTCAATTCGATTGCAAGAGAATGGATATTGATATTGATTGGGATATTCATGGTCTTAACGTTTGACTGTTTTTCGCCGCCATTATGCATTTCGCGGCGCTTTGATCTTATCTCCTCCAAGCGTCCCCTCTGCCAGACATCACCAAAAGACACCTCGTTATAACCACGATTACGGGCTTCTCTACGTATATTCTCAGCGTTTGGCTCCATTTTATCGAAAAATCAAAATTTGCTAAATACCAATATCGTCAGATGCTTTGATTTCCCTAAAAATATAAAAAAATATTATTATTATTACATAAAAAAAAAAAAACAATCCACAAACAGTTTTAATAAAAAAAAAAAAAAACAAGTGACATTCTTATGGTGATGGATGGCACTACTAACTGGAGTAAATCCAAAAAATATGAAAATTAAGTGTGACGAAAATCAAAATTTGACGATGTTATTATTATATTGGAGCTACTTACAATATGGAAGTGAAACTTCTAAAGTAGATGGTCAAGCAATAATACAGAATATTGTAGTGTTAATATTGTTTCAAAACAAAAGAGTTATTTTATTTTTCGGTCATTCGGCCACTTGTTCGTACGTTTTTTTCGTAAAGTAAACAAAGCATTTTTTATCTCTCTCTTACTAATGCATAAGCATTCATTCTCTACGCTGCAGAAGATCCCACACAAGATAATGCACTACGTCTCTGAAATACCTACGCATTTTGATTTTCGTCACATTTCATTTTCTAATTTTTTGATTTATCTCCCTTCGCCAAAGAAGTTTCACTTCCATATTGTGCTTATGAGGGTGAGGCAGGCACACTACTGAAATTTTTTTGTTTCATTTCATTGTTTTTTTGTTTTTTTTTCTTTGGTTGTTTATTTTTTGATTTTTTTACAAGAATAACGCAAATTCAATAAGAAAGTTTTACTTATGACAGGCGACAAAAACAACAGCAAAATTAATGTACAACTTGCCTCGCATGCCACAAAAATAATATCAAAAGGTATAACAGAACCGAATATTACATGTCTTATAAATACATCATCATCATCATCATCATCCTATGTGAGGGGAATTGAGAAATGAAATACAGATAACAGTTTAAGGGCAGTTTCTTTCATAACTGACTACTAACTATTTGCTGGATCTGTTGCTTGAATTTTGGATATATGAAAATATAGAAGAGTTAGAGAATTAAATAAATGAAAGTGCAAGAATTTTGTTTGGAAACCGGTTTTTGTAAGAGAACTGTAACTGTTGTTATTGTTTAATAAATGGTATTGTATTAACTGTTTACTCAATATTAGTCCAACTGACTAACTAGGTTTCATAGAAACGAAGGCCCCACATTTATCTGATCTGATTCGATTCGGGTTTTCATTCTGAATCAGTTTTATATCCACACACAAATCATTGGCACACTTTGACTACTTGGGAATTTGCGTAAAATATATGTGTTTCTTATGGAGTACATACTACTTATATACTTTCAATGAGTTGAGTTACAAACATTATGGCAAAGTTAAAATATACATTAACGCACAACTATGTGAAAGGTATATTGACAATAAAATTTTAACATCAAACAAAATACCTAAGTATCCAAAAAGACAACAACAACATAAGTTCCAATTCAAATATGAGAGAAAAAAAACAAAAAGAAAAAATAGGAAAAAAATAAAATAAAATAAAATAAAATAAACCTGCAAAAAGCAGGCGTGACATCCGCTAACAAAGCTTATTAGTTGCAGATATTTACAAATATTTATAGGAAGACAATTAGTAGACAATAAAAATATTTAAATGAAACCAATGAAACTTTATGTTAATTTCGATGATAGCAAAGATTAAATGACATTTAACTTTAACAAAAGACAAAAATTTCCATGGAAGAGGTTAAGGATTATTTAAACAGCCATCAGAATCGAATGTTTTTAATTTTAGAACGGTATAGTTTTGTCAAATCTCTAGTCTTCTACTACTACTCTATTTTCTATCCCATGCCACTTTCCACCCCCCAGAGGCCAAGCGAGCTGGGGTCCATTAAAAACCGAACTTGATTGGATATCGACCACAAGTCACTTCGGTACTGAACTACTGGAGTTAGTGGACATGCAATACAAACTAATTTAATAAATAATACATTTTAAAATTAAAAATTACGAAGGTATATTAACAATTAAAAAAAAAAAAAAAATTACATTGATCAGTTCAAAGAATCATCTACATCTGTTAAGGTTTATTAAGAGATTAGATTTTAGTTAATCAGAAGAAATAGAGTCAGATACAAGGTTTATTAAATAGGTTGTATGATTCACGAAATGGGTCATGGAAGTACTAACAAGTATAGGAGAATAATTCCTTGTAATCCGAGAAGGAACATTGAAATTTACACTACCAATTAAAGATGGGGAAAAAATACTGCCTACAATTAGATTGTGCAAGAATGCGACACCAAGAGTAGTTCTACGACTGGATAATAAAGGAAGGCGGAATAATTTAAGATTAGCCATCTGGTAAGATGGAAGGTTAATATTGAAATCCCAGCGTAAGTTAAGCAGTGCAAAAAGCAAAAATTGCTTCTTTTTTTATTTTAAACTGTGGGTCCCTTACACACGAATTGGTCTAATCAAACATGAATAGTAATTTAGGATCATTAAACTCTTTAGACCAAAGTTTAATGTATCCTAATACCCCTCTACCTTTACTTATGATACACTTTTATTAACGCATTAGATCTGCAGCTACTGCTTTCATATTGTTCTATTTGTGGAGTAGAGATAAAACAACTGTACACTACTTTACTAATGGAACGAAGCCTGTTAGAAAGGTAAATAGGTAAAGGTAATATAGTCCCATAATTAGATTATTTTCTGGGCTAATTTATGCTGTGAATTTTACATATGTTTACAATTCCACATAAAACGCTGACTCATGCGAGCAATACGAGGCGCTGCTAATACGTCATTTATGGGGAGTATCCGGTTCGTTTTTTTTCTGTTCAAAAAAGTGTTTTTTTTTTTTGAAAAAAGTAAAAAATACAACATTCTAAGTATTGTCCGCCGGAAGTGACTACTTTTTACCATCTCTCTGGTAATTTTCGAATACCATCTCTAAAAAATGAGTCCTCTCTGGTCTCGATGCAATCATTGAGCCATTTTTCGATTTTTTCAAAATACCTGAACCGATGACCCCCCAAATCGTTTTGCATCCGGCGAAAAAGCCAGTAGTCGGAAGGGGCAAGGTCTAGAGAGTATGGCGGGTCGGGTAAGACTTCCCATTTCAGTGTCCCCCCTCTGGGAAATTCTTCTGAGTTTTATAGTTTTGATGTATAGAACTCATATTCCTGGAGGGAACATTATTTTCATTTATAATTTGTGATCCAGGTTATCCTCTATAAATTGGATTTCTTGGCTACTACATGAATGAAAACAACTTGGGCCACCAACCCATGGACTTTTTGGAGTTCGAATTGGTAGTACCATGGGTACGAAGTCTGACCAGAGGCAAATTTCTGGTACCACGGGTGGTCAGGAGCCCACGGAACTTGTTCCGTCCTGGCCAGCGGGTACGGCCCCCTTGTGGGAGTGTCGTGGTGGCTATGGTTTAATACCCAAATGCGGGTAGAGTATAACTCGACGTGGAGTTGCGTTTTACTACCGGGTGCTGTGACCCAGAGAGCAGCAGAGGTTTAAGATGGGCCTTGCTCCCCACCAAGGAGGGAGTCATATTTACCAAAATGAATATGAATATGTTCTTGAGTCTTTTTACAGACAGGTGAGCACGTAAAACACCGGTACTTCATTTCCATTTCAGTGTTTCCAGGTAACATCTTTTGAAAACTTACCGAACTAATTTGTAATCCCAATAGATAACCTTAACCTCCCAAATTTTCAATACTTTGTATATATAAATATAGATAAATGATGGATGATGGATGAATGGATGGATGTTAGTTTAGATGCTCTACAATTCCTATTAGGTTTTCTCATATCTCTTCCCTCCTCCTTTTAATACAAAACATTACAAATGAAATGATATATCTAACCTTTAAACGCATTTGGTTTGAAAAGATATCCACAAACTATATTATTGCATTTGTATTGCAGCATTGCAAATGTTTATTCAACAGTTTTAACTATTGTTTATTGTTTGTTTAAGAAAAAAATATTATTTGTATCTACACATATAATTAACAGAATCGAACAATTAACGCATTAATTGAAATGTTTTTATTTATCTCTTTTGGTTTCCTTCTTTGTATATTTTTCCATGCTTTTAATGTTTTATTGTATTTATAGTTTATGTACTAATATTTACAATATTTTATTTTTTTTTTTTTTTGTTCAATAAATAAATTTTATGTTATTGTTATATATCTTTTATATATTGTAGAAGTAAATACAAAGCGCTTGCATTGTTCCAAAAAATGCAGTTGACAGATATTTTTGTCATGCAAACAAATGTACGTAAAAAGTTGAAAACTCAGCAAACTCAATAAAGACATAAATATGAAAACAACAACAAGGAATGACAATGATGATGACTCAAAAGAAAGTGAAACTCATGTTGTATCTATATCGTATATAGAAACGAAAGATAAAAAACGCCCGCATTGAAATGTTAAAAGAGAAGAGTGAAGTGGAGAGTGTAGACGACCCAAGAAAGATTGGGGCCAATCGAAAGCGGCGGCGGCTGCTAAAGAAAAAATATCATACAAAGTTTGGTTTATTGATACAAAATAATACTATACTGTCAAGGAATGAATTGTTTTTGTTACTCATGTTTGCTGGTGATGGTGATGGTGATGGTGATGATGTCGATGTTGATGTTAATGTTAATGTTGTTTATCAGCTTTATAAAGTGGGATAGAATAACAAAGAAAACAACAACAAATACAACAATAACAGCATTAAATGTTGTTAAGTTGACGATGATGAGATGATGCTTTGCTGAGTTGAGCCAAGTTGATTCAAGTTAAGTTGAACAACGGAAGAAATGCCATCCATGCCAACCACCAACTGGCAATGAAATGAAAGTGAATGAGAGTTAACACAACTCGCATACTATGTATATTCATATATATATATATATATAAAGATACTCAGATGATGCATAGATACATTGGACATATACAGATAGATACATACTAAATACAATAGAAAAAAATTATGATTCAATATGACAAAATGTTTGAAAAATAAAAACACAAAACAAGATTTTTAATAGAAAGCATTGTTCGGGATATCTTTCCTTTTTTTTTTGTGCTTTAAATTTTTGCGAATTTTGTCTTTTTTTTTTTTTGGTCTCTCATAATTTGTTTGACAACAATAAATACTTTTGCCCCGACACCAACAATTTAACAACAACAACATTTCCATGTGTGAATCATAAACAAAATACAAAAGACAAAAATTATTATTTATTTCTATGAAATGGAAACAAAGATTTATTTTCGTGCGAAAGTCATTAAAGAAAAGATATATATGTTTTTTTTTTTTTGTTTTGTAAATTAATAGCAATTTAAAAACTAAAAGTGAAGCTTAGTTTTTGGGTGTGTGAGAGATGACACCGGAAAGCCATGTCACTGGAAAACAAATTATTGTAAGTACATACAGACAAATGTGTCTGTCCAACTATTTATAACATACAGTGGTTAAGGAGTGGATACAAATAATAATAATAATTACGCAAAGAAATTTAATGAAACACCCTTGAATGTACCAAGTACAATATGAATACAATTAAAGACCCTGAGCGCTACATTATAATGGGTGGCATTTAAATAAAGTCTGTATGTAGGCAGATAGACAAAAGTGTTTAATATTAATAGGTCTTATAAAAGTTAAATTAAATGAGCTTAGAGAGAAAATACAATACAATAATACAAATTATTGGGTTGTTTGAAAAGTCATTGCATTTTTGTAAATGGAAAAAGAAAATGCTCCTGAAAATCATCTATAAAAAATGCACGGCTTTTCAGTAATCCAAGGACTAAGTGTACATTGATTTTATTGTGTAAAAAACTTCTAGGATACTACTGACATACACATGTATATCAATCACACTGTGCACACTATGAAACGAGTCATGTGTGTTTTTGAAACGAGTCAATCAATTTATTTTATTATATTTGCTTTGACTTGAATCTATACAATAGTGCGACTCGGTATCACAACACTATATTGAAGAATTACCGTCGTGTGACTCGTGTCTTCGGGAATGGCTCGATGTGACTTGGTGCGACTCGTTGTGACCAATGCAAGAGAGGAGAATTTTTTGTTTAGTGTTGACTCGTGCAGGGTACACGTAGTTATGTCACTCTTCAATATGTCAATATGTCTAAAGGTATTAAAGATTTTAATGGAAATATGTCACATTTTAATCGATTTATTCGTTTTGAGAGTTCCGGACCCAAAGGTTACCAAAAGGAACACTATTGCAGAGACTTCGTTGTCCGTCCGTCGGTCCTCGAGTCATATCTCATAAACGGCAATAGATAGAAAGTTGCAATTTTCACAGAATCTGTAGTTCTGTCTAGGCATCAGCAACAAATACTAAAACTAAAATATTTTCAAAAACTTAAAGGGGTCCCCATACAAGAAACATTTTGTTTTGTATGGTAGCTATATGATCCAGTAATCCCACGATCTTTAAATTTGGATGGTTGGTAGATACACATCAGAAACTTATATTGTCAAAATTTCAGTTTGATCGGACAACTAGAGAAGGTACCTCCCATACAAACCCCCATTAAAATTCAGGTTTTGATTAGAAATTTTTTTTTATTTTTTGTTTTATCGAACTGAAATTTAGACACTATAAGTTCTGAACATAGACGCTACACATCTGTTGGAATCGGCCAAATCGGCCAACTAGGAGGGGTAACTCTCCCATGCAAACCCACCATTAAAATTCAGGTTTTTTGATTTTTGGACTATTAAACTGAAATTTAGACACTATAAGTTTTTGATATAGGCGCGGTATATTTTTTTGAAATCAGTCAAATCAAACCCCAATCTGGTACGGAACCCTCCGTGTACGAGTCTGACTAGCACTTGGCCCATTTTTTAGCTTTAATGTTTCATATATCTATGCAAAAATTATTTTAATATTTGAGATATGCTGTTGTAATTATTGTATAATAAATTTATCACATTATTCTGTGCTTGCAACAAGTCTCTTTATATTTGATATTAAATATCAGTAAAAATAATCTTTCAAATTATTCTTCCATTAGTTGATACCATAAAAGAAATATTCTTCATAATCATGATAATCTAGAAACACAGCTGAATTTAAACAAATGTATTGGATCAATGTTATTAGAAAAACTAACTAAACATTAAGGCAATACATATATTAATTTGAAGATTGCAAAGATTTCTATCATTGATTATTTCATAATATTCGCATAAAATTCCTTGGTCATGACATAATATATCTCAGGCTATTCGGCTCTGTAATCTGGGGTGATTGTGCAGTCAGTCATCGTGCTACAAAGGGTCCAAAATGAGTTATTAAAAATGATTCTAAATCTGCCTTTTTACTTTTCTCCACTTCTCTACTCCATAAAATATTTGATGTTTGTATGATTGATTGGAAAATGTCACACTAAGCTTTTAGTTTTTATGCCTAGATTAGGAATTTTTTTTAGAAGTAAGGTTTTTTCCTCATTTTCCTTACATAATTATTCACAAATCGCTAAAAAAAAAAATAAACCCTATAAAATGTAATAATATGTTATGGGTGAATAAATAAATAAATAAATAATAATCTTAGAAAAAGAGGAAAAGGAACAATGGAGCTAAATACAAAACATTCGATCTTCTGAAAAATATTTGGCAATAGCCATAGACATTATGTATCTTTATCTGATCTGAACTATATTTAGTTTGTTTATCTATGGATATATGTATCTATGCTGTGCATATTGTTATTACTTATGAATAACTTGTTTCATATTTCCTTGATTAATTTTCCTTTCGACTTTATCAGTTCCTTTATGTTGGATGGATGTAATGGATAAAATTGCTTAAATAAATGGATTCAATTTATATTTATTAATGCAACATTATTACAACTCTAATGTGTGTGTGTGTCTGTTGGTTTCAAATCCAAATCTTTTTTCTTTATTTTCTTTTAAATGAAAAGCTAAAAGAAAAAATGAGTAAATTTTCGCATGAACTTTTGTGTGCCAATGTCAAACTCGTTTTCTGTTCATTTATTGTTCATTCATAGTAATAAGTTTTGTTGCTTTATTGTTGTTCTTCATGAAGACAATTGACAACAACAAATGGAAAAACAAAAGCAACAACAATAGCATGTAATTACAAGTAAAAACGAATAAAAAAAAAAAAGACAAATAAAAGATACTTTTGGTCAAAAGCACGACAAGAAAGAAAACAAAGAGTTTTCAAAGAAAAAGAAATGGAAAAATGAATTTATTTTCTAAATTTACGTTTTTCTCCAATTTGTTGAAAACTTAATGATATCTTTGATGATACTTTACCCTAAAGGCAAAGGTCATTGATCAAGCGACAGAAAAATTTCTTTTTTATTTTTTTAAGTAAATAAAATGCATTTCTTTATAGATTTCCTTCGTTCTATAAAATTGAAATTAATACGAAAATATTATTGTAAATAAATAAATTTAACTTTAATGCATTGAATGCAAGAAAACAAAAAATTTACGAGGGGCCATCAAAATGTCCTTAGAAAATGCATCGATAACTTTTTCTTTTTTTTTTTTAGTTTAGTTTATTACAAATCTGCTGTTGAAGTTTCAATAATATTGACCGCATGGTTTGATTTTTATTGTCAACACACTTTTGTGTTTTGGCAAAAAGGGAAAAAGGTGAATTTCGTGTGCTCGTGAAGTATTATTTTTTGCGTAAAAAATCATCAACGAAACCAAGGCAAGGCTTGATACAAACTATGGGATCTGTGCACCATGAATTTCAATGGTTAAGAAGAGGTTTATTGAATTCTTTGTGGTCGTTGAAGGTCCCGTCCGCCGAAAAGAAGTGGTCACTCCAGAAATTGTTGATTAAATCCTTGGAATGATATTGGACGATTGGAAATTGAAAGTGCTTTAGGTGACTGAGACTGTAGGCATCTCAACTGAGCGGTTACATCATATTTTATAGAAATATTTGGATATGAAAAACCTATCAAAGTGATGGCTGTTGCGATTTCTTACACTCGACCGCTTCAAAGGAGTGTTCGGATATGTTCAACTACAATTTCATGAAGTGTTTGCCCCGTGGACAAAACATTGATCTATCACAATATACCAGAGACCAAGGAAAAGTCAAAGCAATGGAGTTTCTCCAGGTGAACGTGCACCAAAGAGGGTCACTGTAGATCTGTCGACCAACAAGACATCAGTTTTTTTTTGGGACGCACGTGGTATCACTTACATCGAATAACTTAAAACATATAAAACAATCCGCGACGAATATTATTTAGACCTGTTGGAAAGATTTGACATTGATTTGAAGCTAAGAACTGCTACCCCGTCCAGCATATTCCATAAATTTAGCCCTTTGCAACCATTTCCTGTTTTCAAACCTGAAGAAATGCCTCTCCGTTAAGAGATTTGGGTCCAATGAAGAGATCATTACTGAAACAATCTATTATTTTGAGGACATTGAAAAATCTATTAATTGAAAAGGATAAACAAAAATTGGAAAAATGCTGGGCTAAAAGAAAATGAAATTGAAAATAAAAAGAAAATTCCAAGGACTTATTGATCGCCTCTCGTATATTGCATGCTATACAAGTATAAAAGTAAATAAATATTTATATAATATTAATGGAATATTATTTTGTTTAACTGAAATAAATTTATGAATTTTCTTCATTACTTTTTTCCTTTTTTAACTAGAATTAATAATGAAATATTATAACATTAAATTTATTGCATAAGAAGGACAGAGAATGAACAAAACACAAAATATATTGCATGCTATAAAAATGTCTGATGATTCTTTATGTTAATTGAAATTCAATGGATTTGTCATTGATTGTTAATGTTTATTGAGAAGAAGATTAAAAAATATACATAAATACATAATGACAAGGATATGTCAGACACAAATCGAAGAAATTGTCAAAGCAAAACGGTGACCTGTCAAAAAACGAGTAAACGAAAATGAATAAATTCTGCACACAATAGAGAGAGAGAATACTTGTTGTCCACTTAACTTCATTCGTATCTATTGAGTGATGCATGCATGCATTTGTGTACATGCATGGATAGATAAATGGATGAGGATAGATGGATGGATGGATGGATAGTAAGAAGTTCGTGGTGTTTTGTGGCCGATTCGTATGGCATTTTGTGCATGCGCAGAATAATTGGCAGAATGACAACAAATAATACTACTATTTAGAAATAATATTATTGTATTTTTCTCTCTTTGCTATTTAACATAAATAAACATAACAGCAACAAAATGAATTTAGTTGAAAAAGCCCCAAAACAATACAAAAAGCAAAAGAAAAAAAAAAAATATTCACAAGTGATGAAAATCAACATAAATTTAAAGATGCCACGACCGTTAAATAAAAGCATATAAACATTTGTTCATTAAACGTTGGCTGGCTATCGTTTTTTTTTTTTTTTTTGTATTATCACTGCGAATTATATGCTCAAGCATTGGTATGATCATCATCATCATCATGATCATCATTACAATCATCAGCAGGTGCAGCAGCTGCTCTTTGGTAGTGAATGTTTAGTGAATGTTCGCGATGCTCTCAAGCGTTTCTCAGTTCAAGCGGTGAAGCGTTCAATAAACGCTGCTTCCACGGCTCCACTGCCACTGAACACATAGGTACACTTATGTATGTAAGAAAATTCATATGGAAACAGGTAACTACATAAGTATTTTCTTAACTATCAAATCAGTTTTAGCTACAAAAATACTAGTTACAATATTTTTTATTATTAATTATGAATGAAAAATATTCAAACACTTGTACAATAGTAAGATTTTCAGTTTATTACTCAATTGAATTGACGGACAGTTTTGACACACTTTAAATTGCCACGTGCAACATCAAATTCTTTCTTTTATTATTTTTTTTAAATTAAAGCCATTATAGATTATTTAGTGTTTCCGATTTTATTTTATTTTTTTTTTTGTTTAAGCATATTAGATTCATAATTCTGTCTTATCATATTGAAGTTAGTCGATCTAACCGAACGATCTTGGTGATATATTTAAGATAGGAAAAATGAACATTTATTAAGATATTATTGTATCATATTCATCTACATTCTATGTAAACCAAAAAAATCTCCTGGGTATGATAATAAAATAGATGCTCTCGCCATCGGAGCCCTGCCCAATAAAACCTTGTTACAACTTGTCGCGATATACAATGACATTTTGAGGCTCAGTCACTTCCCTGCTCAATGGAAGTGCGTTGAGATAATCATGTTTGCCAAACCAGGGAAGCCTGAACATAAATCAATGTTCCTACCGTCCAATTAGCCTGCTGGCCATTCTCTCGAAGATATTCGAAAGAATATTTTTGAGCCATGGTTTAACAGGTGGAATATTGGTGTCAACGCAGACAAATCTTCTCATGTCACACATCCTGTTGCCCGGTTTAGCTAAACGGAAATAACATACTAACTTTCACTTCAGCGAAGTACCTTGGATTGACACTTGATAGGCGTTTGACCTGGAGACCCCACATCAAAAACAAAAGGAAACATTTGAACCTCAAACTAATCAGGATAAGCTGGCTCTTGAGGCATAATTCAAAATTAAGCACAAATAACAAGCTCCTTCTCTACAAAACCATCCTCAAACCAGTATGGACTTATGGCATTGAACTTTGGGGCACAACTTCAAAATCAAATGCCAAAATAAATAAACCCTAAATATATGTATTGAAAATATTTTTTTTTAGAAATATAATTCATTCCATTGTTTGATTAACAAATAAATATTCTTGCAAACTCATCACTCATCATTCAGTCATAAAAAAAGAAAGAAAATACATCATTAAGATTTTTTTAAAATTTTTTTTAAAATTGAACTATATGTCTAATTGTTTGTATGGGAGGTACCCTCCCTAGTAATTTGAAAAAACTGAAATTTCGACAACATAAGTTTCAGATGTATAGCCACTAACCATCTAAATTTCAATATCCTGGGATTACTGGATCGTATAGCTGCCATACAAAACAAAATATTTCTTGTATGGGGACCCCTTTAAGTATTTCAAAATATTTTAGTTTTAGTATTTGTTGCTGATGCCCAGATAGAACTATACATTTTGTGAAAATTTTAACTATCTGTTTATTGCGGTTTATGAGATATGACCCGAGGACGGAAGGACAGACAACGAAGTCTCTGCAATAGGGTTCCTTTTGGTACCCTTTGGGTCCGGAACCCTAAAAATGAATTTTAATAAGGAAACTTATTTATGATCATTTTCATTTAGTCGCTTGAAGAATATTTTACAATTCTGTGCTTGAATTTGTTTAATTGTAAGTTGGCAATATATTGTAGTTCTGTTATAGATATTTTTGAACCAGAAGCTAAGAGTATATTAGACATATTTTATATCAGAACCTTATACAATATAAAATGATTCAAAAATTGCAGATAAATCTTATATAAATCTGTTTTTGATCTCGACTTATAGCATAGTCTTGCCTTAAACTAAATTGATAATACAAAGATGTTAAAATGTGAATATAAAATTATTAAAACTTAATAAATGCTGGAAAAAATTGTGACCAGAAAGTCTTCTGCAAATTCGTAAATATTGTTATAAAAACCATTTACGATGATATTTGCTATATACATGGGTGCAGCATAAAATCAATGAATTGTTCGAAGATAAACAACTAAGTGAAGATAAGTTGCTGTAAATACCTAGTATGGGCTGACTTAGCAGATGATTCAGATTTGTCTATTGAAATATCTCTATTGATAACCATTTCTGCCTTGGCTTGGAAAAGCAAATGGAAAATTTGATTTTACAAGGAGAACCTTATATTTAAAAATAATTTGCATTAAAATTTAATTATTAATTGAAAAAAAAAAAAAAAATATATATAGCCAAAGCTAAGTGACTTATTTTCAATTGAATTACCCAGTGATTTATGTATTTCAATGTTAAGGTTTTGTTTGAAAAATTAATAAAATTGTATTACGACTATTATTTGTTAAATAAAATTAAGAAAAATTTTGAAAAATCTTTTTAGCCTCATATTTATTTAGTTAAAAAAAATTATATTAGTTAGTATGGAATCTGGATAACACGAATTAACCGACATTTAAATTGGAATAAATTGCTTAAGAGACATTTCTTTCTCCAAACAATCATCCAAACATGTCATTCATGCTTATTTGTAATTACCTTTTACCTACATATATAGTCTGATAACTCTCTACCCTCCCTCCTCTTTCATAGAAAGAAAGCAATGTTCAATTATTTAACATGAAATGAAATGAAATCTTCTAAAGCACGTGTGGGTATATTGACATATATCATTAATTTCCTGTGGTCAGGTGTTTAGTTTCAATTTATTTTAATTAAAACTACACAAGAAAAGACAAAGCACAACTTTGTTTAATTTTAAATTGAAATCATTTACAAGGTCTAAAAAAAGAAAGGAATTTTATAAATGGATTACTTAAGATTCTAAGAATTTGAGTGTGAAATATAAGTCTATGATAATAAATATGTTTTTTATAATTATGTAAAATCAAATTTATAGTTAAATTATTTTATAAATTCTATATTCAGAATTGATCCACCACATACTAAATAAATCATTTAACAATTTTGGTTAAGTTGATTAGAATAAATGTAGAAAAAGATATAAAGATATTAAATTGATTGATTTTTCACTATTATTGCAACAATTTTTTATTGAATTGTTTAACATTTTGTCATTAAGTTTGGGTTTTTATCAAAGCTTGAATACACTTCACTATGAGTAGGTGTAATTTGGAGTTCTGGTATAACAATTCACTACTTTTTGAACATTCTTATGTTGGTTTATTCATTGGTTAGATTTTTATTCATGTGTTCTATTAAATTTGATAAAGGCGCCGCCTGTATGATGTTCTCGTCGTGTCATGGTTCTTAGGTTTAGAAGTTATGGTGGTGAAGCATTTTCGAGGAAGAGGCGTGCTTGTATGGATAAAAGCTTCATGGTAAATGGACTATAGACTGCGCTTACTATATTAAGCCGATTTTAATAATTTTCTTTTTAAATGACAAATGAATGCTAATGAAAAGATTTGCTTACTTATTTTTTTGCAGTTTTTAACTCTAAATATAATATTTTTAAGTATAAAGTTTTTTGAAAACCACTGCAAGACCAAGCATTTGGTTGTTGTTATTGTGGGTGAAAGTCTATGGGGACAACAGATTGATTCTTTACTATGCAAACAGAGGGAAGGATTAATTTATATTTGACGTTTTGATTTCTGGTTTATAGTGGAAGAAAAAGAACTGAAATGGATTTTATATATGACTTGAGTGACTACTCTAATGAGGCATCTCTTCATGCGTTACAAATATCAAATTAAAGTCTGATAAACATGCCATTTAACATTATATTTTTTAGAAGTGTATAATATTTATTATGTACATACATATATAGTTTTCAGTTTGTTTGTGTGTTGTCGTTGTCATTTCTCATTGTTGTCTTTTTATATATAAAAATTCATTAAATTGTTTTGTTTGTTTGTGGCACCCACAGTCGGTTGAATGAAATGAAATCTGGCATTAAAACCAAATAAGCAAGCAAGCAAGCAAAAAAAGCAAGGAGTGTCGCCAACAACATTAAATTCCATTGCGTATACGCAATGGACAAATCGACAGACCAAACCAAATTGACTAAATGACAAATACATATGCATATGAGTATGATATATAAAATAAAATGCAATGCTGGTTGGCTGGTTAAGTCACAACAAGAAACAATAAAGGGCAGGGTTTTAACATAAAACGTGTGGCAGCAAGTCTAAAGCCAATTGAAAGAGATGATTAGCAATGAGAATTTCTTGCATTATAATTTAATTTGATGGCACACAGTTTATTTAACTTATCCAAAGGAACTTGCATTGGCAAATGTTGTATTGTGGATTTAGGATTCGCTTCATGTTAATCATGATAATTTCAATTTGTCCCAAGTGTAATTGCCACACTGAATACACTGACTACTGACTGAATACTATTGTTATTGTATTTATGCAATATTGATCCTTAGTTTAACATATGAAACTGATGGATTAAATTATAATTGTTTATATTTTGACCTAAGAATTGATTTAAAACGTTAACATTTTGATGTTCGTTTGCTTTATGGTTATGAGTCAGTTACTTCTTTTCAATTTAATAACAAAACTGGAGAAACAAAGAAATAATAAAAGTCTCAGAAGCAGAATTTCTTCTACTATAAAGCACTCAATTGATACTCTTAACTTTAAAAAAAAAAAAAAAACAGATGAGCAAATGATGATGATGAAGGGGAAGCAGTACTGGGTGAGTGAAAATTTAGAATAACCAGAAATACATTCACCATCCTAACCACTTGCCCATGTACCTATGTAGTATGTATCTATGTAGTATCAGAGATTCAATGCTAAAACTATTTCTTCTTACTGATTTGACCTCAATTAAAGAAATAAAGTAATGTGCCAAAAGTTATTTAAGGGTCAATATTCGATGATGATATGATGATGATGCTGATGATGATGATGACAGTGACAACGGAGACGAAAGGGAAAATATAGACAAATTAAATAATTTCACAAAGAATAGCCAGAGATAGAGAAAAGTTCAAAATCCCATCGTTAACTAATCTGCATAGATACAAAGATACTTTATGGCAGCGGCGGCAAAAACAAAAAAGAGTAAACAACATAAGAATGCAAAAAAAAAAAACAATAAAAGCAGAAGAGAAAATGTGACTAGAAAGAAAGAAACCAAACCTCAATGTTGTGGTTATACTTGTACTATACTTCTTTGGAATCTATGAACATTATGTGTTTATAGTTTTGTTAATGCTAATTTTGTTGCTACTTATTAAAGCGATCTAAGCTACCTTACCATAATTGTTTTACGCTAAGACTTGACTTGACTTGACATTTCTTGGCTTGTGCTCAAGAAATTTATAAAACGTCAGTATAACAAAAAAAAAAAAAAAAAGTCTATTGATTGACATTTGTGACAATATATCTGAAAATCTTATTTAAGCCACCATATGCTTTGTTTTTGAATTTATACTTGTACATATAATATGATGATAGCCGTTGCTCAAGTCCAATAGACTTGTACTCCCATCTAGGAAGATACCGTTAACAAAATGGCACACGAGTTCAACAGGACAGACAATCAATATTATTGACGATACTCGAGTCAACTGCCCACCACAAGACTACAAGAATCTCTTAGCATTAGCAGCAAAGACCAGACAGTTGACAGCTATATAGTGGGCGAAAAGTTTTCCGGTTAATCTGAACACTTTACTAAAGGAAAAGGAATTCACATGATGAAGGAAGTCCTAACAAGAGACGGGACAATTAGGCTATTGGAACCACCACCTAAATTTCTGTAGTAACTGCATGCATGAAAGAAAAAACAGAAAGCTATTTCTCTGCTCTTATTCTGCATTTCTTGGCATACATGCAACTAGGGAATCTGTTGTCTCCAGGATGATTTCAATAAGTAAAGCGGCCACGCGATTCCAACGTAACATGTTTTTTTTTCTTTGTTTTTTTTTCATGCACAAACTTAATAATTTTCTTAATTTATTTTTTACATACCTGAAAACACAAAGATTGAGTTTGATTCCTTAGATTTTGTTGCTCTTGTTGCTGATTTTGTTGTAAAATTGTTATAAAAATGAATACAAAATTTTAAATTCTCTGGTGATTTTTTAATTTCTTATGTATGTAATATTAAATCTGAAAGACTTCGATTTTGTGTTTAATGATAGTAAAAGCAAAGTTTGCTTAATTCTGAGAAATGTAAAAAATAATAAATTATGGGAATAAGTTCTGTCAAATGGATGACATACTTTATCTTAAATTTTATGGAAAAACTTATTTATTATGTGCAGCACATACGAGTATGTGTAAGTTTGGAAACGTTTGTTGTTGTATTGATTTAGTAGGTTAAAAAAATAAGTAATATATTGTAGTATGTATGTCTGGTCCACGTGCTGCTCCTTCTGCTACTGTTGTCATTGTTGCTGATAACCAGTATATCAGTCGACCCCATATTTCTCATCGATTATCAGCTTACCATATCTCGTTACATACATATGGATTATATCAATTAATGTGGATACTAATCATGAAAGGGACATATGAAAATTTAACACTTGGCGGACCGAATAGCTACCAGAATACTTGGACCTTGAGACAATACTATTTGTTACAATAGGCCCGATTGAGGTGGCAGTGATTTGGAGACTAGGTTCCTTGCCTAATTTAGAATAATGTGCATAATGCAGCGGGATCTTTTAGCTATATTTTACTCCCAGAAGAAACCTGTCCAATTCTTTTAGATTTCCTTTCGTTTTGCTTGCTAAATCCTTTGATCTGTTTAAAATAAAGGCTGCGAGCCGGCGATTGCCGACTTCTTGACTATGAAATGCCTATTTGAGATTTGGTGATTTGAAGACGACGAGTCTATTTACGGATGGAGAACAGGATGGGATACCAACATAAAACTGTTGGGTTTTTTCGGCTCCATGGTCATCAGTAAGCGTTTGTATGCATTGAGAATAATTACAAAAAAATACCAGACAGAACTTTTTACCATACCCCATAAGAAGTCACAATAGGATTTACCATTTACTTAGTAATTTGTTAATTTTTTTTTTTTACATACCTTGGAGTTCGGAAAAGTGGACTCCTGCCGCTGTTGCTTCTCCTTTGTATATCTTGAAAATTTTATTTTGACGTCACACTTCAAACTACTAACAATTAAAACAAAAACACAAATAATTTAGAAGCTCATATACAATAATAGAATGCGATACAATTGAATTTAATGCCGCATTTCCCCCCAACATATGTACATATTTTGTCATTTTCAGCCATTTTGCAAAATTTGTTTCTTTTTTTATATTGTAGATAAAAACGTAAGACGCGTTTTGGCTCGTCATTGATTATTGCCTATTCCACCAAAAAAAAAAAACAAAAAAACTTTACAAACATCAAATTTCATTCCATTCATCCATTAAACTAAGGAGCTTGTAGTTCGATTGTATTTAAGTATATAGGCAAAAATTGCGAATTAATGGCAAAAAGGATCTGTGAACCGTTGATCTAAAAATGGGGTTCAACAAAAACTTAAACTCAATTAAGTTGTTGATGTTTTTGAAGTGAAACTTCTTTAGCGAAGGGGAGTAAATCCAAAAAATATGAAAATGAAATGTGACGAAAATCAAAATTTGTGGATGTTATTATTATATTGGAGCTATTTACAATAATATAATATGTTTTATGTGTCTCCCAATACGTCTCTGAAGCATCATCGCATTTTGATTTTCGTCACATATCATTTTCTAATTATTGGGTTTACCTCCCTTCGCTAAATGAAGTACCAGTGTTTTACGTGCTCGCCTGTCTGTGAAGTCTTAAGAACACGGTGCCAAGCACATGGATTGATAAACGTCAATCAACGTCCCCTTGGATATATATCCGCAGGTCCCAAATTTGAGTCATATTTCCTTGGTGCTGAGCGAGGTCCATCTTAAACCCCTGCTGCTCTCTGGGTCACAGCACACGGTTGCATAACGCAACTCCACATCGAGTTATTACTTTACCCGCATTTGGGTATTAAGCCACAGCCACCAAGATACTCCCACAAGGGGGCCGTACCCGCTGGCCAGGACGGAAACAAGTTCCGTGGGCTCCTGACCACCCGTGGTACCAGAAAATAGCCTCTGGTCAGACTTCGTATCCGAGGTACAACCAAATTCGAACTCCAAAAAGTTCATGGGTTGGTGGCCCAAATTAGAACATAGCTCTCTGGAATAGCATGCAGGTTGGTAGCCCACAGATGGCACAGTAAAAAGGTTTCACTTCCATATTGTGCTTATGAAGGTGAGGTACACTACTTAAATTTCTATGAATGGTGCGAAGATATGGTTTTCAAACGCCATAGAATCAATAGAAGCAAATCTAAATTTTGGTTAGGGATTTGTCAAGTTTATTTAATATAATACAAAGACAGAGTTTTTAAACTATAAATGCATGATTATACACCTCATTCCTTTTAAAAATGATATGAAAAGTAATAAAAATGAAATATATAAAAAAAATCATACAGAAAATATCAAATGAAAGAAAATAAAGAAAGTTAAAATGAATATCATGAGCAATTAACCAGAAAGATTCACGTTTAATAGTGTTTTTACAGTGATTAAAAAATTGAAAATTTAAATTCTGGTTTTTATAGTGATTATTCTTTGTATATCCACATAGAAAATACGCCCACGTTGCGCCAAGTTGAAACATAAAATTTATGGAGAAAACATAATTTAGAACAAATTGGAAATCGTTCTAAAATGTAGTAGCAGTTGGCAGCTCCGGTAATTTTTACAGTAACAACTCCTAAATTACATCTAATTTTCCTGTGGTTGTTGTATAAAATAAACATCTTTTTCATCTAATCAATCATCAAAATAATCTAGTTTTTAATCACTGTAAAAACACTATAAATTGGCGACAAATACAAATAGAAGAAAACGGCAACAACAACAAGTAATACCACTACTCATTACTTATAAACCTTAGCCAATTTCTTGTCTTAAAATGGAAAAAATAAAAAACAAAGCAAAGTAAACGCATATTTAAATTCCAGAAGAAATATGGTGAGAGAAAAACATGGAGAAAAAATGAAAACAAAAACGATATTCGTACGTTTTTAGAATAAACAATTATGTTTGAATGGAATTTTTCCTTAAACTTTTACACTACCGTTTGTGAATAGGGAGGGTACTGTTGCATTGTCATAGTGTGTGTAACATATAGGTAGAACCATGAATCTCTGAAGATCTCATAATGTACCTATATTTTTGTTATGGCAATGGATAAATGTACTGAGGAGAATCAATCGGATCATTAGTATTGGAAAAGCTAGTCTACATCCTTTGAATATCATTGATTTTGTTATATAGTTTGATATTATTACAAGTAGTTTTTTTTACTTCATCGATCATCAGTCTCTCAGTTTTTGAGCTATTAAGTTAAACAACCTTAGTTCTTTAATTACTGAAAGAGATAGTCCACATGAATTCAATGTTAATATGATTCTAATTCTATTTTATGTTGCTTTGTGTTATTTTATCGATCATCTGTTCAACTGTATCAACTGAACCATATGGTATTTCTTCAATTCCAGGAAGATATACTTATAAGTATAGTCCATATTTCCTGGTGCTTTGTATTATTTTATTGATCATCACCTGTGCTTCTTGCTTTGTGCTTCTTCTCTCAACTGAATCATAGTTCCTCCCTCAATTACTGGAAAATATAGCAGGACATTAATTTATTATGTACATTATGTGTTTTATTATTGTACAATATATTAAATGAAGGATATAAAAGCTTTGCTAAAAAGAAAATTGACCAATCGAACCAATCAGTAAGCGACATAGTTGCCTTATATAGTAAATATTTGAGGATCCTTAAGGTATTTCACTATATCTCATTTACTTCAGGTAAATTAATTACAATATATGATAAAAAAAAAAGAAAAAATGATATTGCAATGGCATAGGTATAATCTTCGGTGAACCGCGTTTTTATGGTGTGTTTTGTTTCACTTAAATGGTATGTCTCTATATACATACATACATACCTACCTACATACTATGTAAAGGTAATGAATGTACCTTTGAACGCATATAGCTGTGTATATCAATCTACCTCTGCTTGAACGTGTCTCTTTGCATCTAATTGAATTGGCATAAGAGTAGACAACATTAAGTTAAGGCTGTTGCTTTTGTTCAAACCCGACAAAGTTAAAATGCGGTGCCATTGACCAAAGTAAAACAAAAATTTCTCTTTTATTAATAAATAAGGTTTTGTTTTTTCTGTGTTTCTTCTTTAAAGTTTCTTTAAAATTTTATCAAGTTGTTGAAAATGTAATTTAATATTTTACAAAATAATAAAGCGATTCTAATAAACGGAACAATTATGACTGAGTACTTAGTAAGCAAGTAAATGCAAGTTTCAAAATCTATTATAATTTAGAAATCGAAAATAGAATAAATTATTATTTTATGAAGATGTAAAATTGATTTATGTAACAAAATAAGCTTTACATTTTACAAAAATATATTGTATTGAAATCCAAAAGCTTATACGATATAACGATATAAACCTCGAGAAAAGAAATTAATTCAGTTTGCCTGCCTATGGGGAAAATTTGTATATATTGTTACGATAAATCGTAGCGATCGTTAAGTGCACCAATATTAGCTGGTCGATGATAAGGAAGGAAGGGATAAGGAAAGAGAAGAGAGGATTATATTGGATTATGGAAGATGAAGGAGAAAATAATGTGACTATTGTTGAAATAAAAATTTCCATCAAAGGATTGTTAAAGAGAAGAATCTTCTTCCTGAATGAAGTGTTAGAAAAATTGTGATATATTGGAGAAAAAAGAAGGTTTCAGTTATATTTTACTTCAATAAATGAGTCATGAACCAATAACAACAACTAAGAAAAAATCGAAAAAACTTAATTGTAAAAATAAAGAAATCCACAACAATACTCTTCCATTGATAATAATTTTCTACTTAGTCCATTTCTCGAAACTTAACTTGATAGCCATGAAAATTCTCGTCAGAAATAATCAGTGTGACATGGAAAATCAGTCGATTAAGCAATTATCTGTGTATCTATGCATACCAGTCTCTTATTTTCTGGGCTGTAACCAAAGTTCTCGGCTCACTGGAAGTGATAGCCAGAACTCACACGAAACTCACATCAAAATCAGCTTATATAAATAATGCAGCTCAAATCTCTTATGAATGAAATACATATTAAATCTTCATTTAAATTATCATTGCTTAAACTAGATCCTTCATAAAATCCTCTAGAAGTTATCCCCAAGAAATTCTGAGAAAAATACAAATCAATATGATATATTGTATTTGAAGAAGTGCATTTTTTTTTTTTTTAAATATTTTGCTTGAACTCTTGACGTTTTGCTTTATAGGTTTGTGCAGTTAATCATTTGGTATCATTTTTATAAACTAAATCATTGAGATGACAAGGTGCCTTATCTATTACGAGGAGGTGTTTTCTTCCAGATTGTGTTCGGCTTGGTATGCCTTCACTTGAGAAATAGACTCGAACTTATTTGTAAAGGTATCCGCGCTGTCTGAGGCTATTTTATAGGACACGGAAGAGTTATTTACATAATATACGGATAACTCGAAATGACCAATGTAGTGCCTATAGCACTCTGTAGGCGTAATTTGAATCTGACTTCTTTATCTAGACAAACAATACATAGAAGCAATGGAAATTGTAGATTTAACTCCGAAGAAAATCTTGGAATTCTTAAAGAAAACCAGAATCTCGAAGGAACTTTAATTGTGGGGTTTTGTCACTATTGTGATGTTAATAGATCCCGCTTTTCCTATAATTTAATCTAACTTTTTGGCCTCGTGGATTTTTAGTAAAGAAACAAAAAAAAAAAACAAACAAATTGAGACTTTTACATATTTGAATTTGTCAATGGAACTGAATTATATACGAGTACGAGTATGTTATTGTGATATGTTTTCACTTCACTTTTTTTAATCAGAATAACGACAAAAACAGAAAAAATAACAACAACAACAACAGAAATTGTTGAAACGCGTGCCAAATATTAAACAAAAAGAATTTCTTAAATTAAATTTTAAATTTGTCGACAATATTATTTTATTATTATTATTATTATTATTATTATGTACTTCTATCATTATCATTATCATGATCATCATAATCATGTTGGTTATGCATTTTTATTGGATGTACGTTATTGAGTTACAAACAAATTAATTTGGTCAGCCAGTTTTTTTTATTTACTTTTGTTTGAAATTTCTTATTTTGTGTTGAAAATTTTCGATTTTTCTGAATTTAGTTTTTGCCGTTTTGCCTTTTGTCGGTAGAAAGTGTTTCGTTTTCGTTTTCACCCCATTCACGCATACTTGACATGAATTTTATTTAGGTCATTGGCCAAAATTGAGTATGAGGAATTGAAAATATGCAAAACAATGCCAAAATCAAGTGAATCAAAGATATCTACAATATTTCACTAAGAATAAATGAGGTAAGTATGGCAAATATTGTAACAGTTGCATTTACTTATTTAAGTTTTTTGTTTGTTTGTTTTTCATATGGAAAAGGGGGGGAAAACTACTCAATGCTGTTAGAAAATTACCGCATTTTATAGTCATTTTGTTTTCTTATATTTCACAAAATTATGGTAACCTAAAAAGTCATAAACAATAAGTGTGTATTCACCACATGTATTCACATCTTTGTACTCTCTTAGTATTGTCGGTATATTGTGCACTCAATGGCAAAACTTCCTAGTAGTGCAACAACAACAACAACAACAACAACAACAACAACAACAACAACAACAACAACAACAACAACAAATATAAAATGTATATCATAAAAGAAAAAAAAATGTAATAAAGAAAGATATTGAGACAAATGGATCATTCGATGTGCTAATGCCACAAATTATTGTTTAGTTTTGCTTTGTTTCTGCTTTAAATTAGTTGCTCTATTATTATGAAAAAAAAAAGGAAAACAAAAAAAAAAAAATATATGAAACAAAAAGAAACAAACCCATGCAAAACCATTACAACAATATGCCACTGTTTGTCTACTAAATGTATCTGTAGACTATATATAATCCATTGAATCAACCATCCATTCCATTCCATTCCATTCATCTTTCTATCTATCTATGTATCCATCCACACACATGTATCTCATGGTCTGAGACTAATTTTTTGCTCCCTTTTTTATACCCTACCCGTAGTCAATAATATTATAAGTTAATCATGAAGTTTGTAACAGATAGAAGAAGACATCAGAGACCCCAGAATATATATATTGTAAATTCTTGATCAGCTAAAGAAGGAACTTTACCAGACGCACTACATGTGTCGGAACCGGCATATTAAAATTCAGGTGCCTATTACAAAAACTTATTTGTTTTTTGTAATATCAAATTGAAATTTGGACTCTATAAGTATTCCATAAAGATGCTATATTACAATACATTTCTCGAAATTAGCCAAATCGAAGCACGTCCCATACAAACCCTCCAACAAAATTCATGATCTTTTTTGTTTTTTGTACTATTGAACTGAAATTTGAACACTTTAAGTTTCTGACCAATGTCCTCCAACCATGTTAATTTCAAGACCCTAGAATTATTGGATCGTATAGCTCCAATACAAATAATTCGATCTCTATCCTAAACATAAGTCAAATTAATAATGAAATATATATAAATGCTCTGGCACAGGAGTATTAGGAAAAACGTTTTCTAGTGGTGCGTGAAGAGTATATCAAGTCCAGCATAGCCAAAGTTAACCTTCTTTTTAGTTGTTTTGACTTTTTGTAGTTTTTAATTTTACTATTTGTGTTTTCTGCATTTTCTTAAAGTTTTGTTGCATTCGTTACTACCGCAATTGTTATTTTGTTACATAAAGAATATAAGAAAAATCCACCTCTTTACTTTACTTTCCATACTTACCATATAAAAACTATCATAAGTTTATTGTACCCATATGTAAGTAGTAATAGTACGAGTAGTACATCAACCTAAAGATTCAGTGTGCCATGCTGTGCCTCACTGACCGCTTAAATAATCAACTCAACTACTGTTGCTTGAATACGAGTATATTGTACAATATAGTAAATATTCAAGATATCTTTCAGTCAGACAAACAGTTGGACCAATTCATTATTCAATATGTTGAAGATTATGTGCTAACACACTGCCACCGAAAAGACCTAAAAATTTTGTGAAAGACTTTTTAGGTGAAGGATATTTCTTCCAGAGCTCCTCTGTAAGGCTGCCATTACATAAGGGTTCGTATTGATCTAGAGATCCCATATACTCGTATAATCCAAGATATTTGAATTTCTTTACATTCGGGTTTCATCATTTTATCTGTAGAATCTGAAATTAGAATATGCAAGTAAAGCCAATTAACTTAAATTTATTGAAAACTGAATCTTTACTGAAACTAATAAATACATTGAGAATTTTTTAAATTGGAAAGAAATATTTTCACTTTTCCGTTTTAATGGCAAATGAAATGTTTTCTTATCTAAGAATAACGGGATTTGATAATGGGATTGAAGGAAAGTGGATTATAAATTGTGGATAGTAAAGCCAGCGTCAATTAGCATAGAAAGAAGACTTTTCATACTTGTATTTTTTTTTTTTTTTTGTTTTTTTTTTGTTTAAACTACCATTAATGGAGAAATATTAACAAACGCTTCAGACGGGAAAATCGGCCTAGCTAATCAAAGAAACATAAGTTGAATTAAATAAAGACTCATTTAGGTCTTACAAACAATATCTAGAAGACGATTTCATTAATTCTTAATGGCAAGCAAACAGGTTTACTGTATTTCCGCATATGCAACCAAAGCTTTTGTGTCCAAACATCTCATCTCTTTTGGCATTTGCCGAAAAATATAAATTTTTGACAAATAAGTTTCGGCAAACAGTTTTATCTGATGAATTGAGTTTCATAATAATTTTAATGGGGAAAAACTGAAAATTTCAAGAAGATAACGCCAAAAACACTCACACAACTAGAATCACAAAGGAGTTCTCTGCATCGAGAAATGTACCATTTTTGGGGTGGCTCGGCATTTTCTTCTGATTTAAATCTGATTAACGAACTGTGAAGAATCTTTTCAGGGCAGGCATGTAAAAGTTTCCAAAAGTTCGACAACACCAAAAAGGTTAAAGGCGCCCTCCCTGGAATAGAACAAAATAAAATAATAAAATAAAAAAAAATAATAATAAAAAAAAAATTAAATGAAAATTAAAAGGCACCGATTAAGTCCATTCCAAGTAGACTAAATCAAGTTCTCATGGTTAAGGAATGATAAATTATTAATTAAAATATGTGTAAAACTTAATTTTTTTAAGGTAAATAAAGCTGTCAATCGATCTATCCAACCCAAATTCATATTCCTTTTCAAAAAAAAAGGAGACAAGAATCTTTAGATTTTTTAAAATAAACTTTTATAAACGTATAGATGGGGCCATAGCTTCTCTTGATACTTAAATCTTAACTTAGCTTAACTTTTGTAACCCCAGTTATTCTACTAGAAATTTTGTCCCTTTAGTCCTGACTAGATGTACAACTAAATATGCTCTAAATGATAATTTCCCAGTTTTATGAATTTTTTATAATAATTTCTATAACGTCTGAGATCTCGCCCTCTGCGCTTAACATCCTCGTCCTAGGCTGCCTTCGGAAATCGGAACACACTGATGTTGACTAGATGATCTGGCCGTGGCTCATTAGTTCATCTATCCTGACTATTTTTTGGTTTTTTTCAGTCACACCATTTCGATTAAATGTCACTGACCACACTTGGCTGTGAACATGAGCGACACACATAGCTTGTTATTTTGCAAATAAAATTCCCCATTGGACCAGAGATTTTCTTGCTATTTGTTATATCTTTTATATATGTTAAAATATATAACAAATACCTAAATATAATACTTTAAAATATCATATAAATATTTCGTTTATTGCTATAGAGTATCAACTGGCTTCGTTCCCTTCAGTATAGTAGCATATTTGTAGATATGAACCAAGCCATTATTCCATAGATCTTCTTGATTCATCATATGTTTTTTGTTTTTGATTCATTTAAGCTTAACAAAGTATGATGTATGTAATTCATAATCAAGGTCGATTCATGTCCTCAAAGTGTATATGGAATATTTGAAAATAAGAAAGGGGAAGGTGAATACGAAGGACTGTGTCACATGGAGGGAGACATTTGGCGCAGCAGGCTGAAGCTTACAAGTAGCAGCAAAGCCAAATGATGATCAGGTCGGTAGTTACACTGTTTAGTATGAGGAGGTGGACGTTTTTGTAAAGATCATCTGTAAAATTATTATATTTTTATATTATAATATTTATGATAAGACCCTTTGCTATTTAATTAAATATTTAAGCGTAAGTACTTTTGCTTTAATTTTATATTTTTCGTTTTATTTTATTTATATTTTGAATTTTATTTATTTTTTTTTTGATCAAATTTTTATTGCATCACTTTCAATTTGTACAAATGTGAAATGGAATTGAGGAAAAAAAAAAAAAAGAAAGAAAAACTGGTAAAATTACGAGTAACAAATGTGTAACATTTTCTTTTCTATTTATATTTCCATTTTCACTTTCATTTGCATTTTAAAGTGCAGGCGTCAACTCCTTTAACGCCCTTAAAATTTGATTGAATAATCTTGCAAGATTTTCGAAAGACTTTTGTTATTTACAAAAAAAAAATTTTTTTTTTTCTCTATTTGTTTTGCCTTCTTTCTCGGTAAATATGTTTTATGTACCTATTATTTTAAGAGGTTTGAAGATCTCTTTAATTAAATGTTTCTTTAAACAGACACCTGTCAGACACTTTGTCGGTCAGTCTGGCAGTCAGACAATGAGTCCAATCACTCTGTCAGTTAGTTACTTACAATAGATATAAAGTAAGTAATATTGGGAGAGAGAGAGAGAGAGATAGAGAGCGAAATGCTTTTATTGTTTTACTTTTATAACAGTAAAGTGTTTTTGTAGCTCGTTAATAAAAATGGCAGTGAAGTGTGGCAATTTAAAATCATTAAATTCATTGATATATTAAGCCAACATTTTTGAGTTCGTGCCGCCATCGCCACCGCGGCCAACATTTAATGTGAGCATTTTGTAAATAGAAAAGATCATTGAAGATGGTGCAATACCCTGAACATACATACATACTTTCAAATGCAATAATAACTTTTATGTTTTTACATAAATAAATTTAAAAGTTTCTGAATGAGGAAATCTTGCAATTAAACAGATATTAGAAATATTCGTAAGCAGTTGTTATAAACCATAAACATAATATAGAATAATTTATTTAATAGACATAAGTATGTATCTTTTTGTTGCTAGGGGAACTTATCTATTCTTTTTTCTACAAAACTTAACCGAGAAGTACAAAGCAATTTCTTAGTTTACAAAGTCGAAAGCTAAAATTGAATTGAGAATTGAATATCAATTTATAGACTCTGAATAAAATGAATTTTGTTACTTTCTCTCCAAGACAATTTTTCTTCTCAATTTTCAAACGCAAGAGTCAAATCCAAATTATCCATTTATTCCAATGTAAATAATTTTTTATTTATTTATTTATAATGACAAAATCCTGTCAAACTTAAAACAAAAATAAAAGGTTATTAACATAATAAGTGATATTAAAATAAAATACAAAAAAGAAAAACATAATTAATAACAAATTAATATTAATTAATTAATAATAAATTACTAAAAATTGAAAAATGGGTCAAGAGCGAGTCAGACTCGTACACGGAGCGTTCCGTACTAGATTGGGGTTTGTATGGGAGGTTCTCCCCTAGTGGTCCGATTTGACTGATTCTAACAAATGTACCACGCCTATATCAGAAACTTATAGTGTCTAAATATACTCCAAAAAACGTTTTTCGAATAAGAACCTGAATTTTAATGGTGGGCTTGTATGGGAGGTACCCTCCCTAGTGGTTCGACCAAACTGAAATTTCGAAAATATAAGTCTCTGATGTATAGTCACCAATGAACCAAATTTCAAAATTGTGGGATTACTGGATCGTATAGCTGCCATACAAAGCAAAATGTTTCTTGTATGGGGACCCCCTTAAGTTTTTGAAAATATTTTTGTTTTAGTATTTATTGCTGATGCCCAGATAGAACTACACATTTTGTGAAAATTTCAACTCTCTAGCTATTACGGTTTATGAGATATGAACCGAGGACGGACAGGCAACGAAGTCTCTGCAATAGGGTTTCCTTTTCGTACCCTTTGCGTCCGGTACCCTAATAAATTTTTTGACAAAAAACACGAATTAATTGGAATTAATTCATTATTTTTTAATATGATGTGTCAACTCTTTGTGTACTAAGTAATGTACTTTGAAAAATATTCATTGAATATGGAAACCATGTCTGTCTATTGCCCTCAGCTCAGCTTAGGTTAGGTTAGGTCACGAATTGTCACATTTCAGCCTGTTTTCTATTCTGCTGCATATGCACTGATAACTGGTGATCCACTATCTTTTCTTCTATTTCACCATAGCAGCTTCTACAAAAGTCATCATTAGGTGCTTGCTTGCAATCATTTAGCTTGTCTGCTGATTAGGTAATGCCCTCCCTATGAGTACATCCATTGTATCAACCAAGGTACTTTTATGCTATGCTTGCTGACGTGAGTCAGTACATTTACATAGTTAATCCGTGTGTGTTATACAAATACTTTCAATATTTCTGTGGCCCGGTATCCAAAGTATGTTGATTCATATTGTTATTGTTAATCGGAACTAAGTAGCAGAAACTCTTGTGGCTCTGACCCTTGCAGGGATGAGCCTATTCATTATTGAAGTCTATGCTTCTTTTATTCCTAAGACTTTTACTTGAAACATATTACTATAATGGTCATCTGATAGGCATACATATGTGTGAAGAAAAATAACGTGTCTAATTAGCTTAAATTACGAAATTATGGTGACACCGAATTTTTTATTATAGTAGGCTTTGAAAATGTTGTTGTTAAGACAAAAGTCAATATAAAAACTCATTTAATAGATAAATTTCAAAGTATTAACACGTAGTGGAGAGAAGAATCAAAATTTTCAGTAAAATTATCCGTTGACAACAATTGGTTTTCAAACGACATGTCGGACAACATCAATCCCACATCGGAAAATGCAGATGGTTCGACAACAATCACCCCAAAAACTAGTGATTTGACTTTCGACTTGAAGGCTGCACCAAAATGCACTTGCATCCCGGCTTTGCCACGTAATTTTTATTCCGAAATAAACTTGTTTGCAAGTGAGGAACGAAAGATGCATATTAACAAAGCTTGGTCTATGCTTTATCTGACTGAAAGGGAGAGAAACATCCAAGAGCGTGCTACGAAGCAGATGTAATGAACGATGATAAATGATGGATTAAATTGCTGCCAAAATAAATATTATAAAATGTCAATTCAATATTAATTGTTGTACACAAATTGTTCGAAATATTTTCTTTATGTTGTAATTATTAAACACAAATGTTATATGGGCATATTATCATGTATTTGATTTCTATGATCATTTCTAGTTCATTTCAAAAAAGCAACTTAATCTTTATCGAAGCCACAACTCCTGTTATGTGCGATCTAAAGGTGAGACGCTTGTCTAAGTATATACCTAAGGCTAGTATGATGTTCGAGGGGTTGACCATTTAAGTTTAGGCCTGGGCAAATGTCTCTCCTCAGCGTAAACGTAGCACAAACACATTTCGCTATGTTTAAGGCGATGTTCCACTTACAAGTCCACTCATCGAACTGATGTAGATATTCTTGGATGGCATTTGTCGCACTCGATATACAAGAATCCTTTGACAGAATAGCTATGTCATCCGCATATGTAGAAATCAAGAAGTCTGAGTCATTTTCATTACTTGGAGTGTTGGAAGGCATATCATGTGTGAAGATGGAGTATAGAGTTGGAGAAAGACAGCCCCCTTGGGAAACTCCAGCATTGATGGAACCCAAGGACGAGCAAATGCCATCCACCACCAGGCAAATGGATCTCTTGAACAGAAAGCTTTTGATTATCTCAAACAATTATGGAGGAAGAAGCTCTCTTGCTTTGGAAAGCAAGCCTTCGTTCTCTGTGTACTCCTTAGCCTCAAAACTATTTAAAATAAAATTTACTAGCCGAATAGGCTCCGGAGTGCCGTGTTTCTTATGAAAGCCAAACGAAAAACTGGGTATAGCTTTTATGACCTTTGAGCAGCTCAGAATCCTTCTTAATAAACATTTTTCCAAGATGGAAGTAGACTTTTCCAAACGATGGAAGTAGGCTAATTGGCCTGTAGAAGTCCAAGTGGGCCGGGTTTTTATCAGGCTTGTGTATAATAACTACCTGGGCCCTTTTCCAAACCACCGGAAAATGACATATCCTTAGGATCGAGTTATATATCAGCACCAGGCAGAGCAACGCTTTAAGTAGCAGCAGTTTACTTATTTTATTTTCAATGTTATCCGCTCCAGGGGCTTTTTGGTTTTTAAGATCCTTTATTTCCCCTACCACTTGTTGTAGAGTTACGGGAGGTACCAGGGGAATTATTTGAAAGGGGGTTTCAAGATCATTCCTAACTACTTGTACATACTCTATAGAGGTAGTATTAAAAGGCCGAAAACGCTCCTCGAGATTTTGTGCGAATGCTTCGGCTTGCTCCACCGCTGACCTGCCCCAGGTACCATCCGTCCTTTTAATCCCACTTTGCCTTTTATATCATCTGGTAAGGGTGAGTGGATATTTTGACCATAACACGAAAATTGTATTTTTCTTTTAAACAAACAAATTTATTGACTAGCCCTCGTCTTACTTTAATAGAGTAATAACTTTGAATAACCTAAGAAAATTGTATACAAAATGTTCACTAAAAGGCAAGAGAAGAGAAAAAAGAACATTAAAAGTTTTAGTTTAACAAAAGTTAATGAATCTAAGTATCTTTTTTGTATTATATTTTTCGTTTTGCTAGACTAATAGGGAGGGAATGATCTTATCAGTGCTTTACTTTGCTTTCTTATGATTTACTAAGCTGTGTTGTGTGTTCAAGTTTTCTTTATTTTTTACCTCTACTATCCAGACATAAATCTTGGTTAAGGAAATTAAAAATAATAATAATAAAAATAAGTAAAATACAGAGAGAGAGAAAGAGAAAAAGAACACTAAGTACTAAATATGGAAGAAATTGTGCATGGGCGCAGTCCTAGGGGACGCAACATTTAACATTTAGTATATTGTTCACCGGTCCCCCTCTCAAAAAACCCATTGTATTTATATATAGAGCTTCAGGGGAGCTGAAACCGCTTGAAGCGTTCTACACTTTGCGCGTCAACAACAATTGTGGCATGTGCAATTCGTTTTGGTTCGTTGCAACTAAAGCAATACTTTCGCGTATGTATCTGTATATGTATCTAGATAGTATTAAGTATATACTATGTATGCTTACCTATTTAATATTTTTGGTTCTTCTTTCTGTTGTTAATTAAAGTTTTTGCAACGCTTAAATGCCATAAACTCAGATAGACTCATTGGCTTATACTATTTTTCGTTAGTTGTTCGTGTGTTTCTAACTGAACAACAAACCGAATCCTTTTTAATGTTATTTATAAGGAAATATTCTAGAAACACTCTGAGCAAATGATGTGAGAATGTATAATGGGGCTTGAGGCAAGTAAAATATTTCCTAAGATCAGATTGCCCCTTTATATTCAATGTTAAAGATTGTCCCTTTTATGTGAAAATAAGCAACGCGCAGCCCAGAGGCAAAGCAAAAGTTCCGCAAAGTAGTGTCCCAAGAATATGATACAGTGATCCTGCCAACAGTCGTCGGCCATACTAAACATTTTAGAGTCTTGGCTCAGAAACAACATTCGGATCCAACCCAGATACATCTAAATTTTCTACACTCGTACATACAAAACGTGTCCGCCTTACCATCATGAGACATGGAAAATCCACATAGCAGCAAGGAGAAAACAATTATAACACCAAATGAACAAAATGTACTGACTGATCTATCGTAAGTCTGAACAGAGTTTTAAAAACCAATTCTCAAAAAAAGTCCGCATCTCGCACTACATCAAAACGCAAACGAAGTCTGTACCAAAATATTTAGATCCACTTTAATAACCATCCATGATCTTTTAGCTAAAGAATTGTTAGATGTTAGTGAAAGTCGCCGTAGGCTAAAAAGACATCATCCATAAAAGTTATCACTTTTACCAAAACTGTTGCACCTGACATTGGTGGAAGGTAATTTTTCTTACAAATTCGTCAGAGTTTTCGCAAAGCCTCCTTAGTTTGTACAATCCAATCAAACACAAATCAATAAAAAATCAAAGTTGGCCTACATTTACATAATCAAAATTAGATTTAGTTAAGAAAAATAAAACATAAATTTATTCAGCTGACTAGGAACAAATTGTATGAGCGTAAAAATTCCAAATTTTTTGTTATTTTGGCGAAAGGACAGAACAATCTAAAGGATGGCAAAAAATATACATGATCGAGTACCAATTACTTGGTCTCATATTGAGTTGCTGCAATGGTTCAATAATGACCTCCAAGCACAATTTTGTAAAATTGACGAATTATGCACTGGTGCAGCATACTGCCAGTACATGGATAAGCTGTTTCCGGGATCAATTTCAATGAAAAAAGTATTTTTTTGTACTAATAATGTAAAGGAATTTACCAAAAACTTCAAGCTAGTCGAAGAAGCATTTAAAAAGTTGGACGTTCGAAAATGTATCCCTGTTGAGAAGCTTATAATGGGTCATTTTAAAGAAAATTACGAGTTTGCCCATTGGTTTCGACATTTCTTCAATGTGAATTACTCTGGTCAACCGTATGATGCCATTGCTGCACGTCAATCTGCGCTTCTGGCCTATGGACCGAGAATCGGTATATGTAGAGCAAAAGCATTACCGATAGTTACACAAGAGATTCTAAAAACTAAATCGCAAACTCTGCCAGAGATAAGAAAGCCGAAGATACATGATTCACGAGAAAACTTATTGATTCGTAGACTGCAGCGCGATAATTCCGATTTAGATGGCGCCTATAAGCAACTCGATGAATGCGCTAGAATATTGATTGAAATGAAGAAGGAACAGCTGATGTATTTCAGAAAATTGGAAGCTATTCAAAATATATGCAAAACATTTGACAATCGTGGAGATAATCCATTAATTGAAAGGATTCGCGAAATTATACAGTTACCAAGTCATGGTTTTGTTGTTACTCCTGACGAAGAACCGGCACCGGAACAATAATCAATGTAATTATCAATAATATTAGGCTTACATTTATCACAAATTTGGAATAAATTATATGTGCCTACAAGTCTATATCTTGTATTTTTCTTAAACGTATTTCGAATGTCCAAATGTATATTCCGTAAATTGTTATTATTTGTATAAATGAGTACATGTATAAATTTAAAATTAACAGGAAAAAAAAAAAGGTTTACTATTGGAATTTAATAAGTGGGATAATAATGCACTTGAGATGGGCGGGATTTCCAAACTTTGTTTATATCTTCTTTAAACTCTCTATCTCTCTTTGATTGGGGAAGCTGTCAGCAGCGAAATCTATTAGATTTGACCTTGTCTCAAATGTTATTGACAGAACCGAATAGCTGGTTATCTATCTACCTATTCATTCGACATCATTGACATTTTCTATATTGTAGATTTTATTTTTATTCACAAAGCTAAATTTCATTGGGATTACATAGAAATGTCTTCATGTAATCCCATATCAAGTGATCCATATTAGACAATTCCATACAACAATCTATAGCTGATTCATAACCAATTGTTTGTGCAAAAATGAAATCAATGGGTCATGGCGTATTATGAGCTCTTAAATCTAATTGCCTTATTTGGATGACTTGAATTTTGTGAATTTGTAAGTATAACGAATATTGACATTACGAGAGTCAATCAACAAGTACTTAACCTCACCGTACTTTACGAGTATTACCATCGTACAGTACATGCTTTTAGTAGCCTACTGTGAAAATTTCAGTCAATTCCCTTCATTAGTTCTGATTTTATAGCCTTTGGAAGCGAGTGTGTCGGTCAGCTTTACAAAAATGGAAAAAGAGCAATATCGTTCGGCGATCCATTCTTGTTTTTGAAAGGGAAAATGTGCTGCGAAATCAAAGAACGCTTGTATGCTGTGTATGGTGACTCTTGTCCTTCGATGGCGACAGTCAAGAATTGATTCAATGAGTTTTTTTCGTGGTCGCAAGTCGTTTTTTGATGAGCCACGCCCACGTGCCCCAAAAACAGCTACTACGGAGAAAAACGTAAAAAAAAACCACGATCTCGTGGCAGATCGCCGATTGAAGGTTTGCGAGATAGCTAAGACTGTAGGCATTGCAAAAGGAACGGCGCATCATAATCTACACGAAGAACTGGGCATGAGAAAGCTGTCGGTGGGTACCGCGTTTACTCACACTGGACAACAAGCGCAAATTGCGCTGCGAATTGCTGCCCCATCCACAGTATTCTCCAGATTTAGCCCCCTGTGACTTCTTTTTGTTTCCAAACCTAAAAAAGTCAATCGCTGGGAATAGATTTGGGTCGAATGAGGAGGTCATCGCCGCCACGGAGGCCTATTTTGCAGACCTCGGGAAAACGTATATTTTGGACGGGGTGGAAAAGTTGGAGCATCGCTGGGCCAAGTGTATTGAGCTAGAAGGATAATCTAAGGCTAAGTATTTATTGAATGACCCTTGTACACTACATTCATTGGTAGCCAAATGTTTGATGAAGTTCTTCGTTAGTTGGTTTAAGTTTGATAATCGGAGGAATTAAAAGTGGTTCATCTTATTTAAACCCAATTACAATTGCAAAGAGTGCAAAAAAAAAGGAACAAGTATATACCTACAATACAAGGAAAGACAGATAAATAATTGTCCGTTCGATATTAGATTTGCGAATGAGAAAAATTGGCAACTAGAAGCAGGTTAAGGCGGTTCTGGTCAAGCCAAGTCATGTCAATCAAGCAAAGTTGTAAGACAAGACAAAACCGATTAAACTAAGCTAAGTGCATAGTTTTTGTGTTTGTTTTTTTTTTTTCTGATATAATAAGCATATGCATCTGTATGTGCATATTTAACACATATACAATTTCTGGCTTCATTACATTGCTCACATACTTTGAAAAATTCCATTTAAATTTTTTCTATTTTTTGTTGTTAAAATCAACAAAGAAATACCCGAAGGCAACGTCACAAAGTCGTTTACAGGTTGTTCTCGCAGATACAAATCAAGTCAAGTGTGTACATGCACAAGCATATAACAAATATATACATATATTACACACACACACACACACATATATTATGTAGCAAAGGAAGTATTCAAAATGGGTCTTTTTTGAAAGTTGTTGCACCAATTTTCCTCGGCATGTGTGCATGCAAAGACCAAAAATTTTTATCAATAAAATTTAACAATTTCACAGTCTCATTAAAAATAATTTTAGATTGATTCCAGCTACATACAATAGTATAATGAAAATAAAATTAATAATAAAAATATTGTATTAATCATCGTCATTTACAATAAATATTTCCTGCATAATGGTGAATGGTGAATCTGATATTTGTAACGCATAGACTTATCATACATCGTAGACTCCATAATAAGCACTGCGAGTCATTGTGTTTCTCCATCAGCGAAATTTTGTATTTGATACCAATATGTTTGTGAAATCTGAAAAAAAAAATCCTTAAAATATGATTACAATTGTTTAAGTTCTCTAAAAGTTTCATTGTGAACAATAATTTCTGGTAAACATAAGTCAAATCAATAATTAAATACTTCTGAAAGCTCTATCACAGAGCGTAGGCAAAAACGTTTTCAGCATAGGCGAAGTTAAACTTCTTTTTACTTGTTTTGGTTTAAATTGGAACAAACTTCGTCTAGATAAACTAGATGTAGCTCATTGGTTCAGACATCCCGTTTATGTCTCTGTCTACACGTAGGTGTGAGTAGGAGCATAGCCAGCTACTGTGCAAATAAATCTTCCACACCGGGACAGAGATAGATTAAGTAACATAAAAGAGAAAATTTTGTTTAAATTTTATTTTACATGTGTTTATTTTAATTTCCTACTTTATATTTATTTTTATTAAATTCATTCCTAATTCCTTCTTAGCTCTTTTATATGCCTCACAATTCTAATTTGCAATGCCATGCCACCGTTATCTGTTGAGCTGGCGCCTGCTTCAAAAACAGACTTGTTTGTTTCCTGCAATCTCATTATTCCACCACCATAGAGGTTTTTTACATCTGTCGTTTATTTTGGAATTGAAGCATCACAGGCCTAACATTTGTGGTCTGTTCACTGGCTGTCACCCTTTTGTTGAATTCTGCTATAAGGCGATCATTCCATCTATTAGCAATGCCAGAATTGGGCCTCTGTTGACTGCGGATTTGTGGCTGAAACACATATATGTACTGATAGTCCCTCGCAGTATAGTCTTTTAATACCTGGAACGTTCCTGTCTTGTTCCAGCAATCGTGTCGTGGCTGCAGGTGCCTTTATTCGCTATTCTGGTGCTCGAGAATTCAAGTCACTGGCTACTGTGAAGTCGCCTTCAATTTGTCATATACTATTTTCGATGGCATTAAGCTTTTCTTGAAAACTTTGGATGTCGTCCCTATATGTGAAATGACAGCTCATCACTGTGCCATTGCCGATGCAAGTGGAGATGAGCAGTTATATCTCCCGCCGCAAACCTGAGCCATGTTGTTCACTGGTATCCATTCTTTCGTTGCGTATTATTCGCTTATTATCTAGAAATAACCAGTTGTTCTGCTTCTGTGGATGTTTTCTTGAACATTTTGTTCTTGTTGTAGAGCGCACTTAGTTTATTGACGTTAATATGTTTTGTGCACAAAGGCAGCATTTAGGTGGATTGCTGCAATTCATACTTAAAGCATACATCTCTTCTATTTACTATCCTGCATTCAGTGACCTGAGTTGAGGCGTTTAAAGATTCATCTCACCTTGTTGCGTAGCTTCGCCAACAGAGGCACGTCTTTGTTGTCTCTCTGTTGCCTCGATTAGAGTATCCCAAATTATTTCTTTGGTGGCCTTAACTTTATATTCTTCTCCTGCTCTATGACTTTTTGATCCTTATTTTGACATCTTTCTGGTTCTTTTGACTTCATCTTCTTGCCCGATTCTGCTGCTATCAGACTCGTAGCGGGGCGTTTCGTCTTTTTGTGGATATTTTATTTGCATGAGCGTGAATGCCAACTTCAACGTCGTTGCTGCATTTTTTCTCTTCTTCAGCTGTTTTCCAAGTTCGACGGTTCAATTACATCGAACAGCTCGCTCAAATGGGACACTCCGTCCCTTCCAGAAACAGACCACAAGGCCGCTCAATCTGTGAGCAGACGCCTTTCGATTTCGGGGAACTTATTTATGTGGACGTTTACAATAGATTACAGGAATTTTGAGGGCATCAAGGAAGACTGTCTAAGAATAACGGTTGCCGTCAAAAGTGTCCAGTTTTCAGGCCCTTGATATCTTGACTTGTGTTAAAAAGGAAGAAGTCTATTTTGTCTTTCGATTTTTTTTTATTGCACAAAAACGCATTTATGCAACAAATGCACAATAAAAAGGAAAAATAAATACAAAAATCAAAAACGAAACAGAAAAGTGAAACATGACAACAAACACAAAAAAAAAAAAAAAACAGAAAAGAGAAATCATAAAGAAATGTAACCATTTGGAAATGGAGCATCTAATTAAGTAAAGTGCAACCAACCGATCTTTTATGAAGCATGACAAACAAAAGAAACAAACAAAAAAAAAAAAATCAAAGTAAGATTGCAAGTAAAAAACGCAAAATGTTGCAATCACTGTAATCTTCATCATGATTGTCATCGCCATCGCCATAGCCATCATCATCATCACGATTCTCATCATCACCTTTTGTCATCATCATCATCATTATAATCAACAGCAATTGTTTCTAAGCAGAGTTTCTTAAGCTTTTTCGATCACTTTCTACAAGTTTAAATGAAGAAATCATATCGCATATATCGTAATTGTACATATCTGTATATATATATACACATCTGCTCCCCGATTTATACTGAAGGAAAGTATCCTGGAAAGCTAAGTAAATAAAAATCTTAAAAGTATCTGATTAGCAATCATGAGTTCATCACTTGCTGCGATTCCAGTTCGATATTAGATGAAGTAGAAATAATAATAATAAATAATTTGATCATAATTTTCCATTTTGTTTTTTTACCTTTTTATATACCTAGAGTTATGCATTTAGAGGTTTATTAATACATATCTTATCTACATATCACTGTACTGCTTTTATGCGACCCAACGGTGTTCTATCACTAAACGCATGCATGAGCACTTGCAGAATGCGCATTTCACAAACCAAGTATAGTCCCTAAACTTGTATTTTAGACCCAATTTTAGAAGGAAATAAAAATCATATAGAAGAAAAATCAATGCATGCATGATACAATGATACAAGGTAGCGCTAATTTCGCCTGTTGCGCTTTCAAAAATTGTTTAGTGTAAACGCTGAAAAACACACATTTAGTGTTGAATATAACATAAAAATGCACTGTTAATCCAGAAATTAGTGTTGTGAAGTCAACACTTGCATATAAGCACCATTGCCTTTTATTTTACAATCCGATCAATGTGAATTAATTGTGTTTTAAAACAAAGTTAGCACACATTTCATGGAGTACTGAGAAGCAGTCGGCCGAATACTAAACTTAAGAAACTCTGGTTAAGAGTAAAATATGACAGCATTTTTAACATGGTGGTGACAAGGTGTGTCGACAGTTTGAGGAGGACAAATGTAACTAAACAATTGTCATCGTTGTTTTTGTGATTGTCACCGTCACCCGACATAATTATCATCATGAACATCGTCATCATCATTACTGCGCTCTGATGTAGTAAAAACAAGAAGATATAAGAAAAATAAATTCAAAAAAAGAAAAACTGGGTTAAAAGCACAACAACCACCACAACAACAACAACAACAACAACTGCAACAACAACAAAATGTTGCAAAACAAAAAAACGAAAAAATTACAACAAGAAACAAACACAAAACAAACAAAAAAAAAATGGACCAAAAATGTGTTAACAACACAATGACGACAGTAGGTCAATAACAACAACAACAACATTACCATCAGAAGAATCACAGAATCAGAGACTTGTACAGAACTTTAAGTGCAAAAGCAATATGGCACAAATTGCAAGAAACAACGAAATAACAAAAGAAACAATTCCAAATAAACAAAATAAATACCAATGAATAAAGATACAAAAAAGCAAAAAAAAAAAAAAAATCAATTACCTTTTTTAATAACAAAAGCTTTCGGATTACTCGAAGTTTATATACCCTTTCATATCTAATAAGTAAATAAAAATACAAATTTTGTTTGTTTATTTGTTCGAGTCTTACCGTTCATCGGATTGCAATGTTATTTTGTGAATGTGTATGATTGAATCCTGTCTTGGACATAGGATAGTTTTAGATCCGAGAAAATTGGTGGATCAAATTTTGTATAGACTTGTAAAACATAGTTTTCATGACATTTCATAACTAATATACAATGATATACCAACAGCACATAACATAGATCATATCATATCATTGCTGTTTGGTTATACTCTTGATCAAACTTGTATTTTATGTTCGAACTTTGTTTGATAACACAAACCGATGGAAATGAGATTGCTTCCATGGCCAAGGTGTCTCGTAGTGCGCTCAACGCTGGTTCTAAGCCACCCGAGTAAATATTTTCCGCTTACTTGTCACATTCAATTTTAAATTTGATTATCGTAGCAAAAAGGTGATGTCAAACAATATCGACTCTAAACACATAGAAGACGTTTATGTCAAAAATCCCAGAGAATATGGCAATTTTTAAATCAAAGTATTCGATTTGTCTGATTTTTTCAAAAGCATTTTAAGTATTACAGTTTATGTTTAATTAATTAAAGGACTCTATAATATAATATAATAGTAACGATGGTAAGGCCAGAGAAGTGTGCGTTGTTGATCACTTGGTAGGTATCACTGGAATTTTGTATGTGTCTGTCCGTTGGTCAAAAAAAACAAAAAAAAGGCCGGTGGGAAGCAAGATTGAATTAGTTTTGAATTTTAGGGAAAGGAGAGAAATCTGCAGCGTAGAGAATGAATGCTTATGCATGAGTAAGAGAGAGAGAGAGATAAAAAATGCTTTGTTTACTTTACGAAAGAACGTACGAACAAGTGGCCGAATGACCGAAAAATTAAATAACTCTTTTGTATTGAAACAATATAACTCTAAAATATTCTGTATTATTGCTTGACCATTTACTCTAGAAGTTTCACTTCCATATTGTATTTGCCTAAATAGCTCCAATATAATAATAATAACATCCACAAATTTTGATTGTCGTCACATATAATTTTCTTTTTTTTGTACTTACTCCCATTCGCTAAAGAAATTTCACTTCCAAAAAAAAAAAAAAAAAAAAAAATCCCAGTGCAGGACTCCAACCCCACGCCCTCGATTTGCAAGTCCTACTCTATAACCACTACGCCACGGAGACATTTCAAGTGTGTTTGTCTAAATAGCTCCAATATAATAATATCAAATTTTGATATTCGTCACATTTTATTTTCATATATTTTGGATTTACTCCCCTTCGCTAAAGAAGTTTCACATCAAAAATTTATCTTTCTATCTTGGATGCTTAATAGGTTAGTTTTTCAGATTTCATATTATTGCTAAGCTTTCAAGTTTCTGGGGAACTGGGGAACTGGGAGCTTCATTTAAATATACTATTTTTTTATGGATGATATCTACTTTTTGTTTATTATTTTATTTTATTTTATTTATTTTATTTTATTGTATTTTATTTTATTTTATTTTATTTTATTTTATTTTATTTTATTTTATTTTATTTTATTTTATTTTATTTTATTTTTATTTTATTTTATTTTATTTTATTTTATTTTATTTTATTTTATTTTATTTTATTTTATTTTATTTTATTTTATTTTATTTTATTTTATTTTATTTTATTTTATTTTATTTTATTTTATTTTATTTTATTTTATTTTATTTTATTTTATTTTATTTTATTTTATTTTATTTTATTTTATTTTATTTTATTTTATTTTATTTTATTTAAGATCTGATTAATAAAACATTCTCAAATTGAGGGAAATTAGGGGAACTCTCCAGTAAACAGTAATTAAGGAATTAAGTATATATAATCTATGGCAATCAGATATTTCTGGACCACATTTTAGATTGATGAAATGAACGTTTAAACGATTCTCTTCTCCTTACTTGTTATAATTGCCCTTATGGGCTTTCCCGAGAATAAATATGGTTTAAGGGTTTCAAACATTACAACAAAATGATAATGCCACAAAACAATATAAAGGGTATGCAAGTAAAGATTTTGATTAATACTGGATTACAGAACGCATTCATTCATTCAATCGTTTGTGCATGAAACTCATTCACAAGTTTATTGTAAAATAAGCGTCATTCTCAAATATTTCAATGTATCTATCTATCTTTCTACATTTCAACATGATTGTTCTTCTCAATTGAATATGAATATAATGTAAAACAGTAAATGAACTCATTTTGTGTAAATTTTTGGAGTTGTGTGTTTGTTGGTTTATTGTTGCTACTTTATATGTATAAGTGATTATGATGGGATACATTCGCATTTTTAGCTTGATTTTGCTCCAAATATGTCAAAGTGATGCTGATGCTTTTGTGTTGTTACACACTCATTCATTCACTCATTTTGGTTGTTCAATAAATTCAGATTTTTTTTTTGTAAATATTGTTATGTTTCGGTTTTTTGTTTTGTATAAACTACTATTATACTAAAAATCAATGATTGCATAAATAAGCATCAGTTTTGGTCAGTAAGCAACAAAGTTTTGTTGTCCAATATTGTTATTGGTTGCTTTGTTGCAAACGATCAAAGTTGCCAATCGTCTCTCCATTCATCCATTGCAATAAAAATAGATTTTTTGCTTCTCCACCATTGCTCCACTGGTCACTGGTGCCTACAATGCAAGTTGCATCAGGAGCATTTGAAGCACACACACATACACACACAGACACACACACACACCAACATATAAAAAGTATCTAGATACTAAGTAGTTGTAGATCTAGAAGCAGAAGAAGCTCAGCATCAGCATAAAAACAGTTATCGTCAATTGCCAAGTGACAACAACATGTTATTTTTGTTGTTGCCACAACTTTCAGATGCTGGACATCATTTGCATCTGCTGCATTTAAGAGTATTCATCACACACACTCACTCACTCACTCACTTGCTTACTTATTATACTTTGTCGTAGTTGTGATCCGTACTGATACCAAAGTCAGATACAAATACATACTGATGTTGGACTATTATCATTATTGACATCTATTTATCTTTCTCACACTTTTTGCTCCTCTCTCTCTCTTCTTCATATCCTCTGTTCTGTAACTCATCTGTCACTATCTATGTAAGTATCTGGTATGAAAGACAGTTCTTTGCTCTAATTATTAATTTTTTTCACATTTTTGTTTCTTTGTTTTCGCGTATTACATTCCTTTTTGAAGTTATTTATAAAATCTTATTTCTTTTATTATTAATCAAGTTTCTAATTGATATGTAGTTCAATTCCAGACAAAGATAGCAAAACAACATGCTGTAAATCTTAAGGTCGAAATAAATTTAGTACGGCTTGGGTAATAGTAGGAATAGTTGAATGAGTACATTGTCGCATGACTTCACCTAAATTCTCTGAATGAGGCTATTTCTTGACGACTTGGGGCTACCTAAGAAGATGACCTACTATTGATGAGGAGTATCTTGCGATTCTTCAGACAAAGCCAAAAGATCACAAAACTTTCAGAGTCACACATGTTAATTAATTAATATTATGTTATAGTATCGATAACAGAATGGAAGTGAACCAGGATGATGAACAGACCCATCTCTCAGATAACTCGACAACAATTGCTGGAAAATATAAATTTTGGGGAAATGATTTCGCCAGATAATTTTTTCTAATGAAAAAGATGGTCCTGATGGTCAAAAGTACTGGCGCTATCCGCCTTAATCGAAACCACGGCGGTGGCTCGTTTGGGCTGCTTTGGAAGGTCGTCCTATTTTCTACCAACAGAACACACTATACGAATTATTAACATGATTTTGCTGCTAACCTTTATGGCGAAACTGATTAGACAACCGTCATCGCACAGAATATAACAGCCCAATTTTTAACGAAACAGCATTTTTGACGTCAGCTCCGGTTTATGGCGTAATCTAAGGCGCAAGTAGACAAATCAAAGCATTCAAGAACTTTGGTAAAATGGGACAAAACAAGCTATGAGTTGGAGGCTTCCATGCCAAGAGACTAAATGATGCATACAAGGAAAACATACCCACGGGTATCGGGTGTCTATTAATAGAACCGAAAAATTATAACATTGTGATCACAGCAATTCTCCGCTGAATTACCATAGGTTCAGTAATGCTGAATATGATAAAAAAAAAAATAAAAATTGCTGAATACGTATACGCAATCCCCATTAATATCAATATGTTTTCTACTGGTAAAATAATAAAGACGAAGCATATATACGCGTGCATTCGCAAAAAGATTAGTTTCCGGCGCGACTTTTAAAATATTAAAGTACCCGCAGGCTATAATGGAACGTTTGCATACCCTGGTACAAGTTGCACTATTTTAGAACCCTATGGACTTATGTAATACGTATGGAAAAATGATCATAATATACGACAGTGAAAAAGTGGAGCTGGTCCTGGAACCGTTATATCAACAGGCGATTGGAATTCTATACAAGGAGAGATACGCATACTAAATAAGTAAGATTTTGCTAAGTTACCTTCTCTTGTTTTGATTACTTTGACATACAAATGATTTTCTATATAAAATAAGATAACATAATCCTCGATGCATATTTCGTTTTTGTTTAATCATCGTTTGGGAATATCACAGGATTATGATGGATAAATATGTAATCATTTAATTAAAGTCGTTAGTAGCAGTCATAATTGAATTCTTCTATCTACTCAAAAGAGAAATGATTTTTTACATTGTTGAAATAGACCAATAAGACCGAATAGGAATTTATCGTTTGTTTTCGAACAACAAAGATTAATACTATTAGTCTCTACTTGCAAAGTAACTCAATCAATATTAATTATTTCTTGTCCACTATTATTTAATTTATTATGCAAATTAACTTTTTAATTAATGTACATTATGATTAATGTTTACTATTAAATTAATCTACAATTCTATTTCATATTATAATTCTTAATTTTATTTTTATTTGATTATCAATCTTTTATTTCATATTTAATTTTTCTTGGTGTTTTTGTTTTATTTACCTTTTTTAAAAATACTTTCATTCAATTTCGCCGTAGGTGGGCCATTGAGAGGACCAATTTTGGATCCAGCATTGGAATCGGCATTACCCAGTTACGTGAGTGATGTTGACTTCCAGTCATCGCTGGCTTATCGGTGAAGTTTTTTGACTCCAGTGAGAAAAGTCCAAAATGTGTGATATCACACGATCTAGGCGGCCAATTGAAATACTCGCCAAAATGTTATCTCAATAAAGCCATGTGTGCCGTGGCCCCATCCTGTTGGAACCAAATCTCGGCCTTCAACTTCAGGCAACATGGTGCGGTAGCTGGCATGTGTAATGTCCGGCCTCTTTTTCTGAACCAATGATTCCATCAACCCCAAAACGTAGAATTCTGTGGATGTAACGGTAGTTCGAGAATCTCTTCAGGTTGCTCCTCAGCCTCAATATTTATGAATTGTGCCTATCACTGAACAAAATTCGACGCGAAAACAACGGATCTTCGTTGAGCTGTTCCAGAGAGACCTTAGAGACATTATTGCGGTGTGAGTCTTTCTACGTGATGTTACTTATTTTTATTTTTTTTTTATTTTACTACTTGCTAATTGATCATCGGTATTTACTTAATAATTTTGGCATATAATTTTTATACTCTTGACGGAAGTGAATAGGATTATAAGTTTGTCATGAAGTTTGTAACAGGCAGAAGGAGACAAAAAAAAAAAGCACATAAAGTATATATATTCTTGATCAGCTCGATTAGACGAATTGATCAAGCCATATCCGTCTGTCCGTCTGTATGTATGCAAACTAGTCCCTCAGTTTTTGAACTAGAGAGCTGCAATTTTGCACGAACCTTTCTCTTTACCATACGCAGTATCGGAACCACCCGAATCGGACCACTAGGGGGGTTACCTCCTATACAAACCACCCATTTGAATTCATATTCTTATTAGAAAAACTTTTTTTGATTTTTGTCCTATCGAACTGAAACTTGGACACTATCAGTTTCCAAGACAGGCGCAGGATATTTGTCAGAACCAGCCCAATCGAATGACTAGGGGGTACCTCCCATACAAACCACCCATTTGAATACAACAATGAAACAATCACTGCGTCCCGTGAAGAGTATTTCATCTTCGGCATAGTCCAACACAACGTTCTTTCTTGTTTTTATAATAATTTAGGTATATATTAATTTCCTGTTCCCAGGTTCCTCAGTTGATATGAGATTGTATTGTATGTTAGTTGAAATAAAAGGATATACTCGTACATGAAATTATATCAGTTTTATTACTCACACTTGACTGTTTTTTTTTTTATTTATTCACTCACTGCACTTCACTGATAAGAAACTGCTGTTCGAAGCAACGAAGGACCTTGCTTTATATACCCTAGGCTTCAAATGGTCCACAATGTTCCAAAATCATCTGGGTTGTTCTGGTATGTTGTGTGTGCTCTTGAATACTCTTAAATATTGTGGACGGTTCTTGACATTTTTAGAGGGTGAAACTTCCTACTCCCTTCTGACAAACCATGAAACATCTCTATGAATAGGGAATAGTCCTCTATCACCTATATCTATATCTACCATACCCTTGATCGAACAAGGTCTTATTTGTATTGATATATATTTCTATGGTGTTTGAAACATGGAAATGCTATATTATTTTAATTTATACTAGTGTTGCCTGGCTCGCTTTACTTCGCCTTCGACGTGATGTTAGTGCGTGATTTTTGTAGTTATTGTTGTTATCATAACTGTAGGGAGGCAACATTAAATCGGTTGTTTTTTGAATGAGTGAAACGTGATCGATTGGTATCAATTCGTTCGATGCACTGTTCGGGTGATTCTGCTACGACATTTAGTGTCTCATTGTGAGGGGTTGCCAAAAATACAGTGCATGCCGAATAAGTTTAGCTTGGAATATTAGAAAAAAGTTTGCAATTAAGAGATGTTTCACTTAACCGGTATCGATTGTAGAAAATAATGCTACTTATTAGTCTCTTTCGCTCTTATGTTTTTTGTGCGCACGCAGTTCATAATAAATGAGAGGAAAACATTCAATAACAACATCAAAACAATCGCTCTTTCTTGCTCACTGAACATCACGGAACATGGAAAGAATGAAGAGTGCAATAATCTTGTGTGTGCTCAGTTATTAATAAACGAGAGGAAACAAACAATAATAAAAGCCAAAGAAAATTCAAGAAGCAGCAAAAGATAAACAACCAGATGCCGTGGTGATTTTGTAAAAACTTTACAATAAAACACTGAATATTTTCCTTTACAAAATCAAAAAAGTAAGTATGCTGTTCAAATCTTTAGCACAAATGTGTTCTTTAAAAAAAAACAAAAAAATGATTAAAATCGGTTCAGTATAGTTTGCGCCAAAAGAATAGATATTTACAAAGCTATTGTTGTTCTGTTCATCTGTGTGCCTATCTGATTGCCCAACTTTTAGTGACAATCTTAATGTCATGTAATTTCTAGCGCCGTTTCGGAGGAGTTCATACACTAACACCGTGACACGAGAATTTTATAGATTAGATATTGCAATAAAAGATTTTGTTCTATAGAAAACAACATATTGCTTGTAATTGTTGAATGCCTTGTGCAACTTGTCTTCAAGTGCAAAACATAAAAAGATAATTAAACGAAATGAAACAAGTTGAGAAGAGTATCTCATATCATAAGAGTTAAGGAGATATACATATGTACGTATGTATATCTATATGCTGGTATATCTACTACATAAGTATGATTATATTATGTATCAACTACTCGTATGCTACTTATGTTTGCAATATATAGAAACATTCTTAATTTGAACTATTTGGTGCAGTTGCATAACCAGTATTTTTGTTGTTATTACCGTTTGATTGTTTATATGCTTGTCAATTTATCTATCTACCTATAAATCTATCTATACTATCTTTTCTATTTATGCTATGATGTATTTGTCTATTCTATTTATCTATTCTATTCTATTTTATTTATTCTTTCTATTCTATATACAATACTTATCTATCTTTGTTTCTATTTTTCTATCTATCAATCTTTCTATTGTATATAATATTTTTATTTATCTAGCAATGTGTATTATTATTTTATGAAGATTTCATATAAAATGAAAGACTTAAACAACAAACTTGCATTTTGTTTATTTATATTTATTTCATTGCATGCGGTTTTTGTCTTTAGACACTTGTTGGTTGCAATTGCTAATCCTTTGGTATTGAACCAACAATAACAACGTTACACTTGTTGCCACCGGCTTGCTTGCCTTACCTCAGCTTAACTTGGCTAGGCTTGGATTGAGTTGCCTTTGGCTGAGTTGTCTTAGCTGATCAGGTTAACTTACTTTAGCATAGCAAAGGTAACCAACCATTGACAAGCGACGAGTAACAGGGTGCAGCAGGGAGCATGCGAGCGCCTGCGCATACCAAAGACATTACAAGTTTGAAATAAATTGTTTTGCTACAAAGTCATTCAGTCAGTCAGTCATTCTGCCACTCTGTTACGATACTCACTCACTTACTTACTCACTTACATATGTTAGATTTACCTCTTTCTATCTTTATCTTTCTAACACATGTTTTTCACATTCTATGCCTCTTTCTCTCTCTCTCTCTCTGTGTGTGAGTGTGTGTGTAGTTGGTATATAATGTTTGTTGTTGCTGGCTGATTTGACCGAGGTAACGAGCGAGCTTCACTAAGCTTACATTGCGAAAGTTTTATGCGCGACTTAACAGTTTCTTTCAACCAACACAAGGCGACGGTTGTGTTTTTGAGCGCAACAGCAACACACAGATACACACTTACATGTAAATAAAGAAAAGCATAAGGAAAAGAAAAGCAAAAAAAAAGAAAAGAAAAGAAAGCGAGCAAGCGAGCAACCGATCGATCGAGAAATTAACAAACAAACGAGCAAGTGATCAAAGTGAGTGAGCAAGTGATCGGTGCGAATAACACTCACTCACAAGCAACCTACATTGCAAAGCATCACTGTACGTACGCATGTGTACAGTTTTGAAAAGTGTGCGAAAGAAAGGAGAAAGAAGAAAGAGAAGAGAAAAGTCAAAAGAAAGACAAAAAAACAAAACTATTTTCACTACTCAACAAGAGTCAGGCAAAAGTAAGCAAGCGAGTGAGGCAAGTGTCTTGCAGCTGTTGGTGCTGCTGTTGCCGCTGCTGCTGCTGCTTCATACTTCGTCTTCATTTTTCTTTTTCTTTTTCTGCTTCTCCTCCACCGCCTCGTCTCTTATGAACGCTTTGCTTTGTTGTTGTTGTTGCTAATGTTGTTATTAGTTAAGCTTATGGTAGTGTGTAGCTTAGCTTCAGATTGAGTTCAAAACTTCATCCATCTATCGACTTTGACTTCCACTTCGGCAACATTTTGAGTTCAATTTCAGTCAGTCGTGTACGGTTAGCGAACGTTTGCGCATGCGCGCGTCTTCTTAACTCTCCGTTTATTTTCATATTTACATTTAAATTAAATTTGTTCTTATACATTTTCATTTCAATTCATTTTACTATAATAAATAAAAACAAATACCACAAACGTAAATAAATAAATGGAATACAAAAACAAAAACAAAAAAAATATTTTAAAAACTTAATAAAAATATTTACTTGAAGTGAACAACAATTTCATGCCAGTGAAGTACAATAAATACTATAATATTTAATAAAGTTTGTGAATTACAATATTTTGTCTTAATTATCAATTTTCACCATTCTACTAAATATTTCTGTTTTTTTTTTTTTTGAAATTTTCGGTAAATGTGAGTGATTTTTTTTTTTAAATTTTTATTTCATTTTGTTTTTTTTTTTTTCGTTTTAAGTGATAATTAAAGGATAAAGGAGAAAAATAAGTATATTTAAAAGATAAACAAAAAAAAAAAAAAAAATTAAATAAAAAAAATAAAATAAACTATTTGCATAAAACAATTGAATATAATTTTTGCGTGCTTAATTTTTTTTTTCTTGTGAAACAAAGTAATAAAACAAAAAAAAAAAAATATTTGAAAAAATAAATTTTAATTAAAAAAATTAATTCCAAATAATTTGTAATGTTTGGTATTTAAAATTAAAAAAATATTGCGAAACATAGCAAGATTTATTTATTTATCATTTTTAGAGTTCCGGACCCAATAGGGATCCCCTATTGCAGAGACTTCATTGTTGATCCGTCCGTCCGTCCGTTCGTCCTTGGGTCATATCTCATGAACCGTAATAGCTTGAGAGTTGTAATTTTCACAGAATGTGAAGTTCTATCCGGGCATCAGCAACAAATACTAAAACTAAAATATTTTCAAGAACTTAAAGAGCTCCCCATACAGGAAACATTTTGGTCGATCCAGTAATCCCACGATCTTGAAATTTGGGCAGTTGATGGCTATACTTCAGAAACTCGTACTTTCGAAAGAGCAGTTTAATTGGACCACTATGGACTGTACCTCCCATAGAAACCCCCAATAAAATTCAGATTCTTATTGGAAAAACTTTTTTGTTTTTTGTCCTATCGAACTAAAATTTAGACACTATAAGTTTCTGATATAGGCGCGATACATTTGTTAGAATCAGTCAAATCCGAGCACTAGGGGGAGTACCTCCCATACAACCACAATCTGGTACGAGTCTGACACGCATTTGGCCCATTTTTTTTCTAATATAAAAGAAATAATTTACATCTTATGTTTGTTATATTTGTTAAAATTTGTAAGATAAAAGATATAAGTAGATATTTGTATTATGACTGAGGTGACCTTGTCTACTTATTTGTTCTGTCCATCGACTATTAATTTCTTATTTTGAGAGTTTACAGTCTCAAATTTCTCAGAGTTCCTTATTCTTGTTATACTGAACATATTACATATATTTATTTATTCATTTGATTATTCGAACGTATGATTTACATACTTATAAACAACTTCCAATTAAAACTTTATACAAAACTAAAAGATTTCTTAAATAAAAAACAAGATTCTGAACCCATTACTTTTCTATGTAAATTCAATGAATTCGTAATCTCTTATTTTGTGAATTTAATCTGTACAGAGCTTCCCCTTATACTCGCAGTACTTTCAATTTTTGACAACATGTTTATTTGTTTAAATAAAATCGGATTAAATTTAAATAAAAACAAACTTTATTGCGTGTTCTTTACACGAGATAATAGTGAAACTTCTGAAATGATGAATTTGAAAGATGACTGATTAGTTTGGACAAACAATTAGATATAATAAAAATTCCAGTGACTTACCAAATGAACAACAATGAACACCTCCCTGGTCTTGCTCTCATTATTATTATTATTTTTTTTATTTATTTATATAATGCTAACTTAAAGTTAAAAATAGAAGTTAACAGAAAATTAGCCATGGCTGCCCGGGCCTTCAGCTAAGTTTTATTATTATTATTAAAGGTCTCTTACTCTAATTTAATCAAAACAAATTGCGCAGGTTTTAAAATATTGTACTTTTGAGAAATATTCTGAGACGTTTGACACTTTATATGCAAAACTTGTGCCACTCATTTCGATTTGTTCAGTGGATTTTCCAAAACTCTTATTATCTATTATTATAGAGATTTTAGCTTAAAACTTCATTCTCCACTTTCTCATGTAGTCCTTTTTATCATCCGTCAATAACCGTCTAAGAATTTTCACTTCAAAAAAACTTAATTCTTAATAAGATCCTACAAATTATCTTTCCCTATAAATTCTTGGCAAAATCTTATGTTTAGAACAATTCAATATTCAATATTATGAGAAATGCATTGATTTACTATGAGTTGCTATAACATATTTTTCTTTTTCATCATACAAAAAAAAAAATTTATTTAAAAAGGAATATCTCTTTATACCTGTAACAATTTTTAAATGCCCATTATATGGAGAACGTCGATGTCTATGCTTTATTGGATAATTTAGTCACATCAAATAACTTAAATGGATTGATTTCTAAAATCAAATATAACAATGAACCTTTTCAAACCTCTAAATAATTAACTAAAAATCGCTGGATATACTAGAACATTGCAATGAATTTGTAATGAATGAAGAGTCTTTTCTAAGTTCAAGTTCCTTTAAACACAAATATAAGTTGATAGGGTTTTCATTTAGTATTATTTATGGAACATTTTCTATTTCGGCCAGCAAAAAAGGTTCAATTTTAAGAGTTCGCTATTCCAAAATGCTGGTAGTCCTTATAGTTCTCGCTATAGCAATTGGGCGCTTTGATCCATAGAGAGAACTCAATTTTTGGTCAAGAAATAGTTGTATAACCATAAAAGCATAGTTTCACTTTCACAAGCGTCTAAGAATATAATTTTATGGGGACCTTGATTGTCACAAATAAATCTTATACTTGATACCATACTTGGCATGACTTTAATAGAATTTAAAGTTTCATGGGTCTTTGCTTAGGGTTATTTTTTAAATATTTGAGTGAATTTTGTTTTTGAAAATCTATTAGAAACTTAAAAATTTTAGAATTCAATTTTCAAATATTTTTATTTTTATTTTTAAATTTTCTTTTCTCAATTAAATAAAATTTTCTTTTATTATAAATATTTTAGTTATTTGCTCGGGATGTTTCCTTGGCATCGGTGAATATTTAGACAATTGTTATTATTATTTTTTTTTTTTTTTTTGTTTTTCAATATCTAAAGTGAAGAAACATTTTTCAAAAAACTGAAAACTAAATTAAAATTATATAAAATAAATATAAAAAAAAAAAAACAGAAAGAAAAAAGGCACAAACAAAAACATAAAGTCAATAAAAAGGTGAACCAGAAAAATGTGGCGACAAAATATCAAAAGCGAGCTGAGCCTATTGCGCTTGTCGCTGTCACTTCTGCTGTTGCTGCGCATATCAGTTGCACAAAATATAGGTGAGTGTGTCACTTGTTTCTCTATAAACCATGTATATATTTTGATTCTTTTTCTTGTTTTTTTTTTTTTTTTTGTGTAGCATTTTCCTTGTTATTTGTTGACTCTGTTTGCAATACAAACACAAACAGAAACATGCAACAAATAATTTCATATTTTTTTTTTTGTTTGTTTTGTTCATTTTATTCAAATTCTTTGGGGCATAAACACAAGTATCATATATATATATATATATATATATATACAATGATAAAATAGTACATGTATATAGAAGCATGTGCAAAGTTTGACCGACTGTTTTGGCGCACCTCAAATTTTATTCTTGCATTCTTGATTTCCGGTTTTTATGTTACAATATGCGTAAGCAAGGCTTCCTGCCTGACTGCCTAACTGCCTGACTGTCTAACTGCCTGTTTATCTGTTGGTCTGGCTTTAATTATCCCCTGACCCGATCCTCCGTTCATCCATTCACACACACTTATTCAACCACCAGTTTGCCTTTCTTTAAAAGTTTGGTGTCAGTTGTTCCCACGTTTATGTTGCGGCATCAAGTGCCTCCTCGACGACAAGTTCTACTTGTTCTTTTGTCGCTTGCTTTTTTTTTATTGTTGGCTATTTTATACATAGTACAATATTTTATCGGTCACTCAGAGTATACAGATACTCATGAGTGTACATACATACGAGTATGGTTCTATATTCTGTGCTTAATTATTGTTATAATTTCTGTTTTTGTGGTGGCTTTGTAAATGTGCCAACAACAAAAGACTTAGGCAACGAACTTGTAAATTATGAACAAAAGAAAGAAACAAATAAACAAAGAAACAACATCAACAAAGAAACAAACAAAACAAACAAAAAGAAATAAATATTTAACAATATGTAATAAAAGAAAGAAAACAAAAAAACAAAGAAAGAAAAAAAAAAAATATATAAAAACCTAGAAATAAATGTAAGCATTTTGATTTTACAACAATAAGTATATCAAATACTTAATGCCTCTTGGGTGCCCCAAAAACTTATCTTACTTACCTTTGACTTCACTCCACTTCCCGTCACTGATGTTGCACTTGCGTCGTCATCGTCATCGTCATCGTCATCGTCATCGTCATCTTCATCGTTATTGTCATCATCATATCCCATCGCCATCGCCATCATCATCATCATAATCATCATCATGAACAAAGTTTTGTTTGTTGCATGCGGGCGCGGCTTGAATTACAAGACTATTAGATACAATATCTTGTATTTTGTGTGTTTTATATTTTTCTTTATTTTTTGTTTTTGTATTATTTATTTTTTTTTGTTTTTTATGTGTGTGTTTTTTTTTATTCATGATTTCGATTTGTCTTTTGTCTTGGTCTTGGTTTCATTGCCTTGAACTTGAATATAAAAGTTGGAAACTGAAGCTGCCGCAAGCTGCCAAGGTAAAACAAGAAACTGTTAACGTCGTCTCTGGTCGAGTGTCTCGAATGTTGGAATTGGATTCATTGGATTAACCTGAATATGGTTGGTTATTGATGCTTGTCCCATTTTTCTTTCTTACAAGAAGTAAAATGTATACTTCTACCATACATACAAAGACAGTTTGACAATTTCAGATTTCTGACAAATCCTCAAGACATTTTAACTGTTGTTCTTGCATCTATTGTTATTATGAGACAAGTGTATTCTAGTGTTAGATACATAATTTATTGGAAATAGTTTTCATTATGTTCTTAAAAAGAAAATAAATTACATATATTAACTTCTTATACTTGGAATGAATGGAATTATTTATTTTGGTTTGTTCTTGAGCTGGAAACCATTGGGGATAAGAAAATTCTTTTGTCGTCTGATATTTTATTTCTTTTCAATTTCTTACAAAAAAAACTTACAAAAGAAACAAAACTGATATACAATACAATACAATAATTTATAAAAATAATAAGTGATATTTCTCTCTACTTACAATTATCTTCATCACTCCATTCTTTTTTTTTTTTTTTTTTTTTGTAGAATTCTATTCTTCTTTTAACTATGATTATTAGTCGTCACTTATAGAAATTCCCTACTTAATACAGTTTAGATACAATATACATACATATTAGATAGAACTTATCATGTCATTAATTTTTGGGTTGAAAACTTTTCACTTAAGTTTTTTTTAAGGCTTTTCTTTGGTTTCAAAAATTATAAATGTTTAACAGTCTTTGCAAGTTTTAAGTATTTTATTTGTCAATGATCTTTTCAAATTCTTGTTGGCCATGGAAATTAGTAAAATAAAAAAAAAAAAACAAAAAAAAAAAATAAACTTAGTTGGTAATAGAGATGAAATTAGATAAATTATTATTGTTTTGTTAGTTTAATATTCTATTATAGAAGAGTTCTATGTTTTGAAGTATATTAGCCTATTCACAATAATAGTTGATTATTTCCTAAAATATCCACAAGAAAAATTACATAATTGAAGGAGTTGTCGTTGTAGAAAAAATATGAAAACCTCATTATTAATTATAATAATTTTTATAATTAACTGTGCTACCAACTTCTTGACCAGGGCTGCGACATGTCTGATTTACAATTTGGGTTTAGGAAGGGTAAATGCGTCGAGGATGCTTTGGGATATGTGTCTGACTGTGTTCGGGCAAGTAGCTCCAAGTATGTGCTAGGTGTGTTTGTGGATTTTATGGGTGCGTTCGACTATCTAAGTTGAGATTGTGTGCTGAGGAAATTGAGAGATTGTGGAAGTCGGGAAATGACTCTTTGGAAGAGTTTTTTCTCTGACAGGCGTGCTTGTGCGCTTGGGTTGAATGAGTGTGTCAGTGTGGATGTGGTTCGTGGTTCGTGGGTGCCGACAGGGTTCTATCTGTGGTCCATTTATTTGGAACCTCATGATGGATTCTTTGTTAAGGCAGCTCGGACATAAATTTAAGTGCTGTGCGTGTGCGGATGATTGGCTGAATTTGATTGAGGGACAATCGCGTTTGGAAATTGAGCGCAAGGGCCAGGAGGGCCATGCGTTTTGATTCTGAATGGAACATTAGTGTTGGTGTCAGTGTGGCGGTGGATAAGACTGTGACAATGTTGCTTAAGGGCAAATTGGCACCAAGTCGGAGTCCTATCGTCAGGCTTGATTCCGACAGCCTTCGGTATATAACTGAGGTGAAATACCTTGGTATAACCGTGGATGAGGCCGGTTGTTTGGTGTGGTTGGTAAAGTGCGCCGTATTTTGCAGAGTGAATGGGGTCTCGGCCAAGTTTTCAGGTGATTTATGATGATGTTAGCAAATTGCCAATTGCTAAATGTTTATTAAAATTTTAATAAAACACATGGGAAGAATGAAAAAGGGACTTGCAAGAACTATTTGCATACACTGCATAAACAAAAGAAAAAACGATTGATTAAAAAAAAAGCTTAATCACTGTGAACACTAGATTAAAAATTATAATTTTTTAATAATTGAGAATGAGGGGTAAATTTTATAAACAATAAATTCATTTGGTAGTCATGATTATTCAGTTAATTAACCTTCTGAATTTTGATGAGATTTTTGAGTTTTGGTATTGCATTATTATGATTTAAGAGTATTTATCTGCATTTGAATGTTAAACCACAATGTTAAATCACAAAATGGCGGCCACTTAAAAAAAAATTTTTTTTTACCCCTGTTTGCAATTGAAATTTTCAAAATCAAAAGGTAAGACGATAAAAAAATGTGTAAAGAAGATTCTCACATAATTTCAAAGCAATCGGTCCGATAGAACTTGAGATATCGTGTCAACCACCTCAAAAAAAAAAAAGAGTTTTGAGAAAAGCGCATTTGAAGTTTGACAAAGATTTCCAGTAGAATAACTCGGATAATAATATTCACTTTTATGGAAATTTAAAAGTGCACATGTGTATATATACATAAAGAGCTCGAGTCGGATATGAAAGAATTTCTGGAAAGAATGAACTCAAGTCTGCCGTTCATTGTGTGATCACTCCACTCGGCCGGCTTAGATGCCACGTCACAAAATCCGCTGTATCTCCCAAAATAATTCGAATTCTTTTAAGAGCATATTTTTGAAAGTCTAAGCTTTGAAAATATGTAGAAAAAAAAATCGTTCTTTTCAATTTTCTAGACTAGAATACACCCTTAAGATCCTTTTCATTACTTGTTAAAATTAAAATATTATATCATCATATAAATATAGTTTAATAAGCAAAATCTTAAAGATATTGGAAATGAGAGTTAGGGCAATTTTATTAGTTAGTTGCTTAGTTAGGGAACTAACAATTAATCTGCAATGCCAGAACTTTCTAAATTGTAATATTATGAAAGAATTTAGAAACAAGTTTAATAATATCATATCAAGAATAATGATAAAATATATTATATTTTATTTAAAGTATTAGCCCTCGCTAATTAATCCATGTTGTCAGCCAATGCATGTCCCATCGATGAAAACAAATGATAATCTGAGGAGCCAAGTCTGGTGAGCCAACCAAGGACGGAAAAGGTATCTTTGACCAGTTTTGCCGAATCTGCTGAAGCATTGTTATTTAATGCCTGTAGCGATTGGTACTGGACTGTTTTACCAGGCTTGAGAAGCTATAAGTATACGACACACTTCTGAGCCCACAATACACACAGCATTGTCTACTTCCCGAAGCGATCCGGTCTTGATTTCGATGTTGATGGTTGTCCTGGCATTACCAATGATGTTTTATAATTAGGAATCTTAAAATATATACATTCAGAGCAAAGAATCCGTAAGCAATAAAGTTACAATAATATGGGTTGTAGGTGCTAAGACACCAGTTTTCTTAGAGCCCAAGCCCATCTCCGACAGTTGGAACTGTACTTTCAAATAAAATATATTTTGTTAAGATGCAAAGGAATATACAGTGCATATTCTTCTTGACTGTGATCCATGATTCTGATGGATATCAGAAATAAGTATGTAGTAGAACACTATTGATCTATGACTGACAACCATAACAAAAAAGATCAAGTTAAGAAATTCGAAAGATCAATTATCCGTAATCGAAATATGCTTTCAACTTTAATTCATTATTCGTTTATACTATTTATACTTTTGCCAATTTCTGTATGTCTTCTGAGGCTTTAAAACTTCTCAGGTTGCATTCCAAGTGTCTGTCCACTGTGGTATCACAATGAAAGTTCCGGCCTCCACCTTTACTTAACCTCAACCAAGCTATTTTCCTTTTTCTACCGAATAGATTAGTTTAGTGTTAATGTCTCTTAAAACTATTTTCACCAATTTCTCTAAATACAAAAATATTGCTAAAACTAATATTATCATTTTATTATTTTTTTTATTATTTTTCCTTTTTCAATTTCCTCTTTTCTTATTTTGTTTTTTCTTTTTTAATTTAAATGCAATTAACGCAATCAACATTTTAGTATTTCTTTTTTTTTTCATTAACTCACGCAATGTGAACATTTATTCAACGGCAATTCTACATAATAAAAATAAATATAAATTATAAAACAACAACAACAACAATAATAATAACAAGAAAAACAACATTAATGTATTATGTTTTAAGTATCATTTATTTAAGTATTGTACAATGTGATGTGACTTCGTTGTTGTTGACGAAATTAATTTAAATTATAACTCACTAAATTATTTTACGACATTTTAAAGACTCATTTTATTACTTTTTCTTGTCCACGATTTCCTTTTTGTCACATCTTTCTTTTCTTTTCTTCTCTACTCTTCTCTTCTCTTGTTTAGTTGTTTGTTTGTTTGTTTGTTTGCATTATGTGGTGGTCATTTGAGTGTCATTGGACTAAGCTAAAGTACAATAATAATAAAAACAATAACAACATTAAGAAACTTTTCTCCTACATAACAAAATAAATAGACTTCAAAGAAAAAAAAAATTGCTAAATTTTATCTTATCAAAATTTAATTAAAGTTAAGTTTTCATTCATGAAGAATTGTTTCGATTGATTAAATGCTTTCATAAAAGATTACTTTGGTTGGAGTCTAATGAATCTCTCTGGTAATTTTCGAATACCATCTCTAAAAAATGAGTCCTCTCTGGCCTCGATCCAATTATTGAGCAATTTTTCGATTTCTTCAAAAGACCCGAACAGGTGACCCTCCAAATCGTTTTGTATCCGTCGAAAAAGCCAGTTGTCGAAAGGAGCAAGGTCTGGAGAATACGGCGGGTGGGGTAAGAACTCCCATTTCAACATTTCTAAGTAATTTTTGACCGTTACAGCCAAGCGTTGTCATGTTGCAATATCACCTTGTCATGCCTTTCGGCCGTTTTTTACACATTTGGCACGGATCTTGATCCATTAAAGCCTCCAATTCCTCATCTTCAAACTTTTTGGGTTGATAAGGACGCTCTTTGTTTTTGACACTAAAATCACCACTTTTGAAGCGTCGAAACCACTCTCTGCATGACTTATCGGTCGGAGCAGATTCACCATAAACTTTCTCAAGCATTCGATGGCCTTCAGCTGCACTTTTCTTCCCATGAAAAAAGAAAATCAAAACTTCCCGCAAATGCTGTTTATTTAACACAAATCCGAACATTTTCGAAAAGGCAAAAAACAGAGTTGTTGTCCGAAACAGACGCTGATGCACACTAATTATTGTTGGCAGATGTCAATCAAACCTTTCCAATGGAATAGGTAATCGCTTCCAAAATTGGCCAGAACTTGCAGGTGGAGCCATCTTTTGAAAACGGACCGAACTAATTTGTACTCCCAATATAATTTGAGAACTTGTACTTTGGGTAAAAACTGAAAAAATATGCAATTTAGATGATAGTCAATACATTCTTCTAATGATCTCAACTTTGAAAATGCAAAAAAAAAAAAATATGAATATATTAATACTTTAGTTTTTGAGGAAAACTTCCCTCAGGGGAATCACAGTTTTTAGTCTTCAAGGCTGCTGAAACAAATGATTTTAAAAATAATGTACCAGGCTAGTTGAATGTGCTTCTGTAGGTCAACACATACTCGTATCACCATAAATTATTAGTACCTTTTTACTTCACTTTCTTTGTATTTGAATTGGTAAAGAAAAAGTAGAAAACTTTCATAAGGGTGACAAAATAAAATTTATGAGAAAAAAAAAAAAACAAATATAAATATTTCTTACGCACAAAAACTAAAAAATAAAAGTGGCAAAAAGAAAGACACCATCGTAATAATAATAAATAAATATCAAAGACAGACAGTCTGATATGCAGATGGATGGAGAGAGAGAGAGAGAGAGAGAGAGAGAGTAACAGTCAAAGAGACCGACCGACAAACAGACAGACAGACAGACCCAACTGACAGATGGAAAGGCAGTCAAATAATCAGTGAGTAAAAATAAAAAGTGCGCGTGAAATGGGAAAGTATCTCGAATATATTATAGCCGTTTGTATCTTTCGTTTAGTTTTTTGTATGTGACTTTTCTTTCTTTTTTTTTGTTGTTGTTTTTGATTTTATTGCATCTGGCTTTCTTTTGGTTATAATGTTGTTGTTGTTGTTGTTGTTGTTATTATTATTATTATTATTATTTTTTTTTTTTTTTAAAAATTTGTCAAATAAAAACCAAGAAAACAGAAACTGAAGAAAAAACCCACAATGCAAAGCAATGACGATGACAAAAGTAAAAGTGACTCTTGTGATAAAGGAAGGCGATGAAGATGCTCCAATATTACAATAAAAACAACAACAGTGGAACCTGTTTCAATTGTCATTGTAAATTTGCGTTTATGTTTGTTTGTTAAGACAATAAATTTGTTGCCCATCAAACCATAACATACATCAAATTTTGGTTTGTTAAACCAAAGGTGATAAAATGAAATGACTTTTCTAAGATTCTATCTTATAAGTGTATTGTAATACGTACAAAACTAACAAACGAAACGAAAAAAAAAAATAAAAAAATACCAAATAAAATTTATGCAACAAAAGAATGTCTGTAACTTATGTTGTCATAATACTATTCGAAAATAAGAAATAGGAAGTGCCTTCACTTCAATACATACAATACAATATAGCAATATAATAATAGATACAAATAGTACAATAGACAGACAAACACGCACCTAAGTAAATAATACACAGCTATAAAACTTGTGTCAACATCACAGCATTTTGGATATTTTATTTTTATTTTTTATTAGTTTTCATATTTGAAACAACATGATCGGGATAATGATGATAATGATGATATGGATTATGTGCGATGAGGTTGAAGGAGTTCAACGCAATTCTATACGCATATTGCATATTCGAGATACTATGAAGTAATTAATGGGTCAAAAGAAATAAAAAATTTTTTGTTATTTACTTAATGAAACTTATCTTGAAAATTATCGTGAAATGAAACATAACAATTGTGACGATTGTATGATGGTGAACTTATTTTATCAATCTATCATTGTGATCGGGATAAATCACGTGCAAATAAAGCAGCGTTTAACTGAATATATGGTATAAGATATCAGAATGTAGTTGGAGAATGCACTTATGTAAAACTGCATATCCTGAAGAAGATACATGACACATAAAAAGATACTTATATTAGGGTCAGACTCAAGGATACCTCTACTGTGAACTGTATTAGATAGAAATTTGAAATTTGCACAGAATATATAGTTCTATCCGGGCTACATCAATAAATACTAAAACTGAGGAATAATAAAAAAAAAATTCTAAGAAACATAAGGGTTTGTATGGAAGCTATACGATCCAGTAACCATACGATCTTGAAATTTACTTCGTTGGATGGATTCTAACTCCTTAGCAAAATATCAGGACTTCTGTTTTTCTCATTGTGAATCTATAAAGTTCTTGATAAAAATGCTATACATCTTACTAAATGCCTACTAAAAAAGGGGTAACTCTGCATACAAAAGCCTCCCGTGTACAAGCTCGTCTTCGCAGTTAGCCAATTTTTTATAGACTTTATAAAATATTATGGGTCTAGACCGTCCAATGGAGAATCATGCAAAATATTTACATGACTTCTGTTGCAACTGCAGAAGGAAACATTACTTGGAATCCTTTTTCAATATTGAAAATTTAGGTCAATAAGTTATCAAAATCCTTGTATGCTGTGTGTTACAAACTTGAGATGTGGATAGCCTAAGCAACGTTAAAGACACCACTAATAGTCACTAATCAGTGTTTGTACACATATCGCCCATACAAGGTTACCACCATAAATTACAAATACAAATACATTTTAGCTTTTTGAATTCTTTCACAAATTTACTCAAATCAAACAAGCCCAAATTTATTCATCGCAACATTGGTGACATTTTACGCAATAAGTGTGAGTCTTTGAAATTAGTGTAATGAACAAAATTATTAACTTTTACGCAATTTTACATTGTTTTACAAAAAAAAAAAAAATACATTTTTAATAATGGGAAAAAACCAACAACCAACAAAAGCAAACAATTTTAGATTACAAAGAAGTTGGAAAGCTATTTAAATAAAATCATCAAATTGATATGAGATTTTATACTTGAATTCGGAAATTTATAATCAGAAATAGTTTCAAATTTATAATACTATTAAATGCTTAGAAATCAAGTAACCAATAACCTTATGGGTAAATTGTGTAATCTAATTTAATCTAATCTACTAATCTAATTATCTAATCTAATCTAATCAATATCATAAGCTTAATTAAGGAAATTGTGAGTAATTTCCCATTTTTTAATCAGTACACAATTTGAAGATTTTATTACTGTACAATATGTACAAATTATTTAGGATTATTTATAAAAAGAAAAGAAATATTAAATCAATTGAAATGAATTTAAAATGTAATTGCGTAATTATACTGTCATGTTCCACTAAATATGATAAACAATTTCATTATCGTTGAATTCGTAGTAATTAAGTAAAAATTAATTAAATTCTAAGTTTTTAACAAAGCAACCTAGCGTATGAGTAATCAAATCAAATAATAGCAAATAAAAATAAATGATATCCAGAAACTTTCTAATAATGAAATTATATTACTTGGCGCTGAGAAAATCAGTCTAGTTACAGTAACATCATCAAACTAAGTATTTTTGGCTTAGCAAGTAAATTTAAAGGATTTTTTTCTATTATTGAAAGTATTACCCATCCTTTCCCAATGCATGGATTCCGCGCTAATAAGCTTGGAGGCCAAGAAGATATTTGATAACTCAACTGACAACTGCCACATGCGGTGAATGATTAATTGGTTGGTTGTTCATTCCGTCTTTTTTTCACGCTTCAATCGCATCAGTTGTCGTCATCTGTAGAAAGCTTTGTCGATAATCTGACTACTTTTCAGAAATTAGTAGTACACGATTCCCTTCTGGTATCCTACCAAATGAAGAGCAGAGCCTTGTTGCCATGGATTTTTGGTTTCGGCATCAAAGGTCCCGGTTCTTCGTGCTTAATATACACCCTCTTACGTTTTGGAGTGTCGTAATGAGTCTTTATTTCATTTCCGGTGACGATACGCTGCAAAAACGTACGTTGGTGGCATTTTTTCGTGCTCCTTGTCAGTTGTCAAAATCAACATTTTTGAAACGTCAGAACGTTGAAAATTCTTTATAACTTACTTATATACCCAATATTTCATATCTCTTAGTTTTTGAGATATAAAAATTCTTAGTTTTCTCTAGAAATTTTAGACTTGTATGCATTGTTCATATGTAAAATTCATTGTTTGTGCTAGCACCATTTAGCTTTAGCCATCATATTCATTCATGACCATACGACCTACGACCACCAACATGAATTGTTCCTTCCTCTTACTTTACCTTAATAGAAGCTGTTTATTTGCATTCTTCATATTCATTCTTGAAGATTCTACAATCGGCCTTGTCGCCTTAGCACTAGCACTGTCGCAGTAGATATTACTTATGTTCATTCATGAACATTCTGCGGCAGGAAAAATGAATTGTTCCTTCAACTTGCGATTATGGTAGATATTAGCTTTATAAAGATTTGTAGTTTTAATGTGTGTATTTTTCAATTTCAATTTTTGGACATTTCCTGTTATTGTATTAAGATATGAAATTTTGTGCCTTTAAAATAAATAATTTTACCATTTTAGAATATTTTTTGTTTTTCATATCAAATCAATTCAACTGAATTCAAAATTCATAAGTCCATAAGTGTGTTGACTGAGATAATGCAATGAATATATTTTTTACAAGGTTCTATCTATCAATAAATCGTGCTTAATTAATTTTAATGAATTTTTCTTCTTTTTTTTTTTTTTGTTCAATTTGTTGTTTTAATAATTTGCATTAAAATGTTCTCAGGTTTAGTGAGACTTGGAAACATAAATACTTGGATATATTTAAGTATTTATGTATCTTTGTATCTATGTTACTTACAACTTTGCTGATTTTTTTTAATTATTGTATATTGAACTTTTTATAATAAAGTGAGAAAAAGTATAATTTCATTGGTTTGTTATAATGGAATCGTGTATTGCATCGATTTCTATGCAAACTCCATAGTTTCTCAGTTTTTAAGCTATCAATCTAAACTACATTGAACCGATTTTACCAATACTTTATAAACATAGATAGATAGTTAAGTCATCTACTGGTTGAGCTCATTGTAATGAAACGATGCTGGGGCTGCATATAAATATTTCCCTTACCTACATAACTCAACCATTTGGAACTCATAACAAATTACACAATATTGTTGAATCCTATTTGGCATAAATTCTCTCTAAATTCTCTAAAGAAAAATCTCAAGTACCAAGATAAAGTATAACATCGAGTTTGAAAGTAGCGATTCTACTGCATTGTCCTTATATTAGCCTACTTGTATGAGTCCCTATTATTGTCGATACAATGTCCAGCTCCTAACAGAATCACTGGTAAGCAATCTAATGATAACTTAATAATATTCTAAGTGTGGAAATTATACAACAGTTCTGTATGATTAAGTTGAAACTATGTAAGGTATTTAGTTTCGATGAAACAAAATACATTTTGTTTTTTTTTTTGTTCTGTCTTTGTCTTGCTGTCTGTCTTCTACTATTTGTTTTCACATCATTTATTATTGTGTCATTTACTAATATTTATAATTGCGCTATAAATAGCAAAAATCCACTACCATAAAATACTAAAATGAAGGAGGTTTTCACATGCCAGACACACTTTCATTAAAGCTTCACTTCCAAAAATATTCAAGATGTTTGTCACAGCAGCAGCAACCACAACAATAAAAATAATAATAAACATTTGCAGGTTTGGACAATTACAAAAAAATAAAAAAAAAAAAAACAAAAAGAAGAAAACAAAAAATTGTAAAAAATATCACACTTTGTAATTTATTAACGTGTGTATCTATGCATCTTTGTATTTGTTTATATCTATCTATCTATTTAGTACTGTAGTATTTGTATTTGAGTTTTTAAAAAGTGAAACTCAACAGAAAATAACAAAATTTAATAAGAAAAAAAAACAAAAAAAAAAAAACAATTCATTTATTATTTGACTTAAATGGATTTCTATTTTCAAATTCAACTGCAACAACAACAACAACAACAACAATAATAATTTTTATAGTATAGTATAGTGACAAAATTTATTGTAAATGGATATTATTTTTGTTGTTATTGTACAATTCTCTGAGTTGAATACAAATTAATGAATGAATGAATTTCACATTCAAAACGCGTTTCATTATTTTCCAAACACATTCAATGCCATCGAATGCAATTGCAAAATTAATAGCAACACCAACAAATCCAACAAAAATATTAATACAAGTAGTAGCAACTTTAATATAAACAATAAGATATCTTGTTTTGTTTTGAGCTTTTCACACTATTGTGAAGATCCCATAAATATACATAGTACTATGAAAACTATCAGCAACCAACTGCCAGTAAGATTCTATATAATCTTTTAATTTGTAAGCTGTACAACTCAGAAACTCAGTGCAGAAATATTACATAGTTAATTGTCGTAACACCTATGAGTTCTCCGATTATTGAAAGGCATCAAAATATAAAGAAGAATATTCACTTCAAAGTTATTGTTTTTCCATAGCTCACAACTATCGCCTCTCAACTTGTCAACTATAGGAAATTTAGTTTATTTAACCAAATTTGTCCCAATTACTGGATGACATAATCTCTAATTAAAATTGGTAATCTCAATCATCTTTAAAAATAAACCAAATCTAATAGTAAAACGCTACATTTTGATACTTAACATCTACCATACACGAAGTGCGTTCAGAAATTAAGAAGACTTGAAAAATATTTATTTATTCATAAATTTCTATTTTCTTCCCTTCAAATATAATACACTTGTGCCAGCGCTTTTTTAACTCCTCGAAGCACTTCTGATAAGCTTTTCTAGGGTTCCGGACCCAATTGGTACCAAAGGGAATCCTATTGCACAGACTTCGTTGTCCTTCTGTCTGCCCGTTCGTTCTCGGGCCATATCTCATAAACTGCAATAGCTAGAGAGTTGAAATTATCACAAAATATGTAGTTCTATCCGGGCATCAACAACAAATACTAAAACTAAAATATTTTCGTAAACTTGAAGAGGTCCCCATACAAGAAACATTTTGGTTCGTATGGCAGCTATTCAATTCAGTAATCTCACGATCTTGAAATTTGGATGGTTATTGGCTATATATCAGAAACTTATACTTTAGAAATTTCAGTTTGATCCAACCACTAGGGAGGGTATCTCCCATACAAACCCACCAATAAAATTCAGGTTCTTGTAAGAAAACTTTTTTGTTTTTTGTTCTATCAAACTAAAATTTAGACACTATAAGTTTTTAATATAGGCACGATACATTTGTTGAAATCAGCTAAATCAGTCATATAGGGGGAAACACCTCCCATACAAACCCCAATCTGGTACGGAACCCTATGTGTACGAGTCTGACTCGAACTTGGCACATTTTTTAGTATCACCTTCATGTGTTCCAGCGGTGCATACGGTGGCTGAGGCATGTTCATCGCATTTGCTCAAAAAATCATGAACATTATCGTGGTACAATATCCAAATCTTATTGTTCCACAATTGCGGGCGGTTAACTTCAAGGTGAGATTCCCTATGGACCGTACGAACTTCTGGCAAGTCTTCATGAAGTACCAAGAAAGCAGTGAATAAAACATTCATATTTAACCGAACTGGGTGTACTTTTTTCGGTTATGGCTCTTCTGGACGCTTCCATTCGGTTAAATGGGCTTTGGTTTCGACTTCATAGCCATATATCCATGTTTCATCACCAGTTATGACTCTTTTCAGCAAATCAGGGTCGTCGTTGTCGACATGTCGACGGATATTTTGCTAAAAAGTTAACAATTTTGGAACAACCTTTGCTGCCACATGTTTCATACCCAAAACTTCTGTTAAAAATTTGATAGATGAGCCAAGGGATATACCGACATCCTCAGCAACTCTTCCAACAGAGATTCAACGATTTGCCAAAAACAAGTTTTTCACTTCTTCAACGTTTTGGTCGGTTGTTGATGTTCTAGGGCGTCCAGAGTGGTCCTCGTCATTGACATCTTCTCGGCCATCTGCGAAGAGCTTGTACTACTTATAAACAATGCATTTGCTCAAAGCTTAATGATACAGTTAACATTTTAAGTATTTTGATTTGATGATTTTTCTAAGTAGATTGCAGCAAATCACCAAAATTCAAAAACACATGTCACCTTTATATTTGTCAAAAACAAAATTAAAAAACAACATGGCTGACAACATCATCATTTGTTGCGAACATGTGTACTAACACCTATAATAATATGCGACATAATTTGGGATTTCCCCCAAAAATTCGACTTAATGTTGCACATGTTAATTTTATTGTTCAAGTTCTGAAAGTCCGAAATATGGAACAAAAATTCTATGGAATTTTCACTCTAAACGCTAATTGCACTTAATTTGATTCGAGTTATAGAAAATGTATACATCAAAAAAAAGTAATACGAAAAAAAAAAAAAACAAAAATCACGTATGGTAAAAGCATAAAATGTGACTTAATTACAAGACATGTGATTTTATTTTCTCTTCTTTCGATGCCGACACGAAAAATATTTGGAAGAAAAAAAAAAACCACTAAAGAATATAATTTGCATAAACCGTTAGATTAACATACATATAAGTAGACGAATCTAGATACATACAAATATGCAGAAGTATATAGGCCAAAATACTATGCAAAAGCATATTAAATTAAAAATGAGGAAAGATAAAAAGATAAATAGATAGATGACTTGATAGAAAGATAGAGAATTAGATAACCAGATAGATACTTAGATAAATGTAATGCATATTAATTTTGTACCACAAAGACATCGATGACATCGATTCGTTGCTCGTCTTTGGTTTTGTTTGTCGTGTCTATTCAATATTTCATGATGAAACTCGTATCGTTTCACCCTTTTGAACACGCGTGGATACTTTTTTTTTTTTTTTAAATAAATAAACATAATCACGCTCACGCTCACGCATTTTAAATTCTTCTTCTTCTTCTTCTTATTCTTATTCAACTTAATCAAATATTTGTCTCTACCATTTGTTGCTTTTGTCGATGTTCCTCTTCATTTGTGTTTTCATTTCTTTTTTTTTTTGGTATCTTTAGCCTTAAATTGGAAACAATCTATTTCCATTAGAAAGTCTTATGTATTAAGCATGTTTTTTTTTTTTGTTGTTGTTGTTAGTATCTTGGTATCTTTCTTCTTTGCTTTTGTTGTTCATTCATTGTTATTTTGTATATATTTCCATTTCCTATGCAAATGAGTAACAAATTCCACTGAAGTCTGAAAGAAATTTGTATGTTTTTTTTTGTTATTGAAATTTTAGTTTGATTTCATATATTGAATTGAATCTTTAATCTAAGATTTAGGTATGCAGATACATAGATATAGATACTTTTCTCTTTGTAAATGTTTTAATATAAAGAAAGATATGCAAATTGACACAAATGCAACCAAATACAATATTATGAAATATTTCTAGTTATATTGGACCATCAAACATCATCAACAATTCAATGGATTTTTTCTTTGCTTTGCTCATATGCAACTTGTATCTATATTTAAACAAACAACTTTTGTTCGGCATCAAGTAAAAGATACAAATTACAAGTTGCTTACATAAGAAACTTAGAACTAACTAACCAAACAACAAAATAACACAATAACAGAATGGTGAATGGCGAATGAAGAATGAAGAATGTAGTTTTGCAATTGCAGTTTGAAATTTGCGCTATTGATGTCTGGTGACATTTTATTAAAAGATGATGATGAGAAGATGATGAAGATGAGACTAAATACTACTACTACAATAAACAAGAAAACTTGTATTGGAAATATTGCTTATTGTATAAATATACATACATGTATATTTTTCTAATTTTTTTGTTTTTTTTTTTTTATATTAAGCGTTACAACAAGTGTATCTAAGCAACATAACCGTTGTTCGCCATTGTTCAACATGTTGCACAGACAAAACACATAACACATAGATACATAGATACTCGTACAAACATAAGTAAGTGTTTAATGTTACCTGCTGTTATTGTTATAGCTACTGAACATCATAATGATGATTCTGTTGCTGTTTCTCTTGCTGTTGATCATCATTATGCAGCACTTTTTGTTATTACATTTATTTCTTTTTCTGTTTAGTTAGAAAGGCGATTATTCGATTTATATACAAATAAAAATATACACATACTGTTACTATATTATTATTACTAATTATGTACCATATTATCATGTTTAGCATATGCTACAAGGGTCATTTAAATAGAAACAAGATAAATCGTGCTGTGCTATATTGTTGTTGTGATATCTCGAAGTATCAAAGGTTGCGAATGCCAAAGAAGATGAAGAGAGTCTTTGACAAAAACTTTGATTACTTTTCAACACAGTCCTCAATAACATTTATACATTTATTGTCCCATGGTTCTTTAAATTTCTGTATGCTTTTAACAAGAAATTCTTTTAGTTAATCTCGAAGCCATTTTTGCAATTTGATTTATAATTTTAAGTTGCAATCAAGTACAATAGTTGGAACAACTTTCGAATTCTGCTTTTAACGAGGCCCTCATTTACCACACGTAAATCTGATGTTCTTTGTTAAGATTCATTTTTATTAAAATACTTTTTTATGTGTGGTATTACTTCCGACATGCAGGACAAACCAGAACTTGTTATTTTAGTTATTTCTTCAAAGGGTTTTAATAGTTTCATTCCACCACTGATGAGACATAAAATTGGTAAATGTATCGTGATTAGCAACAAACAACAATAAGACCCGCTTTTGTTCTAACAGACGCTCTACCATATAATATGTGGAATTCCATCTACTTAGTGTTAATATCTTGCACAAACCGATGCTCGGGTTAATTTGCCTCTTTTTAAATCTTAACAAATCGTTTACCAGCAGCAATCATTGATGATACTTTGAGTGACTCCACATTCTAGTTTGAAATCAAAGGATAACCAATGAGCTGTGAAACTCAGGAAGCTGACTTTGTTGTGTGAGCAAGTCCATATGTCAGAATTTACGGAAATTGAGAGAACACGTGAAATGTGACTTTTTATTTTCCCATAAACTCTGTCGTCAGGAATAATTTTTTTTTTGCAAAAGTTTTTGTTTTTATCCTTTTTTTTTTTTTTTTTTTTGAGAAATAATGTATAGTGAAAATACCTTTGTCGTTCATAAACGAAAAACCCCGAATTCACCACATACGAAGGTTCACTTGTAAGAGGCAATAATTGGATATCCGGCATATGGATCCGTTTCATCTTTAGTCTGGACCCGTCTTTGCACTTTACTTTACTATATATAACCAGGAGGGGGCGATGATTTAGTATATTGATCGTTTGTTTCTTAACATTAGTTTGCATCTGCTTCTTCTCCCTGAATGTGTGACTCTTTCATCGAGGAGGAGACCATGGTAGTTCCTGTGCTGCTAAGGTGGATGGCCTGTGGTATTCCCAAAATTATAATTCAAGAAAATAAAAGTTTTATATAGAGATTTATCAATATTAGTAAATATATTAAGGAGAACGATAATAAGAGCAATAAAAATTTGATAAGATAAAAATAAAAATCTATTAAATCAGAAATAATAAATTCATTTAAATTCAATTTAGTTTTATTGCATCATAAAAAAAAAAAATGTAGGTAAAATAGGTTCGAAAAAAAGCTGATCTAATCTTCAATAGTTGCAAGGTTGAGTTCGCGATGTAGTGTTGTATTACGAATAAACCATTTACAGCCAGTGAAAAAACGCAAGCCTTTATTTTTCAGGATCTGGACCCACTTGAAGTTTAACTTTGAGCAGCAATACTCAATACTTGTATACCATATAGCCAAGAGAGAGTGATGATTTGCTGGTATACTGTTCGCTTTCTTTATTTAGCTCGACAGGTACCAACTACCACGGTGATATAGTCTCAGATTGTGAGCCTTTTGTCTAGGAGAAGCCCAAGGTATTTCGCCTTGGTGCATTGCCACATCGCTGTGCCGCAAAGGTAAATGGTCGGCAGCGTTGCCCGTTTTAAGGTTAAACAAACCTTGGCGCCTTTATCCCCATTTAGTTTTATGTTCGTTCCATCACTGGTCCAATCTTCAAATGTTTGAAGGTATTCCTGCAGTTCGTCTGCAGCTTTGTATTCGCAATTTGTAACAACCAACCATTCGAAGGAGCCATGACCATCTCTGAACACGAATTGAGGATCCAAGATGGATACCCTTGAGAGCGGGTTAAGATTAAATCCCATAAACAGTAAATTCTTCTAAATAAATTTTCAAAAATTATGTAAAAAAATATTAAAAAATAGAATACAAAATATATTACAATAATTACTAAAATATATTAATTAAATATTAAATTAAAATTCTTAGTTTTATTTTTTCATAAATATTTTCTTTACTGTTTTCTTATTATTTTTATTATACAATAGAAATTAATAAACAGGTGTATTTTTTATTCATTTCTTCCTTCCTTCCTTCCTTCCTTTCTTGCTTGCTTGCTCCTATCCACAATTTCATTCATGTTATTCTAGTACAATAGTTTCTTGTTACAGTTAATACACACACACACACACACACACACACACACACACACACACACACACACACACACACTTCCATATAAAGATACTTCCCAGATACTTCCATATAAAGACTAAGACCAAGTATGTGCAAGTAGTAGGTAGTTTGTTAGTAAAAAAAAAAAAAAAATGCATACATAAAAAATGAGTTTTGACTGTCTTGACCCAGTTCTTGTTTTGTTGTTACTCGTATTTTATTTTTGTTTGTTGTTCGTTTGTTTATTTACAATTTACAATTTACAATATTTCAATCATTCTTTCATCTCTTTTTGCGTTCAAGTAGTTTAACAAATTTTCTACCTCTTCTTTACTTTGTTTGTTAGTTTATCTTCTATTATCTTTATGCAATTTTTCTTATGTTGTTGTTGCCACATACATAAAGTTGTAGTGTGTAGTGGTGCAGCTGCAGTCGAGCGAGTTTTGGGAAGGACGTTTATCGATTTGATTTTATGCTATTTTATTTAAGTTTTTTTTTTTATTGCCACAATCACATACATGGATACACACACACACACACACATAGTTTCAGTCTAAATATACAATAACAAACTAAAACATGATTGGAATGCGGTCACATCGAAATGATGATAATGAAGATAGATAATAAATGATGCTTATGCTGTTGCTGCTGTTGCTAATGATGATGATGATGATGATGATGATGATGATGATGTTGATGATTATGTTGATGATTGATAATTCATTTTCACGAATTTTCTGTTGATAATTCCGTTGCTTGGCCTTGCCTACCACTACTCTACTCAATATAAATAGAAATTGTATCTATGAGATTGAAACTAATAAAAATGTTAGATAAATGCATTTCACCTTATAAACCAAACCAAACCAAAGTCTATTAAGATATTTAAGTAACTTAGAGCAAATGATAAAATGTTAATATTCATCTCTCTGTCATTGATTTATACTATACAGATACATAGGCTCTATCTTTTTATCTGTCTGTCTATCAGCCTGTTTGTCTTCTTATATTAGTCTTAAGATGAACAACGGCAAAGTGTAAAATGCCGCAAAATGAAATGCAACAACAGTAAAACAGCAAATGAAAGATGAAAGATGAAAGACACCAATGATTGAATGAATGAATGAATAAATGAATCAATGAAGGAAGGAACAAATAAATGAACGAACGAATCAACGAGGGAACTTAGATACATTAGCTCATGAACCTGTTATTCGAACCTGTCGATGTTGCTTTTTTGTTGTTCTCGTTTATGCTGATAATCATCATCATCATCATCATCATCATCATCAATGTAATGATAATGATCATAATGTTGATATTCATTTAAAAGTTTTCTTAAAGCATGTGGAGATGTGATGATGTGATGTATTTTGCTTTCTATTTAGTAACTTGATTCACTGGCAACACTTAAGAGAAAGAATAGAAAAACCCAAGAATGATTATTATTGATGTTGCTGTCAATGGTGATAATGATGATGATAATGATGATGATGATGATGACATGTTCAAATTGGCTTAAGTTACTTTTCTACTTTTCAATTGATATATGAACATGTTATTTTTACAATATGTAACTGTTTCAACTTAAAAGATATTTAGCATTTTTCTTCGTTTTTTTTTCTTATTAATAAATTTAGTTGCTTTGTTTGTTATATTTTTACTACTTCTTTTCTTTTATACCTATGATGTGAATGTGACCGTTATATTTCATAAAGCTGATTATCATCACCATTGATCATACATTCATTCATTTATTCATTCACTCACTCAATCATGAATGTTTTTTGCTTTTGATATGTGAAAGCCAAAGTTCTTCGATTATTGGAAGGGGAACTCCATTCCATTAAAAGCAAAGCATTATGGAAATCATTTGTAAGTTTTTGTTATGGTCAAAATTACCTTTATTTTATGACAATCAATTGTATTATACTTAAAGGAACTTTATAAACTTTAGAATATTGATAAGTGTTTGTTCATATCTTAAGATATTCAAATGAAACCTCACAAATTATTATGATATAACAAATAGTCTGTGAAATATTATACAAAATAATTTTTATTAATTAACATTTTATTAATATTCCAAAATTAGTGTGTGAAAGTTGTAAAAGCTTAGGTGATTCATAAACGTTGATGTTCTGCTTAGCTTTTTAATTATTTTGATTTTTAATTGTTTCTGTTTTTTTTTTTTTATGTTTTTTATAATCTGTTTTTTGTAATTTGTTCGCAATAAAATTGATTCGCATATTGACCTACTTATTTTCTTTGCGAATGGTTAGTTGTTGTTTTATTCTGTGATTCAGTGATTCAGTGATTGCCTTTATTACCAAAATTAATAGCCATCTGACATTGTTAAAGAGGCTCTGAAGTTTTAAGCTTCTTTTTCACTCACTTATTTAGATGATATTGTTATTGTTTTCATTATTATTTTGCTATTATTGTTTATACTTGTATTACTTTTGATCTTCTTTACTGTATTGTTGCCATTGATGATCATCATTACTATCATCAGTATCATCATCATCATCATCATCATCATCATCATCATCATCATCATTGTTTGCTTTGTTACTATTGTTGTTCTTTACAGTTTCTCTACTCACACTGAATACCTTAAAAATCTTATATCTTTTGTTGAAAATCTTTGCTTAGCATGAAAAATTAGCAACGCAAAAAAAGAAAAATCGGCCAAGTGCGAGTCAGACTCGTATACGGAGGGTTCCGTACCAGATTGTAGTTTTTATGAGTGGTACTCCCCCTAGTGGTCCGATTAGACCAATTCAAACAAAGTTTTTCGAATAAGAACCCAAATTTTCATGGGGGTTTTTATGGGAGGTATCCTCCCTAGTGGTCCGATCAAACTGAAATTTCGACAATATAAGTTTCTGATTTATAGCCATCAAACAACCAAGATTTCAAGATCGTGGGGTAACTGGGACGTATAGCTCCCATACAAACCAAAAAGTTCCTTGTATGGAGACCTCTTTAAATTTTTGAAAATATATTAGTTTTAGTATAAAACTACACATTTTGTGAAAACTTCAACTCTCTAGCTAACCTTAGAACCGACGGACAGACAACGAAGTCTCTGCAATAGGGTTCCGTTTGTAACCCTTTGGGTACGCAACCCTACACCCCAAAACTAAAGAAACAAAATAAAAATAATACAAAAATACAAGTAATTTTGCAATATATTTTTTCTAGTCGGCATTTCTTAAGTTTGTTGCTTAAGTCTTTTGTTCGCTTCTTCTTTTTTTTTGTTTTGTGTGAAATCCAAAACTAAAATAAAAAAAGAAAATCTCTACTTCCGTTGAAGGAAGTTTCATTAAAATGAATTGAAAATTACATTACTTAATTTTGTAATTAAAATAATTAATAGTAAATATTAATAATACGAAATAAAAAATAAATAATTATTATACGTTGGTAGATCAATGTCCTTAGAAAATCAAAGAGAGGGCGCTCCTAGCAGGATAAATTAATTTTTTTGAAGTTTAATCTTTCACTAATCAGCTGTTAAAGTCTCAGAAAAATCGACTAAGTAGGAAACCACTTTATTGTCAATTAAAGCAACACACTTTTGTGTATTGGAAAAAAATGGGAAAAGGTGAATTTGGTGCGCTCATCTACTAATATTTCATCAACTATTTCCTATATTCAAAGCTACAGAAATGGATCGCCATTGAGAAATTTGAGTTGAATGAAGAGGTCAAATCAAACAAATACCTTTTTTGAGAAACTTCCAAAATTCTATTTTGTGAACCGTTAAAGAAATTTGGAAAAAAGATTGGAAAAGGTCATAATAGAGCACGAAAAAAAAATATTATTCTCCCTTTTTCTAAGGACTTATTGATCAATGCACGTAATACAATACATATATGAAGATATAAATTTTATTATGTTTGTATTATATTTTCATTAAATTTTTATTATATTTTTGAAGTAATTTTTGTAGTCCTCCGTTGATCTGAAAGGGAGATTGCTTTAAAATGTAAATGTGCAGGATATTGTCCAACAAATTGTCAGCAAGGTGGTTTTCGTGTGTTTCAAGCCAAATGATGTGGTTTTTTGTTTACTGCAGTTCACAATTTCCTCAGTCACCGTTTCCACTTGTAGGTCTCTGTGAATGATGGTTTTGCGGACATACCATTCAGCATTGACAAGACTCCTTAAGGTTTTTCATTGAAACTTTTCTATGATATGGTCGTTTCATTTTGAAGTAGTGCCCTAAAAATTAATGCCATAAGTCCATACCGGCTTAAGAATGGTTTCATAGCTCATCTTAGATAGTTTGTGATTCAACTATTTTCTTTGATATTTAATGTGGCGTTTCCATGTTCACTGCTTATCAAAGCGTAAATGTACAGAAGTGGATTTATCCGCGTTGACGCCAATGTTCCACCTCTTAATTTATAGCTCCGTTATGCTTAACTGGTTCTGCAAAATTGATGAGGCAGCGGCTGGGTAAATTGAGACGCCAGGAAGGCTGTCATCAGCGTATCATCATCATTGCCATCACTAAATATTGAAAGTGTCATTCATATAGAGAATAGATCATAACAGTCTGCCTCTGACTACATACCCTCACATGTTACATAAAAAGTTCTCTTGTCAAGGTAAGTCTTGATAACCAGAAAGTATTTATGATACTGATAGAAATTACTTCAACATAAATAGCAATCTTGGATGCCATACTTTATCAAACGCCTTACGTATATCTGGGCCAATGAGTCAAAGTAACTTATATGGAATATCAATGATAATAATGGTTGGAACAGAATGCTGCAGCTTAAGCTTGAAAAAAAAAGTGAACAGAATGCGAGGTTAAGACTCAGTAGGGTTGCCAAACCTTGGCAAATAATGAACTAACAATGAAAATAGCTATAATTTTCTTAATGCCTTGGAGAGAGACTGATTACTTGAAGCCGAGGGAATTCAAGCTATTTTGACTTCACGGCTTCAGCTTCAGACTCAGATTCACGTTGTGTTTGTTGACATACAAACAGATGCATTTGATTTTTTGACCGGCTTCAGACTCAGCTTCAGCTTCTTCATTCTTTTCCAGCCTTAATGTTAAGAAACTATCTACATTTAAGATATTTTGACACATGCATTACTATTTAAAAATACTTGAGCTATAAAGTTAAATGATATAACTACGTGTATATTTGTATGCTGTATTTTTCGAAACGGTTTAGAAATGGAAGTATGTTAATACAAGAAGATATTTTATTAATCAAAGTATGCATCCATATTATCTATACACTTTTACGATTCAAGCGGAAGAATGTTCAGGCAGATTGTATAAAACCCTATCGGATAGGAGTCAATGAATTCCTGGAAGGGTACTTTTACTAAGTTGTCGGAATTAAATTATTTACGTACGAAAAAGTTGACAAAATTGCAGAGCAAATTGTTATATGTGGTGCCTGAGTCTAGTATGTTAGGGTATGGAGCATGTAGAAGAAGATGCAACTCCGATTCCTGTAGTTTTGCCACAATCATTTGTGCAGAGTGAGGTCTAGTATTATAGTACAGTAAGATAGGAGACGATCTATGCTGTTTTTGCTTAAGTTCTTACATCCCCTGGCCCAGTTAGTTGTAGTATACTTCAGCTATGATCGTTGAGCAAGGTTTAAGAAAGTCACCATGGATCACACTTGCGCCAGACCACAAAACACTTACTATAAGCTTCTTTTGATGAAACTAAGGATTCCGGGATGTGTTTTGGTAATTCATCCTTATTCTACTATTATATAAAACTAGCCTTACCCGGCGTGCGTTGCTACGTCCCCTGTGCGTGCCCAGTTATTAAAAAAAAAAAAAGAAATGGGCCAAGTGCAAGTGAGACTCGTACACGGAGGGGTTTGTATGGGAGGTACTCTTCCTAGTGGTCCGATTTGACTGATTCCAACAAATTTACCGCACCTATGTTAAAAACTTATAGTGTCTAAATTTCAGTTCGATAGAACAAAAAACAGAAAAGTTTTTCCAATAAGAACCTGAATATTAATGGGGCTTTGTATGGTCCGATCAAACTGAAATTTCGACAATATAAGTTTCTGATATATTGCCACCAACCATCCAAATTTCAAGATAGTGGGATTACTGGATCGTATAGCTGCCATACAAACCAAAATGTTTCTTGTATTGTTTAAGTTTTTGAAAATATTTTAGTTTTAGTATTTGTTGCTGATGCCCGGATAGAACTACACATTCTCTGAAAATTTCAACCCTCTAGCTATTGCGGTTTTTAAGACATGACCCGAGGACAGACAGACGGACGGACGAAAAAAAAACCTATCCTATCCTATGTCCGTCTCCTGGTTCTAAGCTACCTCCCCACCAATTTTCAGCCAAATCGGTTCAGCCATTCTTGAGTTATAAATAGTGTAACTAACACGACTTTCTTTTATATATATAGATGCTTACGAATGTCATATTGAATTCATTTTTCATCACAAGTAATAATTGGATTCAAAATTGGATCGAATTTATGACGAGAGAGTAACGATAAGGAAGCATCTATACACTTTTGTTTCTTATCCAATTTTTCCACCTTACCGATTTGAGCCAGATGAGTAAGTATTGCTTTTATGCAATAACCAATTTTAAGTGACAAATTCTGTGCACCTTGAGATGGATTAGTATCAACATAGAACTTCAGTTGATTGCTGGCGACCGCGTGAGGTCAAAATTCCCTGTGTGAAATCTGGTGAACCAATTTGTTATTGTCGTTCAAACGCCACAGAAACATTAAAAATTTCATTGTTTAAAATGAATTGATATTATTAAATTTTAAAAACCTAAAAATTGTAAAAAAAAATTTTACTTGCACTTTTTATTCTTTTTTAAGCATTTTTTCAATATTCCATGTATTCAATTCATATTCAATTATCCATTCATCCATTTGTTTAGTCAAAAAGAACAACAGCAAAAATAATAAAGAATAATAAAGAAAATTGTACAATAAGAAAAGCTCAAGCGAAACAGGTCAAAGTGTGCGCACCAAAGATTTTTATTACCAAAAGAACTAAAATAATAAAAATAACAAAAAGTAATACAAAACAAATAAACACATAACAAAAATAGAAAAAAGATATTGTGAATGAGGAGTGAGTACAGTAGAAAATGTTAGCAATTGCATTCAAAATATCTACAAAATAAAAAAGAAATAGTCGCACAACAAAAACAGAAACAGAAAATAGAATAATAACAATGAGGCAAAAAAGCGGAAGCACATATAAAAGCGGAAGGCCCACCACCACCACCACCATCATCACCAACACATACAATAACAATCATACTAAGTATTTACTAGATACTTACATATACTCGTATATAAGTAGATAAAAAGATACTAAAGATACAAAGACACAAGTTAAAGTTGGTCTACATTTTATGGTACTTAGAAGCAAGAAGAATAGCTCCATGGCCACAAGTAAGTAGTAAGCCAACTAAGGTAATTGCTTCATCCACCCACATGCTCAAAGCACACAAAGATATACACACAAAAATAAAGCTGATATCTAAAACCAAAGTTACGTTAGTTAGAGTTTCCTTAAAGGGAACTTAATCTTTTTGTAATAAAATAGATTTTTCTTTTTTTTCTCTTGATTTTGAAAATTTCACATCACCACCATCATCATTGAATGATCAATTTTAGGAATAGTTACGTGTGTTTAGAAGAATTGGATATTTAAGGCATTTACGAATTCCTTTTGGGGAGCACGTTGTGGTGAACTCATTTTAGCCGTCGTGGAGTTCTATTGTGAATTAGGGCCCTTGATAAGGGGTTGGGGTTATATAATAGTCGAACTTTATTTGCTTAAGTAACGTTTTGATGCACCAGTTATACGTCGCAGGGCTTTATTTTGCATTGCTCGCATTGTCGTCCCCCAGACTTGGATGTTATATACCCAGACTGTGTGTATATGAGCAGTTTGTTGTTGATCAGCAGTTTGCCTTTCATGCACAGAAGCCTGTCTATATTTTTGTAATGAAACTTCTTTAGGGAAGGGGAGTAAATTCAAAAAATATGAAAATGAAATGTAACGAAATTCAAAATCTGACGATCTTATTAATACAATATATTGGAGCTATTTAGGCAAATACAATTAAAATGTCTGCAGACGAGCCCGCACAAGAGAATGCCCATTGTTCTGTGCGTCTTCCTACTACGTCTCTGAAGCAACATAGCATTTTGATTTTCGTCACATTTTATTTTCAAATTTTTGGATTTACCTTTTCAATTTCAATGGGTGTGTCAATTTAGACGCCGGTCCAATATCATACCAAGGTAACTTCACTTGGTATGATACTATTTTTAGAGACTTATTACTGGACAAGCATCGCGCCTTAATATGTACGTAAAATTTGCTGATTTGGAGGTACTTATGCCAATATTCCAACGCTTGGCGTTAAATTTCTGCAGATGTAGATATTTGACCTGTTCTGCTGAGCTGAAGTTTTAAACAATAGAATAATTTGATTAACTTTTATTGATCTTTCTGTATTGAAGGAATTCCCCAGAGGTAATAATGTAAGTTAACTTATTGATCTTTCTTTCAGAGGAATTCCCAGTGGTGCATGTTTTCCTATAACCAAATACCAGGGGCTTTGAGACAAAAATGGCCGCCGTGAACATTTATCAAAAGTCGCCCCCGAACAAACATCGAAATTCTGAAGCAAAGTGAAAAAAAAAAAGCCAGGACTCAATAAATGTTGACCGTTTCAAGTCAAGCCCCTGATTACTAATCGTAAAGGATTCTGAATAAAATCGAAAACTTGGAATCAATACAGGTTTTCCAATCCAACCAATTGAAAACTGAGTCAATGGTATAAAGTCCAACAAGGTCATTTGGGGATAATCATAAAAATGATGTCGTATTTTGTTATTAAAGTCTTTTGGCTCTTAAATCAGTTTGGAATCTTCTAAATTATATCAAACAATAAGTTTTTCATTTTATTTTTAAACTTTCTAATCCTAAACGAAAGATCCTGAACCAATAGATAAATTCTATAACATGGAAGTTTTTTATTAACCAATTCAATTGATAAATTCAATATAATTCTAAGGTAAAATTAAATAAATTCTTACCTACTCACATATGTATTTTATGTATTGCGCATAGTAAATGTATCTATTGTACTATTCATAGACTAAGTATTATTGCGTTTGCCTATCTATCTGCGTATCTATATACAATATGTATCTATTTGTTTCTTTATGGCAATCAGTGCATGACTCTGCTGCGCACTAAATCGAATGAAGATGATACTTTTTTCTTTTAGTTTTGTTTTTTTTTTGTTTTGCTAATACAAATTTTTATTGTAGCAAAATATTGTAAGCAAAAACACAAACATGAACCAAAAGTGCTTAACAAGAATGAAGTTTATTGAGTTCTAATTTAATGCATCTAGATATTATTTGATTTAGTCTGTATGTGTGTGCGTGGTTTTGTTTTGAAATATCATATCGCTGATTTTATTGGAGTATGAAAATTTGTCATAATATGCACAAATGATTGTCATTGACAATTGCAAATCAGAAAACAACAAATTGCAAATAGCAAACTCTCTCTTTGTCACTATTTGTATTAAGAAAATATAAATAAAATACAATATTTCCATTATTTAATGAAAGTCAAATGCATAGAAATAATAACAAATGATAGATAAATTGCTTGTGAAAATGAAAGTATTAAAATCTCATTTTTCTTTTAATCAAATCAAAATTCAAATGAAGCAAGAAAATATACTATGTATTGTTATTAATAATCTTCAGGTTTTCCATAGGCATAAAAATATCCGATTATCCTCTTATGAGCCAATTAGATGAATTTCGGTTTTCCAAAGCAAATTGACTTAATTGCAGTCAATTTGTTGAAGAATATCGAATTGATTTGTTATTTGACAATGGAAAACTAAGATCCTGGGTTACCATTTCCAATAAATCGGAAAACTGAATGAAAAATGGGAAAAACATTCTTAAAAATTAATTTTAATATATTCCAAGCTCATCGTTTAAAATTCATAAGTAGACACTCTCAGCTTTTGAATTTTCAAACTTAAATCGCACATTGTCTTTCCTAATTAATGGAATATTTCTAAAAATATCAGAAGCAATAAAATACAGTTCATTTAGTTCCATCAATCATCCTCAGATTGCTTGTAATTCTTAACTAAATTCGTGTATCTTCTAAGTACAATAATTCGTAACTAAGTAAGTAAAGTTGAAATTCAAATCCAATTCAAAATTCCCTGAGTTTTAAAAATGGAGAGCTGAAACTTAGTTGAGTATATTTCATTTCTATTGTTTTTTTTTTTTTTTATATATATAAATTGTAAATCTCTCTCTCTGAATCTGGTATTGACTAGATAGATATTCTTTCAAAATTAAAGAGTACATTTTCATTAAAATTGGAAAAGTCATCTACTTAGTCCAATGTATTCAATGTATAGTGTTGCTCCTTTCTTTCTTGAAATATGGTATCCAACTATGGGATACATCACGCCCATAAAATCGCAGGAAAATCCAGATCGGCCCTCAAAATAATCATATATGCTCCTTGGTTCGTCAGGAACTCGACGCTTAACAATGACCTCAGTATCCCTACAACTTTCACAGAAACAGATGCAACGACAGACTTCACTCCTACAGAAATTCTCTCGTAGAATCAATAACAAGGACGGTGATGCAAAGGCGCCTAAAAAAGCTGTACCCAAATGACTTAGCAATACTTAATCAATAAAAGTACTCGTTCCATTTTTGTAAACTGATTTGGATTTATATGGGAGGTACTCCCCCTAGTGGTCCGATTTGACTGATTCCAATAAATGTACAGCGTCTATATCAGAAACTTATAGTGTCTAAATTTCAGTTTGATAGACCAAAAAACAAAAAAGTTTTTCGAATTAGAACCTGAATTTTAATGGTGGGTTTGTATGGGAGGTACCCCTCCTAGTTGGCTGATTTGGCTGATTCCAACAGATATGTAGCGCCTATATCAAAAACTTATGGTGTCTAAATTTCAGTTTAATAGAACAAAAACCAAAAAAGTTTTTATAATAAGAGCCCGACTTTTAATGGTGGGTTTGTATGGGAGGTACCCTTCCTAGTGATCCGATCAAACTAAAATTTCGACAGTATAAGCTTCTGATATATAGCCACCAACCATCCGAATTTCAAAATCGTGGGATTACTGGATTGTATAGCTGCCATACAAAACTAAAGGTTTCTTGTATGGGGACCCCTTTAAGTTTTTGAAAATATTTTAGTATTTGTTGCTGATGCCCGAATAGAACTAAATATTTTGTTAAAATTTCAACTCTCTAGCTATTACGCTTAGGAAGATTGTAAAAGAATAAATTTTACATAATTTCTTAATGTTACATTATAATGTTTTAACAGGTTTATATCGCCCGAAATCTGATGAGGAATCTAGAAAACTGATTACAATGTTTTAATTGATCTTCATATATAGTACATACTACAATGTATACAATATCTACAAAAATAAAATAACATTAAGTCATTATCTTCATGTAAATTTAACAAAGTAGAAAAATGAAAGCAATTTTCTTTTAACAACGATGACAACAACAAAACGTTAAGAATTAAAAGAAAATTATAATAGAAATTATGAACAATAACAGTAATATTGTTGTTAACATTCAACAAATTACAAATACTATAGTCTATCTATAAATTATCTGAAACTACTACATATATGTACGAATATGTGTGTGTATCTACAATGTTTTTGTATCACTTTCACTTACCACACAATAACGAAACAAAAACTACAAAAAAATAAAAGCAACAAGTGAAGTTTACTTTAATCTTTTGTTGTTGCTTAACAAAAAGTAACACATTGTACTTTTTACATTTTAGAATTCAATTGTATCTACAAATGTATTTAGGTACATGTATCTGCTATACACTAGATGAACTAGTTTACTTCTAATCACGCACGCACGCACGCACTCATTCACTCACTTAGTCATTCATTGAAGATGATCATTATGGGGTCTTTGTCAATGGAATAAACAAATATAGAAATTGAGAACATGAGTCCACAAATCAAATCAAAAAAGAAAGAGAAAATGAAAATGAAAATAGGTATATTGTAGAATTCAAATTGATTTCATATGTCTACAACAAAATTCAATTGATTTCTTCATTTATGTATTTAAGAGTACTTAACTTAATAGATGTAAATGACAATAATAAAATATAATTGAACTAATTTGTGTCTTTTTTTAAACAATGAAAACTAAATAACTTCATTCTAAATCATAAACCAAAACTTATTTAACTTAATTTAATACAATGAATTGATGTCAAGTGCTCATTCATTATTTGATTAAAAAGAAAATTCTAAGGAAGCTCTAACGAAAATTTTATAAGTTTTACTTGAGGATGATTTACATTTTAAGATGTTCGACTTGGGTCAAAGTGATGAGGTGACTAGTTCCCGGTCTTTTCTAATCAAAGGATGGTTTATATAATAAGGCATATGGTATATGGCACCTTGGTACAATCATTTGTCCGGGCTTAATGAAATTTGTTTAGGAGTCAAAATTTTAGGAATCGATTCGATTTAATTAATTTATATGAATCACTTTATTGCATGATGGGATGTACAATACTTGTACTTAATGCACATTTTTACTATCGGAAGTTGTAACACATTGACTTCCATAAAATTAAAATTACTTTAAGGAGCATGTACACTGCGATCTAAATTGTCTATACAGATGCCCCTGTTCAGTTCTTAAGATGAAGGAGATTTCATCATGCAGAGATATATTTTGTTATTATAGAATGGGAATTTCAGTTTCATTCAGGAATTTAATCTTTTGTGCATTCATAGTTCTCCATGAAATAAGGGTTTCTTACTTATACATGCATGAGGTTCGAATCCTGCATTGGGAATATTTTTTTATTTTATTTTTATATTAAAAGCTAGTTATCCCGGCGTGCTTTGTTACGCTTTCGCTCAAAAAAGATGAAGGAACATATTTATATGGGAATATTTTTTTCTTTGATGAAGATCAAGGGGATATGTGGTGAAGGGACCCATCCTCTGTTGTTTTGACTTACCGGCCAAGCCGGCTCTGTACACACCAAGCTTTTGAGGTATTTATGTTCGTAGCAGTACAAGAGGTACAGTTTACTCAAAAGGTACCTATTGTTTGTCTCTCTATAGAGAGAACTTGGACTATCAGCAGGAATCTACAAGTTAATACTTGTGCTATTTTTGGTTTCTAATTAAACATTATAAAATGTTTATATCTTGCATCAATTCTGAGAGAAAATTTCGTATTCCTGTTCAAGAATATATAAGTATATTTTAGTATTGTATATAGTATAGTATAAAACTTGAGTAAGGGAAAAGAGTGTAGGAACTAAGTGGATATATAAATATTTGTTGGTCTATTTGTTGTAGTATTTGCTGTTGTTGTAGCCAGTGATATGTATCAAAATTCCCACATATATAATCATGTGTCTCTAACTCTGAATGCGCCTTCATTCGTTTGTACATTCGTTCATTTGTTCCACTTGTCTGCACTTGAAATTTATTTAACTTGACAACCCTTTTTTGTTTTTCTTGACTAGGTCAATGAGCAAAACATTCTCCAATTAACATTAATCGTACTATCTGTCTGACTGTCTGTCTATCACTTTGTATCTTTTTTTTCTTAGGTTTTTTTTATGTTTACTCGTCGTATTCATTTCTCTGTCCGTTTATCTGTCGGATTGTTATTTTGTTGTATCATTTGTTGCTGTTTAGAATGAAATTTGATTTGAAAGATTGCAAAGCATTTTGAAGTTAACAACTTGTGCATGTGTGTGTGTGTGTGCCACATTTGTTGATACATTTCTTAACTCTTAAATAATTATGTGTTGTATTTCGTTTGGAAACTAATAATGCCGATGGTCTGTGGTGCTGGTGGTGATGATGCGGTTGGTTTCTAAAATTCACAACCACTTCAATTTCACACATTGTGTTGAATGTGCCACACCTCAGTGTCCGTTACTTGCTTAACTATCTAGCAATTTACCACTTCATTTCTTTCTCTCTAGCCATGTATTCATTTATTTATGAATGTATCTTTCTTATACATACCACAAACCACAAGTTACTTGTTGCTGTTGCAGTGGTTGTTGTTGTCATTGCAAATTCTTTTTTGTAAATTTTAGTTAATTTTTCGCTTGCGGCAAAAAATGTTTCGTTTCATTTTGTTGTGAATGAAAAATTAATTCTTTCACTAACAACTAAGTAGAAACACCTGTTAATTACAGTAATACATTTGTATGTGCATCCTATACGAAGTGAAAGAAGTTATTAACTTTATTCAGACGTTTAAAGTAAAGTCAAAAAGACTTGGGATATGACACGTTTCCACTAATTGAAGTCTTAGATAAAATACAATTTTTGCAATTTAAAAAAGAAAAATTAGGTAAATATATCAATCGTAGCATTTTCACATAGTAGATTTTGTGTGTCAAAGGTCCTTGGCCCAATAATCCCGATCGGAGTAATATTAAGAGCAATGGGTCACATAACCAAGAAGCTCTACAACCTATTCTTACACACATGTTTGTTTTAACAAGCTTCCGAGAAGTTCTCTTTATTAAAACCTACTTTTAAGATAAGTCGCATTCCCTTGTTTGGAATCAAGATTTATATGATAAATGCAAAATGCCTCTACAGCAACAATCTTAAGGGAAGAACCCTGATATAAATCCAATCTTTGTAAGAAAAACCTTCATTTTCAAGCAACTGAAACTTTAGAAAAGGAAAGAATATATCATTTCTGTCTAAATATCGGATCTCGTGTTATATAAGTATATTGTCTAGGAAAAATTCTTCTAAATACTGAAACATTTGGACCAAATGTTCATTGGCCCACATACTATAAGGCGGAATAATGAGTTTCTTTTCTTTTTTTTTTAAGTTTTATAATTTTTTTTTCTTTTCGTTTTATTTGTTTTAACATTTTTTTTTCGTTGTGTTTGGACAACATTTTTATATGCCTCTAGATAATATAAAATAAATATAACATTGTTTTTTTGATATCCTGATACTCGTTCGAATCCATACAGTGAGAGGTAAAAATTATATAGCCGTAATTCAGCATTTATACAATTTTTTTTTTCGATAGAAAATTAACAAAAATATAAAGAAATTCTAGAACATTTTTTTTTGTGTGTTGATGACCCAACGCATTTTTCTTTTTCTGATTAAGGAAGGTGTTAGGAGCCACATTCTTTGAAATGTGAATATGTTTTTTTAAATGCGCTTTTAACTATTTCTTACTTTTTTTCCTTTTCTGTCAAATCCTTTTAGTCCTTTAGCTCCTTTTATAACGATTAAAATGAACGATTAACTATTAAATTTTTGTTTTTTATATGATCTTAAGAAGCTTGTTGGTAATCATCGCCGTCCTCGTTTTCGTGTTCGCCTTCCTCGACTTCTTCAATCTCCTCAACTTCTACATCCTCACCATCTCCTATTGGCAAATCTTCGTCGCCGTCAACTTCATTATTGGAAAAGGGATGGAAAGAATCCTTCGTAGAAGGACGTACTTTGGTCTGAGTTTGACGTAAGCCAGCCCCACTGCCACCGGTGCCTCTGCCACCGCCACCAACGCCGCCGCAAAAGCCACTGCCAACGCCACCACCACCACCACCACCACCACCACAGTTAACACCAAGTCCCAACGCCATGTTGTTGCGTGCCGCCAAAGGATCGTATTCATGTTCCTCGTAGTTTGCATTAAAGAAATGCCGGAACCACAACAAGAAATCGTAATTGTCCAAATAGCGTCCGTTTATAAGCTTCTCCACGGGTATATGCTTATCTACTTTAAGATGATTAAATGAGGTCTTAAGTAATTTGAAGTTCTTCGTGAAATCATTTTTGTTATTTGTCCAAAAGTAGACGCGTTTTAGCGGCACGCATCCTTCGAATAAAATATCCATAAGCTGACAATAAGCGGCACCTGTACACATTTCGTCGATTTTCTTCAAGTCAGTGTGCAAAGTGTCATTGACCCATTTGAGCAGTTCCAATCGAGACCATTTAACGTTCACCCTCTCAGAAATGTTTGAAGCCATATCACAAAATATTTTAATTTTTCAATAAGAAAATTATTTTTTCACTGCTCTGCTGAGATGTTGTCGCTCTGAAATTACTTTGTGAATTGTGACTTCTATCTTGACTGCTCACAGCACAGAATACTTTGATCAAATAAATTGAAATTTTGATTTTTCGACTACTAAGATGTGAGAATATTTAAAAGTTTTTCTTTTGATTTCTTGTCAAAATTATGATTTTATGAAAATATTATCTATATTTAACATGAATAACTTTGGTTTAAGTTGCATAGTCGTTTCCATTGCTAACTTTTTTTATGGATGTGTCACATTTTTTGTTATCATAGATTTCTAGTTCAGCAAAGTTGCAATGGCCAAGGTGAGTACAAATAAAAGTTAGGTAAGTGTGGGGACTTCCTTTTCCTTTTGTAGTAGAGAAAACTACAGTGCTAGCAGGCATAATGTTGGCCAATTAAGGGAAACTTATTGGATCTAAACTAGTTTGTTTGGCATAGGTATACTTTATAAGGTCTCTGGTGCCTTCTTCAATGTATTTTATACATACAAATATGTATTACGGTCAAGTAACAATATTTCTTTTATAATCTTAATGTCAAACATTTACCAATTTTAATAGCCTATGTTTCAAGTAAATAATGTCAATTTTGAAGAAAAATAGTTATGAATAGAATTTTTCTTGTTAAGTGCAACACACTGTATGTTTTTTATTTAATTGCATTCGATTAGTTTTGGTGTTCGTTTTCTCATTTTTTCTGAAAGAGGAAAAACACATGCAGAAATGCTTCTGCTGTTAAAGATACGTTTAAGAAGACGCTGAACGTTATGTGCTCTAGAATTATACAATCAATAATTTCATAACGGTTTCAGTTACGTGCAGATTTATTTAGTAATTTCTACTCTTCCCATCTGCATTTCAAATTATGTGAACACCACCAAAAAACAAAAACAAAAAAAAAAACAAAAAAGAAACAAAAAACAAAGAAAAGTATCAAACATTGCATGCAACAATATTTCATTTATTGCATCTTAGTGACTTTCAGTATGTTGAAATAATTTTCCTTCAATTTGTTGTTTCATATTGCAATTTCAAATGAATCTCTTTGATGTGGTAACAATTCAATACACTAAAATATCTGTCTATAAGTTTATAAATATTAATTGGTTTAAATAAACATTCCTTTATGGTCTAATTTTGTATTGGAATTAAAAGATCCTAGGGCATTGCTTCATCATCAAGACCATCACCATTAAACCCGGGCCCTATTGTATTTTACTAAGCGGAAACCAAGAGAACAAGTTCCAGTTGCTATCTGCAATTAAGCAAAGAAGATTTTAACCGTAGGTTTCTCAGGCAATGAAAGCTACTGTTTTTAAGAATTGAATGACTGCAACCGTCACATGGTCATACCCAATATGTTATCAATTGAAAGAAAACAGGCTTAATTAAAGATATTGTAGATATTTAGATAGAAATTTTAACGAGTACATCAAAGCATATAAGAAGAAGAAATTACAAGTGAAATGAAGTTAATAACATGATCCTAATTACTAATAATAATCACTTTACCTAACGCTATAACTTGTTAGGAGATCAACACTACAATTGCAAACGCTTAGACTTCATTTGATGAATAATAACAATGAGAATCTTTACTGAAGCAATTTTAATAATTTCTTTTTTTTTTTTTAAATAATGTTTTTGTCCTACACAATCGAGTGGCATACTTACTTTTTTGATTTTTAAATTAAATTAAGTTTTATTTTAGGATTAAGTTTTCCCAAAATTACCCACACAAATTTGTGTTTTCGTTATTCTTGCTTTGCTTCTTCTTCTTGAATTTTGTATTGTTTTTGTAATTTATTGCTCTCTTTTTTTTTATAGCCAAAGACCATTTCGCTCTCTCTCGATTTTGGTTTGATGAGAAGAGAAGTGCTCGGGTCGCTGTGATCGTTCTTAGTGTTGAAACCAAATAAGAATCAAGGAGATTAGTATACAAAAGAATAATTTCCTCTCAGCCGGTAATGGGTGGAGTAACTTTTGTATTCAATGGAGATTTTAGACAGAATTTAGCTGTGGTTCCTAAGGGTACAAGTGCCGATATAATGTATATAATGTGTGCTTAAAAAAATTTTAAATATGGCCATATATACAAAAACTAAAATTATCTGTTAATATGCGAGTGTATCTTTATAGATGCCATCATTCATATGAGTTTGCAGAGTACCACCATAAAAAACGATGGCTGCATTGCGAGCGACCTGTCGTCACTTCAACAAATACAGCCGCAGGCGAAATTAACGATGTAGTTTCACATTAAGTCTCAGCAGAACCCAAAATATTAATAATTAATATTATAAAATAGAAAGACTGTTAAGCTCCCCTGGATGGATTCATTTTAACCTTCTCCTCGGACGATGAGTTGCTAGAGTCTTAGCAAGTGGGTTTGTACGGAGTATACTACTATAGAACATTATTTGGTCTCCAACAAATGTACCCTTAGGTCTTGGTAAAAAAAACTGTTAAACTGAGGTGCCCGGTGTGCTGATACTATACACTCAGGAATTCTATTAAAACCAAATTACAAAAAATTTAACTTTTGATGGTCGGAGTAGTTGCAAATATATGTTTACTTTGTTCTTATATCAACAATCTGCCAATAAACCCGATCGGAATAATATTAAGAGCAATGGGTAACATAACCAAGAAGCTCTACAACCTATTCTTACACATATGTTTGTTTTAACAAGCCGAGAAGTTCTCTTTATTAAAACCTACTTTTAAGATAAGTCGCACTCCCTTTTTTGGAATCAAGACTTATAAGGTAAATGCAAAATGTCTCTACAGCAACAAACTTAAGAGAATAACCCTGATATAAATCCAATCTTTGTAAGAAAAACCTTCATTTTCAAGCAACTGAATCTTTAGAAAAGGAAAGAAAATATCATTTCTGTCTAAATATCGGATCTCGTATTATATCAGATAAAATAAGACAAGTTTCGGAAGAATTCTTCTAAATACTGAAACATTTGGACCAAATGTTCATTGGTCCACATACTATAAGGTGGAATAATGAGTTTCTTTTCTTTTTTTTTTTTTTAATTTTTATAATTTTTTTTTTTCTTTCGTTTTATTTGTTTTAATATTTTTTTTCTTTTGTTGTCTTTGGACAATATTTTTATATGCCTCTAGATAATATAAAATATATATAACATTTTTTTTGATATCCTGATACTCGTTCGAATCCATACAACGAGAGGTAAAAGATTAAAATTAACGATTAATTATTAAATTATTGTTTTTTATGTGATTTTTTTGTTTTTTTTTGGTGAAAATCTTCACAGGGCTCCTCCTCCTCCGCAACGATCTCTTCCTCGCCCTCCTCCTCTCCCTCGTCTTCGCCCTCGTCTTCACCCTCGAACTCATCATAGTTCTCGTCCTCCATGTCCGTGTCAATATCCATATCTGTATCGTCAGTTTCGTCTATGTCCATGTCGGTGTGTTCAGCATCCCCTATTGGCAAATCTTCGTCGCCGTCAACTTCATCACTGGCAGAAGGATGCAAAGAATCCTTCGTAGAAGGACGTACTTTGGTCCGAGTTTTACGTAAGGCAGCCCCACTGCCACTGGCACCAGCTTCACCGCCACCGCCGCTGCCACTGGCACCACCTCTGCCGCCACAGACACCGCCACCACCACCAGCACCACCACCACCAGCACCACCACCATCGCCACCACAGTTAACACCAAATCCCAACGCCATGTTGTTGCGTGCCGCCAAAGCATCGTATTCATGTTCTTCGTAGGTTGCATTAAAGAAATCCCGGAACCACAACAAGAAAATATAATTGTCTGCTTGGCGTCCGTTTATAAGCTTCTCCACGGGTATATGCTTTTCTACTTTCAGCTGCTTAAATGCAGCCACAAGTAATTTAAAGTTCTTCGTGGACTCATTTTTGTTATTTGGCCAGAAGTAGACGCGTTTTAGTGGCACGCACCCTTCGAATAAAATATCCATAAGCTGACAATAAGCGGCGCCTGTACACATTTCGTCGATTTTCTTCAAGTCAGTGTGCAACGTGTCATTGACCCATTTCATGAGTTCTTGTTTCTTTTCAGCAATATTTAAAGCCATATCTCAAAATATTTTAATTTTTCAACAATAAAATTATTTTTTCACTGCTCTGTTGTTGTCGTTTTGATGTTTTTTTAGTTGTGACTTCTATTTTGACAGCTCACAGCACAGAATACTTTGATCAAATAAATTTAAATTTTGATTTTACGACTACTAAGATGTGAGAATATTTAAAAGTTTTTCTTTTGATTTCTTGTCAAAATTATGATTTTATGAAAATATTATCTATTATCTATATTTAACATGAATAACTTTGGTTTAAAATGCATAGTCGTTTCCATTGCTAACTTTTTTTATGGATGTGTCACATTTTTTGTTATCATAGATTTCTAGTTCAGTGTTCTCTAAAATAATAAACTACAACAAAAGTATGATATATAGACTAGGTTTATTATGACATAGGTTGGTTAGAAAAAATGCATTTTCAATTTCTCATGAAATTAACTTAGTATCTCTGCATATTGCTTGATAGATGTTAAATAAATAATGAAAAAAAAAAAAATTTTACTGATCATTTGTGTGAATTATTCATCTCAGAAATGAAACGAATCTTAATTATTATTATTATTATTATTATTTTGTTGTTTTTTTTGCTATAGAAATCACTTCATGGAATAGCCACCATATAAATCTAATGCAAACACATTTTTCTGCATTTACCTATGAGATAAAAGAAAAGATATTTTGAAACACGCTTCGTTTTCTTCAATTTAATGTTCTAATAGTGTTTAATAATTATAAAACTTTGTCTTACCTAATATTTATTATTATTATTATTATTAGTATGGTATATATATACAATATAGATACCGGTAAAATCGAAGTTTACAATTTCATTTGCAATTTAAATCGCACAAGTTTACTCAACATAAAGAAAAAAATAAAAAACAAAAAAAATTGTTTTGTTAGCATAAATTTCTCACGCTTTTACGTATGCACACATACTCGTATGCAAGTTGTTTGTATGTAAATACTTAGTGTGTTGTTGTATTAGTATATATATATATATATCCATATATATATTTTAATTACTATTGTTAATTAATGGAGCGCAAAAATTGTATAGAAAAACGTTTTGTCAAACTTGTTTAACAACAAAAGTTTGATCAATTCAATTCAATGTAATTTTCATGTCATGTTTAAGTGTAACTGGATGTGTGTGTGTGTGTGTGTGTGTGTGTGTGTGTGTGTTTGTTTGTATGCGAGTATTAATGCGTGTGGCATGTAGGTAAATCTAGAACGGAACTTGTTCCAATCAAATACAATTTGAGAAGATAAATACAATTGAAAACTTTTTCGTTGATTTCAATAAAATTAAATTTATAGTTTCAGTTTTAAGTTTCTCACATGTCAAGTGGCTCTAAAGTAAACAAATATTGTACATATGTATGTGCATACATGTTTTGTTTTTGTATTTAACTATATGTATGTATTTGCTAGTTGCTTGCATCATTTATCTGTCCATCAAACGTAACTGGTTAATAAACAGTTAATAAATAATTATAATCATGGTTAATTGTATATCGTCAACATCAGCATCAGCACCAGCATCAGTAGCATATATAGAGTGAATAGAGTGAATTATAAATGCCACACCAGATACTTTTAACCAAAAGCAGCAAAAGCAGAAGCATCAAAGAACCACCAATTGCCACCAACCACAGCATATACATACATATGTCAAAGATATTGTATAGTTATAGTAAGCGACTATAATAGGTTCAACTTCTTTCTGATTTTTTTTTTTTTTTTTCTAATTCCTCGACTTCTTTGACTTGTCCATGTTTCATCTTTCAATCTACTATATCCTCCTCCTTCTCCTACTCCTACTCCAGATTTAATGTAATTTTTATTCACATAAATGCGCTTTAATTGGAAATTGTTCGTATTTATTTAATTTCAGGTTTTTGTTGTTTGTCGTTTTGAAACCATAAAATTATAGGTTTTGCTCTGCCATGCAAATTCATGATATTAAAATAGATGATTTGATTTATTTTCTTTTTTCTTTCTTAGTTTTTATAAATTTTAATTAATAAATCAATCAAATTGTTATTTTTGGTGAAAAGCAAACGGATTAGCAAGAGATACATAAAAAAAAATTATAAATCTATCTATATATCAACATAATTTCAATATCGAAGAATTTCAGTGAAATTTGCCTTTTCTATATTATGATTTTAAATCAAATTTTAAAAAAGCTTATGAAGAATATCATTATAACGTTTCTTATAGCTCTAACATCATCATAACTTTAGCTTGATATCTGTAACAATCTATACATTTAAATCAATAATGATGAGAAGACACAAGAGATTAAAAAATGAAAAGAATTACAGGAGGATTAGATTAAGCAATGACCATCTTTCTTTCGATAATCCAATCACTAGAATTTATGTGATATGTAGGTACAATACTTAATGATAAGGAAGATATTGGAGACCCAACATAATAAGCATCGTAAGGGGAATCCATGTAGCAAAGATCGTCCAATGATTAGAAACCGTATGGTATGAATGAAGAAAGCAATTGGTAATTTAAAATGTTCAGCAACTCAAGGAGAGTGGACTCAGTAATTATTGTATAAAAAGTTAAATAAGATATTGAAGATACACAATAAATATGGTCATCAATATCTCAAGGAGAATCAATGCACTTACTATTGTATTATCATTTATTTGAATCCACATACCACAAACGACCAGCATCTGGAGAGGAATTTATCCATTCATTTATGTCCTCAGTCAATCAATAAACCAAACTCATATTTAGCTTTTTATAATATTATATTTATAAAATTAAAAAGTCAATATACTTAGAAATAACCAAAACTTATTACTAAGTATTGTAAGTCGCATAAAGTTTCTGAAATAGCAAACTAAAATTTTGCACATAGGAAGACAATGAAAAACGTAACTTTTTTACTATATAAATATAGTATTGTAGATCAATTAGGTTTTTTCTCACATTTTTAAAGTAAAAAACTTTTAAGCACCTACAATTTATATTACAATAATAGAAGATGATTGTGGCATCATGAGATTTTATAAAATTGATTCAATTAAATCACCATGAGCATTTGTTACTTGGAAATTTGAGTAACTTTGCGGAGTTGAGAAACAGAGAGATTTGCTTCTGGGAAAAAATATTGAAATACAAAATATTATATTGCAATATCATATCAAAATTATAATGATAATAGTGATGATGATGATGATTTTCTAATTAATAGTGTTTATAAGTGTAAATTACCACGATTGATGACTTGAATTTGCTATTGATGTGAGTGAGTATGAAGTTGCCGCCAGGAAGAGATTTCTTATGCATTCAAAACCACACAATTCAAACAAAACTACAAAATTATGTACGCATGCATAGGCGCATTTTTATAGCGGACAATTTGGGCAAGTGTCAGGGGTCTCGAACAGAGTGAGCCCCCTATATTAAAACCCGTCACTGTACGCATGCATTTTGCTCAATTCCAAGGAAATCGTTTGGAGCGCGCATAAAAAGGTTTATGCAATACATTTGTCACGTTGAAGTATCTGCAATACACACACGCACTACACACACACACACACACACATATATACACACACGAATAGTGTAATATAAATATATATAAAATTTTACTTTCTTCCTTACTACGTGTGGTTAAAATGCTGTTGGTTGTTTATAGTCTCGTATTAATATTTTTTTTTTTTTTTTTTTATCACATCGCATCGCATCTCATCTAATTTAATTTTTTTGTTTTTTCTTTTTTTTTGTTTTACAGATTTAACATGTAGTTTTCCGGGTTCACCAGCACACAGTACAGTTGTTTTTTCGAGCGCAAATCTTACGCAGGGCACTGTTGCCTCTTACACCTGTGAACGTGGTTTTGAGTTATTGGGCCCCGCACGTCGTGTCTGTGATAAGGGGCAATGGGTACCTGAAGGCATACCATTTTGTGGTGAGTACATAAAATTTCTATAATTTCATTTAATTTAATTCAATTTTGAATGAATTGATAATTGAAAATGATCCCAGGAATGATTAAGATAATTCGTGTTTCGTGTTCAACTTTAAACCGAAAAATGTTATAAAGAAACTAATTTTGGTACACTAAAGAAGCTTAATCCTACCACCGTCGATTTTTTTATATAAGAAACTGCAATTAACGTTTTAATCGAATCAATTAATATGACATTTCTTGTAGTCTGGAATCGTTTAAAGGGTCTTCTGAAAATAAAATAAAATGAATCTAAATACTTAAAATTGTTTTTGAGTCCTGATCACTGAATAGAAAATAATCATGATAGAAGAAACTTTATCTTGAAACTTTATCAATGAAGTAAGGTGAGCTGAATTGTCTTCTTATACTACAAGGCTACCTAGGCTTCTTTAATCAGCTTGGAATCTGAAGCTGTTGACATTTAAATGAATGAGCGCATTACAATGGGTCACATATATAAACTACTTAATAAGAATAACAATCACACTTAGCATCAATTAATAAGTAGTAGTATCGGATCTTCTGATCTATTGCATTATTTATGATATTGTATTATAAATAAAATTGCATGTAATTATTTTTAAGCGCATTTGTCACACTTTTATGATTTTGTGACAACAAATTAAACGAACACACAAAAAACAAATATTGTATGTACAATACATAAAACCGAACTGAAGAAATTACGGAAGTGTGTTTACGTTTACTTGTACATACTTACATTTAAGATATTTATATCTTATGTTATATCAACATTCCGAAGAAAGTTTCTTCAAAACTGAAAGTCTTAATGACACACACGCAGCATCAGCGTGTTGAACCTGCGCAAGCGTCACAAGTTGATTTTTGTTGCCATCATCATCATAAGATGCAACTGATTAATGAATGAATGAATTTAATGATCTCCGCGCAAGAAAGCGTACATAAAAAAGAAAAGAAAAAAAGATGATGGAGAAGAAGACGACTAAAAAATGCGTCCAAATTTTTAATTACAAGTTATAACAGTACGTAAAACAAGCAAGATAGCACAGACGAAAGAAAGAAAGAAAGCCAACAGTAATAGAGAATAAGAAAAGATACACAAAAACAAAAACAACAACAACAACAACAACAAAATGAAAGAAAAAGTTTCAAAATTTCACTTTTTTTTCGATAAAAATTTCAGTCTTACAAAGGCATCATCACAATGTAGAGATGTAGAGATGAGAATAAATTGGAACAATGATAAGGTGACGGCTATCATAAACAATTAGGTCAGAAAAATATGATATTTTAAGATGGAACTGTTTGAAAAATTTTTTAAACTCTGAGTCATATTTTATTCATATAGACAGACGATTCCCCGTTTTATTAAAAATGAATTTATTAATGTCAAGACAAGTCAATCAATCAAATCAAACCAATCAAATGCTATAGGGCTATGTTCCTTAAGATTGAGTACTTGTTTAAATTATGATTCTTTTTTCTTAAAGAAAACTTGTCTTTATAATTTGAAAATGACATCACAACAACAACAAAAAGTTTTAATATAGAAATAATCATCCGACTAATCATTGCTTTCAAACTATTGAGTTGTTGACAAATTCAAGTAGTTTTTCAAGTGATTTTCATTGATCCATGATGTATTGGCCGTTTGAATCAATAACCCTTTCTAACAACTCTTTCGCCCTTAACATGTCATAATAATTCTCATACTTTTATATTTTTTAGGGTTCCGGACCAAAAGAGTACCAAAAGGAACCCTATTGCAGAGACTTTTGTTATCCTTCCGTCTGTCCGTTTTTCCTCCGGTCATATCTCATAAACCGCAATAGCTAGATAGTTGAAATTTTCACAATATATCTAGTTTTATCCGGGCATTAGCAGCAAATACGAAAACTAAAATATTTTCAAAAACTTAAAGGGGTCCCCATACAAGAAACATTTTGATTTGTATGGTAGCTATACGATCCAGTAATCCCACTATCTTGAAATTTGCTTGGTTGGTGGCTATACATCAAAAACTTATATTGTCGAACTTTAAATTTGATCAGACCACTAGGGAGGGTACCTCCCATACAAACCCACTATTAAAATGCAGGTTCTTATTAGAAAACCTTTTTTGTTTTTTGGACTATTAAACTGAAATTTAGACACTATAAGTTTCTGATATAGACGCTGTACTTCTGGTGGAATCAGTCAAATCGGACCACTAGGGAGAGTACCTCCCATACAAACCCCAATCTGGTACGGAACCCTCCGTGTACGAGTCTGACTCGCACTTGGCCCATTTTTATTATTATTTTTGTTTTTTTTTTTGTTTCCTTTTCTGAAACAATAAAGCGAAATATGGTGAAAGTGTTTTTTTTTTTTTTTCTTATTATCCAAATACATTTGTAAGCCATAAACTTGATCGATTAATGCCTCAGAATAAGTGTTAACAACAAAATGCTAGTAATCATTTTTCATCCTATTGATTATGGAGTGAGTTATATTCTATTTTAGAGCTATTCACATGACAAATTGACTGTTTTTATTGAAATTAAAATAAAAATTCTCTCAAAGAATTTCTACGTTTGCATTAACCTAAAAATTTATTGTAAAAATAGACTTTTTCTTCAACAAATCAAGTAATTTTTTCAGGTTTTGAATATTTCAATCCTCAATTGTAATGCAAATCCCTAAACTTCGAGTAGAGAAAAAGTAAAAGAAGAAATGTTTGACAAAACCAAAAAAAAAATACATAAACTGGTAATGGTAGAAAAGCAGGTGGGCAGAAGACAACGGCATTTCTATTTATACCGGTTTCTAGCAAAATATTTTCGCACAATTAGAAACTTTTTGTTTTGGCATTTATTCATTCATTCATTCAATGAATGCCAAAGAAAACCTTGTCACCAAAACTACTACAATGTACATACGAGTACATCCAATTAAATATCTACTACTTATTTGTTCGCTTTAGATAAGTTCATAAGTAGCCCCCACACACTTATGAAAATTGGTCATTTCAGAAAATATAGACAAAACCATGTCAGGGTTTAGGCCCCAACACTGACAAAATCAATGTGACTTTTCTATTAATGGTTAATGTTCATGGAACCTTCACCCAAAACAATAATGAAAACGATTATTAATACGCGTACAAAGACAATGAAGTGAAAAATCTTTAAAATTGATGAAAATTCATACGTACATTACTTACTACAATACATAATTACAAAATTTGATTATACTTATGGTGCATATTTTCTTGTATTTACAGTGCTCAATGTTGCTGCCGGTAAGGCGCCCATGCAGATTTCAACAGATGGTGCCGGTGCTCCACAAAAGGCCATCGATGGCTCAACGGCGGCATTCTTTACACCAGAGACATGTTCTTTAACAAAACCGGAGCGTTCACCTTGGTGGTATGTGAATCTATTGGAACCGTATATGGTGCAATTGGTGCGCTTAGACTTTGGCAAATCCTGTTGTGGTAAGTACTCTAAACATAAAAGATAAAACAAATAAGAAAATCAAAAACCCAAGAAACCAAATCAACACCTGAAATGATTTTCATTTCATTACAACTAAGTACTTTGGGTAACAATACTTTTTCATCATCATCATCATCATCGAGTATTTACCTTGCCTGATCTGAATCTCGTTTATTGCTGAAACCAGTTCAATGGCCTTTCACTATAATCACCGTCATCATCATCATCATCATCATCATCATCGACAGCTACGATCCGGTGGCAACTTTAGCTTCCTAGTGGTGCAACGAGCTCTAAAAGCGATCATTAGTTATTGCTGTGCCATGCGGGGAAACTCAACTACTTGAAAATAAAACAAAAAAAATAAATAAATACAAGAAAAGAAAAGAAGACATAAGAGAAAAGAGAAAAGAAAGAAAGACCACTAATAAATTCAATTTCAACTTTATTTAATACCCTCCATTGGATGGATTAAGATTAGAAGATTTGTATTATAAACTTTTCTTACACTTGTTTCATACAAATAAATAAATATCTTTTCAAATCTAAGTTGACATGATTTGACTTTTGACTGACTCTTCATGCTTTCCATTAGATTTCTTTATACCAATGTATTGTAGGGTATAAAGCATATCAAAAAAATGTTGCAACATTAACTGGTCTCATTCACATGCTCTAAGCTGTGGCAAACAACAGGCAACGGCACTTGGCAACACACACACACTTGGTACCACACATGCAAAGGGTTGCCAAATTACTTGCTACACCGGGCAAGTTTTTGGCCCCAAACAAAAATGCTTTCACTTACTTGAGTCAATTGAAACGCATTTAACATATAAACTGGCTTGACTCGTCGTCCCAGCGTGAATTGGCTGCTTCAGCTTAGAGCTCAGTTCACCAAAGTTTGGCTGATTTAGAAATGATTTTTCAAAAGTTTATTGCCTTCAATCAGAAGTTCATACTGTCAAAAATGTTAAGAGAATCACTCAATCAATATATTGTAAGTACTTTGATTGGTTCAGGCAGTGCAACGTTTAGTCTGCTAAGCTGCAATTTTCAAATATACAATTTCTAATGCATCTTAATCTCGATATCTTTATTACCATGTATGCAATGTTTCTTAGACACAACATACACTGAAAATAAAAAGGATTTAAATTTTTTGCATTAAATTACAATAATATCACCTTAGGACATGTCAAGGTATAAGAAATAAAAATGGAAGAGATTTTTTCATAATTTTTTTTATATCTTTTTGGTAGTCTAAATTATTGCTACCATATTTACTAACATAACATTTCAGTTAAATCAAAGAAATTTGTACTGATTTTTTATAAATTAATAAAAAAAATGTTGTGTGTTTATGCAATGCAATTTTTCAAAGAATTCAAGAATTTATACAATTTGAGGAAAAATCTAAGAAATTTTATAAATTTGTATCTTTAATGTTTACAATGCGGTAAAGAGAGATGAGTATTTTTTTTTTTTTGCAGTGTAATTGCAATGAACTTGCTGAGTTCAAATCTGTGGTTTCTCAGTTACGAACGAAGTCACTTTTTGTTTACCATACCTGTGTGAGCAAAAGAGATTTACAAAATTTATGTTTACTTTCACTAAATGCCACACAGACAGAACTACAGACAGACAAACAGACACACAGACAAACTACACATACTTTCTTCCTTTCTTCCTTTCTTCGTTCCTTCCTCCCTTCCTTCTGTTCTTCCTAACTTTAATGGCTACTTTTTTATTGGATACATATATGTATACCCACAAGCATTGAAACATCTTTTTATAGCTTTTCTGTTCATTATAATTTTCAGGTAATAAACCAGCAACAATTGTCGTGCGCGTTGGCAATAATCGTCCAGACTTGGGTACCAATCCGATTTGTAATCGTTTTACTGGTCTCTTGGAAGCCGGTCAACCACTCTTCCTGCCTTGTAATCCACCCATGCCCGGTGCCTTTGTTTCGGTGCATTTGGAGAACAATACACCAAATCCATTGTCAATATGCGAGGCTTTCGTTTATACCGATCAGGCATTGCCTATTGAACGCTGTCCAACTTTCCGTGATCAGCCACCAGGTGCCTTAGCTTCGTACAATGGAAAATGTTATATTTTCTATAATCGTCAGCCATTGAACTTCCTCGATGCATTGTCGTTTTGTCGCTCACGTGGTGGTACTCTCATTAGTGAAAGTAACCCAGCGCTACAAGGTTTCATTAGTTGGGAATTGTGGCGTCGTCATCGCAGTGACATCACTTCGCAGTATTGGATGGGTGCTCTACGCGATGGTACTGATCGCAACACTTGGAAATGGGTGAATGGTGAAGAGGTTACTGTTTCCTTCTGGAACCATCCAGGCGGCGATGAAGATTGTGCACGTTTCGATGGCTCCAAAGGTTGGCTTTGGAGTGACACCAATTGTAATACTCTACTAAATTTCATATGCCAACATCAACCGAAGACTTGTGGTCGTCCTGAACAACCACCAAATTCGACAATGATCGCTTTGAATGGCTTTGAAGTAGGTGCACAGATTAAGTATACTTGCGACGCAAATCACTTGCTTGTTGGCCCAGCGACACGCACATGTCAGGAAACTGGATTCTATAATGAATTCCCTCCTGTATGTAAATGTAAGTTTGTCACTAATGGTATTATTTCTATGTGGTAATGGTATGAATTGTCGTAGATATCGAATGTGGACTGCCGGCTTCGATACCCCATGGCTCCTACAATCTGTTAAATGAGACTGTGGGTTACCTAAGTCTGGTCAAATATGCTTGTGATGAAGGTTACGAAATGATTGGTCGTGCTTTATTAACGTGTGACTTTGATGAACGCTGGAATGGTCCACCACCACGTTGTGAGAGTAAGTAGAGACAACATTGCGATCGAATTGAGATTCTAATCCGTGATTAATTTCAGTTGTTGAGTGTGACACTTTGCCTGGTAACTACTACAATACAATTATTAATGCGCCTAATGGAACCTACTATGGCTCAAAGGCTGAGATCACTTGTCCCACTGGTTATCGCCTTGAGGGTCCATATGTGCTCACCTGTCTCGCCACCGGTCAATGGAGTAGCGCTTTGCCACGCTGCATTAAATTGGAGCCATCGACATTGCCGCCAGTACCTTCACCTACTCCCACTCCCGCAGCTCCATTACCTCCTTCGACGACTGCTTATCGTCCAAAGGTTGTTGCTACCCAAACAACAACGAATCGTCCATCATACAGACCATCGACCACATCTACCAGTTCATCAAGCACATACGGTTCCAGTACTCCCCAAGTTGAGATCAATGGTGAAGGTAAGTGTGCACACACTGGCGCTGAGGATGATAATAATCTAGTAATAATAATAAATATTAATCTAATAGATTCCGATGAGGATGTCACTTATGTCATACCAGGCACCGTTCGCGAAGAATTCCCACCACGACGCACAGTTCGACCTGTTCTTATTCCAAAGAAGCCCAGTACAACACCATCAATTGCAACAACTGCAACATCATCCGGTGGTTCGTCATTTGCTGTTCCCTCTACCTCAACATATGCTCCGCAACCAACCCGCACGCGTCCCAGTGTCATCCAAACACCAGAGACAACAACTCGTAATACCCAAAACATTATACTCAATGCTCATCCCCAAGACAATGAGATTGCAGATAGTGTTAATATCAGACATAATCAATCACCGAATGTCAATGTACCATTCTCTGTGGAGAATGCCGATCGGAAGGAGACCAAGGAAGCTAAACTCAATCTGGGCGCAATTGTTGCACTTGGAGCTTTTGGTGGTTTTGTATTTTTGGCCGCTGTTATCACAACAATAATCATATTGGTTCGCAGGTGAGTGATTTATTCTACCAAAATATATTCGAAATTTCGATTCCTTGATCTGCAAATCGGAGGACTCAAGAGACCAATCAACAATTTTTAATCCTGTACATAGCTAATGAGAATACATCTATTCAAGTCCTTGGCTCTTGTTTGTTTGTGTGTCTGTGGCCGCTGTTCAATTGGAGTTCCTCTCATGTTCTTATCTTCATTCTGCGGCATTGCTTATTCATGATTCATCAATCAATCAATCAATCAATCACTAAATCAATCTTATCCAATTCAAAGAATTTTATTATTTCCCTCTTTCTATATCTCTATTTCCGGATGCTTTCTTTTGTCATCCATCATCCATTGACTATGTCACTGAATTACTCTCTCTCCCTCTCTCTCTCTCTCTCTCTCTCTCTCTCTCTCTTACTCTCCATTCTGCTTACTTTTGCTAGTGTAAATTTGTTTGTTTGTCATTCTTGTGTTTTTTTCTTGTTATATTCTTTTACTATTGTTTTGTGAATGTGAATGTCTGTCATTGTTTGTCAGCACCCCGACCAGCAAACGGCGGCACAATGCAAAACATTACACCAATCACAACTTCAACCACCACCACCACAACCACCAATTCCATCACGTCAATCATAACTCAAAGTCACGTCTACCACCTAACTATGCCACCGCAACGGCCACAAGTGCCACCAGCTTTGCTTCAGCCTCCACGACAGCCCATCTAACCCGAAAATCAGCCGGCAGCATCCAATACATCAGTGCGCAACGGCTATATGACAACAATCGAAGTCTTCATCCACATCAATTGCATCATCCATTGAATCATTTGCATCTCACCCAACCGTATCCAATGGTCAAGCAAAACCTCGGTACTGGTAACAGCAGCATTGGCTCTAATAAACAACGGACAGAACCCACATTGCCATCATTATGGTACAGTGTCCTGGCATTACCATTTGATGATCAAAAGTTAGCACGACGCGAGATCAGCACCTATGGACGGAACTATCGATCAAGAGCAGGACTATTTAGCACTAATCAACCAAATATCTAAAATACATACCAAACAACTAATCCAAGGATATGGAAAACAGATCTATACAGATCAAAATCAAAAATTCAAAACCAAAATTTTTCCAAAAAATCAACAAATTTAAAGAATAATGTGCCAAAGATGTCTTACTTACTTAAAGAGTAAAGACAAAAAGATTGGAGAAGATAAAATGATGCATTTAAAATGAATTAAAAGTTACAAATATAGTCAATGAAATGAACGATGAACTAAATAACATAAAAAAAAAAAACAACTAATGAACGAACGAACACGAACCTATCAAATCATAAGCACAAGTCTTAAACTTGAAGTCAATATCGCCATAAACTTTAACATGTAAGCAGCAACTTCATTCATTCAATCAATCAATCAATCATTCAAACAATCATAATACCAAGCAACCAACCAATCAACCAACCAACCAATCAATCAAGCAATCAATCAACTAATATCAAATAAAATAAATTGTTGCCGCCTTGCTGTCTTATCATTTACATAAATGTAATCTAACTGCACGTCAATCAAATCAATCAATCAATCAACTAATTATAGTAGTTGATCAATCAATCAATTTGTCAATTAATAGTATCTACATCACGGGTCTTCTGTTTGTATACTTCTTTGTTTTGTGTGTGTCTTCTTTCTCTTCACTCTGCACTTTACGTAGGCTTTAGTTGGCAAACATGCTTGACCAATTTGCTTGACTGAGATTCGAACAAATTTCTTAATCATAATTTCATATTTGAGAGCATTTAATCATAGACAAGGGAAAATTATTTCAAAAGCGCACAGATAGCAAATTTGCATTTCAAGTCAAGCAAATTTGTCAAACATGTTTGCCGCCTATGCATACACAAACACGTGCCATTCAAACAACATAAGCACGTCATATTGTGGACGTGTTTCTTATTATGAAAAGTAGGAGTGGTGTATTTTTGCACGTATAAATGGATTAATTCATAATTTTCTTAGTAATTAACTCAAAGCAAAACAAAAAAACAAAAAAACAAAAAAAGGAAGGAGTATCTAAAAACTATGGTGGCACATGTAGAGAGTCAATCACATCCACAACCACAACTACAACAACATCCTCCACAACATTTACTCCACTCCACATCCACAATCATCTCCAATCATGATGCATGCACAGACACAGACACAGACTACACGGCCATAGACGTAATATGATGATCTTTATACCTATATCACTATCCATCTACTTATTTATAATCTCAATTTCTTTTTATCTGTATCTGTATTTTTTCTCTATGTCTACTTATGTTGTTCCTCTTCTATATGTTACCTTTCTTTATGTGTGTTTCTCATTAAGTGTATGTGATTACTAACTTTGATTCTATATACCTACAATGCAATATAATTTTATGCGCCTATATAATTTTCTGGATTTTTTGTTTTTTTTTTTTTCTGTTGAATTTTTTATTATAGAAATCGTACTACTCAACATTATCGCCATCGTGCTTCACCCGATTGTAATACAGTTGCCTCATTTGATAGCTCAACATCTGGTTCCCGCAATGGTCTAAATAGGTAAGATTCCTTGCATTACTCATTATGCCGGATTCATTTTGCTTTAACTAATGCAGTTCACATATTGATAATAGATATTATCGTCAAGCTTGGGAAAATCTACATGAGTCCGCTTTTCGAAAAATAGTTCACATAATGCGCTGCGCCGTAAGGAAACATTGGACCCACCAAGTATGACACGATCACGTGATAATCTACGTGATAATATGCAACGCTCACGTGATAATCTAGATAGGTGAGTCATCCTCATTGCAGACATATTATATTCTGTTATTAATTATCTCTGGTATAAATATGAATATTTCAGATGTGGTCGCGATAATTATGGAATGCGTGAAAATTCCGAAATGGTTGTCTCCGATGTTTGTCTGAAAGGTGAAAAGAAGCGTCATCATCATCACCATCACAAGAGCAGCTCACGTAATGGTGACTATCGTGATCGTGATCAATCGGCCGGAAGACGAGAACATCATAGACACAGCGGCAGTGGCGGTGGTGGCGGACACTATTGACCAACCACCATGGTTATAACAATCAATGTAGAGCAATAAGCAATCAATCAACATTCAATCGGATCAGATCAGATTCAACTATAATATATACATACATATATACATGATATATGGTATGGTCCATTTTGAATTTGAATTCAAGTAAACCTAGCGCAATAATCGAGACCAATTTACATACTATTTATATAGTTTATCAATCAATCGTGGCACTATATAATAATATTTAAATCATTTCATTCACTTTACAACGTACAACGAAAGTTTGGTTTCAATTTAATTAAACAATTTTTATTAAGTTTAAATTTTAAGTTTACAAAAAGAATAGAAATGGTACGAAGAATGTAAGAAGAATGTAAGAAGAAAGTGTGAAGAGAGGAATAGAGGAAATGAAACTGTCTTTTAGCCAAGTAAATAAAATACTTCAAGTCAATGGTTTTTTTTTTTTGTATTATTATTATTATTTTTATAATTATTATTATTATTATTTTTTAATTAATAATAAATAATTATTTTTGTTTTGTTTATTTGTTGACGTGGCTTTATTTATTAAAAAGCTTCTTTCACCTTGCTTCTTTTAGTTAAATTAGTTTTTAAAAAAAAAAGAATGAAGAAAGAATATTTAAAAAATAATAATATAACATAATGCGAGTACTTTCAAATATTCCTAAATCGATCAATAGCATTTTGAGAAATTAAAACCACTTATACAAAGAAGAAAACCACAAATCTATGAGCAACTTGGTTTAGTTTACTTTACTCGAAACACAAAAAAAAATCATCAGATTTTAAAAGATTTATAATAAAATATTTTGACTAAACTAAATCGATTTTCTCATAGAAATGCATCATCTAATATTTATTTGAAGGCTACCAAACCACACACACACATAATTAATTAAAATTAATTAATTCAAAAAATTAATGTTTAACAAAAGATTGAAAAATTCATTTTGTTGAAGCAAAGAAACAACAATAAAAGCAATAATCAAAATAGAATAAAATAAAATATTTATATTTCTATTTATATATTTTATTGTATTGTAGTTCTTGTGCCATTTCCGGCAACAAATCAATTTAATTATGTTTATTTATTTTTTTTTTTAATAAATAAATAAAAATTTAAAAAAAAAGAAAATATACTGTATATCATGTTAATGTTTAAAATGAGTTTTTTTTTTTTTTAATAAGTTATTATTATTTGTTTTATGAATGTTTATTTTTTTTATATTTATTTTTGTAAAATAAAATGAAAAGAAATTGTAATTTTTTTTTTTTTTTTTTTTGTTTTAAAGGAATCATCAATCAATCAAGAAACTGCAATATTATTTTTTATGCTACTTATTATTATTCAATTTATGTAAATAAAAATAATACAAATATAATAACAATAAAATATAATAATATTAATTGATTGTAATTGCATGAAAAATAAAATGAAAATTATTTAATAAAAAAGAATATGAAGCGTTTTCCTTTTTTTATATAATTATTTAGATCAAACAAAATCAAGAAATTACACCGATGATAGTCCCAGAAGTATATACTTACAATATATATAACTAAGATAAGCCTAGATAATGGATCACATTTAAAAAGGAAATTGGGTTCTGAATTTTGGCATATCCGACCAATGTATGAAAAGCCGTTCGGTAGATTGTGAGCTTATCGCACTCAGCCAGATAAACAGACGCGGCAGAATGATAATTAGCCCAATTAGAGCTGAATCTGACCTGGATAATCATTTTAAAATAAGTGAAGAGTGGTTACCTAATGGGAGGATAAAAGTTACTGAGCAAAAATGAAAGCATACCACATTTACAATGAACCGTAAGACTCAGGATGCAAACTATTTTGGCGCTCACTTAGACATGTTTCTCACTTGGCAAAAGTACATTGAATCAAAGAAAATACAATGTTCTTCAGTACAACCCCTTCATTAAACCAATGATAGATATATGGTTAGATTTGTGGGTCACCGCAAGCGGTCATTGGCTGATTCCAACAAATGTACAGCGCCAATATCAAAAACTTGTAGTGGTGGTCCGACCAAGCAAGATCGTGGGGTTACCGGATCGTATAGCTGCCATGCAAACCAAAACGTTTCTTAACTCATTTAAGTTAAAAAAATATTTTAATTTTATTATGTGTTGTTATTGCCCGGGTAGAACTACACATTCTGTTAAAATTTCAAGTGTCTAGCTCTTACGGTTCATGAAGTATGACCCGAGGACGGACGGACGGAAAGACAGACAGACAACGAAGACTCTACAATAGGGGTCCGTTTGGTACCGATATCATATGCAAACACCGGCATTGCTCTCATGGTCGTTATTATTGTTAAGTCCCTTTTCCACGATAAACTTTCGCATTTTTTAGTGTTTCTAAGCCTCATGTCGTTAGTGGTTATCAAAAAACCTTTGTACAGAGCTTCTTGAGAAATTACTGCAGCGACATTTGGCGCGTGCAGTATATTGTGCAACCGCTTAATCAGCGTTTTTGCTTATTGTGAACTCTTGCCTCCCTGATTGACACTTGTCATTAAGCGATTATCAAAGAAAGAAATGTAGTTTGCGTTGCTAAATCCACACGGAGTCTCTATATGTTACTCTTTTAGATTATTCTTCCTGTATTTGTAAGTATTGTTTTGTTTTTGTCTTCTTTAACGATTTCCTTTTTAAATCTGAGTCATAATTTTAAACCAACACTAGTTGCAACTCTATTCCCTTTTAAATGTATTTAACTGGTAAATTTAATTTGTTGATGATGGGATGGATCAATTGCCGCTGTCTGCATTGTATTCACCAGTCCATTCAATAGTGAATGGGGCAAAATGAAACCGTTGAATTCACTAGTAAATTCGGGGCAACATGAGATCGTTCTTTTCACTATTGCTATTTCACTACTCGCTTCGCTTCTGTATTACCCATGACTAGTGAATTCACTAGCCACCAGTAGTGCCAAAAGGTGTTACTGACTTAGTATGGAAACGGGCACGTACTGGTTCACCTCTACATTACCCACGACTAGATGATGATACACAATTACTTGCAACGATTCTATGTTTGGGCCTATCCATAACATATCGCCAATCATTCGTGCAAATATTCCAATTGTCCAGATGACGGTGAAACCTCAGTCCTATCCTGGACAAGTGTCTGCGCGCACATGTGAAATTCATCATGGCATCCTGCTACGCAAAGTTGCGGAATATAAATCTAACCAATAACCTCTCCTTGTCACATTTACAGGCAAATAATGGCCCCTAGTTGGCTCTATGCCATAAGAAAATAAGATGATCTTATCTAAAGAAATAGAAAAATTATCTACGCTTATGTAAATATTATTTATCATAACAATCCTTTTATGCAAAAGCGATTAATGTTGCAATAAATTTTTAACAAGCAAAAAAAAAAAGAAGAAAATATTATTCGAGAATCCCAAGTAGGCTTTGATAAAATCGATGTCAATAACCGAAACCATTTTAGTTAATTCGGCATTCATACACAAATCACATCGTAAAAAATATTCAAAATTTTTTGTGGAAAACATATTACAATGACCGAAACATATAAAAAATCAGAGGACGTAGTCCCACGTCCACGAAATCGATTTATATCGTTTTTGAACACCTTTCGTCCACTTAATCCCGAACTATCTATGACCGACGTCATTAAAAAAGGCGCCGCAGTTTGGGACTGCATGGATGAAAAAAGCAAAGAGAAATACAATTTTGCTGTAAGCTACGATTTAAAAATATTATTCCTTAAGTCTGTAAATATGTTTAATTTTTTCCAACCATTTCCGATTATATTCAACGAAAAGGTTAACCCTGATAATTCAGATTGGGAAGATTATGATTCTACCGATGAAGAGCCACCTTCTGTGTCCCCAGTTACTAGCTCAGAACTGCTCGCAGCATTTGAGGATCTAATGAGAAAAATATCAGCAAATCTCAAAAAGTAGCAGCAAAATCGAAATTATAAGAGCGAAAGTCCGTGAACGTAATCCCTTTATGCGTCACCGTGGACCCATGTGTCTGAAAGAATCAAACAAATCAATGTGAGTATGAGTAAACTTTTTACGTGAAATTGAATTTTGTATGATTTTTGTGTGGTCAGTTTCTTCTTTTACAGACAAATACATTTTAGTAATACATCTTGGATGTTGGGTAAGGAAAAGAAAACAATCAATAAATAATTTTTTTAAAAGATTATTAGTAAATACAATAGAATTTATCCATAGGAAACCTTTTTGAATTTCTATTATCTACAATCATCATTATAGGAATGATTCCTAAGTCCAATCAATGCTCTAGATATTTGATTCTGTTTATATGTATGTAAGTATTTTGGCCTAGTAACAATATTATTTATTAATGAAACTTTAATTTCTATTTTTCAGAAACATCTATCATTTAACATAACCTGACAAGACTAGCAATAGAATTCTGCGTTTCATCAGACACGATGTTTAATGCGTCATCTATTGCAGATTCATAAAATCAAATGTGTACTTTATGCTCGGATGGATCATCAGATTTTGTAATCTTCGTGAAATATGTGTGCGTATGTGCGTGTGCAACAACAACAGCGTCTTTTTTCTCCTTATGTGCAGTTCCATATAACCTCTAAATAAAACTAATATACCGAAATATTTAATTTGTTATTTAGCCAATAGAGGATTTCTCATATTTGTACATTTGTCTTACCTTCTTGTTTCATTCATTTTAATATTGATCATTTTTGAAATTGTTAGACTATAACCGGTGGTATGTGTTACAAATATTAGACTATGATAAAGTTGTAGAAAAATTTAATGCTCAGCTTTAAGTCAGGGAATTTTCGTTCTGTCGGCATGACCAATAAAGTTAAAATGCCTATGAAATGTAAGATGAAATAATATAAAAAAAAAGTCTTCTATTTCTACTTGCTGAACCATCTTACCATCACCTCGGAAAATACCTTTCCCGGAAAGAGTCTGCATGATCACAAATTGCTTGCCTTTAGGCACATTGTGATGCCCGTGTCAAATGCCGATGTCAATTGAAAAAGTTTGATAATTTGATTCGTTTTCATTTTTATCAGGATTTGGATTTTGGGCATCACAAAACATACTATTAGAAATCATACAAGTACATTTTAACTACTAGTTTGACAATTGAGTAAAGTTGCGAATTGATTGAAGATCCACCAGAGCCACATGCCAAATGATCTTTAAATTTTGATGAGGAAGTTTGTTTTGATTTCACATATGCAACAGATCTTGTTTCAGGGTATTATTTTCTCTATAACTTTAGCATAAATTCTACATAAAATTAAGCTCATTTTTACAATATTATCTACTTGCTATATTCGGAAGATTTCCTCAACATCAACGTGCATAGACAGGACATTCATTGACATTCGCAACATTTGACATCACGAGATTTCACGTTAATTTCTAGAGCAACAAGAGAATGCTGCTTCCACCACTGATGTTGCCTCTGGTATTCCTGTTGCTGGTGTTGTTACTTCCGCTCATCCTGCTTCTGGGTCATCAAGCTTCCTCAAGTGTTGTGGACACATTAGCTACTTAATTCTGTCACGTTCCTTTTAAAATTCTCAATTCAATCAACAACAAAATTCCCATAAACACCAAATCGTTGCCACCACCAGCAATTCCTATTATGGTAAGTAAATAATATTTATATTCCAAAATTAGGGCATATTCATCCAGAGTCCTTACGGCCCCTTGTGAAGCCTCAATTGCGGGGAGTTTGCAATTGAAAGCAACACACGGAACTTTGTGCATGGTCACTCACTGCTTATTTAATAGGCGGCTTACATTCACTCAGCTTGAGCTTTTCAGACTTGTGGAAATTCGGAGCTAGTCAGCTCGTCAATGCGGCGTTGCTTAGACCTATTGGAACAGCTATAAATCTTGCAAAATTATGTGGTTCCATCTTTTAAAAAAGTGTGCCTTTTATCTGTCCATATGGTGGTGGCTATGTTTTAATAGCGTCGCTGAAAAACATCTGAGTGATGATGATCTTACTATAGAATATCAAAATGATGAGGCTTGATAGGTCAAGTAGCGGACTTGAAATATATTATGCCGTCATCAAAGTACCCGAAAATTGTGGTAGAAGTATATTGTGGATGATGAAGTGTTTGAGCTGTATTTAACGCCATGAATGCACATTCCGTTGTGTCTTCTAGGTGTCCAGTGTTGGATTCGACCCAAAGTCCAGAATAAGAATGGAATGCCGGGGATTGCTCTGACCATTCGTATAGATTTTAGATCAGATTCCTTATTCTCCTTGTCACATAATAAGAGATAAGCCTGCAATTTCTGTTGGTCCTAGGTAATGGTTATTGGAGTCTGGTCCAACCTGATTGAAAAGAACGCGTGAAAATTTTCATTTCATAAACTGACGGAAAAATAAATATAGAAATTTATAATAATAATAAGTTACGTCTATTCATTTTTTAAAAGCCAATCATCGTCGGCAACATCTGGTGGACTCTCGGTCTCGTTAACTTGCTCTGATGCTTCATCAAACGGCGCTGGCCCACGAAGCCATGGTGATCCTGGAGGCCCTTCACGCAATGGTCCGTCCCTTGGTGGTCCGGCTCGTATTTCTGACTGCGGCGCTGTGCACAGTAATGACGCTTATAAGTACTTTTAAGGGTCTAGTACACTCGCGTCCAAATAGTGTCTCTACACAAAACAGCACAAGTGGTTCTGCAGTAACGGTTGTTACAAATTATTTTGCTGTATTCTTTAACCGCAATGATCAATTTTTAATATCGTGTTGATTTCCTGAAATAGAAAAACTATTGTTATCACAATTTTACAATATGCAAAAGAATTGGTCAGCTGTTGTGGTGAAATAATGCAGTAGTGTTGGAAAGCAGTCATTATTGCAAAAGGCTCGCTAATGATATCTTTTGCAATTTGGAATTTACTAAAAATCATCATCATCTGTTTTATGATGGAGCTCAACGAAAAAAGCGGAAGACCGCCAAGCATGATCTCAAAAACGGATAACCGTCAAGCATGACCTCAAAAGCGGAAATGACCATAAGCGGAAAATACAAAAAAAAAAAAAAAAACCAAAATTTAATTGCTATGGATGCAGTCATCGGCAGTGGATGGTGGCTCTGACAACTAATTCTGGGATTTACGTACAGTAAGCTTTGTGTCATCATCTGGCTGGATAGTCTCGGAATAGCGTTCACAAAGTAGTTTAAAAAATGCGTAGGTGGCCTTACTATATTCTATTTGTTTTTGAACGTAAAGGTGTGACATCTTGATGACTGACATGGTTCCCAATGCTAATGCAATGTTCTTCTTAATTTACTTTACATTTCCAATCACAATTTTGCTATAAGCTCCGTAATGGTGAGGCATGCTTTTATATCGAAAAACACGCTTGAATTGGGCTTCCTCTCTATATGTTCGATTTCCAAAAAATTCGGCGGAAATACATTTATTCTATCCGTATTGTACATCTTTCATGTAAAGCAGCATTCTTTGTAGGTTTAATCCAACTGAAATTAAACAACGACCCAAACATCCTTCGCAAGGACTACTATTGGAGTCAGCGTTCGTACTCTGAAATTGTGCTCAATGAGGTAAGACATAAGTACTGAGTTCCTGGACTGACGTTTTAACAAATAATGCAAGGGGCTTAGTAAACTATGCCGCAACCGAACAACCCGCTATCGGCCACCTAAAATGGGCCATTTGTCGGACACGCATCGCCCATTATCATATACCGGTGTCGACTATTTTGGGCCAATATTCGTGGCAGTTCGACGAAGCCGGGAAAAATGCCATGGTGTTCTACACATGGAGATTGCCAATACTTTCTCATGTATCATAGCCATCAAGAACTTCATTGCTCGCCGTAGAGTGCCAATTGAACTATGAAGCGACAGTAGCACTAACTGCAAAGGAGCATAAAGGGAGTTAATTGAAGCATTTAAGGCAATAGATAATTTGAAATCGCACAAAGTAGGCGATCAAGCATACATCTGTGATGCCGATGTTTCAGGAAATTGCTGGCCGCGTGGACATGAAATGCGAATTGCTACAGTAAGAAGGATGAAAGGCCGGCAACAGACTTGATAAGCGAACCATTGATCGCTATACTAGGGGGAGTGTTCAAAACACTTCACTCAGCATAGCGCCATCTATCGATACGGGGCTTTTGCGACCCTGTGCGTCAAAACAGAATAGAAAAAAGAAAGAGAGAAATAGAAAAATAGAAAAATAGAAAAGTGCAGATTCCAAACGGAAATGAAGAATCGTGAACAATTGGAAAATACAATTGAAAACCTTCAGTGATTGGACTAAAGATAAGCTTTCAATAACTTTTTTAATACTATCAGGTGTTAGACCCTATACCTCAATTGCCTTGCCTCACCTCTCCCCGTATATAGTGTTTGTGTGAAAACAAAATTCTTTTAACCAAGTGACCTTTTCATATTTATTATTTTTTTTTTTTATCATAATCAATCACAAATTTCCTTAGATTAATCTAAAATTTGAAAGGATTCGACACAAAAATTGTTTAATAAAATTTTCACAATTTACATTAAAGAAACTAAATAGCATTATGTCTTCTTCCTGTGACGAGGTTGTAAATGTAAGCTCAGCAACTGAGTTCTTAAAAGATGGTCAAACGACAGTCCAAGTCAAACTCGAGGTGGGATACATAGTGTCAGGGGAAGAAGCATCAAAGCTGCGATGTCAATTCGATAAACATCAAGAAAAAAACCCCGATTGCGTCTGCAATAATTGCAACGTTCGCATAACAAACTGCAAGAAACCTTCGTTCACTATTCCGTGGCGAAAAAAAATAGTGAAGAAATGCGTAAAACAACGGAATTATTGTCCAGCAGCAATGGAGCATATTTTTGAAGAGATGACCATTTAAATGAAGCTACTTGTTGATTTTATTATTTATTATTCATTATTCACATCCAATCGTTTTGTAAGTTGCGATTTCAAATCAATCTTTATGATCCAATACTAATAAGAATATCATTACTACCACAGCTCCCACACCAGGAAACAACACATCAAACAAAGCGGAGGACTCCATTGAAAGCTAAAAACAGAATACGTACGGGCTCAACTGGGCTTCCTGATAAAAAAATGGAAAAGATGAGCACGAACAAGGTCCTATTTATCTAAAGTAAGCATTAAGTTTAATTAAGAAATTTATACCTATTCTATCTATGTATATTTATAGTTCAGTCCAATACTTCCAGACATTATTTTCCTTGAATAAAACACAGTAAACCATCGACAGACACAACACCAACTAAATTTGTGACATCATGATAGTACCACAGCTCCCACACCAGGAAACAACACAACATACAAAGCGGAGGACTGCTTTGAAACCTAAAAACAGAAAACGTACGGGCTCAACTGGGCTTTCTGATAAAAAAAATGGAAAAGATGAGCACGAACACGGTGTTTCCTGGAATGAAACACAGTAAACCATCGACAGCCACAACACCAACGAAATTTGTGACATGATGATATCGGCAATTATTGAAATATAAATGATGAAAGACTGTAAATGTGGCTTTGAATAATATTTTTGTTCTTGCAAATATTTTTGTGAATACATATGTACCAACTGACCAATTTATCTTGTGTTACATTATAAATCTTGTTCAAAAATTCAAAATATCAAAGTGATATATGATACCAAAAAAGTTTTTGTTTTTATTGAAACAAATAATTATAATTTAAACTTTTTTACTTGAAATCAGATTTGCAGATATGCAACTGAACTACTTAAGCCAAATCAATCTTGTTGCGTTGTGACAGCGACATCGGCAGTGATGTCGTTAGTGGCTATCAAAGAACCTTCGTACAGACCTTCTTGCAGTATATTGTGCAACCGCTTAATCAGCGTTTTTGCTTATTGTGAACTCTTGCCTCCCTGATTGACACTTGTCATTTAGCGATTATCAAAGAAAGAAATGTAGTTTGCGTTGCTAAATCCACACGGAGTCTCTATATGTTACTCTTTTAGATTATTCTTCCTGTATTTGTAAGTATTGTTTTGTTTTTGTCTTTTTTAACGATTTCCTTTTTAAATCTGAGTCATAATTTTAAACCAACACTAGTTGCAACTCTATTCCCTTTTAAATGTATTTAACTGGTAAATTTAATTTGTTGATGATGGGATGGATCAATTGCCGCTGTCTGCATTGTATTCACCGGTCCATTCAATAGTGAATAGGGCAAAATGAAACCGTTGAATAATAAGTTAGGAAAGAAAGCATAAACAAGAAATTATAATTAAATAAAAAGAAAATACAAACGTTTTTATCCAATGCTGCATACTTTAAGGTGATCTTGGTCTGTCCCCTCTGTCTTATTGGGCTGTAAATGGCATATACCTTTTAGAGTCTTCGTGCATGAATTCATGATCCAACTTCGTGAAGATGTTTGTTTTTCCCTGCTAACTTGTCTAACAAATCGTCGATGAAGAGGTATTGGTATCTTTTACGGCACATTTTTTTTATAGCACGATTAGCTAATAATCTGCATTTATATATTTAAATTCTTATATCTAGTTACAAAAATGCTTACCATAACAAAATGTGTATATGTAGTAAGTATAATGTGTACAAAAATAAAGTCTGGTTACAGAAAAATGATTAGTTTCAAAACATGTTTGTTTATTTTATTACTCGTATCCTATGGTTTTGCAATAAACTGTTGGGTTTCTTATGTCAACGTCTGTTTTACTTTGAATTTTATTGTCGTTAAGCAAAAGATGTTCTTTTCTTTGTTGTGCCATGCTGACATTGTGACAAAGGTTCATTGCTTTGATTGCTTCACTTAAGGTTGTAAAGCGGATATTGTACTGGCAGAGGGGGCGCTTAATAAAAAGCATCCGTCGGGCATTTCTATTCTTAAGGTTTTGTCATAGATGAGCTTCATAAATCTGGGATAAGTTGCTTAATCATAGCAATGGATTAGCAACGAATCTACCTTGACAACAACGAGACTAAAAGTAGATTGCAGAAGCCTAATTTCCTGGACCTAAATACCTCATAGAATTTAAGAATGCTATAAATAAATGTAATTGTTTTAATATGCTTTTATTAGGCGGTCTCATTGGAGGCCACATATTTATGTGATTATAAATTTTAACACAATAAAATTCACTTATAGTCTAAAGGCAAATTGTAAATAAATTTATTACAGAAAAAAAAAAAAATATTAATAATAATAATAAATAAAATAGAATATAGAGAAAGCCTGTTGCTTTCTCTATTTTATGTATGTGTATGGTTGGATTCAGCTTTGAACATAGAATACTTTTGGATCCTATGTATAGCACAGTTGTCGAGAAATTGGAGGATCAAATTTTGAGTAGATATTTTAAAATCAAAAATCACATATAAAATGTCAATTTTCAAATCAAAGTACATATTCGAATCGTCTCTTTTTCAAAAGTATTTCAAATGCTGCGCAATGTACTATAGATTGCTTTGAATAAATTAAAGGACTCTATAATACAAAAAGACTGAGAACAAGGCCAGGGAGGTTTGCATTGATAACTCACTGGAATATTGATGTGTCTGTCTGTCTGTTTGTCTGTCTGAAATAAAGGATAGCGGGCAGCGAGAATTAAATACCAGAAATGTAACCCTTAACCGAAGGTAAAAGTGAAGAACAACTCTCTTTGATTTTTTTCTATTCCTGGCCGACTACTCTAGTATGTAATATGATAGATGTTCACAATTATAAAATAGGAAAGAAACAAAAGTTTAAAAAAAATTGCTTAGTAGATCTTTGGGAAAGACAACGCACAACGCTTAAGAACCGCTGATTAAGAACTCGTCCATCGATATAACTCTAAATAAATTTAAAATTACTTGCTTACATTGAGCCAATTTTTAGTTAAACTATTATTTAATTTGTCTTGCTTGATATCTTTCTGTTGATATTGATATCATATTGATATGATAATAATTTTCAGCTGCTGTATTCAATTTCACTAGATCAGAGTGAAGCCGAAGCCGAAGCCTTAGGTTTCAAGACAATGACAAATCAAAAAATAAAAACAAAAAAGGTTTTGACTTGCACTAAATATCAAATGCAGCCGTGCTTTGTTACCGGTTGTTTACATTGGTTGCAGTAAGTAACTTATAAACGTTCAAACATATAGTAGTGGCAATGCTGACACAGATAAAGCTAAAATCAATATACCAAGACATACCATACACATATGTCATATATATGTACCTACATATATGTATCTATGTATGGGGATATACAAGTATGGAAGACACTAACAAAACGATGATTAATGAACGTTCATCAGAGAAAACAAAGCCAAGCAAGAGTCCAAATTCAACAGTAGTGGAAAATAGTAGTAGAAATACTGTAGCAACAATAACATAATACAAAGAAAACCCGAAAGTTCAGTTTATGCGAATATTTTGTACTTTTCATTAAAGATGTTTTTTTTTTTTTTATAATTTTTTTATTTATTTATATATGTATTTTATGATGGTTAACGGTTAAATATTATTAAATTTTAAATGAAGAAAACTAGGTTAAGACTTGATGATGTCTCAAAGATATCCCGGGATCTCTTACAGCATAAGAAAAAAAAAACTCTGATTGGAAAAAAAAATACAATTTTTCCGGAAAACCTTATCGATCCTATTGGCCGACTTTCTTAAAGATCTTTGAAAGAATCTTTTTGAATAGAATATTGGAAGTACAGTGCGCTAAGGTAAGTAGACCGAATAATCAATTTGGATGTAGGACATTTGAGAATAAGCCTTTGATTGGTTATGGACAGAAGAACTATAATAATAACCAAAGGTCTGATATCCAAATTTTGTGCTTCTTAGTACAAAAAAAAAAAAAAAAAAAAACAAGAAATACTATATGTTTTTTATAAATTTATTGTAACATAAATAGCAATTGTTTTAAATATTGTTGTGATTCATATACATACATGGTAAGTTTAATAGTTGGGCGCAGCAGCCAGTCTAATTTCCGAAACGTGCTTTGATGGATGTGTATACCAGGTAAACTGATTGGTTCACCTTCTTAATGATCTCAGAGTCGTATGTGATATCTACATATGTAAACAAATCTTAAGTCATATTTTGTTAATTCCATCTTCTGATTGAATATTAATTATTTTGTTAAAAGTTTCCTATAGAAAAAAGGTAAATTTCAGTCATCAGAGATCAGTATGAATTTTCATACATTTATTGTATTATGCTGTTGCAAACTTTCAGTGAAGACCAATTAACTTCATGATCACTGTATACATATAAGGTATACAAATACGATATCTTATCATACTATCGAACGGCAGGCGGCAGCTCATGAGAGCCAAAACAGAACTTGACTCTGGAATCGTATCCATTATCACTTGGCTGAAATAACACAAATCTATGTATGTATGTATGTATGTATGTACATACACAGATACACGTTTAGTTTATTAATTTGTACATGTACGAATATTACTCGTATTTAAAACCATTTGAACTCGAAATGAGTTCTGCGTTCAGTAGAAATTCAAACATAAACGGGAACGTTTCAGTGTTTTACTTAGCGACGAAGACTTCTTTATTTACTCATAATGAAGAAGTTCAACATTTGATTGCATTCGCGAATAAAAAGCAAAACAAACGAAAACAAATAATAATTTTACATATTAAAAAAAAAAAAAAAAACAAAAATGTCAATATAATTAATTAAGGAATCGAAAAATTAAAAATTATAATTTTATAATTAATACAAGTAAGAATTGATTGAAGTGAACATTTTTGCTTTTTGCTGAATAAATAAAAATAATTGAAATGGATTACAAATACCATAATTTGACATTGGTGAGTGTAAAATATTGAAAAACAAATGTTATCTTATCTTGAATGAGTTATTTACAAATTTTATCTATCTACCATATAGATACATATGTACTTTATATATATATATGTACATATGTATAAGTATATGAGTATATAAGTATGTAGTATATCTGCATATGTTTGTTAATATATCCCATTATTATTTACCTTTATAGATCAATTCTTTTGTTTTACTTTTACTATTGATAGTAAAAATACAAGCCCAACATGAGGATATACCTTATCAGAATGTTGCGGAAATATGTGAGAAATGCATTTGTCTGTCCACAGAAGATACTGACAAGCGTCTTCATCAGACATTGGATTGTTCTCTGAAAAACTTTCAACACATTCTTTCACGTTGGCCAATACAATTTGGTCAAAATCCTAAAGGTAATAAAAACACATCTTTATCTTTAACAATTTATGGATTTGTAATTTCTTTAAATTTTCCAGGAAGTGATTTAGTTGCTACGTTTTCGGGTAACAACATCATTCTACTTCAACAATTGCCAGCAACTAATGCAACTTTAACATTTTCTTGCCGTCATTGTAATATAAAACACCTACAGGCGCCTCTCTTTATGGATGTACCCAATATTGAAAGATTGGATTTAAGTTGGAATGCTATAAAATCCGATGAATTAACATCAGATTTATTTCGTGGACCTTTTGGAACAAAACATTATGAGCCCATTGCTCTCATAGACTTAGATATGAGTCATAATCAATTGCATACTCTTCAAAAGAAATTCTTCGAACATACGCCGGAATTGAGGAAACTTAATTTGGCGCATAATAAGTTCGATATTTTGGATGGTAATACCATTTTGGCTTTAACAAGTGCAGTAGATTTACAGGTATCATCATCATCATCAACATCATTATAATATGTGTTAATAGTAATTCTCTTTCATTTTTTTTTTTAGATTCTTGATTTATCCTACAATGGCCTACATATGTTATCAGATAATACAATTTTTCAATCCTTAAATAGCCTCAGAGTGCTTAATTTGGCTGGTAATAAAATGAATGCATTGCCTGGAAATTTGCAACTGCTTGGCAAGCATTTGGAAACTTTAAATGTTGCCAGTAATCAGATAACAAATTTTGATAAGAATAGCTTCCAAGGTTTAATTGCATTAAAACATTTAAATATCAGTGATATGAGCACATTAAAATCAATTGGTAATGACACATTTACGCAGTTGCCTGCTCTCCAATATTTATATATGACGCATAATCCCCAATTGGAAAAATTCAATATGAATGGATTAAAATTAAGTAGAAATCTAACTCTGGTGAGTCTCAATGTTTTTCAAAAATATTGTATATACCTAAATATATTCATATATTTATTTTTACCTACAGTTAGATCTATCACATTGTGGTCTTAACACCTTAGAAGTGACACAAACAAATCTTATTACGAATATCACAACCATCACAGACGTTCCGAGCATAAATAACCGAACTAGAGTTTGGCCCAAATTGGTTACATTCCATATTGTTGGAAATCCATGGTATTGCAATTGTGGTTTGTTTACAGCTCTTGAGTATGCAGTCCCATATCATCATCCAGTATTAGATTCCGAAGAGCCACGTTGCGAAACACCTTATAGTTTGGCTGGAGCGAAAATTTACAATTTGACAGCACAACAAATTTGTTCTATGCAAATTTCAAAAAACTATCGCATTATCGATGATGATCCACCTCGTTTCTTGCGCAAACGCTATATTATTCTAACAGTTATTATAGCTTCCGTAGTCGTTGGACTTGGCTTGATCGTTGGCTTTATTGTAGTCATTGTACGTCGGCGTTTGAAAGGCAGTTCTTTTGGCATAGAACCGATTCGTTATACAAGTGTTCGTGGAAGCAACTTGTCAGCAGCATTTGCTCATCATACGAATACACATAATGGTGGGACCAGCACACCTATAACAGTAACCAGTTAACCTTACCTAAATGAATTAAGCTGATGCAGTTCCAGTTGGAATCCTTTTATTTATTTATTTTTTTTTTTTTTTTGTTTGTTATTGCAACGTATTTTGTATATTTAAATATATATTTATAATTACATGCTTTTCTAAGCCTCTTTGAAATTTCGCATATACACTCCGCACCACTTGAATAAGGACACCTTGTAAATTGCCAATTTGAAGGCAAATCCCTCAAAAATTAACATTAGAAGTAACGGTGTTTTCTTGAATGTTTATTCAATGACTATTTAGCTGTCTATATGAAAAAATTGATAGCTAGAAATAAAGGACAAAATAAAAGGTTTCAAGGGCTGTGGTCAACCTACTGGAACAAAAGCAAAAAAAAAAAAAAAATCGAAAGAAGGCGACAAGTGGTGTCCGCATTCTTAGCCAACGCGTTAAAATTATGTGAAAAATATGAAAGACCATACTAAAGTGTCCTCTATGATGCAGACAGGCGACTTATTTTAAGAAAAGCATCAAACTCTCACGACTCAATATCCAAAACCAAGGCAAAATGTGGACTTAACGCAAGCCTAACCACTATTCGGCATGTAATATCGAAAGCTGCATATTTAAAAAAGTTAGCAATTAAAAAACCACTGAATGCACTTCGAAAGAAGCAACGCCTTTTTTTTTGCCGTAACTATATGAGCGGGACTATAGAGTGGCATTGCATCGTATTCTCAGATGAACAAAAAATTTAATTTGGATGGACCCGATGGCTACATCTATTATATATATATGATCTACGAAAGGAAGCCCATCATTTGGACCACTTACATAGCAAGGGTGGAGGTGTCATGATATGGGCAGCGATCCGTATTACGACTGTGAGTTACAATTTTTGGCAACAAAAATGAATGTGATGGCTTATAATGGCGGCTTAAAAAATGCCTTTCCATTCTTCCACAACCTTTTTGGATCCTTGCAATGGACTTATCAACATGACAATGCACCAATCCTTACTGCCCGAACCGTCAAATTCTATATTGAAAGCCAGAAAGTGACTTTTTAAGCCGACCACCTTACTCACCGGATTTAAACAACATCGAAAATATTTGAGGATAGTTAACACGGAAACTGTATGGAGCCGGACAGCAATATGGAACTAAACCTGAACTAATAGAAGCCATCAAAGTAGCTTAGAGTTCAATACCACTCAACTATTTAGCATAGTTGTACGAGTCAATTCCAAGAAGGATCTGCGAAGTTTTGGAGCAAAAAGGGACACAAACCACTACTAAAAAAATTTCAAATACATAATAGACAATAATTAAATGTATTCTAAAAGAAGAAATACACATGTTTGAAATATAAAAATTGTAATAAACGGCTTTTTTGAAGAGGTGTTCTATTCAAGTGGCGCATAAATCTGCGTGATTTTTTATAGTTAATATACCAAACAATTTTGTTAGAAAAACAAATCCTTCTCTATTTGATTTGGAATTAATTATAGTTTCATTAAAAATTGAAAACAAGAAAGGAATTTTTCTGGATCTGCAAAATTAATCTTAAAAAAAAAAGTTTATTAGGTTTCCTATTCAAGTGGCGCGGAGTGTATTTACATATTGGATTTGACGTGGATTACGTCAACTAAGTACTACTGCTAAAGATCTTGTGCCTTAACCTGCTTTTCTCTGTATATTTCAATTTCACTCTTCATTGCAGTCACTTTGATCAAATGCTAATAATAATTAATAATAAGCGAGATATATTTAACAATTCAAGTGACATAATGATATCAAAACGAAACAGTTTAAAATAGGAGTTTAGTAACTCTGAGATAATTTTAAATTGTATTAACATATGGCATGCCCCCAATTCAAAAATATTATTGTACAATATATTGACCATCTTATGGGTTACTGTTTTGTGATTTTTTAGAAGAATCAGAATTAAAAAAAACATTACGAGTATCTACCAATCAAACATGCTGATGAACAAAATGATGCGGCATGGAATGGAATAACAATATTCGCCAGCAAACCATTCACCTAACCAGAGAAAGTATTTTTAAAAGTATCGATTGAAAGATACTACCTCATTTTTTCTACTATCCACATTAGATTCTCATTGATCTACATTCGTTTACTCCACACAAAAAGAAGAGATCATATGAATGAAACTACCTAAATCATCGTTGGGTCAGTTTTATGAATATTGGTGGGTGGAAAAATTAGAGAATTTCTTTTCAATATTAAATGATCCCCTATTAATTAGCTATATAAGGTGCTTATCACAATTATAAGACACTTCGTTTTTTTTTTTTGTTAATATCTGGTTAGGTATTAAAGATAGAAATTCAAAAATAATTTTCGGTTATTGGCATTCAATTGTCAATTACTATCACCAATTTCATTTTTATTTTGTAAATAATAATCAGAAAAATTCAAAAATTTTGAAATTACCCTTTTGCGTGCTTATCAAAATTTTAAGACACTTTCTTTTTTAAGTCTTAAAACAACAAAAAATTGTACAATACTTCAACAGTATTTTTTACAAAAACAATAAATATTAATAACCGATGTTTTAAAGCATATTTATGTATGTAGTATGTAGTAGCTGTTCATTTTAAATATAAAAATATTTAAATGGATGTAAATATGAAAAATTTATTGAAAGTGGATTTGATAGTAAAATTATATAGATTATTAATTTGATTTTAGCTCTAAAATATGTACATATCGCCCGTCGCTCTTATTATAAAATAAGAGAAACCCTAAGTCCCAGCTTGTGGCCAAGTTATTTTTTGCGAAACGGAGTCCTGCTTCTTTGTGGCGCTTCTGTAGTGCAGGCACCTTCTTAAACACGGCTGGGACAATGAGCTGCGAAAAATTTAATGTTCGCCAAACAGTCATAAGAGACAATTTTCTACTTCAAGAAGCATATATACCTTTTATCCCGCGCAGAAAGAATTGGTTTTCTTCCTGAACTTCTTAGTTTTCCATTATTTTCAAGGTCTCTCAAAAAATTCACAATTACTGTGCGACTATGACCAATTTTCCTTGAGATTTCATTTACATTTAAGTTTGAACTTGAATAAGCTTTAATTAAGCCCTTTTATTCTTCCGTTAAACGCTTTATTAGTGGCATATTAATTAAAATCGTTTAAAAACACGTTTTCTGCTACCAAACTTAAAAATTCAATTGACTCTTTCACTTTCGATTTAATTTTGAATAAGTGTCTTATAATTCTGATAAGGCTGCAGCTACGCAAAAATGCGAACATTCCAACTAAAACTAACGGTTCTTTTCCTATGCTGTTCAAAAATAGAAATTGTATTGTTTTTTTTTTTTTTTTGTTGTGGCTTATTCTTTGTACCTTCATTCGGTTTTTTAATTATTTACAAAATATAAACCACACAGATTTGGCGAGGATTAGAAGTAAAATTTTCAAAGTGTCTTATAATTGTGATAAGCACCTTATGTATGCTATATGTACGTTTAAATGATTGAAATAAAGAAAATGTATGCATACCAAATTTCATCAAATGTTTATCTCCTTTAACTCCGAAATGGTTGAACATGGATGAATTGAGCATCATTTTCATAAAATCTATTGAATTTTCTTCATAGCATTGCCATATCCATGAAGGATCCAAACTCAATGAAACAATTACGGAAGAATCACTGATGAAAGTCAAACAGGCTCAATATATGTAGAGAATTAACTAAATTTGCAGCCGAGGAACACCCGGTGATATGGCAAGCTTAACCACTTCGGCTATGTTTATCAGATATTGCTTCTTCTGTAGCCACTTAGGGTATTTGCTGATTCCAATTTGAAGTTCCTATATATTCCTAACAACGTGAAAAAGAAATCCAATTGAAATATACATACACGTATTCCATTCCGGTTGTCTAAATAACATCTAACATAGAAACAAACAAATATCCTTGTAGTCGTAAGATTTTGTATAGGAATTCAAATGTACAATATAACTTAGAATTTTTGTTGATTTGGTTGCCTGGCAAAATAATTCAACCCAAATTTATTTTATATCAAACAAACCGATTATCGATAAAAACAAAAACATAAACATCTTAAGGCGAACATTTATTTCAACAATTCTTTAATATTTGAATTAAACTGAAATTGTAACAAAAGAAAAATGGATGAATCGGAAAAAGGAGAGAAGAAGGAAACGGTGGTAGAGTCTGGACAACAAATTACACAAACTACAAAAACAGTTAGTGGAACTAATGCAGCTGGTGGAACTAATGCAGCTGGTGGAACTAATGTACCTACTGGTGGAGTTAGGGATTCGGCACGTTTTCCCAGTATTGGTGCAGATCCATCGATTTATACTATACCACCAGTTGAATCGGGTTCAATAACCGCCACTACACGAAAGCAACTACGACGTGGTGGATTGGAATTTGTTCTGCCCGAAGACGAAAAGGCTCCACTCAACGCTAGTGCATTGAAGTTAACAACAGGCGCTTCCCTTATACCAAATCTAAATATGTATATTGAGCGAATGCGTCTCATGGACGATGATAGCTACATCTATTTGGATTACATGTTGCCACCTAGTAGTGAATATTTTACTCCTTATAGCCTTAAAGAGACGCCATTCCAGAGTCTCAACATTTACAAACCGTTTTTTACAATGTCACGCCATGGTGTTACATATTGGTATATTTCGGAAAATTTCTATACACCTTTGAATCAATGGCAACATGAATTCCAACAGTTTTTAAGTATCATAAAGATTCGCACCTTTGCTATTTTTCGTTTATGGAAAGGTTTTAAAGTATGGGAGAAGACAGTTAAATGGCGTAAAATGGCTGCAGCGCGTGATATTCTTTGTAATACTCTATTCATTGTGATACCACATTTAGCCAGAGCCATATTACGTTTACGTTCTGAAATTGTTGAATTAGAACCTTTGAACTTTGTCAATGTTACAAGTAAGTGAGAGTCACAGTTTACACAAAACCAACCACCATGCTCGGGTGCTTGACACTATTTTGTTTTTTTTTATTTTTTTTTTTTATTTTTTTATACAGATATTGAAGAATGGCATCCATTTTACTTTCTCGAAATACAAATGAAACTATATGAGGATATTGCTATAAAATTCGTTGATTTTCGTGAGAGGGCAGGCAAATATTTATGTAAGTAATCGAATGTTACCTAAATTAAATAATTGAACACAAATTTAATTTTTTCTTTAATCTTTTCCAGTCAAAGCCTGTACAGATGCAATCGTTTCACGTGGTTTTTTCCCAGACGATGAAGTTAATTATTATACTTCGATGAAGAAAATGCGTGAGAACCATTCATTTATGGATCGAGCCCGTAAACGTGCCTTCTGTAAAACTCTTACCAAGTAAGTAACATACCTAATCTTTTGGAATCTAATTAATTTGGTCTCAATAATAAATTTCGATTCTTACAGTTTTCTAACATATTGTGATTTTTTAATGTATCAATTACTATACTCCATCACCATAAAAAGTTTTCGAGATCTTTGCAGTAGTTTGGAAATCCACAATGCACTTGCACCAACTGAAGAGGTTTTAATGGATTTTAGTCAAATCGAAAATATTATAAATATTGAGCGACCCGAAGACGGTCCGTATGAACCATTCTTTTTGGCATATCTAAACTTATTGCCCGATCGTATTGAAGTGGAACCATCAGAGTATGTCAACTATCACCACTAACTAAGTATAAGAGTATATTTTCTTATATTTTGATTTACTAGGGATGTGGTAAAGCTAATATTTTCTCAAATTACAAATTTAATAATGGATACTGTATTAGATGTTCCCAACTTCACGGAAGATTATACATATGAACAATATACACAGTAAGCACAATATCTAAGTTTTTTTTTTTTTTTTTCAACTTCTTATTATGTAAAATTTGTTATCATTTAAAAATCAGACCATCAATAATGGGGCGCCAAGAGGAACGTTTGTACGGCACACCACCCGATTTAGAGTTTTTACTTCGTACAGATCGGCAATTTGAAAAAGATCGTGTTAATATATTTGATTATATCGAACGTGGATATATGTTAGCGGCTTTATATATGAAACGCTTTGAAGATATTCGCATAAATTATGAAATTGATATGAATACAGATCCAAATGTGCTTACAAGTGAACGAGGTAACAAGTGGATTTTTGGCTTTGGATTAATTATACTATATCTGTTTTTTGTTTTGTTTAGATCTTGATAAGTTACGCGAATATTGCTTTCGTTATGGTAACAATGTCCAAGCTTTAGATGGCATTTTGGATGTTATAAATCTTGGCATGTTAAAATTAACACAGACTAGTTTCAAAGAGACTGTGACGCCCATTTGTCAAAAATTACTACTTGTAATAGGACAGTATCTGCCTACATTGGCTGAAGAGGAAATCGAGAATATAAATCTAGATACAAATGACTTCAATGCTCGTATTGGCTATGAGCCAGAGGAGACTTTAGATATTGTTGCTCATATACGATTTCTTGATACTTGTGAAGTTGAACTAAATGAGGTCTTTGCCAAAGTTGACTATCTTCATGATCTGCTCATGATCATTAAGGAATTTTCAATACCAATCGAAGATCATATAAAAGAAGACTATATGGATACCGAAGATTATGTCAATCGCACAGAGGATAGGCTACATGAAATTCAAACAACACGTGATGTCTTCATAGCAAGACTAGAACAAGTAATGAAAGCTGATATCAATGCATTAATTGAAGAAGTACATATAGTTGCCGTGCAATCGGTTGAGGAATGGTTGCTTAAGGTATGTACCTATATTGATATTTTATAGACCGCTGTAAATGAAAATAGATATTGAATTTATAATTTCATATACTAATATATAGAGTAGTTCACCTCGCGCAGATGTTGTAGCCAAATTAGATTCATTGTTAGATGCCTTGAACGCTTTCCAAGCACGTGCTGATGAGCTGATTGGGTATCAAAAGGAATTTAAGGTTTGTAATAAACAATTATTCTTTTAAAAATGTACTTATAATATAAATTATATAACGAACGATATTATAGATCGATATAACCCGTTATGAAGAAATGGATACTGCATTTTATGAGACACGTATGCGTCAGAATCTTTACAAAACCCTGGTGGACTGGGAAACTTCATTGGCTGCCTGGATTGAAGCCGATTTTAATTCACTAAATGTTGCCGAAATGACCGAATTAAATTCGAGAACAATTAAAAATTGCTTGCAATTTGAAAAGTATTTGCCAGAGAATGATATAGTTCCCTCATTAAAAGCATCAGCAGAAATGTTTAAGGAGAAATTGCCTGTGCTTGGCTACTTGCGTAATCCGAATCTCCGAGCAGTAAGAAAATAATAATTTATACCTATATTCGTATATGGAATATGAAAATAAATAATAAAAATTTCTTCACAGCGTCATTGGGCCGAGATTGAAGCGATATTGGGTAAGAAATTTTACCAGGAAAAAGATATCAAGATACATTCGTACGAAGATGTACATGCATTCGATGATCCTGAGATCGGTGATGCTATAATGTTCATTTCATCGCAAGCAACTGGTGAAAATCAATTGGAGAACTTACTTAAAAGTATTGAGAAAATTTGGAAGGAGACCGAATTGTCAATTGTATCTCATCATGATCAAAAAGATGTTTTTATATTGGCGGGCACAGAAGAATTGCAAGCAATTTTGGATGATTCTAATGTAAATATAAATACAATAGCTGCTTCTAAATTCGTTGGACCCATTAAACATAAAGTTGACGAATGGATTGTATATATGGATCAATTTGCTAAAACATTTGGTGAGTAGAGAGAAAGAAATTGATGACGAAAAGTTTTGGAAGTTGCAACAATTTTTATATTATTCTTTTAGAAACATGGATGGATTGTCAGGGAGCATGGATCTATTTAGAAGCAATATTTTCTTCGGCTGATATACAACGTCAATTGCCAAATGAGGCAAAAATGTTCTTCCAAGTTGATAAAAGCTTTAAGGATATTGTGCGTCAAGCAAAGAAAGTTTCACTTGCTTTGCCGACCATGGTGGATGTAAAAGTTTTTAATGCTTTGGTGGAAAATAATCGTTTATTGGATTTAATATCTCGTGGCCTAGAAGCATATCTAGAAGTCAAACGTGTTGTGTTCCCAAGGTTAGTACACAAGTTTCTATTGTACCTATGTTTATGGATCAATTTACTTTATAAAAACTTATCCAAAATAGATTCTATTTCCTTTCCAATGATGAACTACTTGAAATATTGGCTCAAACCCGCATACCTCAAGCTGTTCAACCACATTTGCGTAAATGCTTCGATGCAATTCATCGCTTAGAATTCGGTCAGAAAGAAAGCGGAGAAGGCAAAATGGTGCCAACGAATGATATTATAGCATTTATGTCACCTGAAGGAGAAAAACTTATGTTCGGAAAGGGCCTTAAGGCACGTGGTGCTGTCGAGGAATGGCTGAGCAAAGTTGAAGAAGCAATGTTTGTCTCTGTGAAGCGCTGCATGCGTTTCGGTTACCAATGCTACCCTGCAAAGGAGCGCGAGGAATGGTTTCAAGGTGGGAACATAATGCATCATCATCATCTTGTAATTCTACTCTACTATATGTGTGTTCCATATTATAGACCATCCCAATCAGATTGTTTTGACAGTATCCCAAGTACAATGGGCTGCCGATATCCATCGCATATTGGATGCAAAGAGTGCCAATCAAGATTCAGTGTCTATTCAGATGGAATCCTTTGAAGTAAAGTGTCTCAAAGATTTGGGCGCTTTGGCGGCTTTGACCCGTAGAAATATTACATCATTATTACGCAAAGTACTCTGCGCTCTAATTACAATCGATGTACATGCCAAGGACTCTGTTCGCATGCTTATTGATAAACGTGTATGGAAATCGTAAGTATTGTGAATCGTCTATCTTTGAATATGAAAAGGTCTAATGGATTAATATTATTTGGTTAGTAACGACTTTAACTGGCTTAAGATGTTGCGTTTCTACTGGTCTAATGAAACGGAAACTGCTTATTCACGCATGGCTGCTGCCAATATTCCCTATTATTATGAATATATTGGTGCTGGCGGTGTACTTGTTTTGACCCCACTGACCGATCGCTGTTATCTGTGTTTAATGGGTGCTTTCCAAATGGATTTGGGTGGTGCACCTGCAGGACCCGCTGGTACGGGCAAGACAGAGACCACCAAGGATCTTGCGAAAGCTGTGGCCAAGCAATGCGTTGTTTTTAATTGTTCTGATGGTCTGGACTACAAAATGATGGGACGATTCTTTTCGGGTCTGGCACAATGTGGAGCCTGGTGTTGTTTCGACGAGTTCAATCGTATCGATATTGAAGTATTGTCTGTAATTGCTCAACAGCTCATTACGATTCGAACAGCCAAGATGATTGGTGCCAAACGGTATGTTATGCAGTATTAAGCTTATCTATCATAAGGCATATCAGGGTCTAATGACAAATTCAATTTAGCTTCCTCTTTGAAGGTCGTGAAATAAAATTAAATAAAGGCTGCTGTGTCTTTATCACTATGAATCCTGGTTATGCTGGCCGTACCGAGTTGCCAGACAATTTAAAAGCACTCTTCCGTCCAATTTCAATGATGGTGCCGGACTATGCTCTTATCTCTGAAGTTATTTTGTATTCCGAAGGATTTGAAGATCCTAAGATTTTGGCACGCAAAATGGTACAGATGTATCAGCTTTGCAGCCAGCAGCTTAGCCAACAGAATCATTATGATTTCGGCATGCGTGCCGTCAAGTCTGTGCTAGTAATGGCTGGTGCACTAAAACGTGCTGCACCAAATCAACGTGAAGACATCACTCTAATTGCAGCACTGCGTGACTCGAATATACCCAAGTTCTTGGCTGATGATGCTGTGCTATTCCGTGGTATATTAAGTGATCTCTTCCCAGGTGTTGAGCTAAATGAGTCAGTCCATCCAGATTTACAGCGTGGTCTTATATTGGGTCTGGAAGAAAAGAAATTGCAAGCGGTTGCTACGACATTACGGAAGTGTATACAACTGTACGAGACAATGTGCGTCCGTTGGGGTGTTATGTTAGTGGGACCCACTGGAGGCGGCAAATCCGTCACTCTGCATGCCTTGGAATATGCATTGACTTATCTCTTTAACGAGGGCGTTGAAGATCCCAACTTTCGTCCGGTAAATGTGGTCATTATGAATCCGAAAGCAGTTTCCATGAATGAACTCTATGGTTATGTTGATGCTAAAACGCTTGAATGGCAAGATGGTCTGTTGGGTACAGCTGTACGTAATGCTGTGATTGTAGAAGGTAACTCCGAAACGCTATGAAAAATTTAAAAATTCTTATCTAATATCTCTTAATTTCAGAGGAAATCCATCAATGGATTGTGAATGATGGCCCTGTTGATGCTGTCTGGATTGAGAATTTAAATACTGTATTAGATGATAATAAAATGCTTTGCCTAGCCAATTCAGAGCGTATTAAACTGACTGCTTGGATTCATATGGTCTTTGAAGTACAAGATTTATTACAAGCATCGCCTGCAACAGTCTCCCGTTGCGGCATGGTATACGTTGACCCAGCTGATCTTGGTTGGTTACCACTTGTTGATACATGGCGTACTATAGAAGTACAGGGCAAACTGACAACTGAGCAAAATGATTTCCTCTATAAACTGTTTACAACATATTTTGCCAAAGCCTTAAAAGTCGAAAGGAAATATGGCGCATTCATGATACACCAAGTCTTTAGCTCTAAGGTCCAACTCTGTTGTTCGCTAATATCAGGAACCATGGCTCCAATTCGTTGGCAAGCATTGCCTCTTGACGAAGCCAAACATCTGCTCACAAAAATTTTCACATGGAGTGTTTTATGGGCGATAGCATCAAATTTCAAGGATGAAGAGAAAGCGATATTTGAAAATATGTGGGCCAAAATAATGGCAGAAGAAGATTACATGGAGTAAGTCGACATTATTTTAATACTTGTATACTTGTAATTCCATGACTTCATCTAAACTAAACTTCAAATTTTAGTTTACCTAAGCGTACTCTTTGGAATTATCGTATAAATACAGAAACAAAGAATTGGGAAAATTGGATGAAAATTTTACCAAAATTTAAATACAATCCAAGTATTTCTTATTATGACATGCAAGTACCGACTGTAGATACTACGAAATATGGGTCAGTATATATATAGTAGTTAAATATTGTGTATATGTTTCGCTGACTTAATAATTTCAGCTATGTAAGCGAATTGCTCTTTAATCGTCGATACCCGGTTATGTTCACTGGAGATACTGGCGTTGGAAAAACCGTGCTGGCTGTCAGCTGCATGAAGAAACTATCACAAGGCAATGTTATACCTGTTGTTTTGAATTTTTCTGCCCAAACAAGCAGCCAACGTACCCAAGAGATGGTTGAAGCTCCATTAGAGCGACGCAAGCGTACACAACTGGGTGCACCCATGGGTAAAACGGTTATTGTATTTATTGATGATGTAAATATGCCAAAACTTGATACTTATGGCAGCCAACCGGCAACTGAACTACTAAGGTAATTAAATAAATTTATTGTAAAGTTTCTTGAATGTACTAAAGCGAATTTCTCCTCCTCTTCCTCCACCTCGTCTCTTAATAGACAATTCTTAGATTTTGGTGGTTTCTATGATAGAGAAAAATTGTATTGGAAAGAAATTCTTGATGTTGTGCTTGGTTGTGCTTGTGCTCCACCTGGAGGAGGACGTAATCCACTTACACCCAGGTTAGATAGTCATACAATCAATTATAAATGTTCACTTATAATATAATTAATCAAATTCAACAGATTTGTGCGACACTTTGCTCTCTTCTCACTGCCTAAGCCAAACGATGAGACACTAACGCAAATTTTTAATGGCATATTGGGTGGTTTCCTTGATTCTTTCTCTTCGGCTATACGTCCGCTATCAGAACCAATGGTGCATGCCTGTGTCGATGTTTATATGCGCGTAGCAAAAGAAATGCTTCCCACACCAGACAAATCCCATTACATTTTTAATTTACGTGATCTCTCCAAATGCATCCAAGGCATTCTGCAGGCCAACAATATACACCACAATATGGAGAAGCAAATACTTCGTTTGTTCTACCATGAGACAACACGTGTCTTTCATGATCGTTTGATTAATAATGAGGACAAAACTTTATTCAAGAACTTAATGCAAACCGTCTGCTTTACGCATTTTAATCGAGAGGTTGTTCAATCAAATGAAAAGGAACTTCTATTTGGTGATTTTATGATTTTCGGTAAACCGAAAAATGAACGCATCTACGATGAGATACAAGATCATGGCAAATTGGAAAGTGTTCTAAATGATTACATTGTGGATTATAATTCAATGACAATGGGCAAACAAATGAAGCTTATTTTGTTCCAGGACGCACTCGAACATACAGTCCGACTTGCGCGTCTACTACGTAGCGATCGTGGTAATGGTTTACTGGTTGGCGTAGCTGGCATGGGCAAGCAATCCCTAACTCGTCTGGCATCTCATGTCAATGAGTATAATTGTTGGCAAATTGAAATGCGTCGCAATTATGATTTGAGTGCTTTCCATGAGGATTTACGTGTTTTATATAGAATTGCAGGCGTAAGTGATTGTTGATAAGCATAAGAGATCAGCTATTCTTAAATCTACTTAGTTCTCAAAGCTTTCCATATCATTTTCCAAACTTAATTTCTCTCAGCCTAAGGATAGGGAATTATGAGGCTCATTTTTTCATAAGGGCTATAATTTAAGCATCATTTTACTAACCATAAAATTTCAGATTGAAAATCGTCCAGTTACATTCCTAATGATTGACAGTCAAATCGTTGAGGAGGAATTCTTAGAAGATATCAATAATATTTTAAATTCAGGTGAGGTGCCAAATCTTTTTGAAGGTGATGAGTATGAAAAGATTATATTGGATGCCAGAGAACCTTGTAATGAAGAAATGAAGGATGTACGTTTTCATATGCACTACATACGTATTATTGTACTGTACTTTACTAACAATCATCCTTCAATCCCATTTTTTAAGGGCTGCCAACGTGATGATATCTACAAGTTCTTTATAAATCGTGTACGCAACAATCTTCACGTTGTGATGTCCATGAGTCCAGTGGGTGAGTCCTTTCGACGTCGTTGTCGTATGTTCCCATCTTTGGTAAATTGTACGACCATCGATTGGTTTACAAATTGGCCAACAGAGGCCCTCTACTCCGTAGCTCTCGGATTGTTAACAAAAATTGCAAAATCAATGGATGAACGCCAGGCATTGGCAACCACAACTGTATATATGCATAAGACTGTAGAGGATGCATCCGTAAAATACTATAAGGAAATGAAACGTCATTATTATACAACACCAAGCAGTTATTTGGAGTTACTGAAACTCTATCAAAGTCTACTTAAGGTTAAAAAACAAGAAATCATTGCCAAACGTAGCCGCATTGCAAATGGTCTAAATAAACTACTGGAGACCAATAAAATTGTACGTTGTCATTCCCATCATATCTATAAGATGACTTAACAATAGTAAACAAATAATATTATTTCGTTCTCTTTTTCAGATTGCTGTAATGCAAAAAGAACTTGAAGTTATGGTACCGCAATTGGATGAGAAATCGGCATATATGAAAATGTTGTTGGACAATCTAAATTATGAATCCAAGCAAGCGGATGCCGTGAAAGAAGCTGTAATGCAAGATGAGGCTAATGCCAAAGAGAAGGCCGCCGTGGCACAGGCTATCTCAGAGGATGCTAGTAAGGATCTCGAAATTGCAATGCCTGCTTTGCGTGAGGCTGAAGATGCATTAAAGGGTCTAAGTAAAGCAGATATCAATGAATTAAAGTCATTTACGACACCACCAGCTTTAGTTCAATTTTGTATGGAAGCCGTCTGTATTTTGCTAGGCGCTAAGTGAGTAGTAAAATTTATTTTAATAATCAAATTCGCCTATTATTTCTTGAATATTGCATTTTATCAGACCAACATGGGCATCGGCAAAAGCTTTAATGTCTGATGTTAACTTCATCAAACGTCTTTTTGAGTATGACAAAGAACACATGAAAGATGATGTCTTGAAGAAAGTCAAGAAGTATATAGATCACAAAGATTTTGTACCAGCGGTAAGGAACTTTAGATTAAAATCTCTTTTATAAAACAGTAAAATCATTAAGATATCTCTTTAGAAATTCGAAAAAGTCTCAAAGGTTGCTAAGTCGGTAAGCATGTGGGTTATTGCCATGGATAAGTTTTCTAAAGTTTATAAAGTCGTTGAACCAAAAATCAAACGCAAAGAGGCCGCCGAAGCCGAGTTGAAAGAGGTGATGGCTGTGCTACGGCAAAAGCAAAAAGAACTTGCTGCTGTCGAAGCTAAAATACAAGGACTAAAGGATAGTCTTGAGGAGAAGCAACGAGAATTCAAGATCATCCAAGACAATGTGGATTTGACATATGGACGAATCAATCGTGCCGGACGCCTGACGTCCGCATTATCCGATGAACAGGTTCGCTGGAAGGAAACCGTTAAGTCATTAACATTCGACTTGACTTGCGTTCCCGGTGATGTGCTTGTTTCAGCGGCTTGTGTTGCTTACCTGGGCGCTTTTTCTCACTTATATCGTACCGAAATGTGCGCTTTATGGGTAAAGAAATGCCATGAGCAAGAAATACCTTCCAGCAATGAGTTCTATTTGCTCAAGGTGCTCGGTGATGCCTACGAAATGCGTCAATGGACTATGGATGGACTACCCAAAGATAATATATCGATTGAGAATGGCATTTATGCAACTCGTGCCCTGCGGTGGGCCCTCATGATTGACCCTCAAGAGCAAGCAAATCGATGGATTCGGAACATGGAACAGGCCAATAATCTTCAAGTTCTAAAAATGACCGATTCAACCATGATGCGTATTCTGGAAAATGCTGTACGTAACGGTCTCCCAGTGCTAATAGAAGAAATCGATGAGACCATTGATCCATCACTGCGCCCAATACTTCAGCGTGAAACGTACTTGCACGAGGGCCGAGTCTATTTAAAGCTAGGCGATCAGGTTATTGACTATGACAACAACTTTAAATTGTATATGACGACCAAGTTGCCAAATCCACATTATATGCCAGAGGTGTGCATAAATGTGACGCTAGTCAATTTCCTAGTAACAGAGAGTGGTCTGGAAGATCAATTGTTGGCGTAAGTGTTGAAGTATTATCCAAGGCTAGTGCTTTTTTTGATCATACCTACATATATTTCCAGAGATATTGTTGCCATTGAATTGCCTGCAATGGAGGTTCTACGTAACGATCTGGTTGTTAAGATCAACTCCGATAAACAACAGCTTCTGCAGCTCGAGGACAAAGTACTGAAATTACTTTTCCAATCTGAGGGTAATATACTGGATGATGAGGAACTTGTAGAGACACTCAATGATGCCAAGGTCTCATAGTAGTCAAAATTTTTAATACTTTGGTAATATCAATATTTTGTTAATTACAGGAAACATCATTGATTATTGCCGCTCGTTTAATTGATACCGAGGAAACAGAGAAAGTTATAACAGCATCGCGCGAGAAATATCGTATTCTCGCCTCGCGTGGTGCCATTCTATATTTTGTAGTTGCCGGCTTATCCGAAATCGATCCTATGTACCAATATAGTCTTAAGTACTTCTCTCAGGTCTTCTGCAATGTCATTAGAGTTCCACACCCACCGCAAAATACCGAAGAGCGCATTGCAAGTCTTATGCTGGAAGAGTTGAAAGCCATCTATGATAATATATCTCGCGGTCTTTTCGAAACGCATAAGATGATCTTCAGCTTTTTGCTTGCATTGTCTATTGAGCGTCAAGAAGGACGCGTCAATGAGCTTGAATTCAATTTCCTAACACGCGGCATGGTCGGCAATGTTCGTGGCTCATCTCGACCCAGGCCGGCTGGAATGATTTTGAGTCAGTACGATTGGTTAACTTGCATATACCTTGAAGAGAACTTTCCGAAATATTTTGATAATTTTACGGCTGAGCTCACGACACCGTTCTTCTTACAAATTGAAAAGAATGTTGAAGTAAGTTAAATACGCGTAATACTTGTACGTAATACAAATCTGATTGAACAATTTATTTTCCATTTCTTTAAAGGTATTTGAATTTTCTAATATCAAAGCTAAACCTATTGACAAATGGGATAAAAAACTGAAAATCTTTCATAAACTCATGTTTATATGTATCTTTCGTAAGCCTCGGTTTATTTTCAATGTGGTTGTGTACCTTCGGGAGACAATTGGAAGTTATTTTACCGAGGCATCTGCAGCTGGTTCTCAACTAAAAGTCGTGTAAGTTATTTAGATTCTAATAATTTAAGAATCTAAATTTTTAATAATAATACAACTTAACTCAATAGCTTTCTTGACACAAATAACATAACTCCGCTGGTATTTGTGCTTACAACTGGCTCTGATCCGATGGCAGCCTTTCTCAAATTTGCTGAAGATAAAAAATATATGGATAAGTTTTATTCAATCTCATTGGGTCAGGGTCAAGGTCCCATAGCAGAGGCTCTTATTGAAAAAAGTTTGCGTGCGGGGCACTGGGTCTTCCTGCAAAACTGTCATTTGGCTACATCATGGCTACCCACCATGGAAACACTTGTGCGCAATTTATCGTTAGGCCTTATTAAAGCCCATGAAGATTTCCGTTTATTCCTTTCATCAATGCCAATCCAAGATTTCCCAATCAGCGTTCTCCAAAACTCAGTTAAAATTACAAATGAGCCACCCAAGGGCATAAAGGCGAATATAACTCGTGCCTTAGCAGATCTTAATAAGGATTTCTTTGAAAAGCATATACAAGCTGACAAATGGCGTGCTATTATATTCGGTCTTTGTATGTTCCATGCTGTGCTTTTGGAGCGTCGTAAATTTGGTCCACTCGGCTGGAATATTACCTATGAATTTAGTGAAAGCGATCGTGAATGCGGTCTTAAGACATTGGACTTTTTTATTGATCGTGAAAAAATGGACGACATCCCATGGGAGGCTATACTCTATATAAATGGTGAAATAACTTGGGGTGGTCGTGTCACAGACTATTGGGATCTTCGTTGTTTGCGTACCATATTAACCATATTTTCTTCCGATCGTATTATCGATCCGAACTATAAATTTTGTCGCGGCGAAACATACTACCGAGATCCACGCATGCCGTTGTTGTCAGATTATGCCCAATTTGTCCAAAACTTCCCAGTCATTGAGGATCCCGAAATATTTGGCATGAATCAAAATGCAAATATTGTATTTCAAAGCAAAGAAACTGATTTCTTTGTATCAACATTGCTACTGGGACAGCCACGTTCATCAGCCGATGAAGGTCAGGCACAAGAAAACGAGCTCTGCATGCAAGTGATCGCCAATATTAAGGAAGCTTTAGCAGAGAAAATTAAACGCGACGATATACATCCATCAATGTTAATTGTAAGTATTAGATCTCTTTTTTTTTCTTTTTTTTTTTTTTTGAGTAAAATAAATTAATAATTTTACTTTCCAGCTCGATAACAAAGGCCAAATGCCATCGTTAACAACTGTACTTACCCAAGAAATCGATCGTTTCAATATATGCTTAAAAATTATACATGACAGTCTTAATAATCTAGGCAAAGCTATTAAGGGTCTTGTCGTTATGTCTGAAGACTTGGAAAGTGTATTCAAGGCATTACTGGCTAATGTTATACCAGCATCATGGGCCAAACGTGCTTTCCTTTCGATTAAACCATTGCCCAATTATATAGTAGACTTTCAGCGTCGCATTGACTTCATCAGTGATTGGGCAAAACGCGGCTATCCGCGTTCCTACTGGATAAGTGGTTTCTTCTTTCCGCAATCATTCCTTACTGGCATATTACAGACCTACGCAAGACGTCGCACATTACCTATAGATTCTTTGAAAATTGAGTTTGATGTCTTGGATGTGGAACTAATCCAACAAGACTTTTTCGAATGTCATACTAATGGTCGCGATGTAATTGTTTAATTATCAATTTAATTTTATTTATTACAAATTTTATATATTGTTTTAGGACTCTGCACTGTATGGCAGCCTTGAACCTTGCACCGATGCCGACATTAATGTTCATGGCATATTTATAGAGGCAGCACGTTGGGACGCCAGCCAAGGTGGTCTATGTGATGCCAAATTTGGTGAATTATTTAGTCGTCTACCGGTTGTACGGTTCATGCCATGTCTGGACATGCGTCCGACGGTACGCTACGAGGCGCCACTCTACAAGACTCAGCAACGTTCCGGTGTACTCTCGACCACTGGACATTCAACCAATTTTGTACTTTCCATTTTATTGGAGAGTTTAAATTTACCAGAATTTTGGATTATGCGTGGCACAGCTTTAGTATCAACTGTCATGGAAAATATCTCCTAAAGTTCAGCAGTGTAATGAATGATGGAAATTACTGAAAATTTGCATTTAATTAATTATGAGTCTGGTTGTTTTTGTGTTTTTGAATTTTTATTTTAATTGAAATAATTATAATATAATAATAGTACATACAAATATTGATAAAAAAAAAAAAAAATATATATATATATATATAGATATATGTATTATCTTTATTAAATAATACATGTAATATAGTATAGTATAGTATTGTTTGTATAGTTTAGTATATTTTGACCTCTTCGATTTTTGCCTGACTAGTTCCTAATATTTATAATTTCTTGTTTGTTTGTTGCTGTTATAAGTTTTATTGGCAATAATTGCACTTGACATCTTCACATACAAATATATATATACACACACACACACACGCACACTCTCGCATATAAAAACAAAAGGCAACAAAAAAACAGAAACTGAAAATTTTCAACAAAAATAAAAGGATTTAGAAATAAGCAATAAATTGTTGTAATGCTGCAAAAATATTTAATTTATATAAAAATTAGGAATGTTTCGGTTTCGGTTGTTTTTGTTATGTTAAGTATTGTTGTCTTTGTTTGTTTGTAATATTTTATTTTGAGGTTAATTCATATATGCATATTTTTATTTTATTTTTATAAATTTTCATTGAACTTTCAAGTTGTGTAAACAATATTTAATTGACTAAGTAATACTGCCACATTTAACTAGGATGAAGGGGCTTTTTGTGTATTTTTTTTTTTGTTTTTTTTTTTTTGATTTTTGGAATGCTACATTTATTAACATATGGAATTTTATCTGGCTATATATACATTTATAATAATAATTAAAATCTATTTAACTAAAAACAAAACTTTATATGTAAATTAACTAAAGAAAAAAATGATGTAAAAAAAAGGGACAAAAAAAAAGAAAATAAACTCAATATAATGGAAGCACATCTTCATCATCACTATTATTATCATCAATATATTAAATTTTCTTTCTACTAATATCAATATCAATGCTAAGATCTTGCAGAGAACCACGCGGTTGCAATAAACTGCGCATTTCAGGATCTTTCACTTTTTTCGGTTTAGGTCGATTTGTTTTCGTAAAGCGATTAAGGACACCATCTGGTTCATCCATCATGCGTAGGATTAAAGTCTGATCTGAAGAGTCCAATGGGGCTATCGATATATCGCGAACAGCACGGAACTTGCCACAATTATTAAGATGTTCGTTCTCCAGACGAAAGAAGTTCCAAACAAAACGTCTAACAATAGAAAAAATATCATTAATAATCTATCTTTTCTACATATGTACATATATGCTTCATTTTAATACCGAAAAACTTCCAGAATGCCAGTTATTGAAGTCATTATATCACCACTCATAATCTTCATTTCAGTCAAATAAAAGGATGCCACCCAAACGAAACGTAAAGCTAAATCTTCAATAATGGCAAAGTAATAGAAACCCTAAAATAAAAAGAAAAATATTTATTATTATTAAATTAATTATGGAAATCATGGAACAAAAGTCAAAGTAGTCATACCGAAGAAGAGTACACAACTTCCTCTCTTAAAAATGTATTTTCACCAGCATTTTTATCAAAGAGACCCCAATCCATTTTAATATCCCAAGTATAAGCATAACATGAACTAATAATTGATGCAATTATCCAAAGCCAAGTGTATGGATTATCAAAGGTATTCGAGTAGTAACCTATAAATACAGTGAGTATCAATATATTATTGTATATTTGGATTATGTAAATATAATAAACTTACGGCTATTGAATCCTCGAAGCGTTGCAAAAATTACCACAAGAAAAGTGGTTGAATATTTGCCAGCATTAACCAAATGCGGAAAGGCTTCACGTGTATCGCGATAACGTCTTAAACATTGGGCAAAACGGAACCAAGCTGGCAAACAATTCACAATTGGTCTAATAATAAAATCCTTTTCCATGCATATTGAGGCATCTCGTGCTTCTGACCAATTACCATTTGTAAAATAGAAACACAAAAGATATTCAAAATCTAATATGGCAGTTGCCAATGAATTCAGCTGATCACCCAGCCAGAAATCAGCAAAGCCAACATGAAAGAATGGCGCCGATAAACAACGTCCTGTTATTCTTAAAAGCCAAAATCGTGCGTCATGATGTAACACATGAAATGGATTTATCAAAAATGCAACCATTATTAGAGTCAATGTCAAAGGATTGACAAATGCTGGTATGCTTAAACTGGTGCTGTATAGAAAACTCAGCATACTAAGTGTCCATATGACACCAAAAATAGCCGCTAACTCCATCAGATGTTGTTCGGATAAATGATTTCGGGGATCCAGCTCAAATATAAGTACATGATTAACACCAGACGAACGCCATCCGTATATATTGACCCCAATAAGAAAGATGAATTCGATAAGAAGCAAAGGACCACGATAGAGACGAAATGTTACCTTTAAATTCTCGCCAGATATATCATGAAAAATTGCTGAAATTTATAGTCATAATTGTATAAGGATAGGTAGAATATTAAATATGTAAGAGTGCTTACCTGACAATATGACAACAATGCCAAGCACAATGAAACTGCCTGAAAATAAGCCAACTTTAAATGTTGTCCATGGACTCTGTTGTTCACCAAGTGGTGGCACTCGTAAACGTTTCATGGCACGCTGTCGATCGCCTCCTTCCAATTCACCAGTAACCGTCGTTTCAGTATCATTAATGAGGTTATCAATATCTTTGTTTGTATAAAAATGTGAGGATTCCACATATTCCTGACGCCATTTAGCACCAGTATCCACACGCAACAACTGTGTAAATATATAGTTATATTATCAATGTACACGAATGAATGCATTTTAGTTAGCGTGTATGTACATACATATAACAATTATATACTATATTGACATTCATACCTTGTCATGTTTCTTAAGTATTTTACGAAAACCCGTGTGATTTAAATTCTGATAGTTTTGCAATAATATCAAACTCAAGTAGAACTCTGAGAATGCCAATTTCAGCTCTTGAGCCTTACGATGCGGCAAAGTCGCCTTTTTCAATGATTTCGATTTCTTTGCTAAACGTTCAGACTCCTCAATGCATGTCTTTAGTTCAGCACTCAAATTGGCAAATTTACGTGTTGCTTCAGCCAATTTCTCCGAATAGAATGTATTAATCTTTTTCAATTCTTTGTCACAATAATGAAAGAAATTCTCATCGAAATTGGCAAAATGACGCTTTAATACTTCATCTTCAACACTATCCACAGATGGGGCTTCCTCGACAGCAATATATAGCATAGCTTTCATTTCCTATATAGGATCAAATTAAAGGAAATACAATATGTGTGAATTTATTCGTCATTATTTTCTACTAATATTACATACCTCATAGTTAATGTATTGTTTACGCCATTCCGGCGTTATGTGAGCCGATAAATGCTCAGCGAACTTCATGATTTTATGGATTCCAAACTGCTCTTGTTGCTTTTCTTTCCACTAACTGTAGTCTTATGCTTAATGCCTAATGCCAACACTTGAAACTTAAACTGCTGCAAAAACCAAGAAGTAAAACGTAAAAATCATAGTATATTGTGTTTGATTGATGTGTGTGTGGGTGGGTGTGTATGTGTATGTATATGTTTCATTAAATTTGGGCAATGTGACTGTGTTGATTTATTTGCAGCTGAGCAAATGATAAGCATATACCATCACTGACTGACATCATGACATATCATGACGTTTAATATCTTCAATCGATATTTAAATTACACTGCACTTCAGTTGACAAATAAATATGATCGATTCATCAGACAAACAAACGATCAGCATTTACCCGCACTGGGGGGCACTGGAATGGCGCTAAAAGTTAATGTTTACCTGGCTCCCGGCGCTTCAATTCAATCAAATTTGAGTTTGATTTTGATGATTTATTTACATGCGATGAGTATGATGAATGAGTTGACTGGGACCGCGTTTAGTAAAGTAAATTAAATTGAATTTATAATATTTTGTATTTTTGTTTCTGCGAATCATCCTACAAATTTATCATATTTACTTTTAGAGGTTCTAGTTTAGATTTATGAGTTTGTTTCTTGATTGTAAATTGTTAAATGATAACATTTTATATTGTCAATAATTGAAGATATTCTGACAGAATGTCTTAAATGTCACTCATCATCATCATCATCGTTATCGTCGTCATCATTAGCGATCGACGACACATTCTAATCTAGATAAATAATTTATGCCCTTTCTAAACGAAAAGCGTCACAGATCTTTACCAAAACCACCTTCATTCATTCATTCATTCATTTAGTTTGAGGACAAATGAAATATTTTTAGATAAATAAAATACGAGTTAGTTAAATTTATATACAATCCCCCTCATTAACATAAGAGCAATAATGTGATAAACAAATTGGAAAATTTTTGTCTTTTTCAATTATTGAAGCAAATATTTACGCTATACAAATAAGTACGATATATGTAGTACAGTACTACAATACAATAAAGTCAAATCACCTACACTATATACTGTACATTGTACACTGTATTCTTCCCTGCCAGCCAGCAAATAAATGTTATATGTAGCAACTAAAGACAAGTGAAATGGTCTCGCCATTCTCTGCATAGTATATAAATGAAAAATTATCCATATATCGATTCGAATGGTAGTTAAATTAATTAAATAATTGATAGGAAAAAAGTAAGAAAGCAGTGGTGGTGGTAATATTGGATTACATTATTATACATATACAATAAGCATACTACATATGTATATACCTTTCTAGACATGCGTACAGTAGAATGTTAATAATATGTACCACTTTGTACTAATTCAATTTCTGAATTGTTCCAAATTTGTGGATTTATATTTTAAATTCCAGTTACAAGCATCACGGAGAATAAAAGAAATATGTACATAGAATCTTCTAAAGTGTTTGATGATGATATTACGATATCATTACCAAATCACCAAGTATTTAGTTGACTCACTTTTATTGTACAACTTAATACAAGTATTTGCGTCTTCAAAAGGAAAATATGGAGGTAGAGTATAGCATAGCTGATCCATAATCTTCAATGGACAAGGATAATGTCAACATCAAAAGAAAGTCCTGTATCGTCAGCCTGCTTCGATTTCAATTTCGTTTCACATTCCTTGATTTTCTTGGAAAACTTGATTTTTATCCTGGTTTTGTCCTAATTCTTATTGTGTAAGTGCCAAATCATTACTCTCTCGCTGTCGTATTTGCCAGAGCTCCTACCAATTCAGCACCTTTCACTTAGATTATTTATACGATTTATTTTTCCTTTCATCCTATGGAAATATAGATATACTTATATAGGTATATATATAGATGTTAGATTAGATTAAGGATGGAAGTTATTACCTCTTCAATGTGGCCTCGATTGAGGTACCATAATATATACATATGTAGTTGCTTAAATATCACAGTGGCATAATAACAACTATGTATTGGAAGTTTCCAAATTTTTGAATATTCTACTTTGAGAGCTTCTACTGTGTATGGTGGATAGATACACACTTATGTAAGTATGTACTTATGTAGGTAGGTACGGTTTGAATAAACATACATATGTACATACAAATACTATATTTATTTTCTATCCGTTTGCCGTTTGCTGTTTGCCGTTTGTTAATGATGTTGTCTTGATAACTTGTTAACATAATTGATTAAACAAACTTCAAAATATGACACACTAAATGATAATAGTGATGGTGAAGATGATTATGATGACGATTTGTAAACAAACAGAAAGGAATTAACATCATCTCTACTAAACTCAATCAGTTTATAAGAATGATAATGAACGATTTCTTTGATCAATTTCCAATTCTAAGTTCTGATTTGTTAAAGATTGTCTTTGTGTCAATGTGCAGACTCCATTCACTCATTTAGTATCTGCAATTACATATTTGTATAACTATAATATTCTCTCTTATCACGCTTCCAAATAAATAAACTAATATTACTCGCTTATCAACCTGAATCTATCTCCGACCATCGTCATCGCTCGCTCGCTACGTGTAAAGTAGTATATTTCCCAAATGAAGGCATACTACTAAGTACATACTCGTATATGATATTCTTTTGATAAGGCGAGCAGCAGACAAGGCAAACTCTTAACTATTATAAGGAAACCATATTGTACTATATTGTACGACCAGATCACAGTACTATATATAATAAAGATTTGCATCTATACCAAGCAATGCACATTTGTTGATTTTATGAAAACGCAATTCGAGTTTAGAAATGATGCCCGCGCCACACGCCATTGAAAGAAATATTCGCTTAAGTTGCCAACCTTTTTTGAATTTAAAGAATTTAGATGTAGATGATGAAGATTAAAGTGATATAAAATAAACAACACAACAGTAGAGAACATAACGGAACAATTGAATGGGTAACTGATTGACTGAGGGACTGATCGTGTGATCGAGTAATGCAGGCGGTTGTTTGGCCTAGGCTAGGTCAATCATTAGAGTATCTTAACAAGTAAACACTTTAATTAATTAAAAAAGAAAACACAAATTGATCATGAAATATTAAATCAAGGAATACACGAAATACATAAGTATATACTATATGTCTGAATGAATCAATGAAAATGAAGGTTGGTTGGTTGGTTGGTCGGTCAATTGTTGGTTGGATTGGTTAGATTGGGTTTGGTTTGGTTTGGTTGGCTGCTGATTTGTTTTATTACATTTCAATAATCACGAGACTCATTGAATAATTTTAATTTATTTTGTATATTCCAATAAATCATTCAATTCATTTGTCATTATTTCGTTTCTTTTGAAGGCAGGAAACAATTTTTTTTTTTATTCCCATTATCAAACTTAAGTTGTATGAGTCCAATTATGCATATGCCTCTGTGTGTGTGTGTGTGTGTGTGCGTGTGTGTGTGTGTGCGGAAGTAAATGCGTGTTTGTTGTAAAAAGTATAATGTAATAATTTTTTTTATAAAAATATTCATCACAATTTTGCTCACCTAAGGGTTTTTTGTTCCTTTCTCTGCTATTCCTATTTATGCCACACAAGCTTGCAGTATTGAATTTCGATTATTATTTATTAAATAAAACATTGTATCATTTATTTATTTATTGTATTCCATTGCATTGGATTGAATTGATGTCATTGTAAATTGATATCAATTAAAAAAAAAATGATAATTAAGCACTTTAGTTACTCTATTAAGTAAGTACAATATATGAAGAAATTTAAGTACACTTGCGTTAAGTTAATTTTTAAATTGCTTAGTTAATTTTGTAATCATATATCAAGACGATAAGTCTATAGTAGAAAATCAGTCAGTCTGTGAAAATTAGTCAGCATTGCTTGTTGTCTTTTCCTTTTGTTGCAATTTTTTAATGGTGTTTTGTTACAAGTTCAATTTCTAAATAGAAATAGAAAATTTTGAAAATACTGAAATTAATGTTCATTAGTTTCACTCTATGACAACAAGACAGTATGAGAATAACAAAGAAACAACAAAGAGACAACAGGCGCGCAACCATTGCCGACAGCTGATGATGCCCGAAAAGTTTGAAGCCAACATTTTTGACATTTTAGCGCCGTTGCAATGCGCGTGCTTAGAATATACTCATATTTCAACGGCGTTATTGCAAAAATAATCGGTTTGTGAGTTCATCATCCAGACGCTGTATTGTTTTGGAGTCAAAAAAAAAAGAAAAAGAGTAGCATTAAAAGTTTTGCCATTCGCTATCAAAACAAAACTTAATTATCGAAATCATCAGAAAGCAGTTGTCGCCATGTCCGGTCACATTTCAAAAAATTTAAAAATAACTGGCTTCAGTGGAAATTTTGCGGGCATAGGCGGCAGCTGTGTCTCTGGTGGTGTCGGTAGCGGTGGCGGCGGCGGCGTCTGCAATAATATGGTTGGATCAATCGGGAAAGTGTCGGGGAAGGGAGCAGCATCTGCAGTTATGCACATTGCGCTTCATTCGTCTGAAAGCGATATGCATGCGATGATGGGTGGGGGAAGTGGCGGTGGCGGTGGCGGTGGTTTCGGTGCTGGTGTTGGAATAAGCGGGAGCGGTGGGAACAGTGTCATTATACCGTTGATTCGTAGCAAAGACAATGCAAAACAGCTGCCGACCTATAATGCCGCCATGCTGCGTTCCCCCGACGATCATTTAGCTGCCGAAGACTTAGACAATATTCAACTCGAACTTGAGACATTGCTTTCGAGCGTTGCATTGCGTGCACGTGTACTGAAAACTGAATACGAGAATATTGATAAAGATGAGAAGCGTAATGATAGACGTAACAAAGAAAAACAGCCTTTGTCGCCAGCACCTGGTTTTATTACGAATGGTGTCGGTTGCATTGGTATGAGTAATTCGGGCAATAATCATCCAACAACCAGTAGTAGTAGTTTGAATGGCAAACGGAAACGTGACGAACCGGTTGCAGTACGCAAAAAGCATTCGTCTATGACAATTTTGAAACAAGTGCATCATCACCACCATCAATCGAAGCTCACCAAAAACAGTACACTCAGCGGCGGTATGCACACAGACGACAGTATGGATTATATGCCAACGCCAGCATTGGGTGCCAGTGGCAGTAGTGGTAGTGTTCCAAACAATCATGCTCATGGTCACGGTCATGTTAATCATCGCAGTGATCATTACCAGCTACCGAAATTACCAATGCCAAAGAATGATATGCCAAATAAATTTTGGCTTTCAATCGAACCCTATTGCATGCCATTGACTCAAGAAGATGTGCGTCTCATTGATGATTTGCTGGAACAATACAAGGGACCTTTGGTGCCACCGATACCGCAACTTGGACCACATTATTCCGTTTCATGGGTCGCTGAGGATATGAAAAATTTGCAAGAGTCATCAGTTATGGGAGGTTCGAATCGTAATCCAAAAGGCACCAATTCAGCCTTAGCAAGTACTAGTAAGTCAGGGGCAATGCTTAAAAAAGCCGATTCCATGCTGGATGAATGCATAACTGGTCCATTGACACAACGTCTTGTCTCTGCTCTGATCGAAGAGCAAATGGTACCACATCCCAGCGAACAGGCTGCCGTTGGTGAACATAGTAACAGCAGTAGTAGTGATCACACCCATTCCACAGCATCAGCTGCCAATATGCCATACAACAACTTTCGTTCATTAGCTATGCTTAAAAATTGCGTCGGCATTGAGCAACGTGTCAAGAAAGAACTCATGGAGCAGGGCATACTCGATATTAGTGATTTTCCAAACAACGATGACGATGAGGTCTTACAGCAGATCAAAGCAGTTTCGGCAGAAATCAATAGTGTCGCAAATTATAATCGTTCTGAGTTGACACAACTGCAAACTACTGCTACCAATGAGATTAAACGCATCGAACTGAAACATAAATTAGATGTGGTCGATCAAGAAATTCTTGAGTCATACAAACGCATGCTACAATATCGTGCCAAACGCAAGGGATTCTCATTTGATGAACAACAGGAAATTTATCGTTTGACCACTGAACAGCGTGCGTTGGCTTCACAACTTGAGAAACTGAAACTACCATCACAACCCATATAGATGTGGGCCAATGTGCTTTGGCGATCACTCGGCTTTAAAGTCTATGATGACTCATAGCATCATCAGTATCAGTAGCCGCCGCAGTGTTAGCCTACTAATAGCACATTTCTTCTATAAATCCATCATAAATCGTCAGATATACTATATTTTGTACATACATATTACTTAATAGAATTCTCAATTCACATGGTATATCCGTCATTTTACATGATATGATGTATTCATACTCATACACGTCATATTAATATAGGCACAGTCATCATACTATGGTAAATATTGTTCTTGTATATAATTAGCTATATATCTTTAGATTATCATAGAAATGAATCGATCAATGGCTCTGTATTAGTATCTATTAGTGAGTCAACCAGTCTTTATATTTGTCTTCAAAATTAACAAAAAAAAAAAATCACTCCCATGAAGAGTTTAATAAAAAACTATACAGTTTATATTCTATTCTTTACATAGGTTATATAATGTATAATCTTATTGTATAATAAATAAATAAATAAATAAATAATATCTTGAACCAATTTATCTACAACGAAATCGTTGGAATCATTTGATCACTTCGATATACAGTAGTCTTCGCTATTTGATTAAGGAAAGTCTTCGCTATTTGATATAGAAAAGTTTTCTCTATTACCGCTTTAACACCTAGACTTTCGGTTGAGTCACTTATCGTCAATTCTTCTTTGGTGACTCTTGCTTTCACACTGGAAGACTGTAAGTCGCTGTTTGAGTCAAAGCAAAAACAAAACGAAATGAACAAACAACGAAAGACGTAACTGAGAACAAGAAAAGAAAAAAACGTCACCGGAAACTTTGGTACATGAGTGAACCGGATGTAGGTAAGCATCATGTTTCCCTTCTTCACAAATAAGTACCGGTAGAGCGCTCTGGCGCAAATAGTCTCGGTGTGAAAGTTGTATATGTGATATAGAGAAGTTCTTGCAATAAGAGATTTCATTATACGTCAGCTAATACGAAATTTACTGAGTTCGGTTTGACTTAGGGTATTTTTGACATTGATACGTCTATGTTTTTTAGTTATAGGTATGAGGGTGCAATCAAAAAAGTGATGGTGTTAAAAATAGGTATACATTTTTGTGTTGTAGCTACATAACTATAATTTTTATCAAAAATCTAATTACACAACTCTATAGCTAAAGACTCAAAAAATGAAAAATGAAGGAGGAAGAGTCGCAATTTTGACTTTTTTACTGTATAAATTTTAGATGAAATAGAGAAAGAGGATTGCAACGTAAGTATGGAGTAACTGTTATGGTGGGAAGTAAATTTTCTTTATACATATATATATGTATTTGAACCTCTCTATAGTCAACTCCTATACAATCAAAAACAAAGACGTATCCAGGGAAAATATACGAAGGAAGGCACAACCTTTTTTTTTTTAGGTGTTTATTATGAATATCATGGAATTATATGGAATATTGTTACTCTGCACGAAATAACAGTTTGCTATTCATCTGATTGCAATGAAAATTTGGAAATGTTTATGGTGTGTTGGTTCCAGCATTTGACATACATATATACATAGGATAGTTTTAATGCAATATGTGGCGCAGTTGACGAGAAATTGGTGAAACAAATTTTTCATATAAAACTTGGAAACATATTTTAAAATCATTCAAGTCAAGTGTGATTATTATCACAGATGATATTATACATAAGTCAATTTTGAAATTAAAGTATTCGATTAATCTGATTTTTTCAAAAATATTTCAATCTGCAATGTCCTACATTTTGTTTTGAATTAATTAAAGGACTCTATAATACAATAACACTGAGGACAAGGCCAGGTAGAAATGCTTTTTTGTTCATTTGGGAAGTCACTGGAATTTTTTATGTGTCCAAAATAAATGTGAAGTGGGCAGTAGGAATGAAATACCAGAAATGTAATTTAATTTATTAATAACGACAGTGCGAAACCGTAACATCTCTTTTGATTATTTTCCCCTTTCATGATTTTACTTACTAATGACATAAGTTGAAGGAATTCGGTTGGCCGTGCCGGATACTCTAGTAATTAAATAAAACTAAGATCAAGTAAAAATCTTCTAAAGTCTAGTGTTATTGCATTGTACATAGAGAACTCTAACTACATAAAATCACACGATTTATCATTATATTGTATGTATGTAATATCTATATAGGCACAAATAGAGTACATTGAATACTAAACAGAGGAGTTTATACACAAAACTGTATAACCTTAAAATTCAGCAAAAATAAAACTATTTTACTATATCCAATTTTTCAGCTTATTAAGTATAATTATATAATATTTCTGTTGACAACAACTTCTAGAAAAGAAGAGCAAAACCATGTGCAACATTTCAGTTTCATGTTTCAAAACTTTCCTTATCTATTTATTTACATTGTATGCTTAAAGTTAACTTAAGCTGCAGAAAAAAAAAAAAAAATACAACTAAACAAACAAACTCATTCAAAATTGTCAAATTACCATATATATAACATTATATTTATAATACATAATGTAATTAATGAGTTTAAATGAATGTCTGACTAACAGTAATGCCTTTCTCTAAACTTATTATAATTTTAAGAACATTAAATTACCTTTTTATGATTATAAAATTAGATTGTATAAAATATTTGTAATATACTTAAAGAATAAAAACCAAATTTACTCGTATGGTATTTTCACTCACATAATCACATTTATATACTTGCGATAATTTTTTTTATATGGTATTTATGAAAGATTTTCTTTCTATTTGTATGAAAGATTTCCTTTTTATAAGTTTATGGAAGATTTTCCTTATAATTTCACTACCATCAGCAGTTGGTTGGTAATTGGTAATACCAATGCGACTGAACTTCTCGAGCAATCAAAAACGTTTAAACTCTATTGTACATAATTCTTCAGCAAATTCAAAAGTACCAACATATGTATAAGAAATAATACAATAATATAAAAATTGTATAGACAAAATATGCATCGAATTGATTTGATTTTCTTCTTCATTTTGTTTGTGCTCAGCCCATGGAAGAGAATGAAACAGATGAATGTATAGCCAACACACTCGGATAGACGAAAGATCGAGCAAGATTCCTTGAATATAAAAGCTGTGATATTTACTATTATGTGCATTGTTTGTCAATGGAGGAAATACATTTCGGGAAATGTTATCTCTGATCTGATAGAGCTTAAAATGCAAATATTTACAATTTTGTTGGTGATAAGTCCATAAATATAAACTTATATTTCGAGAGTAAACCAAATAGTTCTCAGAGAAATATATGTACATATGTTTCCTTTCAACTCGCTTAATATACTTCATCTAAAGTCTCTTTAAAGTGCTATAACCTTTTCATATTTTGTATTCCAACATATCCAATAACACTTCTCTAAATTTTATTTTGGTTACATGTGAGGAAGTCAATAATCTTGATCCATGAAGGCTATGTATTAATCGCATATTGATCCATTGTTTTGAAGAAAGTCCTATATCCAAAAAAAAGTGGGGTGTTTTGTGATACTTGAGTATTTTCTAACAATTTGACATGCCCTCGTATTTGATAAATCTTGGCACCACGCCAGCACCACCACCACCAAATGTAGGAGGCTCGTTTACTGGCTTAGTTTGGTTTTATCAAAGCAAATTTAATTACCCTGAGAAAATATTAAAAAATCATTATTATTTATATAAACATGAGATAATTAAATTAAAAATAAACTTAAATTTGTTATTGACCCTGGTACGATTTTGGACCAGACCCAATGCACTCATAATACAATAAACATTGTATTGAAACAAAGTTAACAAAATTTCAATGAAAATTTGTTTCTATTTACTGTTGAATGCAGATTGTGTCCAAAATGGGATTCTTCTGGAACATATATACATCTGATTATCAGAATTTATGGAAGTTGGTTTTGTTCTAAAAGGATTTTGAACAGATGCGCTGATGACATTTGGTCTTCTTGAAAAAAAAGGAATGCCTGCGTACGCGGATTAGTTGAGAGGTCCTTGATCATCAACTGATTTCTGGTGATTCGTGATTGTCTATATAAAAAATGTTTTATGTATACAGACTAACTGAAATTATTGTGGAAGAACTTATGGTCAATCCCATTTGAAAAATGAATCCTATGTGTAAAGCAAAGATTCTTTATATACTTTTCTTTTTATAGCTTAGAAACTAAGTGTTCGCCAATAATATTTGACAGATAAAACTGATTACATTGATTTGTCTTTTTAGTCCAATATAGAATCATAGTATAGAATATTATTGTAGTATAAAGTTAATCAAGAAATTCAATTCAGCTTGATATTTCAATTCATTGTAATTTAATTCATTTATTTCTCTTAATTTGTTATCACATTTCATCATGCATCTTACATATGTACGTACATACAATAGTATGATTTAAACAATATTATGTTGTAACTTATTATTAGGTATTATTTTAACTTTATAAAGGCATCACAAGAAACTTTAAATAACAAATGTAAATGTATGAAATGACTTTAAATTGAATATTTTATGTAAAATGACAACAAGTCAATCTAAATTTTTTGTTCTCCTCACAAATTTCTGGAGAAATTGATAAGATGGAATAGAATCAAAATATTCCGACATGTATTCTTTAGATTAAACTATTTGAGTCCTGGGATTAATTGGATTAGTTGTAGAGAAGGCAGGTTAGAAGAATTTACAAAAGTTCATTTCTGCCATTGATACAATGGGATCAAGACTTCTGTTTAAATTAATTCATATTGACAAATTCATTTACATAAACTATTTAATATGAACTTTACAAAAGGGAAACTGAGACGTATTCATATAATAGAATTAAGACTTCTTATAATAATAATAATAATATAATTAATAATAATATTATTATTATAACTTTTTTTCTTGTCATTATATTTATTTTGATTTGATTTAATTAAATCACATGGTTTATTAAATAATTTAAATATACATTGCTTATCTTTGTATCAGCATAAATATATACGAGGTCTGTTCAAAAAATAAAGTGAATTTTTATATTCCTCTTTTAGTTTTTTGTTTTACAGATCAGCACTTAAAAATGTTGTCTGTGGTATTTTCACAAATTTATTACGTTGAGAAAAAAAATTTCTATAAATGATTCAAACTCTTCGCAGAAGACCGAGAAGATGTTAATGACGAAGCCCGACCTGGACGTCAACAACTAATTAAAACACTGAAGTAGTGAACTTAATTGTTACGAAGAATAGTCGAAACATGTCGGCATATCGGTTGGCTTATGCCATGCACTTTCGTCGGATACTTTGGACATAAAACGTGTGCCAGCAAAGTTGCTAAACTTTGATCAAAAGAAACGTCCCATGAGCATCGCTCAGGACTTGTTGAATGACGTTAACAACGATCCAAAATTGGTTAAAAGGGTCACAACAACTGGTGACGAAACATGGGCGCATAGTTATAACGACGAAAAAAACAATAAATGTAGATCTGTTTTTTTTCTTTTGCATCACTTGAATAAGTACAATGACAATTACGGTTGTTTGTCGGAGATTATTGAAGTGATTGGTTCTGTAAAAATATTGTGATATTATTTCTTGATATTTAAGTTCTAATTTCGTCAGTAGTAATGGGACGAAAAAGTGTCCTAACGACGGAAGAAAAGACAGGAATCTTTATGTTTTAGGGATCTCAACCTTTCTTACAGAGAAATTGCAAAACAAAAAAAAAAAACAAAAAAAAAAATAAACAAAAATCGAAAGGAGCTGCACTGTAGTATATCATTACATTAAACATAAGATAAAGTATGGAACAAACATGAAAGGCCGCACTAACAAAGCAATTACTGAAGCTGACCGAAGAGCTATACTCCGTGCAGGCTCCATTTCCCACCAGTCTGCAGCAACAATAAAGTCGGATTTGGCGATAACAGCAAGTGTATCAATAGAGATGCGTGCTAATAATGGTTCTGTTGGGGGAGAGCAATAGATTGGCAAAGCTTAAAATGATCAGATGATCAATGCGGATTGTTTACAAATGGAAGAATGGAAGGTGTGTCCCATGAGCCGATAAATCAGTCAGTATAACAAGGAAGTCATCAAACAGGTTCCAAGCACCTAAAAAGTTTGAAATTTCAAAAAAAAAAAAAAAAAAAAAACAGAACCACCACTGAATCCCGCACGCAATGAAGCTCGATTGCTTTTTGAACGCAAGTGTAAGACCTGAAACTCGGAATGAAAACAAGTTGCATTTTCTGACGAAAAAAAATTTATCTTATATATCCTGTACTTTAAAGATAAAAAGAGAAACAACCGATAAAAGCAAAGGAAGATTTGCAAGAACATAAACTACATGAAACGAGTCGTGTTCTTATTCAAGTGATGGGGAGTGTAAATAAGTATGTATGTACCGGAAAAAAATCAGCTTATATTGTGAAGAAACCTCGTATATATATATATATATTTTTTGGTATGAAAACTATAAGTCAAAACTAAGCTATTTTATTAGTTTTGTTAATTTTCATCAAGTGATAGAAATTTGCTTTGAAATTTCGTAGTCAAATCTGATTTGGTTGAAGCCAAAATGCCATTGACTTTTGCTTTTAACATCAAATTCCCGTCATCTGTTATTAAAATCATATGCTGTACTTCTTTTTTGAGTTGTAAACAACAATTAATGATACTGTCATCGTAGGATTCAACATGAATTAGGTAATCGCTTTCATCTAAAGCCGTTTGAGCTGTAAGAAATAATTAGTAAATACATAACTAGTTTATTCTTAAATTTGATAATCCCAATTATAATTATTTATATAAATACATATACATTCATAAATATGATCATATGTTGTACTTAAGTTCAAACAGTCCGATAAATTAATTTTAAAGAATTTTTATGTCTGTCTATGATAAATGAAATGAAATCATGATAGAGAATAAAAACAAATTGTCTCAAGTTGAAGACTAAAGAATGAGGTAATATGCATATAAAAAGGTTCTATGCATCTAAGTAGCTTATATCGAAAATTGAGTTTCAACCGTTTTACAATATTATTCACTGCTTCAAAACAGGTATTCTGATCAAAGAATTTTCAATAAATACAACATGAATAGAAGCATTTTACTTTATAACTTAAGTTTCTACAAACAGTAAAGCATAAGACAAATTACTTGAATGGAGATAGTTTTTGGCAACATTGATTTCAATGATTGATAAATGGTGCCACAGATATTTATTTATTGCTTAGGTCTTCTAAAAGTTATCATAATGGAATAAAGTCAAAGAGTCTTACAAATCTTAACGAAAATTTGTCATCAAATTTGAGGTATATTTTTGTAGATGACACCGACGTTCTTCTCTTTATATACATATAAAGTAAATATATTCCGATTAGATAAAATGGATTGTTACATGAGAAAAACACGAAGAAAATGAGAATTTTATCAAGGAAATATTGTTCACTGACGAAGTTCATTTTTAAATTGGCGGCTATGTCATCAAATAAAACTGTCTTATTTAGGCTGAGTCTCAGAGTATTGTTTGCATGATGTGGCTGTTAGTGTGGTGTCATAATTGGTATATTCTTTTGCATTATAAACCGGAACCGGAATGTACTTTATTTTTCAATAAAATTAAAATTACCATGTATATTCATGCTTACCTTGTATATGACCGGAATCGAAGAAGTCATTTAAAAAACGAATAGCACGCGAGGACTTTATACGATTAGTATCGCTTCCTCGATGTTTTATGTTATCTAATTCCTGTATCACCTTATAAGGTATAAACAGAACATTACCAACGGTTTCCTCTAAAATATTATGATAAACAATTATCATTGGTCACTCACCATTCAACCATCTATCCATCTATTTATATACATACCATAAAGCGAAAGTTTTGTTAGTTCCTCAACAAAAACTATATAGCTTAATAGAACGTTTGTGTCCAACACGAAATACATGTGATTTTGTTTTCTTTGAGGCAGTGAAAACTCTTTGGTGCCAAAACGCATTGCGTCTCTTATTATGAAATCAGTGGAATTCTATTAAACGAGAAGAGAAATAAATATATGTATATTAAAAAGAAAATAAAATTAATTTCGGTTACCGGAATCTTGCATCACACATTTCTCTCACAATACTAAAAGATTGTCAAGTCAAATATTGGATACAATTGTTAAGAAAAAGATTGCAATATGGATTTGAATCTTAACAAAGTTCACACAAACTGCACATCATAAGATGGTTTGAAATTCATATGATTCTAATTACTGGGACTAACTGTTACAGTAATCAAAGAACTCGGGATGTGTATCTATGAGCGACAATAGCAATAGCATTTTTATTTACAACTAAAACACATACTAGCAAATTAGCATACGGATGTTGGTTTTACTTTTGTTTGTTTGGTCTACTTCTTCCAGTAATCGGAGAAATCTGGCTGTGTATTTATGAGCAATAGTAAGACTTGACGGAGATGACAAATTGTTTCTAGCTTACCACACTGATCGAGCATTTTTAGGGTTCCGAACCCGTAGGGTACCATATCTCATGAACTGTAATAGCTAGATATTTGAGATTTTCACAGAATGTTTAGTTCTATCCGGGCATCAGCAACAAATACTAAAACTAAAATATTTTCGAAAACTTAACTGGGCCCCCATAAAAGAAATATTTTGGTTTGTATGGCAGCTATACGATCCAGTGAAATTTAGTTGGTTGGTGGCTAGGGAGGGTACCGCCCATACAAACATCCAATAAAATTCAGGACGTTATTAAAAAACTTTTTTCTTTTTTGTCCTATCGAACATAAACATTCTAATTTTTTGATATAGGTGCTGTACATCTGATGGAATCAGCAAAATCGGCCAACTAGGGGGTACCTCCCATACAAACCCGCCATTCAAATTCATGTTCTTATTCGAAAATCTTTTTTGTTTTTTGAACTATTGAACTGAAATACACTATAAGTTTCTGATATAGGCGCGATACATTTGTTGGAATAAGTCAAATCGGACCACTAGGGGCAGTACCTCCCATACAAATCCCAATCTGGTATGGAACCCTCCGTGTACGAGTCTGACTCGCACTTGGCCCATTTCTTTTTTTTTTTATATTCTTGTATACTAAATGGGTTCTCCAATGCATTATGGTAATAATACCCACACCACTAAGATACTTATAAGAAGTCAAACTTACCCATGATTGTACGCTTATATTGCTACAATTGTTGGTAGAATTATTTGTGCTGCCTATGATATCGTCGTTACACATTTCATCATCGCCTTCTGCTGACTGATAATCCATTGGCTCGCACCCTGGAATATATTTCATGAAAAGAAATTTGTTTGATGATAAGTACAATAATAATAAGTAAAAACTCAGCAACAAGGAAAACGAAAAGAAAAAAAAAAAAAAAAAATAAAAACAGAAGAAAATAGACAACACACAACACACAACAAAGAAATGTAAGAAAATTCAAAATAAAAATAAAAAATTGGATTCAATCAGTGAAGATTATTCAAAACAAAACTCTTAGTTTTGATTTGATTTTATGAATATACCTCCTAGATTACTCAGTGCTTGTTTAGCACTAGAACATTTGTATTCCTTAGCGCTAAGCAGCATCCTTGAACTGTTGTTCCATTTGCTGTTGATGCTGTTGCTATTCCTGCAGCGAAGTGATTGTCGGTTTGTAGATCTTTTTGTTTTCTTGAATTTAATTGATTGATCAGCTGCATTATTTAAATTGATTGAGAACAAAACAACACATGTAAAAATCAGTAAAGATCCTAACATCGATTCTACCGAAGATTTTATACATCTGTCATGATGATTAGAAGTGTTAGGATGAAGATAGATTTAATGTTCCAAAGGTTTAAATATATTAAAGAAACAAAATGATGACGATGGATGGTTGTGTTTTAGGGGTTATTAGGAATGTTCATGACTGAATCTAAAATGATTTGCGTAAAGTAAAAAGTAGATATTATTCACACAAAAAAAAAAAAAAAAAAAACCATCATCTTGTAGACGACTAAGTTTCCCGGTGTTCATAATCGATAATATTTTTATTATTTATAAAGGTAACCGAGTTTTGTGAATCATATAAAATGAAAACCTACGTTCATAATTTTCTTCCTCAAAAACTTATGAATGTTTGATTTACATAAACCTATGTAACAATCAGCTAATTTGCTTCTAATCTCGAAACACTAAACTCAGCGAAAGCTCTGCACCATTGGGTTTATATCTTACAGTATGCATGCTCAACTTTGTAGCTATGGATGTCTTTTTGGAAGACGAGCCTTTCTTCGAAGACTTGGGACAGATTGTCAAATTTGCCACTCGGAACACTCAGTGAGATATATACACAGACAGACATAAATACAAATTTGGAGAACTACAATATAATAAAATGGATATGCCTAAGTATACTAACCAGTAACGAAATTACATGATTGCAAAGTGTTAGCCGATGGGACAATAGTTTCGTTGGTATTGTAAATTTGGTGTTCCTGCTGCTGGTGCTGCTCCTGCAGCAAATTGAAACGATAACGATTAAGACGATCATTGGCTGTATAAACAAAAGATATGATTAATTTGAAATTTTTGTTATTTCTATGATTCTAAGACATACCGCGATTTTTTGATGATGTCGCCGATGATGCATTGACTACTGTACAATTATGTAATTTCTTAAAGTTATTAATAAGGGCGGCTTTGGGCGTCTCCCAAAGTTCTTTAAGTTTGGATTTAGCAGAATTTAAAATATTTGATTTGTTTCTGTAATTTCGATTTTCATTAAGGAAAAGTGATTCATTTGATGATGAGTTAGGTGGTGTGTCCGCAGCACTTGCCGAAGCAAGATGATTTAAAGATGATGATACACGATGCTTCATATTATGATGAAAGCTACGTTTTGTTGTTATTAATTGCTCACGCAAGTATGCATCATTAGCATCTTTGTCTAACTTATTAGGGGTACATGTGTCATCAGTTGCAACATCAGTCTTTGTATTGAACATGAAGGTTTTGGTGGCACTAACATTACCAGCGGCACAAACAACAGCACGAGCGGCAGCATTCTGTTTCTGTTCTTGAAATGGTTTAGCAGCACTTGGAGGATTCTGGTCTAGAAATTTCACATTAGACGAAAAATTTGTTTCTTCACGACGTTTTCTTTTTTGAAGCGACATACGGGACTCATCATCATTTTTAGGTATTGCAGCAACAGACGTATTTCGATTCTGTGCAATTAGAGGGGAATCAATTGGCAGACGACGTTTTCTATTCGAAGAAGTTGGCAATACATGCGACTCATTACCACTCTTGAATGTTGCTGATTGTTGTGTATACGATGATGCAGTTGCGCCGTCTTCTGCGTCATTACCAAATGATGCATTAAAAGCGCTTGTACTTGGACCATGAAAATTAGGGTCTGATAAATTTAGCCGGCGGCTGGTACTCTTCGATTGTTTAGTATCATGACCGTCACTGTAGCGTCTATCCGTCGGTTTATAATTTTTTTTTACATTTCTTTGCAATCGTTTTAAACGATCTTGGGCTGGCGTACGAACTCGATTTTTTTTTTGTGAAGATTCCACTACTTTATATGGCGTTGACATTTTTCAAAATAAAATCAGCAACGAGCAATTGACGCGTTTTACATATACAGTCCGCTTTTTCCGCGTTTCCTTACTCGGATAATAGATAAAAGCAAGTAGAAGGCACAACAAACGAAAATGAGACACCGTCCAAACCCAAACTCACTCAGAAAGTTAGATGTTTATATTGTTCCGCGTGTAGCGTCATTAGACTAAAAATAAAATAATAAAAGAAAAAGCACTCGAAAATGTATTAAAAGCATATTTACTTACTTCTATATCACGTTTTCGTCTGTTTTCGACTTGCAGCTGTAAATGTAAATAAATTTATTCAAAGAATTTTGTTGCTCATCAGTTCTCCCTTCCTTGTATTTCTTGAAATGTCAGAGACTAAAAAGATTTGTTGGAATAAATTAGCAGCTCGGCTAAATGTACTATATCAACTCAAGCAGTTTTTTAAATGTATTATTATTTAATTAAAAATAAAGAAGTTAAACGGAAGGAATCAAGAGTGACTGAATTGTATAAAATGAAATAGAATAGAAGGGAAATTCTTAAAAGATAGCAACAAAAAAAATGCACTACTTCTTAAAAGATTGTGCTCCTTTTGGTCAACAGCCCGATGAAATTGAATATTGACGCCGATGCTTATGATGAAAATAAAGGCTTTGAACTCTTCTCGCGGGCTTCTTTTTCTCGAACCTTCTCACCCGCGCGACTCCGAACCCATCCATAAGCCTCATCTCATCTCACTCGCTACTTTTCGACATACTCGCTATATTTTACTCGTTAATTTAAGTCGGAAATCGACTTTTACCCAAAGTAGTCCCACTCGCACCGTTTTCGCGGCTGTCTGCAAATTTACGAAAGTTGGAAAAAGCAACAGGATAGAGAACCAAAGCAAAGTTGTAAAATTCTATCAATATGATTAAGGTAATACAATTTTTCATTGATTTACCCATTGTTTTACCTCTTTGTGAAGAGTTTGTTTGTGTGTGTATAGCAATAATAAAAATACTGATTAAACTTGCACTTGTTGCTTTCGCTTTGTCATTTGCCGGCGACCGCCGATCGGTACAAAGTCCAAGCAATTCAAACTTATTTTATTTGATGTTATACAACCAAGCAACCAAGGAAAAAACAAAAGAAACAAATTTGTAATTATTTTTAATATAATTGCAAATTATGATATTAATATTTTCCCCACACAGAATGCTGTCTCCCTTGTTACTGGTGGGGCTTCTGGTCTTGGCCGTGCCACAGCTGAGCGTCTCGCCAAGCAAGGAGCACGCGTTGTTCTTGCCGATTTGTCGACATCAAAGGGCAACGAAGTAGCCAAGGAACTTGGTGATAATGTTGTGTTTGTGCCTGTCGACGTGACATCGGAGAAGGATGTTGCGACTGCCGTGCAAACAGCCAAAGATAAATTTGGTCGTTTGGATTTGTTGGTTAATTGTGCTGGTACAGCAACCGCAATTAAAACATACAATTTCAATAAGAATGTCGCACATAAACTGGAGGATTTCCAACGTGTCATCAATATCAATGTTGTTGGTACGTTTAATGTGATCCGTTTGTCGGCGGGTCTTATGGGTGCCAACGAGCCCAATGTGGATGGTCAACGGGGTGTTATAGTGAACACTGCATCGGTAGCTGCCTATGATGGTCAGATTGGACAAGCTGCCTATGCTTCCTCAAAGGCTGCCGTTGTTGGCATGACGTTGCCCATTGCACGTGATCTAAGCACGCAAGGTATACGCGTCTGTACAATAGCTCCTGGTCTATTTAATACTCCAATGTTGGCAGCTTTGCCTGAGAAGGTACGCTCCTTTTTGGCCAAATCTATACCATTCCCCCAACGACTGGGTGATCCCTCGGAGTATGCGCATTTGGTTCAGAGCATTTATGAGAATCCATTGCTTAATGGTGAAACCATTCGTTTGGATGGAGCCCTACGCATGATGCCTTAAGGCTTGATAACAAAATTTGATAATGATAACAGATGATTGCATTTCTTTCTTTATTATTATTTTTTTTTTTTTTTTTGCCTTCTTTTTGTGCATGTTTTATTGGTAGTTACTAAGTGAAAAAGTGAATCGGTGCTTCGGTCAAAAGTTACCGCCATATTGCGGACTCAATAAAGTAAAAGTAAATATTTTGCCTTAATTTTGTGTCATTTTATGTATTGGCTTTTAAAATTAATTATTATGCTCATGAAAAATGTTCCAAATCAGATCAGATTTATGACAGACAGAGAACATTTCCCATGGTTCAAAGTGCAATTTATTCGATGATTGATATACACTCATGGTCAAAATAATAAGCATATTTTCGTGTCATAACTTTAATGCTGTGGTATGCTATGATATAACTTATTATGGTAAGAATTCAATTTATTTATAATTTCATATTTGTGTTACATATTGTTTCTTTTTCCTGTTTGCAAGATCATCAAAACGGTTCTGATACTTAAATGGCCACAAGAGCATACCCTAGTTTTTTTTAAGGACAGTTAAGCTCATTGTTTATCGACTTTTAAGCTATGTAAACTATAGCAGATTGCAAGTTGCTACCAGCGCATTCAGACAGAGATTACAGTTTATTGTGCACTAATAATTAGGGCATAGTTCCTGGCACATAAGCACATGATCTGCTATGAAGTCAAAAGATACACTAATAAATTATACAAATCTGTGATCACCATATTTGGCTAGACTCAACCTATAATGGCAAATGAATATTGGACACACATAGAGATACATAGACGTGTAGCATGCTAGCTTCAAATAAGAAACTGAATCAGAAGTTTTCGATCAATGAGCGTTTAGGATGGTGGGTTTAATTTTTCCTTGTGGCTGAGTGAATGTAAGCCGCCTATTAAATAAGCAGTAAGTGGTCATGCACAAAGTTCAGCAACAGTCAATTACACTTAGACTTTTGTTGATTCTGTGGGTTGCTTTCAATTGCAAACTCCCCGCAATTGAGGCTTCACAAGGGACCGTAAGGACTCTGGATGAATATGCCCTAATTTTGGAATATAAATATTATTTACTTACCATAATAGGAATTGCTGGTGGTGGCAACGATTTGCTGTTTATGGGAATTTTGTTGTTGATTGAATTGAGAATTTTAAAAGGAACGTGACAGAATTAAATAGCTAATGTGTCCACAACACTTGAGGAAGCTTGATGACCCAGAAGCGGGATGAGCGGAAGTAACAACACCAGCAACAGGAATACCAGAGGCAACATCAGTGGTGGAAGCAGCATTCTCTTGTTGCTCTAGAAATTAACGTGAAATCTCGTGATGTCAAATGTTGCGAATGTCAATGAATGTCCTGTCTATGCACGTTGATGTTGAGGAAATCTTCCGAATATAGCAAGTAGATAATATTGTAAAAATGAGCTTAATTTTATGTAGAATTTATGCTAAAGTTATAGAGAAAATAATACCCTGAAACCCTGCATATGTGAAATCAAAACAAACTTCCTCATCAAAATTTAAAGATCATTTGGCATGTGGCTCTGGTGGATCTTCAATCAATTCGCAACTTTACTCAATTGTCAAACTAGTAGTTAAAATGTACTTGTATGATTTCTAATAGTATGTTTTGTGATGCCCAAAATCCAAATCCTGATAAAAATGAAAACGAATCAAATTATCAAACTTTTTCAATTGACATCGGCATTTGACATGGTCATCACAATGTGCCTAAAGGCAAGCAATTTGTGATCATGCAGACTCTTTCCGGGAAAGGTATTTTCCGAGGTGATGGTAAGATGGTTCAGCAAGTAGAAATAGAAGACTTTTTTTTTATATTATTTCATCTTACATTTCATAGGCATTTTAACTTTATTGGTCATGCCGACAGAACGAAAATTCCCTGACTTAAAGCTGAGCATTAAATTTTTCTACAACTTTATCATAGTCTAATATTTGTAACACATACTACCGGTTATAGTCCAACAATTTCAAAAATTATCAATATTAAAATGAATGAAACAAGAAGATAAGACAAATGTACAAATATGAAAAATCCTCTATTGGCTAAATAAAAAATTAAATATTTCGGTATATTTTACTAGTTTTATTTAGAGGTTATATGGAACTGCACATAAGGAGAAAAAAGACGCTGTTGTTGTTGCACACGCACATACGCACACATATTTCACGAAGATTACAAAATCTGATGATCCATCCGAGAATAAAGTACACATTTGATTTTATGAATCTGCAATAGATGACGCATTAAACATCGTGTCTGATGAAACGCAGAATTCTATTGCTAGTCTTGTCAGGTTATGTTAAATGATAGATGTTTCTGAAAAATAGAAATTAAAGTTTCATTAATAAATAATATTGTTACTAGGCCAAAATACTTACACACATATAAACAAAATCAAATATCTAGAGCATTGATCAGACTAAATAAAATCATGGACTTAGGAATCATTCCTATAATGATGATTGTAGATAATAGAAATTCAAAAAGGTTTCCTATGGATAAATTCTATTGTATTTACTAATAATCTTTTAAAAAAATTATTTATTGATTGTTTTCTTTTCCTTACCCAACATCCAAGATGATGAGGCGGCTACTAAATAGTACTGTATTACTAAATTGTATTTGTCTGTAAAAGAAGAAACTGACCACACAAAAATCATACAAAATTCAATTTCACATAAAAAGTTTACTCATACTCACATTGATTTGTTTGATTCTTTCAGACACATGGGTCCACGGTGACGCATAAAGGGATTACGTTCACGGACTTTCGCTCTTATAATTTCGATTTTGCTGCTACTTTTTGAGATTTGCTGATATTTTTCTCATTAGATCCTCAAATGCTGCGAGCAGTTCTGAGCTAGTAACTGGGGACACAGAAGGTGGCTCTTCATCGGTAGAATCATAATTTTCCCAATCTGAATTATCAGGGTTAACCTTTTCGTTGAATATAATCGGAAATGGTTGGAAAAAATTAAACATATTTACAGACTTAAGGAATAATATTTTTAAATCGTAGCTTACAGCAAAATTGTATTTCTCTTTGCTTTTTTCATCCATGCAGTCCCAAACTGCGGCGCCTTTTTTAATGACGTCGGTCATAGATAGCTCGGGGTTTAGAGGTCGTATGATGTTCAAAAACGATATAAATCGATTTCGTGAATGTGGGACTACGTCCTCTGATTTTTTATTTGTTTCGGTCATGGTAATATGTTTTCCACAAAAAATTTTGAAAATATTTACGATGTGAATGCCGAATTAAAAGTGACTAAACAGACTAAAATGGTTTCGGTTATTGACATCGATTTTATCAAAGCCTACTTGGGATTCTCGAATAATATTTTCTTCTTTTTTTTTTGCTTGTTAAAAATTTATTGCAACATTAATCGCTTTTGCATAAAAGGATTGTTATGATAAATAATATTTACATAAGCGTAGATAATTTTTCTATTTCTTTAGATAAGATCATCTTATTTTCTTATGGCATAGAGCCACCTAGGGGCCATTATTTGCCTGTAAATGTGACAAGGAGAGGTTATTGGTTAGATTTATATTCCGCAACTTTGCGTAGCAGGATGCCATGATGAATTTCACATGTACGCGCAGACACTTGTCCAGGATAGGACTCAGGTTTCACCGTCATCTGGACAATTGGAATATTTGCACGAATGATTGGCGATATTTTATGGATATGCCCAAACATAGAATCGTTGCAAGTAATTGTGTATCATCATCTAGTCGTGGGTAATGTAGAGGTGAACCAGTACGTGCCCGTTTCCATACTAAGTCAGTAACCCCTTTTGGCATTACTGGTGGCTAGTGAATTCACTAGTCATGGGTAATACAGAAGCGAAGCGAGTAGTGAAATAGCAATAGTGAAAAGAACGATCTCATGTTGCCCCGAATTTACTAGTGAATTCAACGGTTTCATTTTGCCCCATTCACTATTGAATGGACTGGTGAATACAATGCAGACAGCGGCAATTGATCCATCCCATCATCAACAAATTAAATTTACCAGTTAAATACATTTAAAAGGGAATAGAGTTGCAACTAGTGTTGGTTTAAAATTATGACTCAGATTTAAAAAGGAAATCGTTAAAGAAGACAAAAACAAAACAATACTTACAAATACAGGAAGAATAATCTAAAAGAGTAACATATAGAGACTCCGTGTGGATTTTGCAACGCAAACTACATTCCTTTCTTTGATAATCGCTAAATGACAAGTGTCAATCAGGGAGGCAAGAGTTCACAATAAGCAAAAACGCTGATTAAGCGGTTGCACAATATACTGCACGCGCCAAATGTCGCTGCAGTAATTTCTCAAGAAGCTCTGTACAAAGGTTCTTTGATAGCCACTAACGACATCACTGCCGATGTCGCTGTCACAACGCAACAAGATTGATTTGGCTTAAGTAGTTCAGTTGCATATCTGCAAATCTGATTTCAAGTAAAAAAGTTTAAATTATAATTATTTGTTTCAATAAAAACAAAAACTTTTTTGGTATCATATATCACTTTGATATTTTGAATAGACAAGATAAATTGGTCAGTTGGTACATATGTATTCACAAAAATATTTGCAAGAACAAAAATATTATTCAAAGCCACATTTACAGTCTTTCATCATTTATATTTCAATAATTGCCGATATCATGATGTCACAAATTTCGTTGGTGTTGTGTATGTCGATGGTTTACTGTGTTTCATTCCAGGAAACACCGTGTTCGTGCTCATCTTTTCCAATTTTTTTATCAGGAAGCGCAGTTGAGCCCGTACGTTTTCTGTTTTTAGCTTTCAATGCAGTCCTCCGCTTTGTTTGATGTGTTGTTTCCTGGTGTGGGAGCTGTGGTAGTATCATGAAGTCACAAATTTCGTTGGTGTTGTGGCTGTCGATGGTTTACTGTGTTTCATTCCAGGAAACACCGTGTTCGTGCTCATCTTTTCCATTTTTTTAGCAGAAAGCCCAGTTGAGCCTGTACGTATTCTGTTTTTAGCTTTCAATGCATCCTCCGCTTTGTTTGATGTGTTGTTTCCTGGTGTGGGAGCTGTGGTAGTATCATGAAGTCACAAATTTCGTTGGTGTTGTGGCTGTCGATGGTTTACTGTGTTTTTTTTCGAGGAAAAGAATGTCTGGTAGTAGTGGAATGAACTATAAATATACATAGATAGAATAGGTATAAATTTCTTAATTAAACTTACTGCTTACTTTAGATAAATAGGACCTTGTTCGTGCTCATCTTTTCCATTTTTTTTATCAGGAAGCCCAGTTGAGTCCGTACGTTTTCTGTTTTTAGGTTTCAATGCAGTCCTCCGCTTTGTATGTTGTATTGTTTCCTGGTGTGGGAGCTGTGGTAAACCAGAAAGTTGGATGACCGTCATGCTAATCGCTCCAAAGAGAAATTCAAATTAATTATAATCGTCACGCTTGTGGTGAAATAAACCAACTGATGTATATTCCAGCCATTGCTTTATTGGTCCAAGTCAACGCCATCAACCTCATGTGCGGCAGTTGCAACCAACTTCAGCTACGGCGTACAGGACTATTCCAAACATATCGATCAGCTGTATCAATAATTTCTCATCAATTGAGCAGTAGTCAGAAAGGAGCTGCCGGCTTTAACCTCACATTTTTCCACTACACTTTCACAACCACAATTTCGAATCAAGATCTTTATATACTTTCTATTGCTTTCAACTTTATTATTCTATTATGTTTTGTAAGCAACATGCAAGAAATAATGAATTAAGTAGTTAAGTAAATAAAAATTTCACAAGAATCGAAAGCCAAAGTTAGAGACAACCCAAACAAAATTAATTGTTGCGTAGGATCTATAAGAAATAGTACTTGAGTAACCCAAAATAGGATTTCAATTCTTTTTTTTGGTTTGGATTTAATTTTAGACGAATATGGTGGTTTAAAAAACAGTTGTATGAAGAAGCAAACACAATGACATACATGCATATGTATGTATTGTATAGTATTCCACTGATTTATAGCCCGTTCACAGCGGGGCTACATCACGAATGCGCACGCATTCAAAATGTAGAAGGCCATTATGAATGCGTTTTTGAACGATGAATAGTTGTTTTTGTTTTGGTTATGCATACATATGGAACATTGCGCGCAAATTAAAAATTTAACTGCAATCAAACATCTCAAAAGGTTTGTTTTATGTTATGTGTTTATTTTCTCAGATCTTGCTTAGAACTAATTTTACAATTGTTTTCATGTGCATTATGTCACTGTTTTCACTGCTAGTGGAAAAGGGATAGGTGAAGGTTCCAAATAACTCGTACATTGCATTACAGCACAAATTGTTCTTGCAGTTCGCTTTTTAATTCACATGTTAACAATAATGTTACAATTTGAAATTTACTAAAATCATCATCAGCTGCTTTGTGTTTTTGTGCGCAACAATAAGAAAGAGGATGACAGACGAAAAGCGTTGCTGCTTCTGAATTTATAACAAAAATCTAAGTAGGCATTTTATTTAAAATTCTTTGAACTTGTCTGGGATTAAATTGACAATACAAAACTTTTAAAAACTTTCTGGTGCCAAATACAATATAAAATTTTCATAAGCAGTATTTTTATTATGTACTAAAAATTTTTATAAAGTTGTGAAAATTTTTTTTATTTTCGAGCGATTGGTATACCGTAATTGTTACTATACACAATTTCCTAAATTTTTTAATATGGTTGAGTTCAAAGGCGTCAATTTGGCCGCAATATTTGGCGATAACAGAATAATAAAAATTAACAGCAAATTTTTGCCAGTTGAACGTGAGGTTGGCGATAATGCAAAAGATGAGATGTCTTACCAATTATCAAAAATTATTGACTATATGGGAGAGTTGTCAGCGGATGCGCAACTCTTGAATGCCAGCGTGACTGGTAAAAGATGCATGCGTGAAAACCAGTGGGTTTATTTGTTGTGGGAGCGAAATCACGGAAAAAATCTGATTTGCGGATTACTGAAGGCGGGATATAAGGATTTATATCTTTACGATGAGTGTGGCGATTTGAAATTCATAAGAAAGGCGCCAGCTCTGCTTGACTTTTATGTACACGAGTCGTGCCAGAGGCGTGGCTATGGTATAGAAATTTACAAACACATGCTTGCTACGGAGAATTGGAGCCCAGAAAAAATATCGATAGATCGCCCATCAATAATCATGATGTTATTTATGGAGAAGCATTTCGGCCTGACACAAACACTGCCACAGTGTAACCGTTTTGTAATATTCTTTGATTTTTTTGATGACCAGAAGGGTCCATCTAGCTGGAGTTTTTCTCAAAAAATGATTAACAGCCTGAAGAGTTTGAATGGTACTGGTGGGGCAGGTGGGCCTGGTGGCGAATTCGAACGCGCATAATTTGGTAAGTTATGCCAATGCAGGTTCGTATTTTTTCCCATAAGGTTAGGGTTAACAAGCCGCGTGACATGATGTCGAGTCCACCCGAAGCTTTTATAGCCCATTGTAATGTCTGAAGTGTGTGTTTTGGGAGGAATGTTTTTAGTTAGTTTTACACTTATCCTGTAAGGTCAATGTTTTTCTGAGGAAAAGCATCCGTCTTCCAAAAAGGCAAAAATATGGTGCAGTGCCCCGTTGAGACTCTCGTCAACATCCGAATATTGTTCTTGCTAAAGTATAGGAGTTCATATTCATACATACTATGTACACATATTTCATGATGCATAAAAAATGAAGGTTTAAAATGAACACCCCATAAATTGTTACTATAGGGGTATACTATGTACATACTGAATGAATTGAGTAAATGTTAATTCTGTAACTTGATGTAACCGATTTGTTTGAAGAAAAGAGAAAATGAAGTCAATGGTTCTTTCTTGTTTAAAAATATCTCACTAATCATTAAATTCTTTTATTTCCAGGTTCCTCATTGCTTATCGTCACAATTGTAATGGACTTTAAAAATCAAAAAGTTTTAAAAATTTTTAAGTAAATATCCACTATTTTGGACAAAATTAATAAAGTTATAAGCTAGTAGATATTACTGTGCAAATATTTTCTCTGAACAGACCAATTACCCAGATATCTTGTCAATTTTATGTTGTTAAAGAAAAGTAAAATCACAGATTAAAAGAACACAATATACAACGCAAAGCAAAGTCGTGTTATTTATTCAAAGGAGTAGCATAAGTTCTGATTAGTTCCAATCATATCGATTATCCTATTATTTTATACTAAAGTGGCTGGAGGCTACTCTTCAATACATTCACGTTATATTATTTATCTTGAAGCTTACAACCCAGAATGTGAGTGTGCACTGGACGACGGAATCAAAACCAAAATTAATCTCTCTAGAATAGTTTAAGCCAACAGCTTGCAAGAAATTTGATTGTACAAACTGCGCATTACAACTAAGAATTCAGATCCCAAAAAATTTATTCGAAATCTGGTAACAGTTTCGGTGATTGCCCGTAACTCGAGTTAATGAATTGAGTATCGGATATTTTTTTTTTTGTTTGGAATTTATTTTATTTGCAATCTATCTATCTTTTATTAAATTTCTATTTTAATGACAAACTGTGAAGGGCAAATCCAGTGGATGCCATGATTCCATCTTCGGATGTGCTGGCTGTTGTCAAGCAGGTTGACTGCAAGATGATTATTATGACTTTCCAGCCAGTGGAGACATTTAAGTTGCTGATTCTTGCGATCTCTCACGGATCGTGGGTGTCTGTAGATCTCTGTGTAGGACTGAGTTTCTCACGTACCAGGGGGGCTTCAAGAAGTCTACGCAGTAGTTTATACTGAAACCTTTGAAGGGTCTTAATGTTTGATTTGGAGGCAGAGCCCCAGAACTGTGTTCCATAAGTCTACACCGGAATATTATTAAGTATGGATTTATAGAGTAACAACTTGTTTTTGAGGCTTACTTGCGAGCTTGATCTTAATACCAGGACATTTTTAAAAGTTTTAGGACGAGCTGTTTTCTTTTCAATTTTATGTGGAGCTCCCAAGTTAGTCTTCTATCGAGAGTATGTCCAAGGTAATTCGCTGTTGTGCTTTCCGGAATAGTGTCTCCATTTAGGTTTATGAAAGGGCAGCTCTAGCGATTCATGGTAAAGGTTACATGCATGGACTTCTCTGCGTTCACGGCAATGTTCCATTTTTGGAGCCACGATTCCAGAATATTTATCTGGTTCTGCAAAATGGTTGAGGCTGTCCCGGGATCGATAAACTCCAGTGTCCTTATTTCATCTGCGGGCGGGCAATAGTCGAAAGGAGTGAAAGTGAGCTTTAGATGATTTGCAAATTCCTGGGCTTTTTCTTCGCTAGTCCTGCGCCAGGTCCTGCTTGGTCTCTGAATGGGCGCCTTCTATTTTATTGGTCTTTTGAGGTAACTTGTTGCACTCCAAAGATTATGCTCAATACTTCCTGGTTTAGCTTACTCAAGAAATTTACCGATAGCTTTGTTTCTCGACTCCATATGCAATTCCTTTAATTCTCTTATGGCTTGATCATATCTCGTGGATTGCCAAATTCTTCGAAGTCTTCTTTTCAGGCGGACTTTATCAGCAATCTCTGTAGACCATAAATGTAAGTCTTTCTATGTGAACAAGTGTTCCGAGACTTGCTGTTTCATGAATGTTTCGCGCAAACAGTTCAACAGCGTTGTTGATATTATTGGAAGGAATTGGATGGATGTTTGTGTCGGTTGGCCAGTAGGTTGGCTCACCTGAGGAGTGGCTATTCAGTTGCAGGATTAGCAAGCATCTATAAAGACTGGTTCCTTGCAGAGCCGAGAGCCCCACCAAGTGTTTTTAGCGTTGAAATCACCACCTAATAGGAATCTTTGTCCGAACCCACAAAAAAGTTGTTCAAACATTTGCTGCGACACCGCATTAGGAGGAGGTACGTAAGCTGCTGCAAGAGTTAGACCACCAAGTGGACTGTGTATTTTTATCACTGCAGCATGTACCCTTTGAAGTGTGATAGGAGTTTGATTTAAAAAGCTTATACGAGATTTGATCAAAATGGCGGCACCGCCTCGAGCTCTTCTGCACGGGTGGTTTACGTGAATTAGATCGCAGCCATTCATTTTAAAGGACGATCTATCTGAAAAGCAGGTTTCGGACAGCGGGCCTATTAGAGCATAGGCCGTTAGCATTCCAAATGGTGGTTCGGAGATCTAGTTGCATAAGTTTGCAAACAAACTAGTAACCATCTGGCTGAGTTGATTGGTGAGTGTAATCATAATTTTGTCCATAAAGTTCTCAATATAGTTCTTTATTGCCTCTGTGTTGAGTCCCAAGTTGTTGGGTTGATCGTTTGCGGGAGAGCTTGCTTGATGAGCAGAAGCACTGCCCCTGGCTACATTGGAATAGCTGAAACTGTCAGTGCGTATGTCTGATTGACCAACTAGCACTGGATTCTGTGTTTTTTGAGGTGGGTTGTTACTGCCTGAGGCTCTGCTTTCAAAAGTTGCTTTGTAAATTCTACATCCTTTGTAGGATGCAGTATGATTTTCTCCACAATGTGTGCATTTTGCTGGGTCGTCTTTCGACTTAGTACACTTGGAGGACATATGGTCATCACCAAAATTCACACATCTATAAGCTTTATTACAATATCGCTTTGTTTGTCCAAACTCTTGGCAACAATGGCATTAAACCAGAACGTTGAACTTGATTGCGAGTAGTGTAAGTTTTTTATTGCACCCCTGAAAGCACGCTCCTGCTTAATTAGATCTTTCCAGGGATTTTATTAGGTTTCTGCAGCTCTTCACATCCTTAACCATTATTCTCACTTGACCGTCACGTCCTGATTTATATGTAAAACTATTTTTTTTCGAAGACAGACTCAACTGGTTGCTGCATATCTTGGATATTACCCACGCCCGGATCGAAAATTGGTAGAGGTTTAGATGTCGGGGTTGAAAGGAAGTTGTTGTTCTGCTCCTTTACAACAGAAACTCCATCATCATCTTCGTCCATTGCCTCACCAAGGATATGGAACCGATTGGTATTACTTAAGGTGCTTGGGCCATTGTGGTCGATTAAAGGGTTTGAAATGGATGTGATCTTTTGGATTTTATCCGTCGCGACGTTTTCCGTTTTGAAGTTTTTTGTGCTAAAAATTTTAGTTTAGAACAAAATAATTTGTGCAAAGATCGGGATAAGAACTTATCGCAACCGAAGTCAGATTGAGACTGAGTAGCGGATATGTGGAGGATTTTAAACGCCTCGCCTAGATTATAAATACATGGAATTGTTGAGTCTTCGTCAGCAGTTTACTAAGTGGCTCTGATATTATACTGAAGTGAGATGTGAGCTTGCGAAAGAACCCCGTATTTCCAAAGAATTGTCTTACATCTAACGGTCGTTGGAATTAGAAATATTTCTATACTATTGTCTGTCTGCTTGGAGAAACTGTTGAAAATGAGAAGACCATCATCTGCAGTAATCTTACAACGGTTTTGCTCTTGTGACACTCGCTTCGTATGGTTTCATACACTGGTTTTGTACTGGAACAATCCATAAAAATTATTATAAAATCTGTAAATTTCATTCATTGGAATCTGCTAATATTCTGATATCATTCCAGCCTAGAAAAGTTGTTTCCAGTGATCCTTTCAAATGTCCGCGAGCAAACAACAAAACACAATACATATAATCCATTTTACAGAGCAACAACAGTGCGCACAACTATTTAACATATTTATGATAGTAAGAGCTTTTTAGTGATACACCAAAATGTCTTTAACAGCAAGTTGTGATACTGTTAGAATTTAACAGCGACACAAATTTTTGTGATACTTTTGTTAAGGACATGACCAGAAAGAATTATGTATTAAATATCCCTTACATTTTTCAACACTACAACAGCAGCTGGAAGCACAAGCAACGCAACATTTGTTGTTATCAGTTTGTCGGCGAAACGATTAGGAATGGAATTGGCAGAAACCCAAAGGGAGGGAGAAACACATGTAATAATTAGGGCCGATGTTAAATAAATACAAAATTTAAGGACAACCCAATGTTATAGGTTGTAATTATCTCATCTAGTATATCAAAAATTAATATCTGAATAGCATGAACCATATTTCATTTATTAACTGGATAAATGATTGCATTCATTTTTCAAGGAACTATATAAATACGGGAGCCGGGCGCCCTTAAACAAAAAAATACCCGCAGTTCGCACTTTCTTTGTTCTCCCTACTCGCTACTTTTTCAAGCTCTGAAGTTTATGAAGCACTTACAGTTTGATAATTATCGTTGTTTTGTAAAGCAAAACTGTAAGATTTGAAATAACGGACCAACCTCCATAAATAGCGTGAGTTAAATGATATATTTATATTAATGAAAAGAATAATACATCATAACTAATGAAAGAAAATAAAAAAACCTGTTTTGCTTCATTTTTTAAATTTTCTTACTATAGAATACACAACAATTGCAAATATGTTATATTACTTTTGCAGTTTTGTAGCCATTGAGTTTTTCGTCACTCGCTACTTTTCAAAGTTCTGATGTTTATGAAGCACTTACAGTTTTATAATTATCGTTGCTTTGTATAGCAAAACTGTTTGATTTGAAATAACGGACATACTTAAATAAATAGAGTGAGTAAAAGGAAATATTTATAGTAAAGAAAATAATTATAAACTATAACTAGATATATGGGAAAATAATGAAAGAAACTTAAAACATGTTTTGCTTGTTTTTTTAAATTTTCTTACTATGGAATACACAATAATTACAAATATGTTATACTTTTCGTACTTCTACAGTTTTATAGGCATTCAATTTTTCGTCACTCGCTACTTTTCTAAGTTCTGATGTTTATGAAGCAACTTACAGTTTTATAATTATCGTTGCTTTGTATAGCAAAACTGTATGATTTGAAATAACGGACATACTTAAATAAATAGCGTGAGTAAAAGGAAATATTTATAGTAAAGAAAATAATTATAAATTATAACTAGATATATGGGAAAATAATGAAAAAAAAACTTAAAACATGTTTTGCTTGGTTTTTTTTAAATTTTCTTACTATGGAATACACAATAATTACAAATATGTTATACTTTTCGTACTTCTACAGTTTTATAGGTATTGAGTTTTCCATTAATAGTTACTTTTTAAAGTTCCGATGTTTATGAAGCATTTACAGTTTGATAATTATCGTTTTTTTGTAAAGCAAAACTGTAAGATTTGAAATAACGGACATACTTAAATAAATAGCGTGAGTAAAAGGAAATATTTATAGTAAAGAAAATAATTATGAATTATAACTAGATATATGGGAAAATAATGAAAGAAATTTAAAACATGTTTTCTTGGTTTTTTTAATTTTCTTACTATGGAATACACAATAATTATAAATATGTTATACTTTATTAGTTTACAGTTTTATATGCATTGAATTTTTCTTCATTCGCTACTTTTCTAAGTTCTGATGTTTATGAAGCACTTACAGTTTGATAATTATCGTTGTTTTGTAAAGCAAAACTGTAGGATTTGAAATAACGGACCAAACTCAATAATAGTAAAAGGAAATATTTATAGTAAAAAAAATAATTATAAATTATAACTAAATGTATGGGGAAATAATAACAAAAATAAAACAATTCATACTACATTTTGTAATATTTTTATTATACAACAATTGCAAATACATACATATGTATTGTATTTCCTACTTTTACAGTTTTGTAAGCATTGAATTTTCCATCATTCGCTACTTTTCGGCGAACAATATCATTCAGTAGATATGACGTCTGTTAAGAGAACATGACCACAAAGAAATATGTATTTATAAATATTTCTTACATTTTCAACACTATAACACTAGCAGCTGATTGCGTCGCCGACTATCTTGCTCATGCATCATGAAGCACAAGCTACACAACATTTGTTGTTGTCTCTTGGTTTTCAACTTTCAACATTGTGTCGGGTAGGTTGTTTAAGCGGTAAACTCGCAAAATATTTACCGCTATACAAAGTACCGTTTTGTGTGTGTGTGTGTGTGTAATTGTTTTTTTTTTTGTTTTTTTGAAATCACCTACAACAAAAAGCACATTATTCATTTTTTTGAATTTTTTTTTGTTGTGAGTTTTTGCGCGCAAATTTATAAAAACAGAAAAATCGAATTAAACAAAAAAAAAAAAAAACACAAATGATGATGATGATGATGTTTTTTATACATTGATATGTACAAGGAATAAAAGAAAATAAATAATAGAAACAAAACACTGGAAAACATTACATTTTAAAGAAATAATTAAAAAATAAATAAAACTAAATGAGTAAATAATTGAATGAAAATAAATGAATGTAGAAGTTAATGAATGAAGAATGAAGTTTAATTGGTGGAATTAAGAAATTTAGAACTATGTAAATGAATCATTGAAGAAATGATTGAATGAATGAAGTTTGGTTATCAATTATTAAATTAAAGAGTGAGGGCCTGCTGAGGGGGATAAATAATAAATAACAAACAACAAACAACTAGAGAGCGTGCAGATAATAAATCATAAACAACAACAACAATAACAACAGATTGCAAGATAATTTTTTTTTTGTTTGTTTTTATTTGTCTATTTTTTGTTATATTAAAAATTAATTAAAATCTGAGACGCGATAGAAAGACATGTGAAGCAGCAATAACAACAAAAAGTGGCAACAGCTAAAGCAATAAACAAATAATAATAAAATAATTAACAATGAAAAAAAAAAAAAACGAACGACCAACAACAACAACAACGAGAGCATTTATTAATAAAAAAAAAGCACCCAAGTTTATTTTTTAATCACAAAAGATCAGAAAAAAAAAACAAAAATAAATAAATTAATTTCATTTCTTAATATAGAAAAAAAGCGGGAATTTTGTTTTTCGTTTTTGTTGTTTTTTTTTTCTAAAATTAAAAATGATAAAAAATTAAACAAAAAAAAAAAACAAATATTAATTTTAATTTCATTGAATGATGTTTTGCACAATCACACACACACACACATACAGTCACACACCAAACAATAATGTGTATAAAAAATAATACTAAAAAAAAAAAAAAAAATGAATTTAATGAAAAAAAGAAGAAAAGAAAAATTTTAAAATTTCACTGGAGTCTTTTTATTTCGTTGTTCTTTTTGTTGTTTTCATTTATTATTTCTTATTTCTTTTTTTTTGTTTTTTATTATTTTGTAATAATGTTGTTGTGTTGTTATTGTTGTTATTGTTGTTGTTGTTCTGTTCGCAGATTTCATTTTCCGGGTTTGTTGACTTGTTCCCATTCTCATTCTCAGTTTGTTGCTGCTGTTGCCGCTGCCGCTGCTTCTTGTTGTTGTTGTTGTTGTTGTTTTCAATATTATTATTATTATGATTATTATTATTCTACCCTACACAATTAAAGTATTAACATTTTGCCATGCGGTTTGTTACTTCTAATAGAAGTATGGTTTTATACTAAAGAGTAGATTGGATTGGATATTATTTAAAGAACCCCCATATAGAATACAAAGTATTTAGTATATTATGAATATGATGGATGATATAAGTATGTATATTAAGACCTCATATATCAAAGACTTATCTCGACATAACCAAAAAATACACTTTTGGTATGTTTATAATAAAATGTTGATGGCGATGATGTCGGGATAAAATTTTTATGATTTTTTCTAAGGAAGATGATATATGATGATGTTTTCCGAAAAAATATACAATATTTTGGCCCAAAAATTCCAAATGCTCACTTATCTGAGATGTTTATTGAATGGTTCACCTTGCTTAGGTTGAAATAAACCATTTACAGAAGGAGGATGGGGTGGGTTTTTTCTTTTTTATCAATTGATTGATATGTATGTCAAGTATTTGAGATATCGGTTGACTTAAGTATTGATAGCTTTGTTTAAAATTTCTTAAAACGCAGCAACTATGGAAATGGGGAATCCCCCCATTGAATGATTGGAAACCAAATTGAAAGTCTCTATAAGAAAGACTATTTGCAAAGCCACAATAGTGATGATCACCATGAAATTATGTTATATCCACAAGTACTGATTGTTAATGCATAATTTTCTTCTTGATCTGGAATCAATCAATGACTTTCTAAAACTTTCTTCGTAGCTCTTTAAGTCACAGTTGTTAAGTTGTACAATATTATGTATAAACATATAATAATTCGTGCCGATTAAATAAAAAAATAAAAAGTTGAGGTCATTTGAAAAATTATTCGATTGGATTGATCAAAACAATGAATGGTATCTGAATCATAATATGGTTACCATATCATAACATATTTCTATATTATACCAGCTGTGCCCGCGACTTGGTAGGCAAGGAACTCGCGTTTGAAGAAGGGGACAAAAAAAATTGGCAGAACACATTTTGATTGTTGGTACATGACTACCCCGCGACGCTCTTACTTCCCTTATCAATAAACCCAAATTGATCAATAGCCTCAAACACGAAACACAAACAACAAAACACACTGTCTCTTTCTTATCCCCACTTTAAGTGAACATAAAATACAGAAACGAAGAAATCAAAAAGTGCGTACTCAGAGAGGAAAAATACAACAATAACAACAACCAAAGTATTAAAAATGAACAAAAACGTACTAAACTTTTTATGGTTGGTCTTGTAGGGGTTTTCAAAAAACTTAATACTTAAAAATATTATATTAAAAGTTAAAAACTGAAAAAAATAAGTAAGCAACTCTTTTCATTAGCATTTTTTGTTATTCTAAAAAACACAATTATTAAAATCGGCTGAGTATAGTGTGCGCTAGATAAAAAAATGTTAAAAATTTGTTAAATAATGTTTGTATCTCGACAACAGCGCCATCTACCGATTCCAACTGAAGCATAATTTATTAAAATTGGTCTAGCCGTTTAGGAAATTAAGAGTCACAAAATTTCGTACACTCGAATTTTATATACAACTAGGGTATCCTGCCCGACGTCGTACGGCCAATCGGATTCCTTAAACTTCACTTTCAGTAGAACGCAAGTGGATTGGGCCATACCTACAGTTGCGGTTTCGCACCATCGCTATTAATAAGTTGAATTGCAATTCTGGTATTTCATTTTTGCTTCCCGCTGCACTTTAATTTGGCTAAATGGATAGTCAGTCACATTAATAATTCCAGTGACTTACCAAATCCACAACAATGCACAGCTCCCTGGTCTTGCCTTAAGTGTTATTGTATTATTGAGTCCTTTAATTTATTCAAAACTATCTGTAGTACATTGCGCAGAATCAGACAAATCAAATGCAGTATTTGATCCACCAATTTCTCGACAACAGCGTCACATATCGAATCCAAAAGTACTTTGTTATGTTCAAGGCTAAAACCAACCATGCACGCATTCACAAAATGTCATTGCAATCAGATGAACGAACGGTATAGCCGCGCATAAGACTCAATATGAACACACATAAGAGAAGTTCAGTGACATACACACTCACAGAAGAATTATATATATAAAGATTGTGAATCTAAATCATTCTCAGATCCCCTTGAACACACACAAAAAATTTCATCAAAATCGGTTCAGTCGTTTAAGAGAAGTTCAGTGACATACACACTCACAGAAGAATTATATATATAAAGATATAATATCATATAAAGATATTCTTTGGTTTGTTAGTTCATTTGTAAGTCAGTTCTTCTCTGATTATTTCATAATTTAAATAACAAATTTTAGCAGAAAACCACAATTTGTATATCTCGGTAGATCAGCAATGACTAACCATATAAATTGATAAGCAATCGAATAGTTAAAATTCTGAAAACATTGGATAGACATCGTATACGATATTCTTGTATGGACATATGTTTGTAGGTAAGAAGATAAAAGTGTCCACATTTAAATTCGTCTAGTACTTAGGAAGCTGATCAAGAATATATGTATACATAAGTATACTTTATGGGGTCTCCGATGTCTCCCTCCTTCTGTTTGTTACAAACTTCATGACAAACTTATAATTAAGAAAAAATTGTAGGAAATTTAATATTCATTGAAACTTAAGTAAATAAAATTCTTTATTTCTTTGTATTAATTTGTTTTTTTTTTTTTTTGGATTATTTTCTGTTTGATCTTTTGTGGTTTTTGTCAATTTTTTTGTCATTTTTTTTTTGTTTGTGTTAATTTTTTCTTGTTTTTTAAATATAATAAAATGAAATATTTATATTTATATTTACTTTTGTACACAGGAAGTAACTTGTTTTTATTATATATATATTTTTTTGTGTTTATTTATGTGTATCAATATATAATATTTTATATTAAAAAGAAATTACAAAAAAGAAAACAAAAAAAATAAATAAAATAAAATATATATAAAAAAAGAAAGAATATTAAACAAAAAGAACCTCAAACAATTTTATGTGAAATGAAAAAGTTATAACAAAACAAAAAATTTACACAGAAGAAGGAAAAGCAAAAAATTCAGGTAAGAAGCAAATTAAATTAATATATATTTATATATATAAATAAATATAAACGAGTAATAAAACAAGCATCAGTTTTTTTTTTTGTTTTTATTTATTAATTAAATATCCTTTTTTTCTTTATTTTTCAATAATTTTGCCTTTATTTTTAGTATAAATAATAAAAAATTTATCAATATTTCCGTATATTAAATTATATTTTTTCTGCTTATTAAAAATTAATTAAAAAAAAAAAAAATTATGGTTCTTTTTGAATCAAACATAAAAAATATTAAATATTGAATTTTTATAATCAATTTCTTATAGTATTATATATGGAAACAAAGCTCTTTAACTTATGGAAATCAGTCCAACTTATGAAGACTTTGAGTTAATTGTATTCATTTATTTAAAATTTTTATTTTTTATTTTTCATAATCCTATCAGTTATGCGAATAGATGACATAAGATTGGATTAGGGAAGAGCGGGAACTAGAACAACTTGTCATCTCGTAATTACATTTCCTTTGAAATTTGTTAGTATTCATCAAGAATTCCGATCAATTTTTTTAGTGGAAAATCTGCAATATCATTTGCTTCCAGATATCGGATATCTGGTTCAGATTAAGCACTCACAATGGCATAGTGGATGCTTTGGCGCCGTCTCTTGTTCTTACATAGTCTATATTGTTTATTTTGATATTTGATTCATCAGTTTGCTGTTAAGAAAGCGAATACCTTTCCGTGTTAGTCCCTGTAATTCTTGAGATCTTGTTGCCACTACTATTTTTACTGATCTAATGAGAACATTCGCAGTTCCTTTCCCTGTGAATTCATCTGCTTCTTCATTCCCAAGACACCCATTATGACCAGGTACCCAGATTAAGTTTACATACATAGTTCTTTCATGTTAATCTTTTGAGAAATCCTTAGCAATCCCAAACAATTTTCCATTTTGATCTCGACGGTGTTGAGTGCTTGTAGTACTGCTTTGAAGTCATAGAGAATGAATATGTGCTTATTAACAGTTCCTTTGGCCTATACTACTAAACAAAAGTTTCCCATAGACTTCTGTTCCAACAGCAGTGTCCGTTTTAGAGGTCTTAGGTTTTAATTGTTGGCAACACACTCTATTTGATAAAGTAAATACAAAATCAGTTTATATTATATGAAATATTAATGTGTATCTAAATTTGTCTTAACAATTTAAAAGTCAGTGAGCATCTACTTAATTTAGAAATCTTTCTTTATAATGATGCCAAAAACTTTAAGTTTCTTTATTAGACATTCGAGTGACTGTTACAATTAGATATGTAACACTTTTTAAACCTTAAAAAGTCAAGAACTTTATTTGACTTAATCATTTGTTCCATAGATTTGTTGCAATACACACTTTATATCCAAAACTTTCTTGACACACGTGACAGACAACTGACTTGCCAGTAGTTAGAAAAGTCAAAGGCCATAGAAGTCTTAGTTATTTTATTTTTTTTTTTTTTAAATTGAATTAACTTTTATAATTAAATAAATAAATAAATATATTAGTACAATAGGTAGAAAGATACAATGCTCGTACGTTTGAATAAATGATGATTATATGAATCTGTTATGTGTGATAAATTGGGTGGGAGATTGATAGGAAGATTGGTTGGATGTGTTTTTTCAGAAGCCATGTGAGTCACTTTGCAAAAGTTGAATTGAGCGACTGTTGCTGTTTTTGTAGTCATTGGCTTATTATCATTTGTTTGCTGTTTTGTTTTTGTCCGCATTTTTATTTGATTTTTTGTTTTCATAACAGCTTTCGTTTATGGCGAATTGGCATCCACATTTGACATTAATAATGATCTTCTTGTTTCTATTTCTGTTTCTGTTTTTGCCTTTGTTAATGCTTCAATCATACACATGTATGTATGTGTTGTACACATACACCTAGATACCTACACACACACACACACACACAAATACACAAATACATAAACATACACACAGACCACTTAGATAGATACAAAACGTGCCTAAGACGCATGTCAGCATTCGCATTCGTTTACCATTCATTCATTCATACATAGGCAACATAGTAAGTACACACACACACACACACACCCCTACACACACACACATTCAACTTACTTAAAATTATATCGGTCAAAATTCAAGTTCATTGTCCAAAACAATAACAAGAATGGTAACAACAACAACAACAACAACAACAGCAACAACAACAACAAGACAAATAACCATAACAACACAAATATAAAGAAATATAAACCAACAAAAAACAAAAAAAACAAAAAAACAAAAAAAAAATGAATAAAAATAGCAAATAACAAATAAAAAACTAGAAAAATCACCTTAAAACGCCAAAATTTATTGCAATTCCAATTGTTTTTCCTCTCACCTCTTCTGCACTTTGCATTCTGTTTTATTACATCCTCCCTCTTCCCCTCCCCCTCCACCTTCACCTATCCTGCTCTCTACCTTTTCTCTACCACTTGTTTTTTGTATATCTATTTGTAATATATTTTTGTTTTTGTGGTTTTGGAGGGCACCCCAGCCTCCTTTCTCTCCACCACTTACTTCCTCATTCATTTTAAACTTTGACTTCTTTATAAACTTTAAACCAAAAAAAAAAAAAGAAAAAAAAACAAAAATTGAATTATTTCAATTAACAAAGTTTCATTTTTATGATTTTCAATTTAAATTATTATTAACAAAACAACAAAAGAAAAAAAAAATTATGATAATAAATAAACCAAAAAAAAAAATGAAATATTAAACTTATGTATTGTGTGAGTAAATAAATAAAAGTAAATGAAAATGAATAAAATATAAGCGAAAAAATGAAAGTAGGAAATAACAAAAAAAAAAAAAATAAAAAAAATAAATAAATAAATTATGAATTTCCTTGAATTCTAATAAGAAAAAAAAAAAAATTAAATATTATCAAATCAAATAAACGAAATAAAATTGAAACAAACCACAAAAATTCTGTGAAACAAAAAAAAAAAAAATGGTTTTAATTTTTTGATAAAAAAAACAAAAAATGATGGATAACCAAAGTTTATACAAAATAATAAATTGCAATTGAAATTTTTTTTAATATATTTTAGGGTTCCGGGCCCAAAAGGTATTAAACGGAACCCTATTACTAAGACTTCGTTGTCCGTCCGACCGTCCTCGGACTATATCTCCAGAACCGTAGTAGATAGAGAGTTAAAATTTTCACAGAATGTGTAATTCTCCTCCCATACAAATCCCAATCCCCCATCTGGTATGGAAACCTCCGTCTACGAGTATGGCCGATTTTTTTTGTATATGACAGAGGAAATAACAGATATGGTTGTTTTGATTAACCAAACATTGCTGATCGTTCCAATGTAAAAAGGTTTTATCTCACAGTACCAAGCAAACGATTCATGAGCGTCACTTAACGACACTTTTGAATTTTATCCATTGGTATCAATTTTGAGTTAGGACTAGTCATTGTAATATATATTTACATGCATATGGGATAGTCCAAACAAAAGGACTCCATAAATCTGTACCAATCTCCTCGTATTGAGTATTGAGAAGGTCTTTCCACTAGCTGAGACATTGAACTAAAGGCACATAAGTCCTAAAAGAATATGGGAGACCTCAATCTTCTTGCTATCCACTCCATTCACCCTCTTTCTGGAATATCTAATACAAAAAAAAAAAAGAATATAAAATACAAATTCGTACTCTCATTTCATTTCACTTAATAGTAAAGAGTTTGAGCAAACTCAGAGTTTCACTTACTTTTATTAATTTCTTTATATCTGTGATAATCATATTGAAAACCATGGAGACATAGATAAATTCTTATATAAAATCAATAATAATATTGTATTATGGCGTCAACTTGATGATTACAGATATATTGACGTCTGTTTCGGATAAACACACTTTTCCACACAAATATAGACACATTGTTATTGCAATTTGGAGTGATTTATTTAGTGGCACAGATCAAAGCTTAGCATATGTTTTTTAACAACTGAACACAAGTCACCAAGGCCAAGTTTGCTTGGCTAAATGTATTGGAAGATAGAAAAATACTACCAAAGTTTGATGGGGTTGCTCATTTTGTCTCAGTTAAAATACTTTCATTTAATTAATAAATTTTATAATATACAATAATAATAATAATAATAATAATCTTTTGTTTATTTGTTTAGATTTCTGATAATTTTTTAAAATAGTAAATAATTTAATAAAAAAAAAACAAAAACAAAAAAACAACTGAACAATAGAAAAAGCCCCAAATAATAATAATAAAAAGAAAAAAAAACAACATTAATTTGTACTTGGAAATATTGTAAAATCCGAGAGACAAAAGACTAGTAAAACTAAAGGGTGAAAGAGGCAAATATTACAGAGGTGGGGAGGATTGGGAAAATGTGAATGGAACGGGACCGCGATAAAAAATTAAAACATAAAAAAAAGAAAAACAAAAAAAAAAAAAACTTTAAAAAAAGTTAAACAAAAAACAATAAAAAAAAAAAAACTATTTCCGTTTACTTTTGTTGTTGTTACTGTTGTTATTGTTGTTGTTGGCACTTGCTTATTGTTTTTATACCTTTCATACATAGGTAGGGAAATTAGTTAAGGTATATTTACTTAGCCATGAGCTTTGTAGAGTTTAGAAATGTCCATAGAACGCCACATAAAATATACATATATAAAGTATAAAGAAATGTTTAGCATTTGAGACACTTTTTAAGTTAGATCTAATATTCTATGCATTATCCGTAGATACCTGATTACTAGATAAGCAAAATATAGAGAACGAATCGGAATATTCAGTCAATATTTTGCTATATGTAGGCACGATAGAAAATGTATAGTTTTTTGTATGGAAAACTTTTACTAGAATAAAAACAATACTTTATAGAAAAATATAATACTCTTCTTGACTGAAACATAAATTAAAATTGAACCAATTGGACAAATATTTGATATTCAATATGCATAGCAAAGAAGCCATTGGCCACTAATTCAACTCATCGAAACTTAACGAATTCCGTCCATTCCGCTAGTTTACTCATGAGTAACAACGTTTGTAAGCTTCTGAGTAGATCAAAGATTTTATTTATTAGCCCCGGGCCACCGACAAGCTTAGTCTGCAAGTATTATGGGGTCTCCAAAACTCCAACTATTTTCTAAAATACAAGTAAACTCATTTAGGGTGTTTGTCAGTTTCGCTGAAACCGAATTTAATACTATATCATTATTATTATCGTTGTTCTTATTGTTGTTGATATTTTTTACTTTACTTTATCTTTATCCGTTTGCGTGCAAGTTACGCAGATATAAAAAGAAATATCTTTGTATCTTTACTTGGTGCTCACAGCTCACAGTTGTTGGTAACATTGTAGTATTGCTGCTATGCGTATACGAGTATACACGTATTATATATAATTCTGTTGTTGTTGATGTTGTTCTTCTGTGCCTGGTTGGTTTCTTTTTTAGTCGTTTTCTTCATTTACTTTTTGCTTTTTCAGTTTTAGTGTTTGGGCCAAAACAAAAAAACAGAAAAAAAAGAGGCATAGCAAAAAACTAAAGCAAAAATCATCAACAACAAGAAATAAAAACAAGCACAAGAAATCTAGCTACTTTTTCATCTTAGTCTTAACTTCTTTTCTTTTCGTCAGCTTAATGGTTCTGTTTTTTGCTCATTCCTAAACTTCAGACTTAGGGTGTTATAACTTTGAGATGAGAATGTGATTTTGGGACCTAAGTAAGAGATATTCGATTTCTAAACGCCTTGGTAGTGGGTAATGAAAGCGCTGTCACAATGTGTTGTTAGTCCTTTGAAAACCAATCTGAACTTTCTACTGTATTCATAGTACAACTAACTTCCATTCCACTTTCAAGTCTTCAAAATCATTCAAAAGAAAAGACTCAAGTGTACTAATTCAATAGCGTTGATCCCATATCATCTGCTCTTCTGCTCTAAAACTCTATCAAAACCAATCTAGCATATTATTTTTTCAATCAAACAGTATTCAGTGATGACAGTCACCAAGGAGGAGGCGTCCATTACATTTAGAATTTAATCATCGGTGTTTTTGATTGGAAAACTAACAGGTCCCGTTTCCATGCATATGTAATTATGATGTTCCCGATATTTGACGATATTATGACAAGGGAACTTTACTTGGACAAATTGGTGAGCAGTGGCCAAAAATTTTAAATCGAAAGATTCTCAAAGACACAGAAGAAATAATATTGGAAGGATAAGGATGTCAAATATAAATAAATGTTATATACTCATAGAACACTGATCTATCAATATGAAAAAACATAAAAACATAGTTTATGTAAATACCTGTGTGGAGATTTTAACTTGGAAAGACTATTGGGGAGATTCAATACAAAAAGTCTTCAAGCTAATAAATAATTAGTCCCCATGAATAGAGGATATAATATCAGATAGTCATGAAAATTAATATTGGGAGTACAAATTAATCCGGTCCGTTTTTTTTTTTGTGTTCAAAAAAATGTTTTTTTTTATTGAAAAAAGTAAAAAATACATCATTCTAAGTATTGTCCGCCGGAAGCGACTACTTTTTCCCATCTCTCTGGTAATTTTCGAATACCATCTCTAAAAAATGAATCCTCTCTGCCTCGATCCAATCATTGAGCCACTTTTCGATTTCTTCAAAAAAAACCCGAACCGGTGACCCCCAAATCGTTCTGCATTCGTCGAAAAAGCCAGTAGTCGGAAGGAGCAAGATCTGGAGAATACGGCGGGTGGGATAAGACCTCCCATTTCAGCGTTTCCAGGTAATTTTTGTTGTAAAATCACCTTATCATGCCTTTCGGCTGTTTCTATCCATTTTTCAAGCAATGCACGGCTCAAACGTATTAGTTGTAGTCGATAACGTTCCGCTTTAATGGTTTCGTATGGTTTTATTAGTTCACAATATACCACACCCGTCTGGTCCGACCATATTCAGAGCATGACCTTTGAACCGTGGATGTTTTGCTTTGGCGTCGATGTAGACGATGATGGAACGGGTTCACCAGGCTTGGCATAGTATTTTTTCTTCTTGGGGTTATCGTAGTATATACATTTTTCATCTCCAGTCACGATCCGGTGCAAAAATCCCTTCCTTTGATGTCTTTCAAGAAGCAGTTCTGAAGCGAAAAATCGCATTTCGACATCTCTCGGCTTCAACTCGTACGGCACCCAATATCCTTATATATATATATATATATATATATATTAAATTTAGGGGTTTTATTTTATAGTCATAGAAAATGTTCTTTTAAACTAAATTCTTCTTTAAGAAATCTTCTTCAACGATCAGTTTTATACTTATTTTATTATTGAAATGGCAATAATTGATTGGTAAAAACCTTTACGTATTTTACTAATGGTTAAAAATTCTCGTTATTTCTTGAGTTGTTTTTCCATATAATATTGTAACAAACCTAAGCGGCAGCAACAGCAGGAAACCAATTTTCATTAAACTTTCGACTCTCGACTCTCAAAGTCGTCATCATCAAACAGAATTCGATGTCAAAGTGTGTAGTCAAGTTAAAATAAATTACTCTTACATGAAAAAATAATAAATAATATAAGAACATAAAATTATTAATAATCAAAATACAAAACCAAGAACAAAAAGAACAATGAATTTGGAGGGAAAAAACATTGAAATTCTTTGGCAAAAATACCAAAATTAAAAAAAAAAAGAAGGAAAAAAATATTTAATTTGATAGGCAAACAAAAACGAACGCCAAATAAAGAATGAAATAAAACGAAATTAAATTAACGAAAAAATTCAAAAAAAAAATTCAAAAAAAAATATTAACGACAAAACACATCAACAAAAGCAACAATAACATCAAGAATAATCAAATCGAAAATAAATGAAAAAAAAAAGAAAGAAAGAAAGAAAACAAAAAAGACTGAATACAAAATAAAAAACTCAAAAGTTTAAAAAGCGAAAATATGAATCATGAATTTATTCACCATTACCATCATCTGCATCCCCTTCCCTTCCCTTAACCACTACAAAGAGTGTGAGTGAGTGAGTGAGTGAGTGAGTGAGTATCTTTCTCATTCCAATTTATGATGTTTATGAGGTTGAGCGATTCAATTCAGTGCGTTGCTTTCTGTCCTTTTATAATATGTATTTATATAAATTGCTGTATATTTCATGTATTAACATCCACACAGTCCAGTTCATACAATCCATGAAAAAAAAAACCTCGCATTAGCATCGCTCAGGACCTGATGATTGACGTTAACGACAATCCATAAATGCTGCGGACAAGGGTCATATAACTGATGACGAAACATGGGTACATGGTTATGACGTCCAAAAAAAAAAAAAAAAAATTTAATACAATTTATTTGATCCATTTTTTTTGGAATAGGCAAAAATCGAAGACGAGCCAAAACATGTGCAAGCAAAACAGTTGTCAAAAATAAACTAAACGGGACATGAGTACCAACATAACGCCACAAAAAAATCAAAACAAATATAGAATATACGTAGCCCGCGTAAATCAAAATTAGCGATATGATTTGAACAGACCTCGACAGACACATGTACATGCCATACAAACCCAGATTCGATTTCATGTTCTTATTTGAAAAACTTTTTATTGTTTCTAGCAAACTGAAACTATAAGTTTCTGATTTATGTTTACCGACCATGTGAATTTCAAGACCCTAGGATTAGTAGGACTGGTATCTCTCATACAAACCCAGTTTCAATTCATACATATTTTAATTAGAAAAACTTTTTACACTATAACTTTCTGATCAATTTTTTTCCACCAAATATATGAATTTCAAGACCCTAAGAATACTAGGAGGGATACCTCCTCCCATAAAAACCTAAAATCAAATTTATGTTCTTATTAGAAAAACTTTTGTGTGTTTTGATTTATCAAACTATGAAACTGAAGTTATATTTCTTTGATCTATTTTCCTCGACCATGTGAATTTCAAGATCCTAAGATTAGTAGGAGTGGTACCTCCCATACAAACCCAAATTCAATTCATATTTTAATTAGAAAAACTTTTTAATTTTTTGTACTATTAAACTGAAATTCATACACTACAAGTTTCTGATCTATTTTTTCCACCAAATATATGAATTTCAAGACCCTAAGAATACTAGGAGGGGTACCTCCTCCCATACAAACCCAAACTGAAATTTTTTTTTATTATCAAACCGAAATTCAGACAATTTCGTTTAATATTATAAAATCGAAGGTAGAAACGTTATAAAAGAAAAAAAGGCATGCTAATTTTAATGAAATTTTGAATAGTGGATTTGGATTATTAAACTTGGTCTATAGCAAACAATATTTAAAGATTGGCTTGCAGAAAGGGTGTAGATAAATGCCTCCAGCATTGTACATCTCAAATACTTTGTGTGTGTTAGAAATGATTTCATTTTAAGGATCAGAGAACCTCAGAGAAACTTTGCAAGGCCTATTAATTTTATTAATGAACAACATCTAGTAAAGGTTAGCAGCCTTATTGGCTCCATCACCTCACCTGCGATTGTTAATGTGTGTGAGTGTAGCCAAGATTCGATTACCCATTGTCATGATAATCCATCACACTAGATGTTAATACAAAATGTTGTAATAATAAAATATTCTGTTTTTTTTTTCTTTTCATAATTTTGCCCTTTGTTGGCAAAGAATTCTTGTAGTTGTTGTTGTTGTTGCTGACATTTTTTATTGTTTGGTATTTTCGATTATTTGACGTATTTGAATGCCCTTTATAAAATCACCTTTTTGCACCTAATCAGATACAAAATTAAAATTTATACAATACAATTTTTGTGACTGCGTTCTTTGAATTCAGAAAACTTAAGAAATTTATTTACTGGTATGATGAGTGCGTTAAATAATAATAATAATAATAATAATAGTAAAAAAAGAAAGATCTAAAGAAATGAGGAAGCAAAAAAGAAAAGCATTTTCATATAAATTTCATATGTCGTATGAGTAATTTTTACTAGTGATATGGAAATTTGCCTAAAATTCATGTTTCCTTTAAAATTTTGAAAAATATGAACAGTTTCTTTTCATAAAATTGAAAATTCTTAATTTTATACTCATCATCCAAAACAATAGATACATTTTCATATCATCTATAGATTAATTACTATAAAAGTCCATGACAAAAAAAATGAATAAAACTTTGAAGAGACAAAAAGTTTTCTTTTTTTTTTTCCAAAATTTTCGTATTCAAGACCTTTGTCTCTTTTACTATTTTATCGATTTCTGTGTTCTTTCAGAAAATAATAAAAACTTGAAATCAAGAAGTCTGAAAAAAAAAAAAAAAATAGTATTGTATTAAGGTTTCTTGTCATTGTTGTTTTTATTTACGGGTATAAAAGCAACCCAAAACTAAATAACTTTTGTGGGAAATTTTTTTGTGCTTTCCAAAGGAAAGCAAAACTCAAACACAATGCATAAAGAACATGACAAAAAAAAAAGAAGAAGAGCACAAAAAAAAAGGTTATTTAAGGAGAGAATAAGGAAAAAAAAAAAATAAATAAATAAAGAAAGAAATTAAATAAAAACGAAGCAAAAATGTCGCCAATAAAGAAGAAAGAATTTGTTAACACAAAAAGGGAAAAAAAAGAAAAAAAAAACTATTTAATTTTTTGCCAAGAATTTTCTGACTTCACATACATACTTATGTATGTATCTACATCTATATATATTTATATACACATACACATACATGTGAGTATATACTCGTATATGCTTGGATGTATATAAGTTGAGTATAGCAACAACCAACCCCTTACTATGATGTCCAACACCACTGACATTTTACTCTGCTTGTGTGCCTGTTTCCTTTTCCTTTTCCTTTTTCATTTTTGAATAAAGTCAAAAAAAAGAGTCTTTTTTTTTTTTTAGTATATAAAATTGGATGAAAAACTTAAAAAAACAAAGTTAAAATTATTTAATAAATATATATAACTACCCAATATATATAACGACATATATGCATGGGTTGACTGAAAAATTGTGAACATTAATATGCCATAGGAAATGGAACTTATGATATTTAAAGGAATGAATGAATGAATTTATATTTGTTCAGTTATTGTTTCAATTTATGAGATTACAAGGGTATATCTATCATACATGAACCTGTTGAAATACGAATAGAGTTTATGAATATGAAACATGTTAGGTTTGTCAGACTAAATGCTGGTGATGCAATCCATTGATATCAAATTACTTTACTTTATGCACATTTGACAATATTGTCTAGTTTAACTAATGTATAGTTTTTTTAATAGTGCAGCTCAATAGTTTCTTATAGGACTCACAGGCTTAGTTAGAAACTTGTATCCATAACACATAACATTTTTTTAATGTTGTCGATTTCAAAGGCTTTCAAAACTTTTCTGATGACCTATGTGTGTCTGCATAATATTATGAATAAATGTATGTATAGAATACTGTATATTTAGGTATAATAAAGTAAATGAAGTTCTCCTCTACAGAGAATATTGCAAAAAAAAAAATGAAAAAAAAGAAAATAATTTTAAAAAATAGAAATGATAATAAAAAAAAAAATAATTATAATAATATATAGGCTTTGTCTTTATGATGTTCACGTCGACGACGTTGAACGATGTTGTATTCAAAAATATGCATATGTATCTAAGTACATAAATCTTCATACTTGGCTTGCAATTGTGAACTGATGATGATGATGATGTTGATGATGATGTTGATGACAATAACTACGATGCTGATATTTGATAATATGTAATAATCAGACTTTATTGTATTGACAACAATTGAGTCAATACTCTGAAGAGAGTATTTTAGAATAAAACTCTATGAAAGTGTACTTAGTCTTTATTCTTATTTCAAATTGGATATATTTTTTTTTATAGACATAATAAATAATCTATTTTGATATCCTTATTTATGGTAATTGGATTGGATGTTTAGTTTTTAATACACTGTCGATTGAACTAATTACAGTGGCTGCAAAATTTTATGAAATCCACACAAAGTCTATTATAAGGTCAACTCTCTATATCGAAAACTAAAGAAAGATAAAGATGACTAGATCCTATGATTTCTTTTGCCATACTGACATACAATACATATTTTACTTTATTGGGCCTTTGATGTTTGATTATCTAAGATACTAAATATAATGAAAAGTTTTTTTTTTTTTACTTTATTTTCTATTTGTTAGAAATATGAATTCCAGAGAGTAGAAATCCATAATCACTCTAAAATGAATACCATGTAGATATGAAATCAATTTGTAGAAAACTTAAGCAAAGATTTTCGTATATAAAAACTGAAATTCCAATAATCCGATTTTTATAAAATAAAAATAAAATAAAAAATTTATAGAAAATAATTAATATGAATAGAGTCAAGACTTCGTAAATTTATGGAATTAGTACAAACTGTAGAAAAAGTTTTTCAAGCAAAACTTAGCCGGCATAAGAAACAGAAGATTGGAAAGCTTATAAAAAAAAAAATTTCAATTATTGTAAAATATTGAATAATATGAATAAGAAATCATAGGATCCCTGAAAATGACAAGAAATGTTCTTTACAAAATATTATATCTCGCCTGAAGGCTGTCGCACTTTGGTGGGCAGACAGACTCTCCAACACAACAGATCTGCCAATTATGTTTTTGTTTTTTGACTATATACAATATATACAGCTACGGTCAAAATAATAGTAGCGCTAGTTTTAAACAATTTAAATGCTCGGAGCCCAAGAAAAGTGCCCTTTTTAACAAAAATTCATCTAGCCGCACGAATTAAATTCGCCCATGATCACATTGATTGGCCATTACAGAAATTGAGAAACATTTTATGGTCGGACAAATCCAAAATTGTACTTTATGGTGGACCTGGATCTCGTCAGTATGTCAGGCGGCCGCCAGAGTCTGAGTGGCAACCAAGATTCACAACAAAAACTGTAAAAGACGGAGGAGCTCGCATTATGATCTGGGCTTGTTTTTCATATGACGGCGTGGGGCCAATATATTGGATCAAGGATATCATGTATCGGCACCTGTATGTGCATATAAAGCAGGAGATAATGCTGACATATGCTAGTGAAGAAATGCCACTGATTTGGGAGCTTCAGCAAGACAATGACCCTAAGCATACAAGCAAAGTTGCCAAACAGTGGATGCAGGCCAACGGAATAAATGTACTAGAATGGCTTGCACAATCGCCAGATCTCAAGCCAATTGAGAATTTGTGGTGCGACGTGAAGAATGAAGTTGCCAAACGTCTACCCAATAATGTTCAACAGCTTTGGGAAGCAGTTAGAGATGCTTGCAGCTCCATTCCTTCCCAAAGGTGTCCAGATCTTGTAGATTCGATGCCAAAACGATATGCTGCAATTATAGCAAACAAAGGCTATGCTACTAAATACTAATTGTAGTGTAATAGTCGTAATTTTAGTTATTTTAATATTATCCGTAACATTTGTATTGGTTTGGGCAGGTGGGGGACCTACAAATGAATCACTACTATTATTTTGACCGTGCAAATTAATTGAACTTTTGAGAAAAAATTTTTTTTATTGTCATATGACATAAAGTTGTTATTATTTCCTTATGATTTTCTCATTAACACATCATACTTTAAAAAAAAAAATATTTTTGGTACATTAAAACACCAATTCATTCATTTTTTTTTTATCAAATTCATTTTCCAACTAGCGCTACTATTATTTTGACCGTAGCTGTACATATTTACAATTTAAAGAAATTATAAACATAGTCTATTCACAAAGTTAATTAACAAAGGATTGTAAATACACGAATCGATGAATTTTCAGACGCAATGGAAGATTAAACCAGAGCGTCCTAGTTCGGTGGCAGGGTTGCTGCCTTGTACCGATGGTAATTTAATGCAAGCAGGCCTCCGAACTTGCCAGCTTTGCTAAGTGTACCGTAATATTTCCTCTACAGTACTGCTAAAGGGGATCAGATATACCGCTGAACACTCGGTCGCCATTGTCTCATTTGTGGAAAACGAGAAGGTTGAGGTTAGCAGTTGTGAGAGAGAGGGAGAGAGAGAGAGAGGTTATAAGGGACACATCATACATACACCATGACCACTGACTATATACAATATTTCTAGATAATTGACATGAATTTTACTAATCACAATTTATTTCCTTGTTTTTTTTTTTTTTTTTTTCACAAGGACAAGGAAATGTAAAAATTATTAAATTAATATTTTCGTTTCATGTAATTGAAAAATAATGAATTAAGTATTTTTATGTAGAATTTTTATAATAAATCTACGGTCAAAACGAATAATAATAATGAGTTTGGTTTTTTTTTTTTTTTAAATAGAAAAGAGTGGGGAGCGTTTCATAACTAAACTTCTTAAAGCCTTCGCTTACAAAATGAACGTTGAATGTTGAATAAAGAAGGCAACCCAACATCATCAACATCAACATCAACAACAAAAACAACAACAACGACAACGGCAAAATAAATAATGAAAAATATGTAAAGAAAAAAGTTTACAGAGAAATATAAAAATGAAAAGAAAAGAAAAAATGCCATGAAAATGCGCTGCACACAACAACAACAACAACAACAACAAAAACAATAATAATAACAATAACAACAACAAAATTAAAAATAGCAAAAAAACCAACGACAACAAAAAAAGGTGAGAAAAAAACATTAAAAAAAAGTTGAAAGATATTACGAACAAAAAACAAAAAAAAAAAAAAAAACAAAAAACAACAAAGAAAATAACAAAAAATTAAGTACACAGAGAAAAAAAAGTTGGCAGCAGCAGCAGCGGCATCAGGGCCCAGTGACGTAGTGTCCATAGGCATGTTTTACTAAGGGAAACTTAGACAAAAGCCCAGGGTCCCAAGCAAAAAGGGGTCCTGAACTAAATCAAAAATCTTATTGAAAAAAACAAAACTCTTATTTATAAATAAATCAAAGTCCTCAAATTTGAATGGTTTATATAATTTTTGTTAAATTCGAATTAAAAACACCAAATGGTCCTAAAAATTATCCCGAACCCATCTGTGGATTAGCATCTAACATTTGTTGGTGGAGGTCTGCTGAAGAAAAGCACTCAAACGGAAAAAAGTAAATCTTGAATATCTATTTCTTTGTTGATACATTGGTAAAGACTTTCTTGGTGATGTTGATCCTAAAAGTACTAAGAATTTGGTATACATGACAAGATTTATGGTAAGTTGAGGATCCTTACCGGCACTGTAGACTCAATTATCACTTGAAAAGGACTCTAGTTGCACATTAAGAAGGGAACGTTATGAAATTTCACAAAATGTGGGACTCTCTTTGAAAGTCTATGAATTCCTATGTGAAGAAGGTCTCACAGAGGAAATCTTCTGAACAAACTACGAACATCAAAATAGACATTTTTTGTCCAAAAAGTACAAAATAACTAATCAAATCTAAGGGCCCAAAAATGCTATTAAACCAAAGGTCCGCCCCATAAGTAGAAATTTGCCACTGGCAATAGCGCGTGAGCCGTATGCTGAGTAAGACTTTATAGGTAGATAAGGGGTTTTAGGAAAGTTAGTAGTGATAATGGTGGTGGTCGTGGTGATGAGAACATCGTCATGCAAGATGAAATTTTCCATAGTAGTAGAAGGTGAATCGATGGGGTGGGGTGGGGTGGTGTTGGCTTGGGTTGTTTTGGTTTGTTTTGACTTGGACTCATTTGGTGTAGTGTGGTATGTGCTATGGTATGTTATGCGAAGGTATGAAAGAGATTGAGGCAAGAGGGTAACGTAGTCATATCGCAAGCAAACGACTTTAGTCATTGTTTTTTTAATATTTTCCTTTTTTTTTTTTTGTCATATTTAGTTTTTTGTAATTTTCTGTAATTTTTCTTTCTTATTTTTTTTTTTTTGTTTGCTTTATTTACATTACAGAAAAATAAATAGAAAAACAAAAAAAATATATTAACTTTGGTCCCCACTTACGCTTACATACACAGTACATACCGCGTTATATTATATACTTTGTTTGTTAGGTCGTCGTATAACTAGAGTCCCTTTTTCATGAGTCCATGAATTGTGAAAGTAATCAATAGTTCTAAATTGAATTAATATACCGTATATGTTTTTTTTTGTTTTGTTTGGTTACTATGTCTTATGGTAATTGTTGCATCATGTGTCAAGAAGACTTTCTCAGACAGAGAGATGGAAGCAGTTCCTAAACTGAGGCCCACTGAAGAATTTCTTTCCAATGTTTTAATATTTTTTTTTAAAGTTTACCAATATTTATATATGTATGTTTAACAAATAATATAAGAATTTATAAAGGCAAAAGAAAGCATTTCTTTTGACTCTGCAGGCCTAACATTCAGGAAGTTCTTTCAAAAAAATATATTGGAAATTTAGCTATATACAAAATTTGACCGAAACAAACAAATTTTTCTTAAGAAAACAGTTCTCAGTGATTAATGGGGGCCTTTGAGATTAGAATTGCATAAATTGATGATGGCTAATGCTGGGGTCTTTAAACTATTTATATACTTGTGTATATATGTGTAAAAGTTTAAGAATCGCTGGGTCGAAACAATTCCTAACGCAAAGCTATGAGTAAGAGTCTTCATTGGACTCTGTGTTCCAAACGTTAGACTAAAGTCATAAAACCTAGTCACACTAGTGTGATGATAGGGAAGTGTAGTATAAAAAGAACTAGAAATAAAAAGTAATAAAGTTTTGCATTAGGCGCAACTACAAAAACAACATAAGAATTATATACAATACACAATAAATAAATAAAAAGTGAAAAACACACACTGAAAGCGTTGAAAAATCTTAGCAAAAACTTGTTAGTTGAGTTAGATTCTGATGATGATGATGATGATGATGATCATCATCATCATGATGATGTTGATGTTGATGAAGATGATAGCGAAGACGGAGACAACAGCAGCAGCAGCAGCATCACCTTACTTCACTTCACTTCGCTTCACTTAACTTGACTTGACTTGACTTGACTTTATACTCACTCAGCATTCGGGAGTCACTGACTAAGTCTGAGGCTAACGTACTTAAACTATTCACATACACACATACGCATAGAAAAGTAGTTACATACACACACACACACACACACACACACACACACACACAGATACATCATCAGCGATAAGAAGGAAAAAAAAATTACATTAAAAAACAAAATAAAAAATAAGAAGGAGCAATAGCAGTAACAGAATAGAAAAGCGTCAGTAGAATCAAAACCAAAATGAAAAGTGAGTTGAGGGAGTTGTGTGCCTTAACCGAGGTACATTGCGTTTTTAGTAGGAAGGAATAGAATAGAATCAGCAGTAACATTAAATAAAACAAAATTGTGAAAATTATCTTGATTTTAGACAAGAAAGAAGGATGGCTAGATGGATGAAAAGATACGTAGATGGATAGATGGATAGGTGATAAGATAGATTAGATGGGTAAACGAAAACGTAAATGGATAGATAAAAAAATAAATGGGTACACAGATAAAAAGATAGATGGAAAAGATACATGTGTGGAATGAAAAAAAAACAAACAAAAAAAAAAAAAATAAATAAAAGGATAGATGTACAGTTGGAAAAATAGATGGATAGGTAGTTGGATAGCAAGATAATTGGATACATATTGTAGATGAATTGATAGATAGATGATTCGACAGATAGATAGATAAATGTATGGATAGATAGAACGATATGTAAATAAATGAATAGGTGGAAAGGCAATGATTACAAAAAAAAAAAAAAAAAAAAAAATTGATCTGAGCATGGGAATAGATGATGATCAGATGGATAGAAAAAAAAAACAGATAGATAGATGCATCATCTCATCCTAAGTTGATCCATTGGTGCTGAAGGTGGTATTTTTCATCTTCTTTAACAGTATTGGAGCAACCCAGGAAGTGAGCATCAATAAGAAGCTATAGAGACTATTTACTGATAGCCGCTTATGAGCCCTTCGCACCGCACAATAGGCCTGGTGTCGCTGGATTTTTTTTTTGCCAGCACCCGTCATAGTCTAGGTGCCTCTATGGTTGTAGAGTCTCTTTTAGCCTTCCTACAAGTTCTTTTGTTTTTTGTGGAGCCGAGACGTAACGCGCTCTAGTCTTCCTGCCAAGTGCCTCATTTTGCTTTATTGAAAAGTCTTCTGCCAGGGAGTCACGTTTTGACGCCAGGATTGCGTAAATGGACAGAAAGATAGGAGATCTTGTTTATTTTTGACATTGTTATGCTTGGCTTGATTAAGCATGATAGACCGTTTTTGTAATCAAATCAAATCAAATCAAATTAATTTTGATATTTTTGTGATTGGCAAGCATGCTTGACCGTGTATGGTCCCTGCCCTTTACACAAAAAAAAAAAAACAACATAATTTTGAATGTTAAATAATAAAAAATAAATAAAAATTTAAAAAAAAAAAAAAAAAACTGAAAAATGTTTTATCTTTTATGCATTATAAATTACTTAATGGTTAAATGGTTATTATCCTTACACATAAATATAAACACTGTAAACTTGTATGCAGTTCAGCAACCTTAGGCACATACATAAGCATCGATGGATAGATGTATGGATAGTTGGATGGATGGATGAATGCATCCCATCCAATCTCGTACAGATACATAATTTTTATAACCAGAACTGGACAGTTGCGTGTGCCCGCCTAGAAAAATGCAAAAAAAAAAAATATAAGAAAAGAAATTAAAAGATGAAAATAAAAGAAAAGAAAAAAAAAAATAAAAAATAATAATAATAAACTGAAGAAGTAGAAGGAGAAAAAGAAAATGAAAAAGAAGGAGAACTAGAAGCTGTAGATACTATTGTGATGAAGCATGAAACCGCCATCATCATCATCATCATCATCATCATGGCGAAACATTGCGTAGGGACTTGGTGCAGTGGAATGGGGTCTGGGTGAACAAGCAACAGGATTGCATATATGGATGAGAGACGAACTAAGGGAAAATGCAATGGAACAATAATAATGTAATAATGATGATGTTGATGATGTTAACTTTACTGATGATGATAATGACAATATCTGTATGTAGATGATGATGATGCTGATGATGGTGATGATGATGATTATGATGATGCTTTTTGTTGTCTGGTTGCTGTTGCCTTTCGCTAGCATTGTGCGTACTTAGTTGTTTTGGTTGTTGTAGATAAAAAAATACAAAACAGCAAGTTTGGCTGCTGCGCTCTTGCTTCTTAGCTACTACACAGATACAAAGATGCATACATACATAGATACATACTTACATAGATACACAGATGTGTACGCATGAGTATATGACTTAAGTGTTATTGCACTTGGCCTTATTTGAGTTGTCTTGTCTTGTCTTGTCTTGTCTATGTTACCGCCGTCCTCCTCCTCCTTCATCATCATCACCATCATCATCATCATCATCATCATCATCATCATCATCATCTTTATGTGTGTTTTTCTTTTTTTTTTATTTGTTTCTGTGACTTTGGCTTTGACTTCCATCGTCTTTTCAATTGGACTTGGACTTGGCTTTTTTAGTTCTCGATTTACTTGGAGATTCTTCAGTTGTTCGTTTCTTTGTGCTCGTTTTTCTCGTTCGTCGTTCTCTTTATTATTATTTAGTATTTGTTACTTTGTTCTGTTGCTTGCAATTTTTTTTTGTTTTTTTTTTTGTTTTTGTGTATGTTAAGAAAACTTCATTTATGCATCTGAAAAAACACCTTTAGATACTTTGACTCATATGCGATCTTTCGTACTTTTCGTTTGGTTTTGTTTTATTTTGTTTTTTTTGTGTATGTATGTTTCTATAATTTTATTGCTTTCTGTCTTAAAGACGATGATTATTTTCTTAGGCCTTCTTAGAATACATTAGTCACACTAAGTAAGCATTATTATTTTTTATTATTATTTTGTCGAAATGCTTTACGAGAATCAATTGGGCCTCTGTCCATTTGCAAAGACAGATAGACTAGTCTCTCAATTTATCTAAGATACTGAAATTTGTAACAAAGACATTTTGTTGTTTTGCAGAAATAATATTCTGGAAGAGAGTTCTAAGCAATTTTAAAAATTACAATAGATAAACAGTTTTCTAAACTTTACAAAAATTTTAAATATTGTAAGAATAAGTCCTTGGATGCCGGGAAGGGAAAATTGAAAACGTTGAAACACCATCAGGCAAGATGAGCTTTCCTCTACGAGTATACTGACGGCTTCAAGACAGAAAAAGGTGTTGATTGCTGTCTTCTTTTAAAAAGATTTGATTGGCACAGTGTTCTTCAGGCAGAGAATTATGTGGTCTTGCAAGCAGCAAAATTGATAAACACAGTGGGGAAGACACTTTTTTTCGCAAACGTCACAAATGCTACTTGCAAAAGGTTTCTTGGCCCTGTGCCACCTGATGATGTTCCAGGCAACATATGAGCATCTGATTGATTTCTAGAAGGGTTGTAACATAGAGCATTTTGGCGTAGGCGTAGGTGGGTTAACAAAGAAAAAAAAAAAAAAAATCGGTTTCGAAACAATAAAATTGAACAATTTGTGTGCAATTGACGGTTTTCTTTGTCTCCTTTTGGGTACTTGGCTTTTGTTACACTGACGGCTCCAAGATGGAAGAAGGTATTGGTGCTGTCATCTTTTAAAAAGATTTGATTGGTACAGTGTTCTTCAGGCAGAGAAGTTGCTTGCAAAAGGTTTCTTGGGCCTGAGCCACCTGATGATGTTCCAGGCAACATATCAGTATCTGATTGATTTCTATTAGGATTGCAACATAGAGCATTTTGGCGGAGGCGTAGGTGGGTTAACAAAGCGAAAAAAAAAAATCAGTTTCGAAACAATAAAATTGAACAAATTGTATGCAATTGACGGTTTCCTTTGTCTCCTTTTACGTATTTGGCTTTTGTTACACTGACGGCTCCAAGATGGAAAAAGGTATTGGTGCTGTCATCTTTTAAAAAGTTCTAATTGATACAGAGTTCTTCTGGCAGAGAATTATGCGGTCTTGCAAGCAGAAAAATTGATAAACCCTGTGTGGGAGACACCTTTTCCCAAACGTCACATTCACTTCGACCAAATGCAAAAGGCTTCTTAGTCCTTTGCCACCTGATGATGTTCCAGGCAACATATCAGTATCTGATTGATTTCTATTAGGGTTGTAACATAGAACATTTTGGCGTAGGCGAAGGTGGGTTGGTTAACAAAGCAAAAAAAAAATCGGTTTCGAAACAATAAAATTGAACAAATTGTATGCAATTGACGGTTTCCTTTGTCTCCTTTTGCGTATTTGGCTTTTGTTGAGCGTGGGATGTGAGGGGGAGTGAGAAATGTGTTGTTGCACGCAATGACCTCTGCTAAAACTCCTTTAAAAACATGCGTGGGCGGAGGTACAATATCTTGCGGTTGTTCCGCAGTTGCGAAGGCGGAGGTGAAATTCCGTTACAATTAATTAATTTCTACCACGAGAAAAAGTTGAAGCGGTCGAGCTACTTGGTTTTGCGTCACTGCCAGATTATCATCTGACAAAGAAAATTGGTTTAATGAAGGCATCATCCGCTTGAACGCATCATCTGCCGTAACTCTGTCGGGTCCTCGTCCACGAAATTGTTCACAAAGTTGTACTCTAAACTGATTAGTCATAGAACGTCTTTGAATAGAATTTATATATTTTTAAGCAACACAAATGCAAATTTACATTAGTAAATTAGCACTTCGGGGATGCCTTTTCTTTTCAATTCCTTCGAATATATGTAATTGCATCTGTTTTTTTATTGGTACACTTTCCTCAGTGGAATGCTCAAGAAATACAAATCGCGCTTCCCTCCGTTGCCAGAATATATGAGTAATCCAAAAAACATACCATGCAATTCGAAACAACAAAACAATTTTCTTACGATTATAAATTAAAAAAAGATATTTGACAAAGATGACTTTATTGATTTTAAAATATGTGTAAATTTTATATCCACAATTCAGATATGGGGTTCAAAACTATCCTATGTTCAAGGCAGGAACCAATTGTACACATAAACAAAATTTCATTGCAATCAGGCGAACGGTAAGGCAGAGCATAAGATACAAACAAACTTATAAATAGATTTTTATATACTCGTATTTGATATGTGAATTATTAATTGTCTGATTGTTTCAAATTTGTTTGTTAATCTTATACCTATGTATTTCTTAAAGAAAAATTGTTGTTTTGTGCTCTTAGAAATACAAATAAAAAGGAGGCTACCACTAGAAGAAAACTTCTACTCTGAATCTGCTTTAAAGACCAAAAACTATTCGAATTGAACTGACAGACTGAAGGAAGTGAGTGTTGGGGGGGTTTTAGCTGTTGCCTACAAATAACACATTATTATTATAAAAAAATAATAAAACATAAAAATATAAATAAATTTTCCAATAATTTGAAAAAATTTGTTATACATTATTTTTTTCTTTTTGACACGTATAGAGTTGGTCCCAAGACACTGCCTTGGAGAACGCCTGCTTTTATCATAAATTCATTTATTATGAAATTTTTTTGTCTTATTACAAACACTAGATTTGTTATGTAGGATTGCAGGACTCTATGCAGAATTTTAATTTTGTAAATCAAACCCTGCTACATCAAGAAATACTACTGAGCAATATTCTCGTTGTTCAAAGGCAGTTCTTATTTTCGAAGTAACTCTGTTGACTTGCTCAATTGCTCCATGTTTTGCTCGAAAACCAAATTGATGATCTGGGATTGAACTATTTGCTTGTAACTGGTGAATGAGTTTAGCTTTAAGAACCTTCTCAAATAGCTTAGAAAGACATAGAAGCAGACATATAGGTCTGTATGAAGAAGGACATGTCCTATCCTTCCCGAGCTTTAGACCATTATGATAACCGATTTCTTCCATTGCTTTGGAAAGTATCCAATTCGAAGGATAGCATTGAAAAGACAAGAGAGAAATACTATTGCTGCGTTTAGAAGTTCAGTTATTAGTTTTGGCACGATTACCTTAAAACCAGCAGAATTTTTGGGCTTCCGTTGAGTCCTTATAATAGATTCAATTTTATTTGAGCTTGTTTTTTTGAAGACACATTTGCTGAATTTGTGATTGTCTGGTGAGGAAGGAAAAATTAGTTTTTAGGTAGATTAGGTTGGCAAATACATTAGCTTTCTCTTCATCAGATCGTGCCCAACTTCCGGTTCTGTCTCTAATAGATGAATCCAGATCCACAGGAGTTTTTAACGATTTTTTTGTGCTTTCCAAAGTGAAAATCTAGTGTTTGTGGGTGATAGGTTATAAATATAGAGCTTTAGTGCCTCGAGCTGGTCGCTTAAAAGTGCTTTGACTAGTTTTTTGCGTAGTTTTTCGCCTTTATTTAGCAGTAGGAGATCTGTGCTGTTGCCATTCTGTTCTCAATTGTCGTTTAGAAGCAACCAGTTCTTCAATTTCCCTTTCATAGTTAAACGCAGGTGCAATTTCTATGTGAGAACCAATTATTTTTTTTTTATATTGCAACCAATTAGTTTTATTAGATATAAGTCTTTACGGGCGATCCTCAACTATTGGAAAATCGAGTAAAACGATATCAACGGGTGCGTGATCAAATGAAAGTTCATAATGAGTAACTGCTGATATGAGGTTTCTATGTATATTTTTTTGTGATACCAAAGTCAATGATATCGTAAGTTTTTCTTAGATCCGATTAGATTAATTTTAAAGTTATATCTTATAAACATTTGCTTTAACTCAGAATTTTGCTTGTTATACAAAGTAATTTGTATGTTGTTTCTATGATATATTGATGCAATGGTTTTAAATTTTTTTATCTGAAACTTTTTTCTTTAAAATATAGAAATGTTTTGTTTTTGTATTGTCTTCCTGGTATTCTGAGTAAGCTCGGTGGCTTAGAAACTAAGAGAAATCGCCATATGAAGAATCCACGGGATAAACAATAAATGTCAAAATATGATTGGTAAAAGAAAAACCAGTTTTTAATAGTTAAAATATCGGCATTTCTTTTATTTTTTGTTCTAATTATAGGTATGAATATTGAAACAATTTATTACTATATAAACATATCCTTAGACTTTAGAAATGCCACTTCTTTAGTCCTGTGCAACAAACTATGCCCTACATGATCCCTTCCTAGTTGTATGTGCTTTTTATATTGCATAAAAGGTGCTATCACGTCCCTAAGATAATGCTCTCTATGCCTAACATCAAAATCATTTGCTGCCTTCTGGAATCGGAACACACTACATGCTGGATGAACTGAATCTGGCATAGTGTTCATGAATCATGACTGTACTTTTTCAATCCCACCAATTCGTTTATATGTCCATGGCAACATATAAAGCATGGCTTGCTATTCTGAAAATAAAGTTCCATATAAAAATGGCATTGAAAGGTCAGAATCTGGCATAGTGTTCATGAATCATGACTGTACTTGTTCAATCCCACCAATTCGTTTATATGTCCATGGCAACATATTAAAGCATGGCTTGCTATTCTGCAAATAAAGTTCCATATAAAAATGGCATTGAAAGGTCAGTTTCAACAATAAAAAAAAAAAAAAAAAAGTGACATCCATTGTTTTTCCCTGGGAGTCTTTTATATTTCTGATCATGCGGGTGTTGCCTTCTTTTTGGGGAAATTTACGAACATCAAATAATAGAACATATGTATTTACTTTATTACTCGTCTCCATTTAACTAATGCAATATTTAAAAACAGAAAAATAAATGATAAAAAATGAAAAAAAAAACATTTGTTTGGTGATTCACTGATAATTTGAATATAAAAAAAAAAAAATAATAATAATAATATAAAATGCAACAATAAAATATAAATAAAAATATTTGAAAACTAAAAAAACCAAAAAAATATATATTGTGTTTAAATTTCTAAAAAAATAAATAAATAAAAAAAAAAACAATGTTAGGCGCACATAAAAACAGAGAGACAGAACAACTGGAAAATAAGTAAAACAGACACACGAAATATTGTATTAAATTTCTAATCTCCTTAAACATTTGGTTTCTTCGAAACATTTGTAGATTTTTTTTTAAGATTTTAACAGCTGCTTCTTCTATTTTTTGTTTTTTTTGTTTTTCATTTTCTTGTTAATGGCAAAATTCCCCAACATTTTTTCTTTATACTAGTTTTAATTTGCTATATTTTGTTTTTGTCTTTAATCTACCAAAGTCACAAAATACAACATAAGAAAAATAAAGGAAATAACAATAAAAACCCAACGAAAAGTAAAAAGTAAAAAAAAAAAGTAAGGGAAAAATATTTCTATGGTCCTAAGTTTTACATACACTTCTCATAAAATCACATTATTTAATCTTGTCTTACATGATTCAAGGAGAATATTATTGTAAGTTTAATACTAGTGTTGTTAAGTGTATAAAAAATTAACCTGATGTTCGATGATACTGGAGGAACATCATTCTTTCAGGCCAATAGAACATCACTTAAACACTTCCTTTTAGAGCAGGGCTGTCTAATCTTTTTGGTTCCTTGGTCCGCATTGGAAGAATTTGCGGATAGTTAAGCGGCAGGTGAAAAAGTGGAGAGCAAAAAATTAAAACAAAAATTGGCCATCATACTCGTACATGGAGGGTTCCGTACCAGCTTGGGTTTTGTATGGGATATAGCGCCTAGTGGTGCAACAAATGTTTCGCGCCTTTGTTAAAAACTTATAGTGTCTAAATTTCAGTTCAATAGTGGAAAAAACAAAAAAGTTTTTCTAATAAAAACCTACATTTTAATGATGGGTTTGTATGGGAGGTACTCCGTCTAACCGTTGGCCGATTTGACTGATTCCAACAGATGTATAGCGCCTATATCAAAAACATATAGTGTCTAAATTGCAGTTTAATGGTTCAAAAAACAAGAAAGATTTTCTAATAAAAACCTCAATTTTAATGGTGAGTTTGTATCAATCCGATCAAACTGAAAATTCGGCAATATAAGTTTCTAATCCACATCCACCAACTAATGCAAATTTTAATATCTTGCGGTTAGTGGATCGCATAGCTCCCATAAAAATGAAAATGTTTCTTGTGTGGAGATCCCTTTAAATTTTTAAATATATTTAAGTTTTAGTATTGTATTTGTAGCCTCGATAGAACTACACATTCTGTAAACATTACGGTTCATGAGATGTGTCTTGAAGACAGACAACGAAGTACCTTTAGGGCCGGAACCCTAAAAAAGGTCGTTGTGCTGTGGACAAAAGAAAAAAGTTTTCTGTTTCTCTTTGAACGCGTCTAGGCCGCATTTAAGCTGTTGGACAGTCCCGTTTTAAAAGAATTCCCACTCAAGAACTCAACTTACTAAACCAAGAGCACTTTTATAACCTCAGAATATACTTGACCAAACATTAAACTATAAAAACAATGAAACTCCTCTTCGGATGTCTGCAAGTTATGCATTTAATAGCAAGAAATATTCCCTACGAATGATAAAGAAATGTGAATCTTAGATTTCATTTCGTTCTTAAAGTAATTTAGAGCTTCAATATAAGTGATTAAACTAAAGGTTTGTACATAAGATCGATAGGAGGACACTGTGCTCAATAGCCTAAAAACGGTCTTCTGTGTCAATGTTCGAAGACCGTTTAAAAATGTAATCGTAATAACTGGTCACCATTTATGTTCTCATAGTCATATTATGGTCACGGTACTCAATACATTTCACATGATAATAATGTGTATACGAGTGTCTATCTTTTGGTCAAGTGTTAGAAGCTCATTTAAATATATTATTCATCATTCGAAATCACAAACAGGACATGATTCTCCATGCGTTACAAACATCAGACTTAAGTCAAGACCACAAACCTGCGCTGGGAAGTGTATAATATACAAAAAAAAAAACACACACACACATTTAATGTTGTAATCAACTTTTATTCTGTTTTTTTGTTCTCATATCTCTTCTATTACAGATATGTTTTGGTTGTGTGTGTGTGTATGTGTTTGCTTTTGTATCTGTGTGAGTGTGATTTTGTAGTTTTTTTTTATAATTTTGTTTTGAGGTAAAAAAATGTTATTTCGAAATTCCACTCACTCACTCGCTTTGCTCGCTTCAAAGTTGCGCATTACTTTTTAACATAAAAAAAGAGTACGAAAAGAAATAATGGAAAATAAAATTAAAAAAAAAAAAAGCAAAAAACCAATCTCAAAGATAACAACAACAACAACAACAAAAATAGGTGGCTCGTTACTTTTTCACAACAGTCATAAAAACGAAGATATATTTTCCATTTTCCGTTATTGTCATTTTCTTTGTTTTCTTTTTTTTTTTTACTTTTTGTCGTTTTGTTTTTATTATATCTTCTCTTCTCCATTTTCTTTCTTTATCTTTACCCAATTTTTTTTTTATTTTTGGTTTGTTTTTGTTTTTGGTGTCTCCCCGATTTATGAAATACAATACAAAAATACGAGTATAAAAATATTTCATATATTAAAAAATATTTCTTTATCATAAAAAATAAATATAAAAATATTGTTTGCTTTCACCAAAACCAATTTTCTTGTAACTCAAATTTAAAGTGAATTTTTGCAATTTAAAATTGATGATTCAAGTTTCAATAAATTTTCTTTTGAATTGAATAAAACCCAATCGATTATTTCAGAATAAAAAGATAAGTCAATGTAGAAGACATTTAATGCTGCTAAAATATTATCACCCAATATTAACAGAGCAACATCTGATAAAATTCATCAACATACAACATACCTACAGTCCCGCCGATCAATCAAAAGATTTTATTTTATTTTTTACAGAATATGAAATTTTTAAAATTGAAATACTAATAAAATTTTAAAAAATATATTTAATACAATATATTTTTTTATTATTCAGTATTCAATTCTTTAATAAAACAAATAGACTCAAGGACTTAAAAATTAATAAATGGTTTTCCAATAAGGACGTCCTAACTTGAAAATGCTGCCATCTCGCAACCCTAAAACTCTTTTCATATCTGCCTTCATAAAAATACTCAGTATACTTGTCAATATCATCATGAAAAAGTATACAACTCAATTATATATCGAAATCGTACAATTACTTTACGAAAATTTCCGAAAACAAGAGATTAGCACATTTTGACGACAAAGTCATCTTCAGTGACAAAGCACATTTTTGGATGAACGGCTTTGTTAATAAACAAAACTGTCGGTTTTCGGGAGATCGCGTGGTTTAAGGCCTTTAGACTTTCTCCTTTGGGGACATTTGAAGTCGCTCGTCTACGCATCCCATCCACTGATGATTCAAGACCTTAAGGACAACATACGCGTGCAAATTTAGACCGAGACGCCGAAATTATGAGCCCGATTCATCCAAAATCGGCGATCACTTGTACGATGTCATACTGTCAAAATGAAAGCTGTTTGCATTTTATTTAACAAATAAGTTAGGACAATCTTATTGAAAAACCCTATATAGTAAATGACAAAAATCCTCCAAAAACTTATTGTTAATTCATATTTTTGTTTGTTCGAAATTTTACCTGAGGACATGCTTAACTCTGTCCTAATATGGTGAATATGATTTCTAGAAGATCTGAGTTTTTTTTTAAAGAAATTCTTTTCTTAACTCTGGCTGCATATCCTTGTAAATGTGCTACAGTTTTTTTTTTTTTAATAGTTTTTATTAAATACGCTTGGAACCAAGGCTGCTTGGATCCAAGCTTGATCTGAGAGTCACTCATTCTTTCAATAACCTGCAAGCTCTAGAATTCGAATTTGTGAGCTCTGTAACTTCTATAAAGTGTCGTAATGCCGGCTTAATTTATTTAGTACTAGCGTTAACCGGCGTGCGTTGCTAGACCCTCTATGCGTTAATTGGGTGTTTCTTATAAAAAGCTTTGTTGTAAAATGTGTAATTAATAATTTACAATATATTTTAATATTCTATTACAACCTAAGCAACTTTAAGAATCATTTGTTCTTTTAAAAAAACTCGGTTCAGTATACTTTGCACCATATAAAAAAAAAAATTTAAAAATGGCATTATTTATATCTGGACAACAGCGCTACCTACCGGATCCAAATGTAGCACTGTAACTCCATGAGTACAACAAAAATCAATTCCACAAAATTGGTCCAGCCGTTCTCGAGTTTTGCGGGGTCATAATATTTTTTGAGTGCATGTTTATATATATAGATGATCACCCGTAAGAAGAGAGTGAAGTGGTTCAGGTGGAGGGAGAATTTCTTCTAATTTGACTTTTCCTTGTAAGCAACACATGCCTTTCGATTCGTCCTTAAATTTCAATGCCAAGCAATGTTCACACACCACTGACATAGTACCTATTGATACTATACGATCGTCCTTGTAAGAAATCGAAGGATCGTAATTCATTCATCATCTCGTGATGATGATTCTCTCTCTCTCTCAGCTCTATATCTATCCCGAGCCTGACTGAGGCGAGCCTCACTTTCCGTTGACGATTCTTCATCTCTAGCTGAGCGTAATCTTTTGGCATTCACTGTACTACGACCTATGTTCGAACGACGACGTCTTCCAGACATGACTTTATAATTTCTTGATAGTAATAATCAGACTTAAATAAAAAAAATCTAAAATCACATTTGAAGAAACTTTGCTGTGTAAACAATGAGAAGCTGGAATATTGTAGTGACAGTAAATGCTTTTTCCATGAATTATTATTTTTTTATATGTTATACATGTGTACGAGGGTCAATCAACAAGTACTTAACCTCACTGCCCGATGGGGTTGCTATTACAGAAGACTATTACCATCGTGCAGTACATTCTTTTAGTAGCCTACTGTCAAAGTTTCAGTCAATTCCCTTCATTAGTTTTGTTTTGATAGCCTTTGGAAGCGAACGTGTCGGTCAGTTTTATAAAAATGGAAAAAGAACAATATTGTTAGGTGATTCGTCTCTGGTGTGTACCAGTGATTGAATTTATGATGACTTTTATAATGTCGATGTTGTACTATCTTAAAACTGAGATGATTCAGTTTGTTTTTGAACTTCAACATGAAATAAAATCCCTTAAGCTATCAATATTTGCCTACAATATCTACAATAAATATTTTATATGGAGTAGATTAATATAAGGCCAACTCAAAGGTCAACTGTGATGCATCTGTTTACCTTTCAGAGGTCTCTCTGTGCATAATTTGCATGGCATAAGAATTCATATTTGATGATTATCATTCAGATTTACACAGCATTCATTCCTTTCCTGCAGAATCTGTAATTAGAATTTAAGGAAATATCCAGATAATTCATATGATACTTGATTCTCCTTTTGATGTATTGGAAAGATTTTGGATGATGGTCCTATTTGTTGTAATACATAGTATAGGATAGTTAGTGTAGATTCCAGCTTTGATTCCTGATTTAGACTGCTTTTATTATCAGCGTTCGCCTTTGATCTCTGGCGGATAGACTAAGCTCTCAACTCTGGCTCTTGCTGTCAGGGTCTTTACATCTAAAGAGTCACTCCCACACAACAACAATAAGATGGCAATCCAGCAAGATGGGATGGGGTCTGTATATAGAACTTCCAATATCCAATATGAATCATTATTTTATATGAATATCAATCATTTTCGTTATAAAAATGCAAATGACATTTGGAAAAAAAAGTTTTAAATAAATACAATATATAAAAAAAGTATCTGATATATGGATGTTTATATACTACATAGTACACACATAGCATGTAGATGCATACATATTTAAGTAAACATGTACTCGTATATACATACATACATACATAGGCATCATAAGTTTATGTATTTATGGTATTCGCAGCATAGTCAATTGTTGGATATATTTTTATTTTTATTGTTATTGGGTTGATGGCGATGGCGATGGCGATGTCGTTGCCGTTGCCGTTGCCGATGCCAAGCTCCTCAAACATTTTTAATATAAAATTAATATAAAAATAAATATAAAAAAATTAATACATTTTATTTTATTTTACTTTTTATTTTTTTTTTTTATTGTTGCTTTTAAAAGCATAAAATAAAAGAAATGTGCACCTTTCATTTTATGTTGACATAAAAATCAATATGAAAAATAAACAAGAACAAAAAAAAAAAAAAGAAGGATAAAGTTGGGAGAAAAGAAATAAAAAAAAAAAAAAAATGAGAATGTGGAATAAAAGCCAAGAAAGAAAAAATTATAACTGAAAAAAGCAGAAGAGAACAGAGAAACCAAAAAAAAAAAAAAAAAACCAAAACAAAAAATAAAAGAAAAAATAATAAAAAATAAAAAAAAAAAAAAATTGGAGACGAAAAAGAAATAATAAAAAAGCAGTCGTTATGCTTTTCTTTCGTTTATTCCTTCTTTCCCTTGTTGTTCATTCATGCCTTTTTCTTTGTGTGTTCGTTCGTTCGTTCGTTTGTTGCTTTGGATTCTGACGTACATATTTTTTGTAGTTTGTTCATTTGTTGTTGCGTTGTGTCTTTTCTCATTTTTATTTTTCCGCTTGCAACCTTTTTACGTCATTTTACCCAGTTCCCCAGCATTCCCCTCCACTCACCCCTCCCATCATTCCCTACCATTCACCCCTCCCCCCCCATCATTCCCTTGACTGATGACGATAACCACACATTTTTCTCCTCCTTGTAACGCTTAACGTTTGTTGAAAAAAAGCAAAAAAAAAAAAAAAATAATAAAATGAAATAAAAAATGAAAAAATTAAAAAAAAAAAAATAACACAAAATGGAAGGCAAAGAAAAGAAAAGAAAAATGAAAATAACATAAAAAATCCAAAAGGAGAAGAAGAAGAAGAAGCAACAACAATAACAACAACAGCAACAAAAGCATAAGAGAAAAAAATGTGATAAAAACTGAAAAATATTTTCCATGAGAAAATCCAAAAGAAGTAGAAGAAAAGAAACAAGCAAATGTTGTTCTTCCTATAACGTCAAGAAGGAAAGGATAAGAGGCAGTGAGGGGAGTAAGTGGTTGGCAGATAGGTTGTGGGTACAGATAAAATATGGGTAGGGGCGGGTGGAGTTTGGTAAGGAGTGGGTGCCGATAAGGATGGATATAATGAAGAAAGTGTGGTGATGATGATGATGATGACGACGACGACGACGACGACGACGACGACGACGGCGATGGGTTTGCAGAGCGAGGAGAAAAACGAATAAACAAACGGATGGATGGATGGTTTATTGGATGGATGGATGGATGTATGGATAGATGAGGATAGCATTCTATATTAAAGTATATAGTATGGTAAAGCTTTAAATGAAGATTGTGCGGGGTTGTGATGAGATGACAGTTTATACTGACAAAAGGGGACGGTGGTCCTCGTAAAGCGACATCGACCACTATGAGTGAGCTATGGCGGGATAAAAAGAACAAGAACAACCAAAAAAAAAAAAAAAAAAAACAAAAAGATACAAAACAATAATAAAAAAAAAAGAAAGATATACTTGAACAATAAAACATGTAGAATATTTTCTTGCTATTTTTTAACTCTCTTCATATAGTACTTTTCTTTAGATGCTTTTTTTATTTTAAGGAACCGAAATGTAATATGAAAGTACCAGATATACATAGCTATAAATACATCTTTATGTGTATATGGGAGTGTAAGTGTGTGTGTGTGTGTGTGTGCGTTTTTTGTTTTAAGGGTTTCGGGATCAAAAACCCTTCGTAAAAACTTGGTGAAATTCGTATTGTGTATGTGCTTGTGATTATGTTCTGGGGTTGGACATTTCAGTTTTTAATACCACATTTCTTGCTCCCATAAAAGAAAAAAGCTTTATATGTGCATATGTATTTTTACATATGTATATCTGTACATACATATATATATATATATATATATATATATATATCCAACGATATATTAAAATTATATTCTACATACAATATATTGTATATCTACATTTATATACTAAAAAAAAAATATCAACTTCCAACAAAGTGTAAGTTTTCACTTTACAATATTAAATTGTCAAGTGTATTTTCACTTGAATCTGATGTTTGTTGTGTTTATATAGAACAGTACATTGGACACGTGGAGAAACCACAAAGATAGACAGATAGATATTGTCATTAGTTTGGTACCAAGTGGTACCAATTTAAAAATATATTTCCTATCAGTTATTATCATTTTGATCATGCTATCTTGAGCTAACAACTCTTGTCATCAGAGTAGGTTTAATAAAGTGAATATCTAACGAAGCACTTAGATATACTAGAGGCCGATTGTAATACTAGAAGGAACTATACTGAAACCATTGGACTTACTTAATATCAGCAACTCTTCTCACAATATCTGTAACATGGAAACAAGTGATGATTCCGCCATATAATACACAAAATAAGATACCCTTAGTCTTCTACTGTGTCAATCTATAAGACAATATCCCATAAGTGTTTCTTATAACATACCTGTTCCACCAACTAGTACCTAGCCACCATATAAAATTCAATTCAAAACGAACAACTTACAATACTAGTGTGAAAATATTGTAGTAAAAAATATTGTAAAATTATCGAAGGTATCAGATGTGAAGTGTATGTAAACGTAGGTGAGACAAAAGTTAGGTTTTAGGGTTCCGGACCCGGTAATAGGTAGAAAGTTGAAATCTTCACAGAACTATGTACACAATGATTCCATCAGAGCTACAACAACAAATTCTAAAACTAAAATATTATTAAAAATTTAAAGGGGACTCCATACAAGACACACATGGGTTTATATGGCAGCTATACAATCCAGTAACTCTAAGGTCTTGAAATTTTAATGGTTGTTGAAAATTATCATAGAAACTTATAGTGTCGAAATTTCAGTTTGCTCTGACTACATAAAAACCCCCCATTAAAATTCAGGTTCTTAGAAAAATATTTTTCTTTTTTTTTTCACTATTGAAATGAAATTTGGACTCTATAAGTTTTTGATATATGCGCTGTACATTTGTTGGAATCAGCCAAATTGACCCACTATAAACCTCCCCCCATTGAGAATGGAACCCTCCGTGTGCGAGTCTGACTCACACTTGGCTGATTATTATTTGTTCTTCTTAGCTTGTTTTCGTTTTATCTTTTTTGTTCAACAAAAGGAAAGTCCTTTTCATGTATTTTCAATTTTTGTATTGTAATTTTTTCTTCTTTTCTATTACTTTTTCTTTCTTTTTTCAAATTTTTTAGTATTATTTTTTCCTTCATATTGAGTTTAATCTTGCCTTCATCAAATACTAAAAATTATATCTTTCTTGTTTATATTTTTATAAGTTTAAGAACTTCTACAGTTTTATTTAATTGGTTACAAAATCCAATACATTTGGCATTAGTTTTGTGTATGGAAGATCACATTTAATCAAATTTAGTCCATATATTTTCGAGCTTTTTGAGATGAAAAATTGACACTTAAATGATCTAGTACAATACCTTAAGACAATAAAGTACCCGGAATTTTTTATATAAATTACCTGTTAAGTACAATAGTAAGTTAAGTAGCTGGTTTAATCAATCCACCTCAGAAGTTCTCGGCGAGTTTAAAAATGGAAAAAAATATTGAACAAAGAGTTTGTCTCAAATTTTGTATTTTGAACGAAATTTCGTGTGCCGAATCGATTCGTAAGCTGAAGTAGGCTTACGGTGAATCTGTTTTATCGAAAACTCAGGCTTGCGAGTAGTACAAAGCCTTTAAAGACGGTCAGGAGATTGTCGAAGACTTGCGTCATGCCGGACGGCTATCGACCTCTGGCACTGACGATAACGACAAAAATGTTAAAGAAATCGTGTTCGAAAATCGTCATGTTAGTATTAGAGAGATAGCAAGTGAACTCAATATCAATCGTGAAACTGCTCGTTTAATTTTGGGCAACCATTTGGGCATGCAGCGCGTCGCCGCTCTGCTCGTTCCGATTGACTGAATTTTCTCCAAAAATTTCTCATCGGGCCACGATTATCAACGTTTATCAGGCCAAAAATGCGATAAATATCATCGACCAACCATCCTGTACACCTCATTTAGCTCCGTGTGACTGTATCCTGTTCCCCAATCTCAAATTGCCGCTTCGGGAAACCTGGCATGACTCCATAGACTCCCTCAAACAAAATTTGCTGAGAACTACTGAGGTGGACTGATTAAACCAGCTGCTGAAAACAAACTGGTTAGACAGATCGCGCTCATTTTTGCCATAGTAATTAAGAACAGTCCTACTAACACACTTACCTTTCATCAAGTGGGCTGCATAAAAGGCATTGGGATTAATAAAGGAGTTTAATAAATAGAGCAAAAAACAAAAACTAATCTGATTCCATAAAGGTTTCAAAAACATTCAATAATCATTAGAATTCGAAATTCTCTTCCTCTTTAATAAAATAAAATGTTTATTTGCAAAGCTTATATAAATATGAAAAAACTCTATAGACAAAAGACACAGTTTTTAAAGCCACTTTAAACAAAAGCGCATACAAAAGGAAATGATTAACCAAACTTTACTTAAGTCTATGACTATCGTACATCATCAGAGCAATAATCAACTCAAACCTTAGTTGCTGCTGGTTTTGTATATAAAAGATTATCAGAGTAGATAATATGCTACATAAATTTATCATCTTTATGAGCAATGTATGTACATACACGTATGTATGTGTATGTGTATATAAATGTGAAGGAAAAAAAAAATCCTTTAAAAATTGTAATTCTTACCTTCTTTTCTACACGACCAACACTTTATTGCAATAAGTAAAAACTTACGCGCATATTTTATGATTTTTCATATAAAATACCAAAAAAAAAAGAAAAAAAAAACACAACAAATAAATAAAAAGTAAAAGAAAATATAATAAAAAATATCCTTAAAAAAAAAAGAGAAAATCATGAAAAATATGCTTACAAACAAAAAAAAAAAAAGAAAGGAGGATAAGAGGAAAAAAATGTGTGTAAAAATGATGGTAAGAAAAAGGTTGGGAGAACAAAAAAAAAAAATAACCAGAAAAAATGAGGACAAAATTTTATATTTTTATACGCCACCTCTGCCTGACCAAGCACGCTGTGCCCCTTAGCAGCCATCAAAGCGCCCGGAACTGAACTGAGTCGACCGACCGACCGACTAACCGTCGTACGTCAGCTTTTTTGTATCCTGCGAATAGAGTCCTTCGCCGTTGCTTGCCATTGTGTTCACGCTACCACCAACACCATCCACCATCCACCATCCAATACCGTCACCTGCTACCTCCCTGCCTGCCTGGCTGCCTGCCTGCTTGTATTATTATACTACTCCTAAATGTATGGATGTATGGATGTATGTATGTATACAATGTGTGGGGATTTTTACTCATTTCTCATTTCTGTATTATTATTTTTCATTATGTACAAAGGAAGAAACCAAAAAAAAAAAAAAAAATATTATTAAAATTAAAATAGAATTAAATAAATAAAAGAAAAATATAAGAAAAATTCAGGTGAATTTAATTTATAAATTCCATTTTTATTTTTGATCTTTTGCTTTTTTAAATAAATTTAATGATAGCAATATTTTCCCATGGATCCTTTTAATAGAGTTGGCTTTTTATCTGCCTCTCTATGTCTCCGGATTTCGTTTATTTTCTCAGCATGTCATTGCTTTGTCTGACTTAACAAAGTGCCCAGATATGATGGCAATTTTTCCACCAGTTATTAAATCTCCTATTTTCTACTATTGCAATACGTATGAGGAATTATATGTGCATAAATATTTTTTTTCTATTTCTCTTTCATCTTAAAATATTTTTTTTTTTTTTTACGCAGTCTGGTTTAGTGTTGTATTGTTATTGTTTTTTGTTTATTGTTTTTCCATTCTTATCTCATTCGTAGCACACCTTTACTTGAAATACAATATGAAACAAGTGTTCAATGTTTGATTATAAAAAGAATTATATGTGCGCGTCACTTTCAATTGATTGATTGATTGATTCACTGCTGTTGGTGCAAACTTTAGTTGTTAAATTGGGAAATTTGTTATTACATTAAATGTAAGTAATTATTTAATAATAAAAAAAAAAAAATAATAAAAAGAAAAAATGTATGTTTTACAATAAGTTTTCTATACAATAGTCGAAAATGCCTCGTGAAACAAGCATTTCTGAACAAGATCGAGGAATCATCATAATGGGAATGCGGGAAAGTGGTGCCCAAAATTAATGAAATAGCTTCTAAAGTTAACAGGCATAGAAATACTATAGCTAACTTTTTTAAAAAATCCAGGTAGCTATGGCACCACAATGAAACGTAGTGGCAGAAAAATAGACATCGACTCTACATGCAAATACCGAATCCAACGTTTAGCAGTTGTTGATTTAATGAGCACTGTACAGATAAGGAGTCACATGGGTCTCAACATTTCAAGAAGTAGTATTCTTCAAATAATACATGAAAATCCCATCATTAGATATTAGATTCTATGTCAGCTAAGCCTAAGTTATTAACTCGGCATATAAACGCAAGCTTAGTATTTGCCACTAAATACCAATTTTGGGATAAAGAGTGGCGTAACGTCATGTTTAGTGATGTAAATGAATTTAATTTGGACGGTCCTGATTGCTGCCAAAAATATTAGCGTCATCTGGGTCAACCAAGGCGAACTTGTCACATTCGTGTACATGGTGGTGGATCGCTAATGATATGGACTGCATTTATTTACATGGGAAAGATTTAAATATGTTTCATATCAACAAAAATGAATGCAGAGTTGTATATCGATCTATTAGACAACATGTTAATAGAATTTGCAGATCAGCTTCATGGAAATGATTGGACTTATCAGCAGGATAACGCGCCAATACATAATGCAAAGGTCAGTAAGACATATTTTTCATCCAAAAATATTCCAGTACTGGACTAGCCAACTGTAAGTCCCACTGAAGATATCTGGGGAATTCTCTCCACTAAAGTTTATAAGAATGGTAGACAATTTGACACAGCAAAGGAGCTTGAAACTGCAATACTACAAGAATGGACTGAAATCGTTAATAAACTCCATTTCATTTCATCTCAATAAGGTTAAAATTCAAAAAGGTCATCATATTAATCAGTTAAATGGTAGTTCCCACAATATCTTAAAATTATCATATCATATGTTTATCATAAAAGGTATACAATTTGCAAATGAAGTCTCTTTTATTTTTCATAAATATTGTAGCTTCATTGAGCTTGGGGAATGATGTTCCGAAATTGAAATGAATGTACCTAGATTTCTGCAAGATGTATCTCTCTAACATACTAAGCGATACATAAAACTTTGGTTGTTGTTGGCGGCACAGACGATGATCACCAGACTCCGTTGTTCCAAACAATCTTCAGCCTTTCCAAAGATTTACACTCTTTTCGATTTAGCTGTCACTACATTAACTACCATTAGCGGGAATCTTTATTTCACCAACAGCAATATTATTTTATCTATTTTTCTTCCTTGATCCAAAAATAATTTTTCTCTGTTTCCTTAGCTACCCATTACAGGGCCACGCTGTATATCGATCAGTATCTTGTCAGCAAGTGTCTCTACGATTTGTCGTTATTGCTTCAAAATATTTGAACTTGTCCAAAAAATGTATCTAAGAAGATTGTTAATTGTTGTTCTCGCTCACAAATTTACCTAGTATATTGTTGGTGTCGATGTAAAGAGAGAGGGGGCATAACACAAAGTATTTCGAAAAACAAACAAAACCACGTTTTCAATCTCTCAACTCTTTTTTTTCTTTATTTCTTTGTTAATGTGTAGCACCTTTAGAATACTATCCTAGTAGCTGCTTGCTGTTCAGTGCAGTTCCTGGTGTTGTTTTAGAGCGAAGCTCTTTTATGCGCGTTATGGCAGAAGTGAAATTTCAAAAATTGTCAGGACAAAAAAAAAAGAAACGCCAGATTTCGGCTTATAAGGAAATTATTTAGGCAGACACAGCCCAATGTTTTGAATGGCACAATATTTAGGGCGTAAGACTGGCACGACAAGTGCGTGGGGTTCGAATCTGCATTGGGTCGATTATTTTTTGTTTGTTTTTCTTAATATGATTTTTTTTTAAATTAATTTTTTGTGTAAATTTAAATAATAACATAAACAAACAATAAAAGAAAAGCTTTCTGCTATGTGCGACATTGTTAGAGTAAATCAAAACCAGAAGTAACGTTATCTTCGACTATGCCGAAGATGAAATACTCTTCACGCAGTGAAAGTTTCATTGTAGTATTTCAGCTTTATTCGCAATGAAATGGGTGGAAATTTGAAGTCTTTACCTAGTGCGGTTCAAGAGATACAGGATTACCAAAAAGTGACGATTTGTATTTTTAGTATAAATTTTTGCCCAACGCCGCTAAAGAAGTTTAACAAAAAAAAAAAAAAAAAAATAATAATAATAAAGCATTAATACTCCCTATATATGCTACATTGTCATAAATTTGTGAGTGTGGCCCTAGTTAAATATCATTAAATAGTAAAAAACAAAGTCGCTATGCGCGTCTGTTTTTCCGCTTACTTCTTCTAAAGCACGCAACGGATTTTGATACGATTTTCACTGACAATTAGAGAATTTCTTACGGAAGGTTAGTCTATGCAATGCATTATATTTAAGTCTTTTTTTATAGTAGAGAACATTAATTGTATGGTGCATCAAAGTTTATATTCAAGGGACAATAGTTTCAGGCGCAAATGTACTGAAATATGGTTCTGTTTTTGTTGTATATGACTCGCGGGACGCACTACTACATATCATTCATTTAAAAAACTTCAACTAAAACAACTGATCAATGGAAGGGGAAAGTTGGTCTTTCCAACTGATCCGCAATATATGTGTGGACTTGTTTAGTTGTTGTTTGCCCAAGCTTATTGCATTTTCGTTTATTTAATTCCCGCCTTGAAAAAAAGAAGATTTTTGAAAAAGAAATTGATTTGGTTTTAAAAAAATTCATATTGTTTGTGTTTGTTACATAAAATATAGTAACAGAACTCATTCAAGGTTAGCATTTGTTTGGTTATTATAGTTTTACAGTATGACAGTTTAAATTAATGAATGATGCCCTGGTCGAATGGTATGGTGAAATTAATATAGCAGTGTTGGATAGCACAAATTCAAATTTCCTTTTTGAAATTTCCCTATTTAGAACAATACATACCCATATCTGGTAAAGGTTATTTTTTAAAAATTAGCAAATAGATGGCGTTGCAACTACTTACGAAAAAAAAAAAACAAGTAAAAAAAAGTTTAAATTCTATACATTTTAGAGCATTCAGTAATATTTGATTATTTATTTGAATTATGTTATAGGTTATAGGGTATATTAGTCAGTACACATACAGCATTTCAACATTGAGACCGAAATATTTGTATGGGAGCTTTACGATCCAGTAATCCTAGGGTCTTGAAATTTACACGCCTGTTGAATATGGATCAGATACTAATACTGATCAAATTTCAGTTCGATAACACATAAAACAAAAACGTTTTTCTAATAAACACCCTAAATTTGAGTTTGAGTTTGTATGGGAGTTTTACGATCCAGTAATTCTAGGGTCTTGAAATTTATACGGTTGCTGAATATAGATTAGACACTTTTATTATCGCAATTTTAATTCGATAACATAAAAAACTCTAAAAAGTTTTTCTAATAGGAACATAAATTTGAATTTGGGAGCTATACGATTCAGGAATCCTAAGGTCTTGAAATTTACATGGGTAGAGAATATGCGGGATTAGTTTGCATACATACAGACAGACAGACGGATATAGCTTAATCAACTGATTAAGAATATTTTAGCTTTACTGGTAGTAACTTGGTTACGTTGCCTGACCAAAGGTATTTTCTGGTACCACGGGCGTTTGGCTTTGTAGCGGTCTCAGCCTTAAAGTCCTTGTGACAGTGGGGACATATGCTCGCCTGATCTTGATCATACAAATGCTGCCAGTTGGCGGAAGTGATAAGAATAGACTTCGCTCCCAACAGTGAGAAAGCTATATCCATGAGTACAGCTTTAAATTGTGCCATCTGTGGGTTACTAAACCTGCATTCTATTCCAGAGAGCTATGTTCAAATTTGGGCCACCACCCCATGAACTTTTTGGAGTTCGAATTGGTAGTACGTCGGGTACGAAGTCTGACCAGAGGCTATTTTCTGGTACCACGGGTGTATCGTGGTGGCTGTGGTTTGATACCCAAATGCGGGTAGAGTAATAACTCGACGTGGAGTTGCGTTATACAACCGGGTGCTGTGACCCAGAGAGCAGCAGAGGTTTAAGATGGGCCTCGCTCCCCACCATGGAGAGAGTCATATTTACCAAAATAAATATGACTTAAATTTGGGACCTGCGGATATATATCCAAGGGGACGTTGATTGACGTTTATCAATCCATGTGCTTGGCACCGTCTTCTTACAGACAGGCGAGCACGTAAAACCCCGGTACTTCATTGATCCGCAGGGTACGAAATAATACATAAAAACTCAAAAACTATTAACTTTGAATTTTTAACACATGTCGTATACAAAATGATCCTTTTATCAATAATTTTCATTTAATGAATTTCCTTTTAAATAATCATATATATTTAATAAGAAATACGGCAAGATCCTTCATTAATAGTAGCCATTTCGAAGCACTGTTTTTCTTTAAAAATAGGGGAACAAAGATTGTTTGTATAAAACATCCTTTGTAGCTGGCAGAATGATTTCATGAATCTTTTGCACTGGCAATGTCGAAAGCATTAAACTATACCGGCATCATTTATGATACCAATAGCACTCCCAATATATATCATTTTTTGGGTTCCGGACCCAAAGGGTGCCAAGAGGACCCTATTGCAGAGACTTCGTTGTCGTCCTCGGGTCATATCTCATAAATTGCAATAGTTAGAGCGTTGAAATTTTCGCAGAATGTGAAGTTCTATTCGGGCATCAGCAAAAAATACTAAAACTAAAATATTTTCAAAAACTTCAAGGGGTCCCCATACAAGAAACATTTTGAATTGTATGGCAGCTAGATGATCCAGTAATCCTATGATCTTGAAATTTGGATGGTTGGTGGCTATACATCAGAAACTTATATTATCAAAATTTTAGTTTGATCGGATTGCTAGGGAGGGTACCTCCCATACAAACCCCAATCTGGTACGGAACCCTCCGTGTACGAGTCAGACTCGCACTTGGCCCATTTTTTTGTTATTTGAATCGAGGTAAATAATAGTAATATTCAGTGGTTTTTGTGTCTTTTGATGTTGCTTATATCTTAAGAATATGACCAGAGACTCTATTTCTGCTTTTATGTCATTAGAAAATCTTGAAAAACAGAATTTTTTTTTTATGATTCTTTATAACTCTTCACTCTTTCCGGCTTCAGATGAAAGTTGTGAAATTATAATTATAATTATATATATTAATTTTTGTACATTCTATCTGCAAAGCGGGGGTCTCTGTCCTTTTTGATCTTCAGTATAGCGAAGTCTGCTCATGAATTTTATGAGATTAAAGCTACCGCATATCTTTTCTATATGCCATTTTCGTAATTGTTTCTCTTATCATCATCATCATCATTATCATAATTCAGAATATCGAATATTTCTCATTATATTAAAACAGATAAAGAATATAACCAAAACCATCTGCTATGCTTAAGATAATCATGTGTGAATGTGTGATTGCAAACAAATGATTTTAAAAATGATTCTAAAATTATCATTTAAGTTATTTATTATTTCTATTTCTATTTGTTTTTTTTTTTTTTTTTACTATTGTATATAATAGTTTTATTCTCGTTCACTAAAACAAATTCTTCTGTTCTTTTCTATTTTCAGTCCACAGAGTAAACCATAAAGCAGCGGCACATTTGTCAATATCATTTTTACCATACAATTGCTGACAGCCGCTTCTAGTGCGAAACCATGTTACCGCCGCAACAGTATTGCCTCCGTTGGAAATACCATCATAGTAACTTGCAGACAATGTTCTCGCAATTATTGGATCGTGGTTGCTTTTGTGATGTAACTCTAGCATGCGAGGGACAATTGATACGTGCACATCGTGTCGTCCTTTGCGCTTGTAGTACCTTCTTTGATACCGTACTGTCGAACTATGCCAATGAACGTGATCCGATTATTATTATGAAGGATGTGACATTTGCTGAGGTTAAATGTCTAATTGAGTTTATGTACAAGGGCGAGATAAATGTGGAACAGACTAGTCTGGCATCATTGCTTAAGACTGCTGATGATCTCAAAATAAAGGGTCTTGCTGAGGTTTCGTATCGTGAAAATCAGCAAAATATTTTAGATGATGATGGACCATTGTTACCAATGCCAGCTGCTGAATTACATTCATCGCCCCGTGGTGCTGCCGATTGTTATGCACCTTCAGATACAACGCCACTGCATCAACAGCAGCAGCAGCACCTTCATCATCAACAACAGCAACACCATCTTCATCATCAACAGCATCACTATCTTCAACAACAGCACCATAATCAACGCAGTGGTGGTGGCGGTGGTGTTACTTCGCCTGGTCCTGAACTGGGACAGAACTCACCACCAACCATAGAGCATGCTTTAGTCATGCCACGGATGCCAACGCTTGCACCTAGACTTAGTGGTACTGGTGTTTCTTCGGATAATATGCCATCGGTAGAAAGCTATTTGGGTCCAAAGCGCAAACGTGGTCGACCACCGCTAGATGATGCCTATGATGTATTTAATGTGTAAGTTTGTCAGTTCCTTTTCCATTCCTTTCTATTATATTTACATAATAATCTTTTTGTTTCTTAATTTTAGTCATAAATTGGCTCAATATGCCATAGATGCCGAACAGCAGCGTGCTTATCTAGAATCGGCGCGTCATTTCGCTGATGAACATCATCAACAACATCAACAGCAGCAGCTACATTCCACTTCTGAGATCTCCCCTGTTTCTACCAGTGCATCTACGGCTGTATATCAACAGCAACAGACAGCAAAGCCACGTCATCGACAACACCGACATTCGGGAACACAACATATTGATTCTGAACTTAATGTTGAACGCAATTCGCCTCCTGCTGATTGGGCTAACAATAATAATAACAGCAACAATAATAATAACAATAGTCCATCTGATCTGAATACCACCGAGAGTGGGCAACGTTATGATATTAAACATGATATCAAATGTAATAATGATAGTAATGATGATGATGATGATCATGATATGGCTGCAACTCAAAAAAGTGTCAGGAAAACCGCTTTGGATGATGACAATGATAAAGAAATTAAAAAACAAATTGCCACTAAGGCAAGCGATAATTTGGTTGCTGATGGGGCAATACCACGACCATCATTGCCCCTTCCGCCACCGCTATTATCAGCATCATCATTGACATCGCTAAAGAGACACGAAAAAAGACAACGTGAACGGGAGCGTGAACGTGATGAACGTAAGGAGCGTCATGGCAAACATCGACACTTGCGTCGTAATCTCGGAGAAGGTGAAGTTATTAAACCTTTACATAAAATCATGGCAAACGATCGAGGACAAACTGAAATCAATGAAGATATTGATATTGATAATGATAATGGTGTCATTAATGTGAATAAAGATTTACCACAATCAGTCGACAACATGAATATGGAACACGAATGTGATGCTGATATTGAAAATGCTGGAAATGTCAGTGTTCAGACCGAACAACAGAATAACAATAAACTTAAGGATTCAATAGAATCACCATCACCACCAGCATCAGCATCAGGAATATCACCTCCAATGCCATCTGGTTCAGCATTAGAGCATCATACAAATTTTAGTAAATTTGCAGCCCCATCAACAGATGGTTATCTTATTAACGAGCATGGCTTACTGATGACACATGATTTTGTCCATGGCTCACAGGTTATACCGACACTATCAACCACATCAACAACAACAACAGCAACAGTGACTGCATCATCAACATCTTCAGCAACAGTAACAGCTAATGGTGGTGGTGGTGGTGGTGGTGATCGTACACCATCAAGTGGTTCGGAATATATTGATATTAAATTAGAAGATTTTGATTCTGCTGATTTACGTTTAACCAACGAAGAAATGTCTCATTGGCAAGATGTCATTAAAATGGATGATTATTTAGCAAAAGGCAGACGTCCACAATTTTGGGAGGAACCATTTACAAAGCGCGTAAGTTTTTCAGTTCACAATAATCTATTGTATATACCTATGTATATGGGATTACACAGAAAGCCATTTAAAATTGTTTTAGGTGCTTGATGCCATTAAAAAAAAAAGACTTGAAATGAAAAAAGCCGCTCGCATTTTGGGTGTTTCCTATGGCACATTATATGGTCGTTATCGTGAAGTTTATGGTTGTCTTAAACATCCGTACAGGTAAATTTAATTTAGTTAATTATTTTAAATTTGAATTTTTATTAATCTCTCTCGAAATATTATATATACAAAAAGTGGTTCCACATTTCGCACTACAACATCCACCGCAGTCCAACTTGGTGTTCAACCACGCTTTGATTTATCCTTTCGTAATGCCGCCGTATTACCAACTCAATTGGGTAAGTTTCTCTATATGAATGTCTGATGAAACAATTGAATAAATTTGTGTTTCCTACAAGAACTTGGCAAAATACGCACAAAGAATCTTAGCGAGCTTTGGACCAGACCGCAAATATGAAAAAGAAAGCCACAAAAACAAAAATCCAACAACAAACGTTGCATTCTATAGATAAAAATGATAAAAATCTCAAAAATAGAATCATCGTATCGGATCAATGGCTTAAGGTTATCCTCCTAATAAAAATAAAAAAAAAAATGATGTCTTAGTCTTAAGAAAATAAATAAATAAATAATTTATTTACAAGTAAAGTAGTTATAAACCATTCTGTTAATCTAGAACAACAACAACAAAAAAAAAAAAAGGAAAAAACAACAACAACCTTAAAAACAATATCGATAATAAAAATAATAAAAGACATTTTAGTATTGTAAGCGTGAGGCTAGTTTAAGATCCAGAAAATCCATTTTTTTTCTCTCGTATAACATAATATTATTATTATTATTATAATTTTTTTTTTTTTTTATGTAGGCAAATTGCATATATTATATATCTTTAAATGAAATGTAAAACAAATATCTCTAGATAATCCAATGGAAATATATTATAGTATTATATATACTATATAGAATCTAAGATTTTTATTGTATTGTAATTTTGAGTGACGATAAACGCGTTTAAATTTGATACTACTGATTCCGTTGTACTCCTCAAAATTATAAGCAATTCTTTTATTATTTGTACTTGTACACTTAAATGTTAAAGTACGAGTATACAAATATAAAAAATAATTAAATACTGTATTTAAATAAATAAATGAAATTCTTTAATAAAATAACAAAATACCTATAAAAATACATAATACAAGTAAATATACCGAAAGATAATACTGCTGATGCTGAAGGCATTTGGAGATGAAGACTCAGATCTGCTGCATTTGGAACTACAATTTATGGAATTTGATTGGATAAGGCATTTTATTGTTTTAAAAGATATTATTAATTGGAATTGATATTTGGCATACGAATGAATCTGTAAGGAAGATATTAGATTATCTCTTGCGATTTCGAAAGATCCCTGTTTAGGGTTCCGGACCAAAGGAACCTTATTGCAAAGACTTCGGTGTCCGTCCGTCCATCAGTCCTCGGATCATATCTCATAAACCGCAATAGCTAGTTGAAGGTGTAGTTCTATCTGGGCATCAGCCCATCAAATACTAAAACTAAAATATTTTCGAAAATTAAACGGGTCCCCAAACAAGCAACATTTTGGTTTATATGGCAGCTATACGATCTAATAATCACACGATTTTGAAATTTGGATGGTTGGTGGCTTTACATCAGAAACTTATATCGTCGAAATTTCAGTTCGATCGGATTACTAAGGAGGGTACTTCCCATACAAACCCCCAATAAAATTCAGGTTCTTATTAGAAAAACTTTTTTATTTTTTGTTCTATCGAACTGAAATTTTGATGCTATAGGTTTTTCACATCTGTTGGAATCAGCCAAATTGGTCAACTAAGAGGGGTACCTCCCATACAAACCCACCATTAAATTTCAGGTTCTTATTACAAAAACTTTTTTGTTTTTTGTTCTATCAAACTGGAATTTAGACATTATAAGTTTCTGATATAGGCACGGTACATTTGTTGGAATCAGTCAAATCGGTCAACTAAGAGTGGTACCTCCCATACAAACCCACCATTAAAATTCAGGTTCTTATTAGAAAAACTTTTCTGTTTCTTGGACTATTGAACTGGAATTTAGACATTATAAGTTTCTGATATAGGCACGGTACATTTGTTGGAATCAGTCAAATCGGACCACTAGGGGCAGTACCTCCCATACAAACTCCAATCTGGTACGGAACCCTCCGTGTACGAGTCTGACTCGCACTGACCCATTTTTTTTTTTTTTTACAAATAGCAGGGAGATTTTGTCAAATGTCTTTACTTGGTAACAAGAGTTCACCTTTATTTACATTTATCTCATCATCTATATGTACTTCTTTACTTTACTTGATCTCACGTCGAAGTGATTAGATCCAAAATTCTTTTACTTGAATTAAATATAGTTTGTGAATTATAGTGTTTCTTTTGAAATTATATAGAAGCTCCACCAAGCAACTTTGTTTTATCAAAACTCAAATGAGTGAGTCTCAACTTTTACTTAATGGCTTCAGCTGAACATAACTTACCTACTGATTTCGCTTGTTGCTATCGGGATCTGCGGTGAAGTATCAAAATAAACAAGATTTCGTCTGTGCCCAAGAAGTCTTAAAACCTTAAGTATTTCACCATAGGCTTCGAAAGATTAACCTCTCTACTCAGAGAGACCTAAGGGCAGTAAGCGCCTGAATGACAATCTGACGTGTGTTGACTTCTCAACGTTTATCACAATATTCCATCACTTTAGCCAAGGTTCCAGCAAGACAAGTTGGCCCTACAGTATACAGTAGAATAAATGCATACTGGGGATTATTATATGTGGCTAGGAATGTAGTATCATTTGAATACCTCGCAACTAGGAAAATGAATGTCAGCTGTAAAAATGATGTAATTTATATGTATTTATAAAAAATATAAGAAAGATCATTAACTTCTGGTTTCTTTCCAACACTACCCCACTCAGCAACCAAGCAATCTTCCCAAAGAAGTAGATAAGGCTCATACAAGTATAATTATTATGAATCATTACAAAGTAATTGCGATTAATTTTTATTTATTTCAAATTGATAAAGTTTTTCTTTTTTTTTTTTTTTTTTTATTCTCAAATTGTATTTTATAATTTCTGAGATATCTACATGTTTCAATAAATTATCTTTGCTTTGCCTGTCAAGTAGCTAAGCTAGCAACTTTTAAAATTTCGGGTATTTCATTCAGTATATTTTTCTTAAAATGTGGAAGCTTTTAAAGATTCGAGAGAATTCGTTTCTCACCAGTTTTAATATAACTGAAAACAAAGCGACTTATATTTTATACGATATTGTGAAAAATGATGTATATTCCGAAATTACTAAAGTCAACAATCTCTTGCATCGGGCACGTGTAAGTACCAATTGTTCCTTTATAGTTTGTATAACTTTTACGTAACAAACAATTAGTTAAGTTTCCTTGAAAGTTTCAAACAGTTCAAAACTGACCTCATAGACAATATAATATAAAGAAAACCTATCGGTTCGCATTCGAGCATTCTTAGTTATTTTCTTCTCTGACTAAGAATTTCACACCGGAATGGTCATGAAAGTCGCGTTTGTTTAACGTGAACATCTGTCATGAGGGCCTAATTTCACGATACCGTGCACAAGTGTCAATCAATGCCCGCCCTTCATGTTATTATATCCGCAGAAAATATTTGAAAAAAAAAAAAAGCAGTTCTGGGTTGGTTCCCCAAAAATTTTAACATAGCTCTCTGAAACAGAATGCAGATTTATTAAAACACAGATTGAACATGATATAAAGATTTCTCCCTGTGGAGAACAAGGTTTATTCCTTTAATAGTGTTGCTAAGCCATTCAGTGGCGACAAGGCAGACACGCAAAAGGAAAGTATTTTCGATTCAAGTCATGTAATTGGGTAGTCTAACCATGTTGAAACAACCACCGGTGTACGAAATTCCACGCTGTGTATTAGTAACATTCTTGACTCCAATACAAAGGGAATTATGGTATTATTAGGAAAACTTTTTTTTTTACCAACTCTAATGGGATTGACAGGACTCTATGTGTGATTTGATTATTTGAAAGAGCACACAAAAATACATGATTTGAAAAAATATGAGTTTCCATACAAGCGACTATTTAGAATCTATAATTATTATAACATTATATATATATTTATTGTTCTATTCAGCTTAAAAAAACATTTCGTTAGCATTATAAATTTCCTCAAATTTTGATCATACATAATATTGTACAATGTGACATGCAGAGACAAGACAGTAATTATTGCTAGAATTGAGGTCATAATTTTTCAATCTCTCAAGTACTGAGTACTGTAGATAGAAAAACATCTATAGTAACTAAAAAAATAAAATAAAATAACATCTATAGTAAAAGAAAGATTTGGAGAAACCCAAAGATGCAAATATTGTAATAAGATTTTATAACTCAATCAAACAATCAATCAATCTTTTGGTATTTAGAAACTAAATCGAAGGGCTGCAATTGATATCAACTTACCTCTAATATTGCCATCAATAATTCATAATGATCCTATATTTATTGATGTTCGAACTCGTGATACATGCAACACACCATATATATCATTGTGTTTAAAGTATCCCATTCACAACTTTAATGTTGATTTTCACTGGCATCTAAGGCCAATGAATGTGCCACAGGTAAGTTTGACTACTGAAACTTAACTTTTTACTTTATTTTCTTATTCTTTTTAGTTTCAAAAATTACTTATGGATCCATGTTTATCGCTGGTACGTGAAATGTTTACGCAAATTGCAAATTTGATGACAGCCTTGAGTAGAAAGAATGATAGATTAAAATTATATCAAAGTCAGTTGTGCAAATATTGTGGACATCGAAATACATATCGGGATGCTGTGTCAAAATTTGAAGAAAAGCAATTTGATGATTTCGATAGAGGATTCGTACATATAAAATCAATAGCTGAAGATTTTCTAACGCTTGATTTCCACTTGCGTAAATGTCGCCATCAAGTTCAAATGACTGAAACAACCTCTAGCAGCAGCACAGTCAGTTGCCATAGCGCTAGTAGTTATAATAGTATCATCACTGATGACTGCAGCCAGGCATCGATCATATCCAAGAAAGATTTAAATGAACCAGTGGCGGCAGGTAAAGGAAAAGATATACCGACAGATAAGCCAACGACTACAGTGCAGCAATCGAATATGAAAAGCGATGATTGTGTTGAAAATTCCAATAAAATCAACAACCACGGAAAAGAAAACGCCGCAATAACCTTAGAACCCTCAATGATTACAATAATTGAAAAATCCGGTCAGATAGAAGATGCTAAAAATACTTCATCAAGAGATCAAAAAGATCACATTGAGCCAACTTCAACACAAAAAATGAATAACTCTGTTGATTCTACTAAACTTACCAAATTATTGGAACCACCAAGCACAAGCACAAACACTAAACTTACCAAATTATTGGAACCACCAAGCACAAGCACAAACACTAAACTTACCAAATTATTGGAACCACCAAGCACAAGCACAAGCACTAAACTTACCACATTATTGGAACCACCAAGCACAAGCGCAAGCACTAAACTTACCACATTATTGGAACCACCAAGCACAAGTGCATTTACACATCGTTACAGTAGTGGAATGAGCAGCGATGAAAGTCTTAATGATAAAAAACAGCCAATATCTGTAGTAGAAATACCAGCAATAAAGAAACCACAAACAGTGCTGAATGCACAAATAAAAGAAAATAGTGCCAATAGATCTAATAATCAGAATACAACAAGATTAGTAGAAGATCGTGCGAACCACCCAACAGTTCAGAAAGCACCGCGCTATGCATGTGCTAGAAACAACCCAGCAGGGAGTGTGGGGTTTAAGCAAAACCGTAATAATTATGGTCCTAATAACACAGCGTAAGACTAGACTGGTATACAAAAAATCTTATTTATTCTATTTCTATTAATTTTCATTTTATTAGCCATCGTCAGAGATATCTGAAGGAACGCGATCGACGTTGGAAATTATTTGAGCAACATCGCCCCATTTCTTCTGATGAATATATATCGGTAGCCTTGGCTCAACAGAAAAGTTTTGTTGAGGTGTTAGATTCATTTGACAGACTTATTGATACGAGAATTGGTACTTTAAAAAATTCCCATATACCACACTGTGAAGAAAACCGTTCAATGTCGTCTGCACGTCGTCGTCAAGAGGAAAAAACAGTATCCTTTAGTATTAATGGTGATGAGGAAATAATTTGCCTTAAAGAAGCACCAAGTGATACTCGTAGTTTGTCAACAGATTTATCAACATGCACATTGTGTGAATGTGAATCACAAGCCAGCATACCAGAATTTTTCAAACAATCGCAAACACAAAAATTGGATATAGATTCGCAACCAGTGGCATCAACTTCAACATCGCCACCAACAAATGTTTACAAATAAATGCCCTAACAAGCGTGACCGGCAAAGCGAACGTTAGCAAAGTTCTAATCAAATGACAAACAAATAGATTTTTTTCTATTTGATCTTTTCGCTCAAAACATAGAATTGGCTGAGTTTAATAGACAGGCAAAGCATGAAAATATTTTGGTTTATATTTTTCGAATTAAAGAACAAATAAATTTTGATTTTAAATTTAAATTTAAATTCCAATTGGAAAAAAAGCAACCCTGTGTTTTTATTTCAAATGTGAACGGCAAAAACGAACTGCAAGTTGTTGGCGTGTGAGGGTGATTGACAAAAAGTCAGCTGATGCCATTTGTGGCATTTCTCATTGTTTGTATATTTCATCATTATTAATAATTGGAATTGCTGGGTAGAAATATCATTATAATCTATTTATAATTTCTGCATTTAATATTAAATGAAGTTGAAGTTTTTGTGAATTGTTTGTAAATAAGCAAATGCAAAATGTGGCGTTTAGTTGAAATTGCCGGCCAAAAATTCATGATGCGCTGCTGCCTTAATTCGTTCGAACAATATGAATTTATACTTTATAATGGTACAATTGGAAAAGGTTTCATAGAAACATTAACAAAAGCAGATTTATTAAAACGTTCAATGGTTTGTTTATAAATTGCAGTCGAGTTTATTTTTTAGTGATTATATTCATTTGATTTTTAGGAATTGAATAAACGTGTTCGATACCCACAGGACGTGTTTATCACAACATTGACATGCGCTAGTCCTGTGCTAGCCGTATTGGAAACACAGCCAACCGGTTCACAAATCCTCAGTTTAAAATATGAAGTAAAAAACTTTCCATTGAAATATCAATGGTACATTGAGAGTATGACTCCAACAGCGGTAAGCCATTGAAATAAGCTAAGTAAATTTATAATTTGTAACTTATGTGTATGCATTGTCGTCGGTAGGGCAAGATTTTACAAACATGTTCGTCTGTCTCTTCCATTGAAATTTGTTCCTTTGTGAGTATATGTGCTGGGTAAGAGTATCTAATAACATCCTCAATTGAAGCAACAGCACTGCTGATTTAAATGCTGAAATACTCAACTTGACATTGATTTACATAATCATACAACTTTTAGCTTGACCCAGCGCACAGCAACTACAAGAAATTTGTATTTATTGTATTTATTACAATACTTTGTAGCTGAAGCAACTAGGGTCTTGAGCTAGTTGGTAGATTATATTTTGTTTGGTTGTTGTTGTATCTGAAAGGGGCTTCAAGTTGTGGTTCGCATACAATTAAAACAAAGTAGAGCGAGAGGTTAGAAGAACGAAGATTTGTATGTAGCAGTAGAAATAAAAAAGAATAGGAAAAAGTACAAGAATACATTATTTAAATTTATGTTATTTAAATTAAAAGGAAGCCACCTATATCGGTCAGAGCCATAAGTCAATGGAAGTCCAGTGGATCAGTTTATTACGATAGTTCAAAAACGATGAACAGTATTGTCAAAGAGACGGTACGTACCTTGTAACGCTGGAGGATAAGAGACCAGCCTGACCTTAGCTGATCTAAAGTGGTTCAAGGTCTACAAGGAAGTTTCATTTCTATATCATCAACTGGTGGAGGACGGCGTCGTAACATAACACTATTCTGGTGTGAATCTAATGCAATTTCAACTGTCCTCCCATGTTATTTTTCACGACCCGACTTATAGCGACTACTGCTAAGAAGGTCGCCTAACAAAAAGGCTATGTCATCCTTGTATGTCCTGTTGTCTGTTGTTTGGTTGTACTTTGTGCTGTTGTATTTACAATGTTTATGCACTAAAAGTAAAGATTTAAGCAATGGTATTTTGTTAAAAATATGTTCCTGTGTAAATCTGGTGTGTCCCAGTCTGAATTTGGTGTACATAACGTTATGTTTTCTGTTTATAGGTGACGGGATGCTGAGTGCTTTTCGTGTAGTGTTAACTTGCTTATAAAAATGACTATTCACTTTGGAAATAAACAAATAAAGTTGGAACAAATGATTGGTATTGTACATCAATTAAGAAAGCAGATAACACGTTGGGTCAAAGTAGCAGGGAAATGGTAGTAATATTTAAAACAACTTTTAAGTCATATGACACTGCAATTGCAGCTGGTATATGACTATGACCGCCCGGCAATGATATCGAAATTCTTCTATTAGCAGTAAGTAACTCAACTGATTTCAAAAAAGTCTCCTGTGTTAAATCTCATCATTAACAAAGTACTTACAGCATATATAAATACTACCAGCAAAATGAAACATATATTGGTAAATAGCGGAGTTAATAATGTTCAATTAGCCTAGAAAAGAAGACTAAAACTTACGCAACAATTTGGCTTCCGCACGAAACATTTAACCTTAGATCAAGTGCAGAAAAAATTACTGTACTAAGTAAAATTAAATATGTGTGAACCTATGTTCCAGCAATAAGAGAATAATGCAAGCTCAAAAATTTCAGAATAGAGTACTAAAATGAGCTAATATACATCCGCAGTAGCGACTTGGCCATTGAATCAGTCGCCACTGAAGTATTGGCCCAAGTTATTGGAAAACAATTCATGAAAACAATGAATGCACATTAAATCAACACTAAACTCCATATCTACAAGTTCAGTGTAAGACATTGGTATACTCGTATGGATGTGATTACCCGCACATTGCAAACATACGTCAACTCCAGTGCGCGTAATATTTCAAAAATTTGATGGCCTAAATCATTTCTAATCAAAAATCAGACATGTTATAAGCTCTTTATAGACATTATCATCAAACGCCTATGTTTCGAATAGCTGAGTCAAACTCTACGGTGAGGTCGAAATGAAATTTTTAAGGCAAGATAAGAGAGGTTGTGTGCAGACTGTTAATCACAGTCACTTTAAATTTGTGTACTAAAACTTCTTTATGTAAATGGCAATGAAATCATAATAATAATCCAGGTTTAGTGGAAAGGTGTGAGTTAATACACCAGTCACATCGATCAATATTTCAGAGCACTATACGCGGTGTTCAAAAGCAGTTTGAAACCCGGAAATCATGCAACTAGCTTGGTTAATGGAGATGTGCCCTTTATGAAATTCAAACTGATGAGAAGCGGCAATGCTTGGCATTTGTTAATCGATCTGTTGGAGTAGGATATTTTGGAAAAGCTTAGATAGACAAAGCTTCCCTGATTTAACGATCATTATTATAATCGATATCTCTGGAGATGTACAAGGTCAGTCGTAAAGTAGTTGAGAAATCTCTATTTATAGTAACGCTGTGTTTTGACGGGAGTACGAGTTGGAAAAGTACATCCTTTACTGATATTCTCTCAAAATTTCATGACCAATTTTGCACGAACCTTTCTTTCTACTATACGCAGTACATTTGGCGGAACCATCCCAATCGGCCCACTAGGGGGTACCTCCCATACAAACACATATTTAATATTCATGTTTATATTAGAAAAACATTTTTGTTTCTTATCCTAACGAACTGAAACTTGGGTACTATCAGTTTTCAAGACAGGAGCAGGACATTTGTCGGAACTAGCCGAATCGGACCACCTGCCGTACAAACCACCCATTTAAATTCAGGTTATTATAAGAAAAACTTTTTTGTTTTTTGTCCAATCGAATTGAATCTTGGACAATATCAGTTGTCAAAATAGATGCAGTACATGTGCCGGAACCAGCCGAATCCGAACACTAGGGGAGGTACCTGCCCTACAAACAACCCATTTAAATTCATGTCCTTTTTAGAAAAACTTTTTTGTTTTTTGGCCTATTGAACTAAAATTTAGAGACTATAACTTTCTAATCAATGTCCATAAATTGCGTAAATTTCAAGACCCTAGAGTTACTGGATCGTATAACTCCCATACAATTTTAAGTTTTTAATTAAAAAACTTTTTTTGTTTTTTTTGTTATCGAATCGAAAATCGAAATTTGAACTGTACAAGTGTCTGATCCATATTCAACAACCGTGTAGCTTCAAATACCCCAGGATTAGTAGATCGTAAAGTTATACAAATATTTCGGTCTCAGCGTTGAAATGCTCTATGTGTACTGACTATACCCTAACCATAAGCCAAATAAATAATGAAATACTCATGAATGCTCTATCACATAGTGTAGGCAAACACATTTTCTATATCAACTTCGGCATAGTCGAATTTAAACTTCTTATTTGTTTTTTATTTTAATTTCTTTGGCTAAAATGTTTGTTTTTTGTATTGCAGCAATGGGAGTGCATAGCTGTGCCCATGTTACAAACCATTGGCGGCTTATCATCTCAAGTAAATGAACTACGTCAATGTGTTCAGAAAAAGGACATCGAAATTGCTCAGTATAAAATTGAAGGTTTTAAGATCCGCAGAAGTAAGTAAGCAAACTAATCTTAATAATTATTAATTATTAATTTGTTATTCTTTTTCATAAATAGCAACTGTCTCTACAGAGAAGTTCAATTTTGATAAATTCGATGAGCAACACAAAGAAACTGATATGCAAGTCAAAGGTTATAATGACATAGCCGATTATTTGATGCAGTGCACAAAGTTGGGTCAAAAGCGTAATATTGGTACAGAGGATAAAACAAAAGAAGAAACAATGGTTAAAGAAGAAAAACTTGTAGGACCGCAACAACACGCAATAAAGAAAGAGAGTCCCAGAAATCGGTAAAAAAAAAAAACACACATTACTTCCTATTATTGTTTTAAATTTGGAATTTCGTTTCATTTGAATTCTTTTTACATAGTAAACGCAAAGTAATGGAATTCGGTGAGAAGCATTTAAAACGTAAAGTTATGCAACGCCGAGCAGTTCAAGAATTGAAATATAAAGATAGTCAAAGTCAAAGTCAAACTGAATATGAAAATGATGATGCAGATGCAGGTGGAGATGCAGGTAGTGATGCAGGTGAAGATGCATGTGTAGATGGAAATGAAATGGACTTAAAGCAAGATAATGAAAGCAAAAGTAGTACAACAAATGGTTCTCTATTACAAACAACAAATGATTTAGAAGAGGATTTCGAGCATTTGATATATGAAAGTTCTTCTGATGAAAACTGAAAGAGTGATGATAATGGATGCATGTCATAAAGACCATTGAACGCAATGAATGGCTATTAAAAGGAAAAACACACTTTTTATGTGTGAATGAATGAAAAAAAAAAAAATGTAAAAAAACAAAACAAGAAATTCAATTAAAAGTTCTTGCATTTAACAACAAAAAAAAAATTATTGCTTATCAAAGATTGTTTGTTGAAAATTTGTAATGAACAGATAAAAACAAAACAAATGTTCACAATCAAAAGTGATGATGATGAAAACAATCAGAATGCAAAGATCTCAAATTGAAATCGAATGATTGTTTTACTTTACAGAAACAAAATGAATAATATGGTAACAAAACAACAACATTAGAAAATGTTAAACCAAAGACTATGAAATTAATATAGACGAAATTGCGTATATTTTATCATCGGTCATCCCGAGCATTGAAATTTAAGAGATAGGCAGTGTAGTCATAGTCTTTGGTTAAATGTTTCAAATGCTACCGAACTAACATAGAAAAACAATCAAAGAAAGTGATAGTAGTCTGTAGTGATTAATATTATTTTGTAATAAAATATTTAATTTTTAAATATTAATTATTTATTTTTTTTTTTATTATTTTATTAAATAAAATATTTGTATATTTTTATTTGTAATTACATCTTTGTTTTATGTACCTAAAAGGATGTGTAATGATTTGCTAGGGATAACCCTGAGCATTGTTCTTGAGTTGTCATAGATTGGTCTTGCTTTAAAAATAGATAGAGAAGAGGATCGAGCGCTTGGTATTAAATGAGAGTAAATTATAGGAACCAAAATTCTAATCTAGTAATGCTGAAATCTTTGGATTGTAATGCAATTTTAAGGCGGACACTACGCGCAACTCAAATGAATGCAAATTATGCAACGTTACCCAAAGAAATTGTTGGAAAATATTATCAATGGATCTTGGAATGTAAGTATGTATGTACATAATTAAAAAACAAGGATAATGATTTCAACATTTTTGTTTATAGGGAAGAAATACTGATTAGCCTGGAAAATGAAATATGTATAGACACAAACGTTCTCAGGTTGAAAGGATATGTAATTTGGAGTCATTATGGTTGTCAAAATTGTTTCCCACAAACATTAAATTGGTGCTTTCTCTTGAATCGGTGTTACGTGACCGGATAGAGCAATTTGGTTCGAAGAACTTGAAATGCTAGAGATGCTTTACAAATGACAACAACGCCATTTACCAGGTCCAAATGTAGCTAAGAACCAACCGCCATATAAGTACAAGAAATATTCCAACTTAAGGTAATCAGGATGAGGACGCTTGATATGAGAGCAACGTACTACATAATTAAACATAGTCTAGTCTGCGTAGATTTACCAAAAAAGAAAGTCATAAAAATAGCATCTCGATTAATTTGCAGCAAGATAGTTAATAGAGGTTTACCAATAGATTATGTCCACATAGATAATTCTCAAGTAGGAAAGTGAGAAAGAAGCGTCTGATTAATTCGATGTTTTGTTTTCGTCAATAAGACAATACTATAAATAAAGGATGACACATCGATATTTCATTCATAGGAAAAGAAGTAAAGTCAATAAGTGATTGTTTTTATATGATACGAGGGTAGCACCACAAGTAACTGACTTAACAAAGAAAACATAAAAATTAGTGGACAAAACATGTCATTTCCTTTTTGAAAAAAACCCAAAAAACTGACGCTGTAATTATGCCTTCCTTGGAGTCAATTTTCCCCTTTCGATCCATTGTTATGATTGTTTTTTTTATTTTAGATGCAAATTGATGGTTTCATATTTATAAACCGGCGCAAAACGCGCGTTTAAAACATCCTCACGTTGCTGTTGTTTTCTTTCTTTTATTTCATAGTAAGACATTGCGATTGAGGCCTTTTAAATTAATTTATTGTACTTATAACATAACGATGACCAATTCTTTCCATGTTTTTAAGTTCACTGAGATCGGTAATTGTTGATGGCTGCCGAACAAATACTGAACAATATAGCGTCGTCAAATTTTGAATTTAATAGTCATTCTTTTCAAATAATAATGAAATTTTAGGATTTTTATACAAGCTCTCTATGCTTGAAACTCAAATTCTACAATGTCGGCCGTATTTCATTTATCATTTGTGATACATATTGTCCTCGAAAAACTTGGATTTCCAAGCAACTAAATAAGACAAGACAAGATTGTTGGACCATCAATCCATGAACTGTTTGGAATTCAAATTGGTAGTACCGGGGTTTGACCAGGGACTTTGTTTGATACCACGGGTGATTAGGACATTACGGAACTTGTTCCGTCCTGGCCTTTTATGGGAGTATTGTGGTGGCTGTCATAAACAAATTCGTGTAAACAAAAGCCCATGAAGAGACGAAAATTGTATAGGCATGGAATAAGGCAATTCGAAACCCTAAATTCATACTCGGAATTTTCGGCAAAAATTGCCTAAACAGTCATATATATGTATGTATGTAGGTATATATGCTAGGTATGAATCATTTTGTTACCATCGTTAATATCTATATATGTAGATATTTATATATATTTATTTGCTTTGTTGATGACATCGAGTAATTCTTGGCCATGATCGATTAGATAGCAATGCCGTTGATATTTTGTGTTCGTTCGTTAGCTCGCTCGCTCTCAACGTTGATGGAACAACGATTTTTGATAAATACTGTTTTGGCCAATATTGGGTATACATAAGTACGAATCTGAATTGATATAGTGTATTCTATTCTTTTGCTAAAAATGTGAATATTTTCACTTTAACAGTCGTTCGTGCGTGTTGGGCTGGCTGACTGTGACTGTGAGTCGTTGGTCGCATTTAACTATATCATTTTTATTATTATTATTTTTTATGATGGCTTTGTTTGGAAATATTCTAATGGTATTATGTTGGCTAAGCATAATTACAGGTATAATTGAATTATTATTATTACAATATTTTAATTATTTACAATATTTAAATTTTAAATTTCTTATAACGTTTTAGTGTTTGGCGCAACAGCACAAAACAATGAGACAACAAACCCATTTCAACCAAGAATTGTTGGTGGCAAGCCAATTGATATAATGCGAGCACCATATCAAGCGTCTTTACGTTTAAGAGCAGCCGAGAAGAAATATTTTGGTGCTGGTCATCTTTGTGGAGGTTCAGTGATCACACAACGTGTCATAGTCTCAGCAGCACATTGCATTGTCATGTGAGTATGTAGTGCAAATAAAGAAAATCTCAATTGAATATTAATGCGAATATAAAATGAATATAATTTGTTGTATTGTAGTTCTGAGACGCCATTAACTTATCGTAAACCTAGCGAGTTTATGGTTGTTTTGGGCTCTACAAATCTTTATAGAGTCAATCAATATACACGTCGTTTTAATGTAATCGATGTTAAATATCACACTGGCTTCAGAATGACAACTTTGGATAATGATATATCAATGATATTTATCGATGGACTTATACCGTATAATTTTCCAACAGTGAAACCAATTCCATTGAATCGTGTTGCCTCACAAACTGGTACAAATTGCTTAGTCTCTGGCTGGGGTACAACTTCGGAAAATGTGAGTAAATCTTTAAATAAACTACATTAATATAGAAACTGAAATATTTTTTCGATATTTAGGGTGCTATATCACCAGAGCTACGGGGTGCTACTGTACCCATTGTCAGTAGCCAAAATTGTGCTATATATTATAGTAATATAAGTAGTGGTAAATTGTGTGCTGGTTATTTAAGAACAGGTGGTGTTGATGCCTGTCAAGGTGATTCTGGTGGACCATTGCAATGTAATGGTGTTCTGGCGGGCGTAGTATCCTATGGCAATGGTTGCGGCAGACCTATTTTTGTTGGTGTCTATGCAAATGTTTCCAATTATTATAATTGGATAGTTGCGACTAATTCAACATTTAACTATACATATTACAAAAATGTACCATATGGTTATGACGGAGGCATAGCCGGTATTCATACTCGACCTTGGCTACTTATATCAGCAGCCTTACTAATGCTGATTTTCTTTTTGGACCATTTAAAGTATTGATAAGTTTAACTCAAATGACTCAAAATTTTGTATCTATACTAATATTATAGATACAAAATAGTATTATATATCTATGCACCTTACACACATACTTATGTACATAATAGTTCTTGAGAAAAAGCAATTAGATTTGTATTTATTGTATGAGTATATTTATTTTTTATTTTTTTTTTAAATTTTTTTTTTCTGTTTTCAATTTTCTTTGTGTTTCTACTTACTATTGAACTCGTAATCGTGATTGATACGTAGAGCCTAAGCATTATTGATAAGATAAACGTATATTTTTTTTTTTTTTTTTTTTGTTTATGATTTTTGCTAACATGAACTGATTTTGTTTATGAAATTCCATAATTTGTATTAAGTTATAGTTAGATAAATACTGATGTACTATATTACTTATAATAAAAATACTAAATACAATCATGAAACAACATAATAATGAGTGTTTCCTTGTTTTTTTCTGTTTGTTTTCGACCACTTGAGATAGGTTCACTTATGATCTATATTTCATTTCATTAATTTTTAGGGTTCTGAACCCAAAAGGTACCAAACGGAACCATATTCCAGAGACTTCGTTGTCCGTCCGTCCGTCCTCGGATCATATCTAATGAACCGCAATTGCTAGAGACTTGACATTTACACAGAATACTCAAACTAAAATATTTTCAAAAATTTAAAGGGGTCGCCATACAAGAAACATTTGGTCAAAATGTCAGTTAGACCGGACAACTAGGGAGGGTATTTCCAACACAAGCCCCCATTAAAATTCAGGTTGTTATTAGAAAAACTTTTTTGTTTTTTCGACTATTGAACTGAAATTTAGACACCATAACAAAGGCGTTATACATTTGTTGGAATTAGCCAAATCAGCCGGGGGGTACTTCCCAAACAAACTCCAATCTGGTACGGAACCCTCCGTGCACGAGTCTGACACGCGTTTGGCCGATTTTTTGTCTATTGATAAGCAACAATTTGAGAGTCATCATAATGGCACGTTAAATTAATAATTGATTATAAATTTATTTCGCGTATCTCGGAAATGGATGAAAAGTGTAACTGAACCATATTCACTAACCATGTAAATTTTCAACACATTATGTTTACTATATAGGTGGGGTACCTCCCATTCAAACCCACATTTAAATTTATGAAAAAATTTTTTTATTTTTGAAGTGAAACTTCTTTAGCGAAGGGGAGTAAATCCAAAAAATATGAAAATAAAATGTGACGAAAATCAAAATTTGACGATGTTATTGTATTGGAGCTATTTAGGCAAATACAATATGGAAGTGAAACTTCTAAAGTAGATTGAGATGATTTTCGTCACATTTCGTTTTCTAATTTTTGGATTTACCTCCCTTCGCTAAAGAAGTTTCTCTTCCATATTGTGTTTTTTTTTTGTGTTATCAAACTGAAATGTGGACACTAAAGTTCGGTTCCCTGGTACTGAATGTAATAGTTTATCTACATTGGATTAATTTTATTTCAGCTACCCAGTATTCTTCTTTTCTTTCTATGTATCATTGAAGGTGGTCGCATTTAAACTGAAAGCTGTAGGTTAAGTGTTTTTCCATATTCATATTTGATTTGATTATGGATGCATGTCTCCGCTATATAACTAGGTGTGCAGAATGTGTGTGTGTCTGGTTAGGCATGCTTGTATATATTCCACCTAAAAACTAAAACGAGTCATCAACTTGCATAGACTATATAATAAATATAACATATAAAATTTATCTAATCAATCAAACGAACCTAAAAATGATTGTCGAGCCCATCATCAAAATTTCATATGATCATCATCATTTGCACATGTGCATGTAGAATTATGGAAATTATTGATTATTATCTATTAGGACTCTGGAATTAAATGTTGTTCAGTGTGAGGTGACATGGCGAACTTGAATGAAATTTTCCAAATTTATCGTATAAGCATTTCGCTCATAATTATACTACAATCTGGCGTAGTGGCTTATACAATCCAACCAAGGATTATCAATGGTACCGAAACTGGTTGGACCAATGGTACACGCTATCAAGTTTCTTTGCGTCTATTTCAAAGTGATCTCAATTTTGGGTCTGGACACATATGTGGTGGGGCTTTAATAGAACGAAATGTAGTTCTTACAGCAGCACATTGTCTATGGATGTAGGTCTAGATTAATCTATGCATATTCATTTTGTTCCATTCAATTATATTTCCTGATGCTTTTGCTCTTTTTTAGTGTTGAAGAAAATCGTTTCCGGAATGTGAGTGAATTCTTTATTGTTATGGGTGAATTGAATCGTTTCGAGGCGAAAAATGCGCTTACTTATCATGTGCGACATGTAGCCACCACTGGAAAGTTCCATATGACGACATATACCGATGACATCGCTCTTCTCTGGTTATGGGGTAATGTGCCGGAGACGTATACATATGCTTTGCCCATCGATTTATATGCGGAAAAGGAAGGTCAGTTGGTAGCGAATGGAACTGTTTGTCATGTGACTGGTTGGGGTCTGACAGAGAATGTAAGCGAATGTTTATTTAAAATAAATGCAATTTTACTTAATATTATTCTCATGCAGGATACAAATTCTGAGATTCTTTTGTTTACTGAAGTTAAGATTATCGATAAAACGACGTGCTCACTTAACTATGGAGCTTATCTGCAGAATGGAATGGTGTGTGCTGGTTATATGGAAGGAGGTCCTGATGCTTGTACTGGTGATTCTGGTGGTCCTTTGGTTTGTAATGAACGATTAGTTGGACTCATTTCATTTGGCAATGGCTGCGGTTTACCAGGTTATCCGGGAGTTTATACAGATGTAGCCCACTATTCTGATTGGATAAAAAGTGAGCTATCTAGTGGGCCTAATATCAATAACGGTACTGGCGGCAACGGTAACGAAAGCTCTCCGGGAGGTTCTACTGGATCAGGTGAATCAAGTGGGTCTAACGGTGGTAGTGGAAATGGTACAAATGGTGGTACTACAGAACCAGGTCAATCTACTGGTGGAAATGGTAATGAGAACTCTCCGGGAGGCTCTACTGAATCAGGTGAATCAAGTGGGTCTAACGGTGGTAGTGGAAATGGTACAAATGGTGGTACTACCGAACCAGGTCAATCAAATGGTGGAAATGGTAACGGAAGCTCTCCGGGAAGTTCTACTGAATCAGGTGAATCAAATGGGTCTAACGGTGGTAGTGGAAATGGTACAAATAGTAATTCACCAGGTTCTACTACGGAACCAGGTCCATCTACTGGTGGAAATGGTAATGAGAACTCTTCGGGAGGCTCTACTGGATCAGGTGAATCAAGTGGGTCTAACGGTGGTAGTGGAAATGGTACAAATGGTGGTACTACAGAACCAGGTCAATCTACTGGTGGAAATGGTAATGAGAACTCTCCGGGAGGCTCTACTGAATCAGGTGAATCAAGTGGGTCTAACGGTGGTAGTGGAAATGGTACAAATGGTGGTACTACCGAACCAGGTCAATCAAATGGTGGAAATGGTAACGGAAGCTCTCCGGGAAGTTCTACTGAATCAGGTGAATCAAATGGGTCTAACGGTGGTAGTGGAAATGGTACAAATAGTAATTCACCAGGTTCTACTACGGAACCAGGTCCATCTACTGGTGGAAATGGTAATGAGAACTCTCCGGGAGGCTCTACTGAATCAGGTGAATCAAGTGGGTCTAGCGGTGGTAGTGGAAATGGTACAAATGGTGGTACTACAGAACCAGGTCAATCAAATGGTGGAAATGGTAATGAGAACTCTCCGGGAAGCTCTACTGAATCAGGTGGATCAAATGGGTCTAACGTGGGTAGTGGAAATGGTACAAATAGTAATTCACCAGGTGGTACTACAGAACCAGGCCAATCTACTGGTGGAAATGGTAACGGAAGCTCTCCGGGAAGCTCTACTGAATCAGGTGGATCAAATGGGTCTAACGTGGGTAGTGGAAATGGTACAAATAGTAATTCACCAGGTTCTACTACGGAACCAGGTCCATCTACTGGTGGAAATGGTAATGAGAACTCTCCGGGAGGCTCTACTGAATCAGGTGAATCAAATGGGTCTAACGGTGGTAGTGGAAATGGTACAAATAGTAATTCACCAGGTTCTACTACGGAACCAGGTCCATCTACTGGTGGAAATGGTAATGAGAACTCTCCGGGAAGCTCTACTGGTTCAGGGGGTAACAATGGTAGTGGAAACAATAATAATTCTGGTGGTACTGGTTCTAACAACGGTAACGAGACTCAAACCGGTGGTGGGAATAATAATGGTAGTGGTGGCTGTGATTGGATTCAGCAGCCATCCATAATTATTATAGTCATTATTAGTCTTACACTTATTAAAGTACTCTATTGAATAAATACTATTATTGTACATTATGTTATTAATGATACTGAAAGAGAATTGTTTCATTTCCTAAAAATAAAATCAAAGTATTGTATCTAAGAATCTGAACTTGAGTTTCTCGGTATTGATGCGTATGTAGGTACACTTGAGTATGATGAGTGTAGAGTACCTTCTCTCTCTCTCTCTCTCTCTCTTCCTATCTCTTTCACTGTCTGTATCTGACTATCTCTTTCTCTATTTCAATTTCTTATTAGCATTGACAGCGCCTCCTGGTCGCTGATTAGATTAAGACGGTCAGATTTGCTATACTTATACGATATGAAGAAACGAGTATGAATGATAACTTGGTTGGAGTGATTTTGTGTTAGTTCTAATAACGGTTTCAAGTAGCTAACATCGTTATGACGAAGATTACAATGATGCTACGCAGTAACATTTGTTTGCCGTTACTTCTCCTCCTACTGCTTCCATGGGTACCATTTAGTTCAGCTGCTACTTGTAAGTCTTCATTTCTTTTTTTTTTCAATTGAAAAATTTTCTTAAATAATCATTTTTCTACTTTCTTCCAACAGATTTAAATTTGAAGCCTTCGGCACATTTTCATGCTCAACCACCGCTACATACACGTTTTGGTTACAATGTGACCCATGGATTGAAGACTAATAATATTGATTTTGATGAGGATGTCGATGGACGCATCATTAATGGGACATTGGCAAAAATGGAAGCAACACGCCATCAGGTCTCAATACGACGTCGTCTTAATGATTTCTATTACTTTGGTACTGGTCACTTATGTGGTGGTTCACTGATACGTAGAAATGTGGTTCTTACTGCTGCCCATTGCTTTGTTGAGTAAGTTGTGGGGAAATCCCATATTATAATAAGTCAATATTTATATTTTATATTTTATATAGTCAATACATTTATGATGGTACATTTTTGCCCAAAGAAGACTTCACTGTTGTTATGGGCAATTTGGATCGTTTTGAAAATAATGAATATACTTTGGTCTATGATATTGACAAATTAGTTCTGCATGTACCCAAATTTGATTTGACCACTTATGACAAGGATATAGCGTTAATATTTCTTAGAGGTTCGGTACCAATCAACCATCCAACAGTTCGTCCAATACAATTAACACAGCTTGCAGTGCCACCGGGAACTGTATGCCAGGCAACAGGTTGGGGTTTAACGGAGGAGGTACGTTTGTAGACAATATACATTATTGAAAAATTATCTATTTTTTTGTTGTGTTATGTATATAAGTACTTATGTTCTTCTAGGGCTTTAATTCAGATGTATTGATGACTGTAGATGTACCGATAATATCCGATCAAGAGTGTAAAACAGAATCAAACTATGCAGATGATCTTATTAAGGCGGGCATGATTTGCGCTGGTTACTTGGAAAAGGGTGAACGCGATGCTTGTTCTGGTGATTCTGGAGGGCCACTTGTGTGCCAAAGCAAACTGTCGGGTATTGTATCTTGGGGCATTAAGTGTGCGCAGCCAAAATTGCCGGGTGTTTATACAGAAGTCTCTTATTACTATGATTGGGTGGAAGAGCATATTATCGATTATGAATTGGGTAGTGGTGATGGAAGTGGGGAAGTAAGTGGAGATGGAAGTGGTGCTGGCAGTGGCAGTGAGAGTGGAGATGGTAGTGGTGATGGCAGTGGAAATGTAAGTGGTGATGGCAGCGGCAATGAGAGTGGAGTTAGCAATGGAGATGGCAGCGGCAGTGGAGTTAACAGTGGAGATGGAAGTGGCCACGGAAATAATAATGAAAATGGAGAAGAAAATATAGAGGGCAATGATAGCAACAATAAAGGAAGTGGTTCAATTTCCATTTTTGGAAGAGCCTTCAACTTGCTGGCCTTGATTCTCTTGACATGGAGTATAATGATTATATAAAAATACACAATAAATTTAATTTAATAGATTTTTAATATATTATTAATATACTTAATTTTTGATTTGAAACAACTTAAAAGCTTACAAGGTAATTTTGTTCATATTGTAATTCAAAAGAATCAACAAAAAAAAAAAAAAAAAAAACTTATTGACACGCGTGTGTAAAACCCAACTTATCATTATCATAAATATTTAAATCCCCTTACTTTAAAATAATTTGAAAAGATTTACGAGACTATTGATAAATATAATATACATTTCACTCAAGTGTGAAGAGATATTATTTCTTGGAAGTGATGTTTGAAACGGAAATTAAAAATATGTCCTACCATATACAATATTATGCATTACCATGATAAGCATCATCATATCATAATAGTTGGTTGATTGGGCCCAATTCGTTCGTTTTGGGCAAACTAGACATGGAATAGACTCGTCTCCTTGATTTACAGCTATAAAAATCTGACAAAATCAAAGTTCCCAGACAACTGAAAGAGGTCAACCTATATAAAAAAAAACAAAAACACAATTTCTATGAAGATTTTTCTTTAGAAAATTAAATGTACTTACTTCTGAATATATTGATAGAAAACTTTACAAAAAATTTTAAGTGGCAATTACAACAAATTTTTGGATAGAAAACTAATGTCCTTCGAAACTATTGTATAAATCGATTTTAAATGATGAGATGAAATTATTGAGGCAGAAAAAGATATAAAAGTTTCGGTGAACGGAACTTAATATTCCGACACCAGCAAGCAATATAAAACATCAAAATGTTAAGCAGAAAGGGAAAGTAAGCAAATATTTTACATAAGTACTTATTTATATGGTAAGTTAACAATCAATCGGCTGAGTTCTGAGTTCACTACTACTGTCTTTCAATAAATTGTGTGCATGCGATTCTTCTTACACGCTTCTTGACATTCTTGACATTTGTTTACTTCTTTCCATACTCAAATAAACAGTCTGAAGTGGGAATATTTAAACTTGTGTTCAATAATTAAATTTATGTAATCTTAAGTGATATTAATTACGTAGAAAAACTGATGACTACTTTTTTTATATAAAAATTTTTTTTTATTTCTTTGGTTTGCTTTTAAAAACGAAATAAGAAAGAAAAATAAACTTTAAAATTGATTATATTTCTTAAAAACTAATCAAAATAACAAAAACAATAACAAAAGTAATAAAGAAGAAAACGAAAAATATCCCTACCCTGACCGTTGGAACAGTGCACCACTTTACTGCGGAGCAAAAATGTGCGGCGTTCGCTCAAGCATTTCAAGTAAATAACTCTAGCACCAACGGTCTGAGTGACCCAAATACTGAAGCAAAAGTCAGTGTTTGCGTAAGTGCTATCAATTCTACACTTACTAACCCTGAAAGTTCCTGTCTTATTAAGACTGGGATAGTCTCGAAAATAATAAAAAATGGGACAAGTGCGAGTCAGACTCGTACACGGAGGGTTGCGTACCAGATTGTGAATTGATTTGACGGATTCCAAAAAATATACCACACCTATATCGGAAACTTACAGTGTCTAAATTTCAGTTCAATAGTCCAAAAAACAAAAACCTGAATTTTAATGAGGGTTTGTATGGGAGGGTTCCCTCCTAGGTGGCCGATTTGGTTGATTCCAACAGATGTACCGCGCCTATATAAGATACTTATAGTTTTTGAATTTCAGTTCGATAGAACAAAAAACAAAAAATTTTTTCTAATATGAACCAGAATTTTAATGGCGTTTGTATGGGAGGTACTCTCCATAGCAATCCAATCAAACTGAAATTTCGGCAGTATAAGTTTCTAATATATAGCCACCAATCTTTCCAGTTTCAAGGTCGTAAGATTACTGGATCGTATAGCTGCCATACAAACCAAAATGTTTCTTGTATCGAGAGCCCTTTATGTTTTCGAAAATATTTTAGTTTTAGTATTTATGGCTGATGCCCGGATAGAACTACACCTTCTGCGAAAATTTCAACTCTCTAGCTATTGCGGCTTGTGAGATATGGCCCGAGGACCGACGGATGGACAACGAAGTCTGCAATAGGGTTCCGTTTGGTACCCCTTGGGTTCGGAACCCTAAAAATATGAAGCGAAAAAAGACCCCTGGCTTTGAAGAGATAGAAAACATATGTTTAAAAGCAATAAATTGAAATTGAAATTGAAAAAAAAACAATAACAGTTCTATAATCAGTATTGAGGTATAAATGAGTATTCGGTTAAAACTTTTCTGGGCTTTGGCCATATTGAATCTGTGCACATATTATGACTTTTCTTGATGCTTTAATAACCATATGTTACTTATATATGTTCACAAAGACTTTGATCATTGCAAAAAGTATCATTTCATTCATATGACAAACATGACTTTGTTGTTTCCAACTATTCAATTTAGAAATTAATCCGTCATAATTTTCATCTTAAACAAGGTAATAGAAAGTTACGAATTTATAAACGACATTAAGTACAATATATGGGAATTAAATTTGGGTTAAAAGGTTCTGCAATAAATTTTATTTTCAGTTTTATTAGGAAAATAATAAATAATATATACGTTTCCGTAGTGATTGGACTTAAGTCACCAGAGGATCTGTCTTTATCGGCCAAGAGTCATCAATATACCTCTTTTGGATCCAAGCTGTAGTCATGAATTAGATTAAGAAAGAATGCGAACTAGTCACCTCGTCATTAAAACTTAAAAGTATTATTAAATATTGTGTAAGATTAATCTTAATTGAACGGTAGTGTGTTAGAGCCAATTAATTCTCTATACGCTTTACCTCCCGATGACACAGCCGCTGTCTCATTAACATAAAAACAAACAACTAAACCACAAACTATCCAAAATGAGTTGGCTTATGTGGCACAGTTCTAAACTAAGCTTAAGAAATAAGCTCCTCCTCTACAAAACCATTCTTAAGCCAATGTGGACTGATGGCATTGAACTCTGGGGCACAACTTCAAATTTAAACAATCAAAACATACAACTTTTTCAGTCCCAACTCTTAAGGAGGCTTGTCAACGTTGAATGGTATGTCAGTAACTGTGTCTTGAATTTGACGAAAACCATTTTGCTGTCAATTTGTTGGACAATAGCCAACCCTCTCAGATCACCGGAGTATTAAGTGACTACATGTCAATGTCAGCAATCAATCTCCGCTTTTCGGACAGTTGCAAATAAAGGATACATTACAGAATAAATAAATAAATAAATCAAAATGAATAAATAAAATATTCATGGGTTTGTTATACATAAATGATAATAATAATGTTAGTTTTTTCTTGAATTCTACTTTAAAATTAATTATTGAACATAATTTGTTTAAAAAAATAATTTATAATGAAGAAAACTTATTTTTTCCATGTTAAGATGGAAAATATATATTGTTTCTAATGTGAAAATTGATTCTTGACAGCACGATTTAAGAATATAATCCGCTGATTTCGATTAGCCACAGTTCACATTTCATTGTCCTCGACACAATTTTGTGGGATTATTTGATATAAATACAATAGTTTTTGTCAATTGCCTGAAATAACTCAAATACATTACAATTTTTATTTTAAAAAATTAATTCATTAATTTCAATACCTCGTTGGTACATACATACATACAACCAAAACCTCATAGCATTTGAAAGTGATGGGAAGAGGTGTCGTATTGGTGATATTAGGATGGGCATTGCCATGCAATAAAATAACTTCATGCTGTCGATTTTATCTTTTGTCTTGTCCATGTTAGGTTGCTCCATCATAGTGTTCCGCTTTGTGTGTTTAGTTCCATTCAAACAATTCATAATGGATAGATAATCCTTTCTCAGTTCCACAATTTCGATTTACGTGGTGCGTGGTGTTGTTTGTTTACATTAGCCATTCCCTGTGAGGTCAAAATTTCCATTGTCAATGTAGAGCGATTCTTTCAGCTATGACATCCTCTTCATACACAGCACATACATTTATATAAATATTTTACAAGTATGGACTTCACTAATCTCTTCTATTAGGTCAACAATGATATGACGATCACACACAAAGAGATTTCCCCAAAAAAATTTAACACAACGTTGCACGAGTCAATTTCTTTACTCGAGTACATAGATTTTCCCCTCTAAAATCATAATATACAACTCAATTTGTTTCGATTTATGAAAGTTTTAATGTATTGTATTCTATTTAGTATTAAAATTTTTGGTAAATGGTATTAAAAGTGAGTGTTGGATAATCCAATGATCGTAAACCCTGTACCCTTGAAAATTCTATGTTATTTTCAGAGCTGCAAGAGAGTTATGACATAACCATCTTTGATTTGTTCTTGTTGTAGTATCGATTGAAAACCAATACAGCGAGAGAGAGAAAAGAATGAATGGTTTATTCCAATGATTCGACATCGGTTTTCTTTTTATGCTTTCATGCAAAATTTTGTTATACTTATGTGTTGTTGATAATTTTGTCATTTAGGTTAATTTAGTTTAATTTTTATTGGGTTTATTGATTATTATTTTTTTTTTATTTTTTCCTCTTTACAAATGTATAAATAATTTTGTATGATCATTTTCTAATATAAATATCCTGAAATCTAAAAGTAAAAGTAAGCATATGTAAAAATCAATAAAGTCTATTGTAAGTTGAGGATAAATTCTACATTGGAATTGGAAAGAACAAACAATATTCGAATATTTGGTCACCTGCTTCTCAATATTTTACAAGTTCCTATATATGAAAGGAAAGGTTAAGGAGAAGCGATACTAAGCTCAGCTCATTTAGGCTGTTAAACGGATAATAATCTATTGCTACCCCATAAATATATAAGTATACATATGCCTCATGACCTATAAATAATGTACTTTCCAACTTAAAAATTCGAAAAGTTGAATGTAGAGGACACAAGTGTTTCAAAGTCGGAGTTATCTAACTTTAAATTCAATTTATCGTTCCTTTTTTTTTTTTTTTGTAACTTTTGCTTATAATCGAAGCAAATCAGAATCGATGCCTGGGTTTAACCAGAACAAGAATGATACTTCAGCTGTTTTGGTTTTTGTCCTAACTGTTATTGTGCTGTGTCAATAAAATGAAACATCGAAAAAGAAACACAGCACACTTCTTCGCTTTGGAGTTGTAAATGTTGATCTCAGCTGGAGGGTTTTTTTAATCGATCAACGGTAGAAACTTGTCCATCATTTATTGTTTGAATCTCAAGTGAAGTGGAAGTGACAAATCGAAGTAAATGAAGTCATAAATAAATATTAAAATTAGTGTAGTTTGTTTTTTATTTTTTTCGGAAAATTTATATCATCTTAAATTTTAACTCTTTTTTTTTTTTTTTGTATTTTTGTGTGTGTGTTTGTGTGTGTGTTTTTATTTTATTTGAAGGATATCAATTGAAGATCATGGATCCAACTGAGCATATGCGTAATGTTGCTAAAATTATATTTCTAGTTTTTTTATGCAGCGAAAATCGTAAGTATGAAATACTATTTCAGTGATTCTTCTCACAAAAAAAAAAAAAAAAATATAAAGTGAATGAATGAAAAAATAGTGGGAATGTGATCCTAATTTTCAGTAAAATTCTAACACTAAAATTAAAAATTTTTTTTTAAGTTTAAGTTTTTTTTTCTTTTTGATCAATTGTCAAGTTGAGGTAATTGAAGTGATAAATAATAATTGAAATTAGTGTAGAATAGAAGAATAAATTTTCATTTAGTTTGTTTCCGGGAAATTTAAATCATCTTAAATTTGCACTATTCTTTTATTTGTGTGTGAAAAATGTTTTTATGTTTGCTTTAAAGATTTAAACTCAAATGTTTTCTATACTCTTAAAGTAACAGTTCGCATTTGTATTTGTGTTTTAAGAATAAAATTTCAATTTTGACAAATTTGCACAACATTTTCCTTAATGAAAATTATAGAAGGCTTAATTTCAAACAAATTTAAATCAGCACTTTGAGCAATTGAAATCATGCGAAAAATATGCATTAAAAAAACCATTCTCATTTTTATCGAAAAATTTGAACACTTGAGTTTATAAAGCGATTGATGGGATTTGTGTTGATAAAGTAAAACAAATGTTTGTAGCCATAAATGTGATTTGACATTTGTTTTGAACGCATTAAAACAAGAAATAGTAATTGTGTTTAATAATTATTATTATTATGTATCTTAAGATACAAATACATAACGTACGTATGTGTTTTTGTTGATTTTCTTGGAAAAAATGAAGAATGTTATGTGTCTGAATCTATTGCACAAGAATAATAAAATATTCAAAGGATGCGAGGGTGTGGTCCATATAGCAATTTAGCAATTTTAGAGAAACCTCATATATATTTAAATATAGGTAGATTGAGATATTCAATTACATAAGGATGGAATAGAATAGAATATATTTTTAACAAAATCAATGTCATTTATTGAATCTTAAAAGATCTTCGTTTTGGAGTATATGTTGGGTAACAATGGTAATAGAATGCACCCACCAATGTCTCATCATTTATGACAAACCACAATGCTTATGTGGGCAGTTTCATTTTACTAAAACTTGAATACATTCGAAAAAAAAGTTCCAAGTCCTTCTCTAAAGCATTTTCTATACATTTATGAATGTATAAATTTAAGAAAAATGTTGACATTAGACTAATAAGTCTATATTCACTGCAATACTACAATATTTTAGAACAAATTCGGCACGAAATACCAAATAGCAATACGAACAAACAAAAACTAAACAAAAAAACAAAACCAATTCAAATGCACGATGCACAGCAAAATTAAGATTAATTAGTACTGGTGCAGAAAAAGCTAATTAAAACGAAATATCTGTTTTTTTCTTTTAAATTTATTATTTCTATTATTCTCATTTCATTTCTCTGTAATTGTTACATCGATTCATTGGTGATTGAAATGCGTAGTCCAGCTGATCTTGTGGAAAAACCTGTAAGGCACACATTGAAGATATTTAATTTCTTCAAATTGACTTTCATTCGCCCTTTGGCGTTTAGTTTATGGTTCATAATGAAAGCATTTGCATTCCATCTACAGTAACAATTGTTTTCAGGAAGGTTTTATCAGTTCTTGTCTCTCTGGATTGATTAACACAAAAAGTGTGGAACAAACCTTGCATATTCTTTTGTTTTACCCATATACTTGTAGTGAATTGTTTCTCTGCAAATATGCAAAGCCTCTTTATACTACAATAATTTCAGTTGTAATAAAGTTAAGTTTTTTAATGCACAATTATGAGTAAAGACAGCGATTTACTTGATCAGTTATTTTTATTCTTTCCATGAGAAAAAGGAAGCAAGTCATATTCGCATTATTGTTTCCGTTCCCATATACTGAAAAATTGAAGATAAACAAAAGTTATATTTAAAATAAATAGAATTACGAGTGTGTGAAGATGAGTTCTGGCTTTGTCTTTGCTTATTTAGTTGTCAGTCTCGAACTCGAAGTTTTATATTTCGTCTGGTTTGATCGCAGACTAAACACATTTATGTTTGTTTATATTATTCTAGCAAATCAATATCAAGTGTTGAGTAATCGAAGTGGCAGTCCGGTAGCTGCCCTAAGCTCGGCTGTAGAGCGAATCAATTCACCACCTTCTCATGTTGCCATTCAATATGATACGCGCAATGTTGATACTGACTATATTCGCGAAAACATGTGTGCTGGTGCCTTGGTGGCACCAGCCGTTGTTCTGACTGTCACCAGTTGCGTTGAAGAGTAAGTAGTTGTAATATATACAAAATTCCTATTAATTATTATTATTTTTACTGCTTTACACTGCCCTCAGTCGTCATCCAAATCATTTGCGTGTTGTACTGGGAATGGGAGCTGATAGTGGCATCAGCGGCAGCGTCTATGATGTGACTCATATCTATCGTCGTATGGGTGATCAAATGGCCATTTTGATGCTCTCGCGTGATGTTCCCAACCATGTGCCAACTATTAGATTGCCCGTGGAACATATTCCGAATATCCCAAATGAACGACTTCGTCTTGGAACAGCAAATGCCACCCGAATGCCATTGACTATGTGCAATAGACAATTGATGTCGCTAAACCGTTTACCAAACAACAATTGCGGATGCGTTCATATTGTAGAGTCCTCTATAATGGTCGTTGGTTCTCCACTTTTGACCACGGACAACGTAATTGTTGGTCTACAGATGAGTGGCATTGATGATTCATTCGATTCGACTGCACTCTACTTGCCAGTTGTCCATAGCCAAATGCCATGGATTCGCCGCAAAACGGGTGATGGTACCAACCAGAATAGTGGATTCTGGGGCATCGTTGGTTACTTAATATTCACCATTTATACCTTCCGTTGCGGTGGTCACACCGTTGGTGGCAAGTGCCGTGCGGAGGTGATTAAGAATTAAGAATCCATCTAACTCGCATTCGGAAATCAAATTGTCCCTTTTTTTATATAGAAACATTGCGAATATGAAATGCTAAGGCATATTAATGTGAAAATACAATACTTATTATTGATATTTGTACTTATAGAATATTAGATGAATACTTATGTCTAAGGGCGAAGACCCAAAATCAATTGCTTTAAAGTAGAGTTAGCTTTGAATTTGAATATTAAATGGATGAAGAATTTTCATTCGTAAAATTTAAAACAAAAAATAAAATGTGTAAAAAAATAAAAATTATTTATGTGAAATAAATATGAGAAAGATCTCATTTGTACTGGTGTACAACGCATTATGGTTTTGTTTATGAATTTGTTAGAGGTATCCATTCAATTTGGAAATGATTTTGCCACGACTAAGAATTCTCCTTTCGGACGTACGAGAAAGGTCAGTGCGTAATTCTTGCAAAAAGGAATAATCGTTTTAAGCAACTCGATCTCAATATTTGATACAAAATAAAATGAACAAATTATATCATTTTGAATTCAAGAGAACAGTCGATACAAAGATGTATGTGGTTGCAGATTTGTCATATTTACTAAGATGCTACATGTGTTCAAGTGAGGAGGTATAATTCTTTGTAATGCACAAATTATTGTAGATTAATTGTATTTATGCATTTGTTGACAAAATTTAAAAGTTAATATCTAAATTTATAATATATAGATTTATTAAATTCAAAGCAATCTAATTAAAAGTTTATGACAAAGTATTATTTTATTGTATGTAGGTAGTAGGTCAAACTTCTTGTTGTTGCTTAAAATCGAGTCCCCTCCACATATTTTGTAAATACTCGCATATGTAAAAGGTACGTGTGGTGGAGCCTTTTCAACCTTCTCTGGCAATTATTATTATCCGAACCTAAGAGGATTGACATGCGCATTAAGTGCGTCATTGGTAATCGATTACACGTCCTCTTCATAACATATTTTATATGTACCCTGTATCCGCTGCCCTTCATTTGTGCCCAAGGACAAACGCATAAATAATTCCCCTGGCCTTGTCCTTTAATTTATTCAAAACAAATTGTATTAGATTGCGAAGGATTTGAAATACTTTTGGAGAAATCAGACAAATCATTAACTAAATAAAATTGATTTAATATTTATTTATTTACTTATGTAAAAAAGACGAGGACTTGGACTATTACGAACACAACACAACAAAATCAACCAAATCGGTCTGGATTTCTCAAGTGATGCGATGGTCAGCATTTCATTTTGATTTATAAAAAAAATAAATAAATAAATGAATATTATTAATTAATATTAAGAAATATTCTGCAATTTTTCATGCTTCACTTGAGACAAGATTTAATTTGTTTACATAATAATAAAATATTGTAATTCCAATACATCACGATACAATACAATACAAACAATTACTAACTATACCTAATTCATTATGGTGAACTTTTTGTAATTGTTCCAATTAATTGGATTCATTAATTTATGAAAATTATGTAATTATACTTATATACAATACTAATTATTTACATAAGAACATTAGTTGCTAGGTCTCCATTAAACTGTAAGTATCTTTCTATTGTAAATTGGCACTTGAAACTGTAATGAAAACATTGAGTGCTTGAATTTGCCTTAGAAACCATCAATTATTATTATTAATTCATATTGTTTTCCCAAGAATCCTCCTGACAAGAGCAAACACACTACTTATATCCATGACAGTCGCCTCTCACTACAGAAATCGAAACAAACAATTGATTCACTCGTGTGTGTGCGCTAAACATGAAGCCACCCACACATATTGAACACAACGAAACCATAAGTTATGATTCACCGTGTGCTCCCACTATTATTCGTTAATAAGCTTAGATCCCCTTGTATTCGCAATCAGTATTGTATCTGCAACCTGTGGAATCACTACATCCCAATTGAAAGCGGCGCGAAAGCAAAGTAAACAGTTTGTGTTTTTACAGTCTTTGGAGTAACATTGAAATAATTGAAAGCAACATGATGAAACCAAAAATGTGTGAGATTTTCAAAATCGGCGAATTTGTCTTCGCTAAAGTGAAAGGATACTCTGCTTGGCCTGCTAAAATTGTTAATTTCGCCAATAAGAAGTACACTGTGTACTTCTATGGTACAGGCCAGACGGGAGAAATGTGCGGCAAAGATATTTTTTTGTACGCGGAAAATAAAAAGAAATTTGCAAATGCAAAAACCATGAAGCGTGCCGCATTTAGCAAGTCGATTAGGGAAATCGAATATGCTATCAATGGAGAGGACTCGGCTCCAATCTTTATAGCCGCCTCAGCTAGCATGGCACCTGGAAATGATAGCAGCGCTGATTGGGGTGCAATTAAGAAAGAGGCAACATCTCCACAGAATGACAGTGGCAATGAGAGTAGCGTAGAAAACGCATTTTTAGCGCAAGTAGACCAAAAACTTAATCTGGATGACATTAAGGCAGAGGTTTCAGCAATTGAGTATCCGGATAGTGGTGTAGATAGTGAGATAATGGCTACGCCACTAGAAAAGAAACGTGCAACTCAGCAAAAGAAACGTGCAAGTCAGCTAAAGAAACGTGCACCTCTGCAAAAGAAACGTGCAACTCAGCAAAAGAAACGTGATGAAAGTGATTTGCTTCTGGTCTATATGTTCGCAGCCAAATGCATTGGCATAAAGCTGTACCACAACAAGCCAGAATTTTCCAATGAGGAAGAGGAAGAGGAGTGGAAAGAGCGATCGCGTAAGGATGCAATGGTATTGAAGGTAAAATTGGAGACTGGTCAAGTGAAAATTGAACAAGTTATGGATCGAATTGTTGTGGAGCCAAATAGTACAGAATTCTCTCAACAGGAGTCTTATCGTTTCTTTAGAGAGCTTACCGAGATTGAAGATGCTCTTTTCAATGAACGTGACTTTTGTGGACTCTCTCATCAAATACGTGAATGTTTGGGCGTACGCCGAGCCAAAGTTGGTCGTTGTCTTGAGGTGCTAAACGAGTTAAAAGACCTTGAGCTCAGCAAGATAATGCTGCTCCGTAATCCGGAGTGTGTGGATGTAATACGATGTCTGCGCATTTATGGCGGAAATTTGAGCGTATGGAAATTGAATGAAACCGAAGAACGTGAATTTAAGTTATTGGCGAAGGAAATAAGAGACATCGCTTGCGTAATATATAAATCGTTCAAGAAATTGTTTGGTAATGCCATATATGGAGCACCCAACTTTTGGGAAGGCTTTACCTATCAAATCGAGTATTACAAACGCTACACAAAAGGCATTAACGCGAAGATTCTCAGCAACTTGTCTCAGAAAAATTACGATATGCTGGTCGCACAAAAGAAGTTTGAAGCCGCAGAAATGGCCTTTTATGTACAAAATGCCGCTGGTGAAGCAATCTAAGAACTCGGCAACCATGCATATTATAACCGTTTCATATATATATAAAAAAAGGAAAACAAAAATTAAGATTTGATCAACTAAACAATATTATTATTAATCAATAATCATCATACTTTTTTTTTTTTTTTTAAATATGATTATTATTATTATTGTATTCAAAATAAAATAAACGAGATCTTAATGTGAAACACGTTGACTATCTTACTAAATGACTTAATGAAAGTTTAATGCAAAATTTCAGTACTAAATTTCAATTTATTTAATATAGGCGATGACAGCTAAAATATAATGCACATACACATTATTGATTCTAAATCCAGAAACCTCGAGAAGACCGGAACAATTGTACTTTTGGAGTTGCTTGTTGGTATGAATCGACTTGTGCTCATTTTCAAGTCAAGTATATCCTTTAAAAACTGAATGAGTGGTTCGGCATCATCTGCAGCAAAGTTGATGTTAAAGTCACCCTCCAGAATCATAGGCAACTTGTCAAAGTCCTCTCCAAGTTCAGCAGATCAAATGGGAGTGTGTTTACAATATACACAACCAACGGCAAAACGCAATTAAATTGTCGTCCGTCATCGTAATTGTCTCAACCGCAGAATTCAACGATAAAGAAGAATGAGAAAATGAATGTTGGTCCCACATAATTGGATGCTTGATACAACATACATATACGCATGTTGGACAAGCAATGTAGTACCGTGTCTAGGTGGCTTTCCCTGCCTGCACGTGCGCTCATTTCAACTCGCTCGCAAGTCAAAGAATGAATTCACATTTTATTTCATATTGTATCGTATTGATTCTTTTTTCTCTCTCTCTCTCTCTATCCCCCCAATAAAAAAGGAATTATGATCGATCGGCGATAATACGGCTCTGGACCTCCTTCACAGTTGAGACGATTTTTTTATTTTCTAACTACTCGAGGGACTTTTATTTCGAAGCCTCCTTCTTCGGCAATTTTTGGTGGCAGTCTCAAAGATGCTTTTAAATGAATCATCTGCATTTCTTCGAATTTCTTCGTACAAATCGTTAGCGTGCTTAGACTCAATGCATAGACTCAAATTACTGTCTTCTGTAGGCTGAACTCCTTCGACTTTGTTCATTATTTGATTACATTCTTCCAACGCCAATACTACACTACTACTTTCATTCAGTTCAGCAAATAGATGCAAAGACTCAAGATGTTCTACCCACCACGATTCGCAAAACTTCAACAGACTAAATTAAAGAAGTTTCACTGCAAAAATTTTTATTCATTTTCCCAAATGTAGAATATTATGGGTTCAAATTTAGTACATTAATTTTGTATATGTTATTTGTCAGTTCAATTAGATTGATTTGTGAAGTTTGTGATGAAATGTAAAAATATTAGTATAAATATAAGAAATATTAATGCGATTGGCATTTTAAAAATAAATAATAATAAACAACAACAACAATTCGGAGCTTAAAGGAGACGACTAACCTTATCCAGTCATATAATTTGTGTACGAAAAAACTTCGACTTTATCATTGATTCTGGTAATCATGATGATTATTTCCTTTTATACTTTTAGTATGAAATCTCCAAAATAAAGTTCTATGTGCTATGAATATACTTAATACAAAGATACATTTACATTCAGGTAAACTTTTGCTTTTATAAATGTGAAAATAGATTAAATTCTTTTAATATCTTTAATAGAGTTTTGTGTTGTTCCAATTTTTATTAATCAAAGGGTGCAGCATTATGATGTTGTTGATATTTTTGTTATTGTTGTTGGCCATTGTCATGTCAAATGATTGAAGTCCTCATGATGGATTTAAACACAGTATAATACAGAACTATCTACTTATTAGATTTTCTAAATAAATATAAATTCCTTTTACACAAAGAGTTTTGTTTTTTGTACCATGAATGGATGATTGGACGAAATTGCCTAGAACAATTCATCGAATTTTACGGAATACGAAGTATATACAATACTATTTTTTAATGTATAAAGATATTGTATATTTTGTATATTTGGTTAATTTGTTTCTTCATAGCAAACATCATGGTAAAGTTATAAGACTTTAATCAGATTGCATGAAAAGAATATGCAAAATTCAATAGTATAAAGAAAGTAAAACTACAATAAACATATGAATTATGAATTCTAATCTATTGTAATATGAAATTTATAAACAAACAGTGTCAATATTCCAATTTTATTATGGTTTTTGTTTCGTTTTTTAATCTAATTAAAATATCTCATAAGATTTTTGGAACCACATACGAGTTATAAAGTCATTAACACTAATTCAAAGTTATTTATTAGTTTTTTTTTAATCAATTATTTATTGATGTTGAAAGCTAAAAAGCAAAATGGGAAAGCACATAATAGTATCAATTTCCAAAACGTTAATGTCCTGCCCCAATGCAAAATCCTAACCCAACATGATGCGCGTTGAACCAATTCCATTAAGCAAATTTGCTTATGTTTACAATTTTTGTTGTTCTTTTGAAGATTAAATTAATTTTGTGTCTAAATAAAATAAATAGCAACAAGGATGATGATAAGGGAGGCGTGTAATGGTGTTGATTCATGTGTTAGTAGTAGTAAGTATATTGATGATGACGTGATTTCCTGCCTAACTCACACCATCATCATCATCATCGACAGATGACTTCATTATACATACAATATTTTTTAAGCTGATGGTATGAGTTTGAGTTTAAATTGAGATACCAAGCGACCGAACGAATAACTGACAAAATGTAAGCCAGACAATAGGCAGACACAACACTCAGTCACTCACTCACTCACTCACTCATTTACAGATACTCAGATACACTTGAGTTTATTATGCCTTTATTCTATAACAGTACAATCTCGAGAATCTGAACAATTAAAAATCAGTTACCGATGTTTTTGAATTGCTAAGATAAAAATGAAATAAATTAATTAATTTATCGCCACATAGAAGTGTACAGATTTTTTAGAATAGAAAGCAATTAGTTTTCCGTATTATTGCTCTATCCAAATTATCGATGTTATAGTATGCTTTCTTTTATGCCTATACACACCACTATCTCTCCCACTCGAACGCTCACTCCCTCTCTTTATGTGCTCGTATCTTTGCCTTTGCCTTTGCCTTTAGTATAATGAAAATGCACATGCACAAGGAAAATTGAGTAAAATTTTTGAGTATCTAAAAACTTATGAATTTGTATCTCTGTAAGACAAAAGATCATGAGAGACTCGCTGTGCAACAGGCACAGGCATTGGGCACTGAGCACAACCACAGCTGATGTGATGTTATTCATTCAATTGTCTAACGACTGACTAGCTGCCTCACTGACAAATTGACTGACTGACTGTCACACTGACATACTGACTAACTGAATGACACTCGGACTGCAATTGCTGCAATTGAGACTGACTATTTGAGTGAGTAAGTGAGTGAGTAAGTAAGTGACTGAGTAAGCGACTGAGTGAGTGAGTTAGTGAGTGAGTGAGTGAGTTAGTGAGTTGGTGAGTAGCTGAGCAAGTGGTGTGTAAGTGAGTCATTCTCACTCATTAAGCGATTTCATGTTGAGTGCGACGGTTTTGTGCCGCGGAAAAATACAAAAATTTCAAAAGGGAAACACAATTTTTTTTTTTGTAAATTAAAAATAAAAACAACCTAAAAAGGGAAATATGTTTTAGCTGTTGCTACTGTTGAAGCTAAAAAGATACAAGATACGCGTGTTTCTTTCTTTATTTATATTAAAAAATTGCCTTATGTGAAACTAAATAAATAAAATATACAAAACATAAAAAAAAATTTATAAACAAAAACGCGCGATTATTTTCCACAGAAAGTGTGTTATTTTTTTTTTTTTTTTAAATACAATATTTTTCATTTTTTGTTATTCTTAAAATTTGTTGCTGTTGATTGTGCTCCCATTAATTAATATTACACATAGTAAATGCAAAAACAAAGAAAACTGAACTAAAAAAAATAATAATAATTATAAATAAAGAAATGAAATGAAATAAATGCAATCTTCATCTGCAAAATACATTAAGAGTTAAAAGCAAAGACATCATAAGATACAAAAACATCTACGACGGCTGTTGCTGCTGTTCTGATTCAAGTGCAATTCAATTTTTAAAAAGCAAACGAACGAACGAAGGAACGCAGATACAATTTCTTATTCATCTTTTAAATACGAGTACGCAAAATTGGTCAACAACATCGAAAGCACTGACAGAAAACATTTATTTTTTATTTCACAAAAAAACAAAAAAAAAAGTGCATCTTTTGAAGTCAGTCTTATTTATATACAATACTTTTTTATTTTGTATCTTTTTTTCTGAACTTCACGTTACGTTACTTTATTTCACTTTAATTGCATTCACCATCATCATTTCGAACTATTTTTTGGTTCTGTTTGTTTTCTATTCACAATGAAAAATGTCAGTTTTCATTAGTGCAATTAATTGCTAAAAAAAAAAAGAAGAAAAACAACAACGCGTCAGTGGACATCATCATCATCATCAACATCATCATCATCATCATCATAAGTCACTATTATCAACGTCATCCTCTAAAATTGGATGGTTTCTAAATGAATAAAACATGAAACTTTGGAAGTCAAAGAAACCAATTGGTTGTGTACCCGGTAAATCGGCAGCTCTGAAATGTGAAGAGTCAAACGGCAATGGAAATTCTGGTACAAAACATACACAGGAGACCCAGAATGGAATTGCCTTGGCACCCATGTTATCTGGTAAGTTTGAGATTTATTTTTATTTGATTTTTTGTTTTTATGTAAAACAATTTTTTTTTTTGTTTTGTTTTGTTTGTTTGTTTTGTTAGAAATTCCACTTTATTCTCCAATTTTATTCCAATGCACTTTTTTCTATTTTTTTTTTGTTATTAAACAAAATAATAGGCCTCAGTTTCAGCAGTTTTTTCTTCTTTTAAGCCAAATTTCTTTCCATTTTCTATAGTCACTTGAGGCAAGATCTACAAGAGAATACAATGAGTGAGGAAGCAATTCAATGAGAAATTTATTCAATTTAACCATTGCAGTTTATTATCTTTTTTTGCATGTGAAGGATTTCTTCAGTAAATCGGAACAATAATGTTCTATAATATTCGATATTGATAGTTAAACAAAATTTCCATTCCATTTGAATTCTAAAATATGGATGTCATAACCTTGTCAGCTGTTTTTTGAGTTGCAGTTGACTTTCACCGACTCAGATGACGATCTTTTTGTTGCAAGTGTGTTGTCTGTCCCAACTTCGAATGTATATTATTTTATGTTAGTTCATTTTTTTATTAAATCTATAAAATGAGAAAATTTTAGAAAGGAATTGTTCAGGTTGTATCGATCTCAAGGACACATCACTATACTTACAACAGGTAGAGAACTGTTCTTAATACAAATTACCACTTTTATCTAATCTTGCTTGGTTAAATCTGGAGGAATATGTTTTCTATAAAATTTGTTTAGAAAACAGGAAACTGTAATAAATGAGATAATGAGGATTTTGATGAATTAGGATGAAAAGCATTTTTGAAAATGTGGTAATTTGTTACAGTTTAGTTAATCGAATTTCATTGACAATAAATTTTGATTTTCATTTCTTTACTTATTCATTAATTGATTTCTCCTAGAACATTTCTTATAATGTTTTTTCTTTGTCCTCGCTTTTGACCTCGTCTCGTCTCATCCCATCTCTCGTTTCTCTTTCAATAAATACAAATTAATTTTCTTAAAACCGAAAAGTTGAAATTTTGAAAATATTCTTTAATTTTTTATGCTTTTAATTGATTTCCGTTGCTTATTCAGGGTTATCGCATTTCCGTTCTTAAGACTTTTAAAAAGGCATGTTGCAGCAACATCATTATTACCATCACCATCATCATCATCATCATCATTATCAACATCATCTAGGCTTCTTAGGTTAGACTATCACACACTTTATAATACTTGGGGGTTGTCTCATCTCTATTCATTTTTGTTTCTTGTGTGTGTGTTTCTTATATTTTTTCTCTCATAGGTGATGATTCTTATTATTTGTAGGGGTTTTTCATTTTCATTTTATTGTATTTTTGTTTCTTTCTGATTTAAATAAATTTTTTCATGGTTTTTCATTTTTCATTAAATGCAATATTGCCGGCATTCACTTGTAATAGTATATACAATACAATATATACTTGTATATGTGTATCTGTTGTATCTTTTTGGGAAACGGGAAACATGTTTGACATTTTCAATTAAAAATAATTGCTCACATTTCGTTTTATATTTCAAAACTTGTTTTCACTGTAATTTGTCACATTTTCTTGGCCCCCGAGGTTAAATAGGAAATGCCTTCGGGGCCATGGAAAAATGGCTTTGCTTTCTTCAGATTTCGATTTGATTTAAAACAATTATTCATTCTTAAATATACTGAGTACTGAGTACTGTTATCTGTTTTTATTTCTTTTGGGATTTTCATTTAAATTCTGGAAAAATTGGATTATGTTTTTGCATTTTCATTCTTATTTTTTCTTTTGTTAATTTTTCATTTATATTTTCATCGAAACACAATAGAATTGGGTCAGAAATCGTTTTGTGAAGTTTCTCTTACAGATTTCCTCGATTTTCATTTCGCTTAATTACACTAACAATTGAGAAAAAACAATTGGTTATTGTTAAGTGAATTCGTTTCACTATGTGAGTTGAGTATGTCCGATACAGAACGCGGATAAACATATGCGTAGATCAACATTATTTTGAGGTGTTTGGCGGAAAATGGATGCCAGTACGCGTAGGATTGAAGTTCGTAGACTGGCCCAGTTTGGCTAATCTTTGTGCGGATAACTTTAGTGAGATGTTTTTTCAGATCTTTGTCGTACATGGGATCGATTAATATACGAGTAAAAGGTGCCAATATCACGTAGTAGGCAAACTTGTCATGATGACTGGGCATTCAATTTAACAAAATTTGGTCTTTTGTTCCTTTTGCATAAATTATGGATGTTGACTATTATTTTGTTTAAATCACTTATGTTGGTTGACAGAAAAAATAGCATTTCCCATCTGCGTGGGTGTAAGTAAAGGCTTTTAAAACAGCAAGCGCTTCGGCATTGAATACAGAACAATATTTGGGGAATAACCCTCCCTGGTATATTTGGAGCCTCCTCTGTACATCCATTTTCGTTCAGTAAATTTGGTATGTTCTTCCAAGAAAAGTTGTTTGTAAAACCCAACGCATGTTTAGCCTTTTTTGTGTTGCTGTAGATTTAAATAAAACGACGTGTTTAGTAGTTGCCATGGCGGCGAAGGCTTACTCTTCCTAGCTTGAAATAAAAGTTAGATGTTAAGTAAACTGACGAATTGCTGCTCCACTTTGTATTTCTTCTTTGCCGTCGTGAATTTTTTATAAAGCGGTAGATGCGATGTATTTTATTATGAAGTTTTGTTAACATTTGAAGTTTTTCTTTGCTTTTTCCATTTAAATATTATTAAAATGGGCCAAGAGCGAGTCAGACTCGTACACGGAGGGTTCCGTACCAGATTGGAGATTGGGATTTGTATGGGAGGTACTACCCCTAGTGGTCTGATTTGGCTGATTCCAACAGATGTCTAGCGCCTATATCAAAAACTTATAGTGTCTAAATTTCAGTTCGATAGGACAAAAAACAAAAAAGGTTTTCTAATAAGAACCAGAATTTTAATAGTGGTTTGGTATGGGAAGTACCCTCCATAGCCATCCGATCAAACTGAAATTTCGACAATATAAATTTCTGATCGATAGCCATCAACCCTCTTTCAAGATCGTGGAATTACTGGATCGTATAGCTGCCATACAAACCAAAATGTTTCTTGTATGGGGACTCCTTTAGGTTTTTGTATATATTTTAGTTTTAGTATTTGTTGCTGATATCCGGATAGAACTACATATTTTGTGAAAATTTCAATTCTCTAGCTATTGCGGTTTATGAGAGATGACTCGAGGATGGACGGACAACGAAGTTTCTGCATTGGGTCCGGAGTCCTAAAAAACTGTCCATGAAAGCGACAATTGTTAAATTTTCTCACTCTTTTTGTTACCCTGTCTTAACTATCTACATATACTCGTATTATCGTGGTATAAAATACCATCGGATATAAATAATTGATAGATAATGTAGAAGAGTTGGCGTAAAAATGTAGTCTGAATTGAAATGAAAATTTAAAGTTTTCCTTACGTGAAATAAAATTTCAGGAATGAAAGTTTTGAACTATATAAGCACAAAATTTTCGGGTAATCTGTAGGACTGATATATGTCACATGTACTTTTATTGCAGCGATATGATTTGGAACAGTGATAGTTTCAAATATAAGTATCTTCGTGATATTGTAAGTTTTGTATTAAAATTGCCTATCCATTTTTTTTTTTATTGGGAAAAATCCAATTACTCAATTTATATATTGTATTTTTCAACTCCCGTCAATTGTTTTTTGTGTGATCTTTATTAAAATCTATCATATTTTATTACATTTCTTCTTTTGTATAAATTTTTTGTTTTTTTTTTTTCTATTATTGTAAATTTCATGACAAAAATTTGCGTTCCTCTGAAAGTTGTTTCTTTTTTGACTTTTATGTGGGAACATAAAATAAAATTCTGAATCCAAAAAATTTCAAATGAAACTTTATGACTTTTCCTAGCTTTTCTTTTATATTTTCCAAAAATAATACAAAGGCAATAAAAATGATTTAAATATGAAAATGACTAAAAATAGAAATCATCATATAGAATTAGGTGAACGCATATCAAAGTCAGATTTTCCAGATATGGGCAAAGTAGTAAATTGTGTATTGGACATGTTAGGAGTCTTGTGACTCGTCAAAGTCAATTATTGTCAAATCATTGTAAGTTTTCATGTGTTATAAAAGAGTTTTTGCTTAGTGTCACTAAATGCCCTTGGTTTTAATATTAGAATGGAACTACTTCTTGGAATTTACTAAACTGCTTATGGGTTCAATATAACCTCATGTTCCACCATTCCATTGTTGTCTCCATTTTAATCTCAGAGGAGATCTTACTAAGCTTAAAACTGCCCATAAATTCAATGCAGTCTGATGTTCCGCGGAGACAGTAGGCCCAGGAAATTTTCATTACTGAAATGGAAGCAAAGTCAGCATAATCATCATCATCATCATCATCATCATGGGTGCTAATGTTGTTTTCTGTTTGAATATCACACAACGCGTAAAACTGCACAAACAAATGACATCTGTTAAATCATGTACCATATTATTTGTTTGTTTAATGAACTTTATACTTACACACTTAGTTCTTAGATATACAAATATTTAGAAATCCAACTAAACAAAAATTTTATTGTCCTTTTTGTTGTTGTTGTTGTTGTTGTTGGGACCCTTATCTGTCAATTGCTCAAATGTGAATGTGACTGACTACTGCAATAAAAAGGCAATGCCGATTGAATAGTAAACAATAATAACATCGACATCAACATCGACAATAAACTCGAATAACTACACAAAAGTATCTGAACCTTCAGCATGATATGTACAAGCAAACATTTATGTACATATGTACATACATACATAGATATCTCTTAGTTAGATATAATATTTGAGTGAGTGTGAGTGTGTACTTTAGTGGAATGACTTTAAGTTTGACTTGAACTAGATACTTGATCATATTGTTTGTTTTGACATTTCTGTATTGTGATTGAGTGAGCAATTGAACTTATCGAACTAGTACTTGCAATACACATTTGTACATAAATGTATCTATCAATCCATTTAGCTATCTATCTATTATATCTATCTATCCGTCTAAGCTAGTATGCCAAACTATTAGTACTTAGTTGGAAAAAAGAAAACACATTGCTGCTGGTTTTTTTTTATTTTTTGAGTCAAAATTACTAATTGGTGAACAAACGCCCACCAACGAATCTTATAGGAATTTCCTAGTATCTTTCTATCTATCCATCATTTTCATTTTCACTTTTCTCTCTCTCTCTCTCTCTCTCTCTCTCTCTGTATAAAATGCATTTTATATTGCTTTTGTTTATTTGCTTGAGAGCGAAAATTTAATTAAATTGTTAATTATGCGTGCAACGCTATAAATTCATCAAATGCAATTTAAACGCACAGATACATTGATACATAGTCCCAAACGACTGAGATACAATCTATGGTAAGTTTACCATGCTTAATGCTTAAAATAATGTAACCTATACATAGTATTTATAGGATTTTATTATACTAAGTAAAGCAGGCTTTCAAGTTAAGACTTTGCTTAAAGAACATAATTTTTCAACTTTGTTGCCTTAATCCCTTTTACATACAGAAATGTTGGAGGAGGGGGAGTAACACATACATATGGATATATGTATGTATGTATGTAGGAGTCAGTAGGGTTGAATAGAATTGAGTAGAATGTGAGGTGAGGAAGGGTATGGGTTCGACATTCGACGATGCATTTTTCTAGCAATTGAGCATAATTTTTAATGGGAATTTATGCGGCACGCAATCTAATTGCCACAAGAAGCTGTCAGAAGAATCGACTGGAAGACCCCGGATGACTTGATGCCGAAATGAAATTGCTATAAAAATTATCATTAAAAGAATGAGAACAACGAGTTTGTATGAAATGATCTAAAAAAAAAAAAAAAAAATCAAACTAAAATAAACAAACACAAAATAAGAGAGGGAAGCAAAAAAGAAGGGAAGTGAGGGGGAATGAGTGAAAATCTTGGCATAATTTACTATGAAAGTTGCTTAGAAATTTGTGTTATTGTTCAACATACTCACACTTTTTAGAAATTAGAAGGGAAAGATTTTGTTACATTAATTAATAAATAAGTAAAGTGCAAAGAAATGAGTTTAAAAACAAAAAAAAAAACATAAATTTTTTTTTATATATATGATGTAGACAGTATAGAAGACTATGTTATTTCACATCCCCTTATTTTGATTCATATTAAGTAAATTGTTATTGATTGATAGAGAAAACTAATAATTTGATCATAGGTTTTGGAATCCATGATTTCTTTTTTTGTTTTTCAAATAACTGAAGAATTCTGACTTTAATATGACAATTAAATGCATCAGTTTCAGTTCGATAGCTCGAAAACTGAAAGCATAAAGCAAATGGACTGATAGATCGATTCTCGATTTCATTGGATCTTTGATACTTGGAATTATGTGTTACAAACATCATGTGAAAATGGTAATCAATCATTTCCTAACTGAGCTTATAAAATAGGAAAATTATTAATGGAAAAGAACATTTAAGACTCTGGGAATTGAAGAGCAGATACTTAAAGTTATACTTGATTTAAAATATTAGGACTATGCATTAATTTTAAAGGTTTTTTCACCAAAAATGGGGCTTTATTTCGATTTCAAAATGGATTGATACATCATTCAAAGTACTGTCCGTCGCTAGCCACAACCTTTTCCCATCTTTCTTTCAATTTCCGGATTCCGTTTCTCCAAAATTCCGGCTTCTGGGCGGCTATGAATGAATCGATCCATTTTTTGGTCTCTTCATATGAAGAGAAGCGGTGTCCAGCCAGCTTACGCTGCATCTCCCGGAACAAGTGGTAATCCGAAGGAGCAATGTCTGGGCTGTACGGCGGGTGGGGTACTACTTGCTAGTTGAGCGTTCCAAGGTATGTTTTGACGACCTGTGCGACATGCGGTCGAGCGTTGTCATGCTGCAAAATAACCTTGTCGTGTCTTTCGACCGTTTCCGACCGTTTTTCAAGCAATGCTCGGCTCAAACGCATCAATTGACGTCGGTAGACTTCCCCAGAGATGGTTTCGTTGGGTTGGAGCAGCTCATAGTACACCACACCCTTCTGATCCCACCAAATACAGAGCATGAGCTTCGAACCATGAGTATTCGGCTTGGACGTCGATGGCGCCGGTTGGCCGGGCTTGACATATGTTTTTTTACGCTTTGGGTTATCGTAATGGATCCACTTTTCGCCGCCAGTCACAATACGATGCAAAAAACCCTTCCGGCCAAGTCGTTCAAGCAGCAATTCGCACGTGAAAAATCGGCGTTCGACGTCTCTCGGCTTCAACTCGTATGGCACCCAATTACCTTGCTTTTGGATCATTCCCATCGCTTTGAGACGTCTGGAAATGGTTGCTTGGTCAACGTCCAACGTTTCGGCGAGCTCTTCTTGCGTTTGGCACGGGTCTTGGTCCAGCAATGCCTCCAATTCTGCGTCTTCGAACCTTTTGGGCTGGCCAGGTCGCTCCTTGTCCTCGGTATCAAAAACACCACTTTTGAAGCGTCGAAACCAGTACTCACAGGTTGAAATCGATGGAGTATGGTTCGGGTAGGCATCCAACAGCAATTGACGGGCTTGGGTGGTATTTTTCTTCAAATTGAAGCAAAAAAGCAAGGCTTCCCGCAAATTGCGTTTTGACGGCACGAAAGTTGACATACTCGGAGCACAAAAAAACTATGTTGTGTACACTTCAGCGAAATGACAGATACTGGTAAACAAAGCCTAATGATGAGGCTTTGACATGAATATAGTTACAGTATTGCCAGATGCGATACTGTTGTAAATAACGCCATCTGTGTGCAACCTTTAAAATTAATGCATAGTCCCAATACATAATCCTTGGTCCTGATCCAGTATCATTTTTTTTACTATTACATTACATACACACACATTGCTACTTGAAATATGAAAAATGATTTCTTTTTTCTTGCATTCATTCATCCTTTTCATCTCCTATTTTGCTTTTTTGTGTTTTTTTTTTTATTTGTTTCTGAAATCATCATATTTTTTTCTTTTTCTTTTTGGGTAGTCAAGAGCCAAAGTAAGAAAATAGCTGACTACTGTAGTCAGAAAGATACACAGACATGGTGGTATGATGATGTTTTTGCTACTGATGATAATGATGATGATGTTGATGGTAATGATTATGTGAATTGTGCAGACAACTGAAAGAATTTTTTCGCAATTTTACACATAATTAAAATGAAAAAACAATAAAGTATTTTTGTTATTTCTGTTGTAAACATAAAATCCTGGGAAATTCAATTCATAGATATACTTATGTATTTATATTTGTATATACATATAAGTATGAATATCATGGGTGATTTAACTATAAACAATTAACGATACTCTCTCTCTCTCTCTCTCTCTCTATAATTTCATCATTTCATAATTCACATATACGAGTGTGATGTGCTGTTGAATGTTGAATATTCATGAGTTAGTTCTTTTTTATCTTTTGCCATACCTTTTAGAATTTTTATTTTGCTTACTAGAAGAAAGTAAGTTTTTTATTTCCCATAAATAATTCTGCATATAAAGTTACCCTGGTATAGGGTGTTTACGATGTTTTATGCTAAGAGCCCTTTTTATTTTCATCAATTATTGGAGATAAGAAATACTTACGATTGATTTATACGATTTGTTAATACTTTTGCCACGCAACCGAAACTCAGAATAAATGACGTCGCATTGGTGCCGGCGGACGAGATAACGAATCGCTTCATGTTTGAGGTGTCATCTATGAGTGTTTAGCTAGCTACCTGTGAATATGACCTTGAGCCACATCTATCATTTTAATTTGTATTTTTGTCACTAAGGCTTTATTAATCACCCGGACCTATGTACCTTATAAGTATGTATGTCAATAAGTGTTAAACACTAGTTTTTATGGAACAAATTTGGTTTAAACTTTTATTCTAAATATTGAATGAATGGACAATGTATTGGAGTAATGTAAGCATATTGTATTCTCAGAAATCCATCTCTGTTTTATAGTCTAATTAATTATTTTCAAAGAATGATTTCATCAAATTGTCTCTCCGTTTGTTCATCTGTTACTAGGTTAACATTGAGTAAATCCTTAATTCGTAAAGTACAAAACACAAATTTCAATTAATTCAAATTTTATCACCTAATATCAATGCAAGTGTAGTTGCTAAGTAAACTTAAATCAGATTGATTAATTTAATGCAAGCCAAATCGGTAACCTACACCATCCGTTGGAGAGGTCACTAAATATACTCGTATGTACGTATGACTGTATCTAATTTGCTCAACTAGCGACTGCTGAAACCTTAGAATGCATTCAGTTCTAAGTGATAACCATAAGACTTTTACCTGTATCTTCCAAAAAAAAAATATAGAATCAACTGAGAGTTTTTTTTGTCATTTATTTTTTATTAGTTATTTATTTCGAGTATCAATAATACAATATTACAAATTGATTTTCAATTGTATTTATAATATGATTTTTTTTTTTTTTTTTCTCTGTTAAAACTTTAATTATACTGTTATTAAACAACTTAACTTAAACTAAATACAAAACAATAACAAAACAACTTATATTAACAAGTGGGAAGGAACAAAACATTTAATATGATCTATTGTAGTAGGGAGGTCGACAGGATGCGATCTTCTCAGCCTCCTCGACACCCTGACCCCTCCCTTTCTGCGTCGCCTTAAAAGCCGCCTGGCTAGATCGTTTGGATGATGAATTTTTGGTATTTTCAAGTCGTGCTCAAGGTCCGCTGTGCGCATGAACCAAGGGGCCCCAGAAATCATGCGCAATGTCTTGGCCTGCAGAACTCTAACCTTAGCAATATTTGTTTTTGCTGCTATGCCGTACACCTGTAAGCCATAACGCCAAGCAGGAGCAATTATTGCTTTGTAGATGTGCACCTTATTTCTTAGTGACAATTTATTGCGACTGTTTAGGAGCCAATACAATTTCCTAATTCTCTGCCCGAGCGACTTCGTTATACTTAAGATATGGGTTTTAAACGTTAGCCGCCTATCCAAATATACACCAAGGTATTTATATCCCGAGTGATGCTCCAGCAACTGATTGCCAATAAAGACGCCCGGACAAACATCCGGCCGTAAGGCGTATAATATGAAGAGATTAATAAGAAACAATATATAATAAATATTTTATTACTCAAACTGTTTATAAATAAAATAAAAAAAAAAAAAAATAAATAAATAAATATTTTATTACATGTTTATTTTGCATTTAACATTTAAGAAGCATGAAATTGCATTGGAAATTCGCTAAATATTAATTTCTCCTCTTGTCAATACTATGATCCTCTTCCATAAGAGACCAGCAGTAATTTGCTAACATTTTGACAGCCCATCTTCCTTAGTAACGCTCTTCTATGTGTTTCATATACTCTTGGATGCATTCATCTTGTTCGTCACTCACTATCTCAAGATTAGGAGGGAAAACTCGAAATGAAATCGAACAAGTTCTTCACTAAAAACTCGGCATTTTCATCTTCTAAAAATCCCTGGATTACCTTCTTTAGAGACAACCAAGCCGCAAGTACGCTCTTGGTAAGTTTTTCATCGAATTGCTCATTCTTCATTAGTTTTCTTATTTGTGGACCAACAAAAAATGCCTTCTTTTAATTTCGTACCACTTAATTTGGAGAAATCAGTTTTTAAATACAAAAATCCTTTGCCGTTTCTATCCATGTCCTTCACAAAATTTTTTATGTGTATTGGAGGAAGAATCACATTTTTCTGTGGAATAAGAGGTTCATTTTTAACGTTTGATTCACCATAAAGTCAGTTCTTTTTGACCAATCTTTAACTTTATAGTGATTTTTGGTGTCTCTACTGTCCCACAAACAAAGGAAACAACAATACTTTGTGTACCCTCCCTGCAGTCCAAGCAATACACCAACAACTTTCAAATCAGCACATACTTTCCAACTGTTTTCTTTGTATTTGATTAAGTCTAAAATTAGTTTCATGTTTTCATATGTTTCTTAGAAAATCACTGAGCTGGTGAAGGATAGTGGCTGCTATTATGGAGTAGATCAATAAAACGCTTTCACTGGTTTTTGTCGTAAGATATTCCAAGCTCTTCGACTAGTTCAGTAATATTATTGCAAAATCAAAGTGACTCAGTGTTTGTAAAAAATTTAAACAATTGTCCACATCTTTCACTGGGCGCAGTTGCTTTCGTGTTACGAAATAACAAGTGTCATTCTTGCAATCTAGATCCCAATATCTCTGCTTTCCGAACAGACAAATTCAAAACACGAATCAAATCATTCAACTCGCTCAATTAAATGTGGTTGCAGCATGGAGAGTTCAGGAGGTTCATAATCCTTTATATGTGAATTTACCTCATCATTGCTTGAAAGAAAAGGTTCTTCATGTGTGTTAGGTAACCGACCCAGAGGAACTGGGTACTCACTGTGAGAAATTGTTAGTTAAACGCAATCATTGTAATGATTTACTTGTTCCCGCCAAATCATTGGCACAGCACAACTCATAGGAACGGGTTTCCCATTAAGTCAGTCATTTAACTTGACGTAGAAGGTGGTGAAAGAAAATTTTGGGGTCCATTCTTTAAATTGCATCACTGAATGACCAAAGTAACGTAAATACGCATTTCTGCATTTCTAATCAGTTGTCAGTTGGAACTCTTCCTTGAGATTTTATAATATCTTTCTCACAAACAAAACAAAACTTATCTGGTTGGTTTAAACACGTACGGCGGTGCCTGTTCTCCATGAGTTTTGAATGTTGTTCCAATATTGATCTACTATAATTTAAACAAAAAAGTTCCTGTAGGTGAGCAAGAGATGAGGTTAGTGGAAGTATAGTGACGAAAGTGCTTATTGTTCATACACAGAAAGGTCGAACATTCCCGCCTAACTTACCAGCCCTAGGCTAGTAGTGTCAGCCAGCTTTCGTGTGACATCTAACTGCAATATTGAGATATGTTGTTGAAAATTTCATTTGTTTAATAGACTACGAACGACGGCAGGCATTCCCACCTAAGTCACCAACCATAGGCTAGTAGTACAGACTTTAACAGGTCATAAGCACTATATAAATACAAAAATAAAACTAATAAACAATAATGTAACATGTAACATAAAAGACGGGAAGTGTTGTAGTGCGGTACTATGTAATGTTATTTCTCAGATGAGGACTCAGAAATTTTTAATGCCCAGACTGTTTATTATGTGGCTGATTTCTTCAATTTATTACTTAAACCTGACGCACTTAGATTAATAACTTATACTCACATGTGTAAATATATTAATATTGTTTGATGTGAAACATTTTTGGTTTCGGTAGGGTGAAATTTAAAATCGTCATAGGCAATTTTGGTTAACGAGAGAGAGAAGAATCAATACGATACAATATGAAATAAAATGTAATTTCATTCTTTGACTTGCGAGCGAGTTGAAATGAGCGCACGTGCAGTGTCCTAATAGCATTCGACTATATTTTGGAAATCATGACTTGGAGCAGTATAACAAACGCATCATAAAGGCACCAAGACACGGTAATACATTGCTTGTCCAACATGCGTATATGTATGTTGTATCAAGCATCCAATTATGTGGGACCAACATTCATTTTCTCATTTTTTCTTTATCGTTGAATTCTGGGGTTGAGACAAATACGATGACGGAGGACAATTTATTTGCTTTTGGTCGTTGGATGTGTATATTGTAAACACACTCCCATTTGATCTGCTGAACTTGGAGAGGACTATGACAAGTTGCCTATGATTCTGGAGGGTGACTTTAATATCAACTTTGTTGCAGATGATGCCGAACCACTCATTCAGTTTTTTAAAGGATATACTTAACTTGCAAATGAACACAAGTCGATTTATATCAACAAGCAACTCCAAAAGTACAATTGTTCCGGTCTTCTCGAGGTTTCTGGATTTAGAATCAATAATGTATATGTGCATTATATTTTAGCTTTCATCGCCTATATTAAATAAATTGAAATTTAGTACTGAAATTTTTCATTAAACTTCCATTAATTCATTTAGTAAGATAGTCAACGTGTTTCACATCAAGATCTTTTTTATTTTATTTTGAATACAATACAATAATAATAATAAGCATAGTAATAAAAAAAAAAGTATGATGATTATTGATTAAGAATAATATTTTTTAAGAGATTAAATATATATATTTTTTGGTTTTTTTTTTTTTTTTTTTTTGAATAATTTATTTATTTGACTCCATATTTAACGGTGATGATGTGCATGGTAGTCGAGTCCTTAGATTCCTTCACCAGCGGCATTTTCCATATAAAAGACCATTTCTGCGGCCTCAAGATTCTTTTGTGTTACCAGCTTGTCGTAATTTTTCTGAGGCAAGTTGCTGAGAATCTTCCCGTTCATGCCTTTTGCGTAGCGTTTGTAATACTCGATTTGATAGGTAAAACCTACTCAAAAGTTGGGTGCTCCAGATATGGCGTTACGAAACAATCTCTTAAACGACTTATATGTTACGCAAGCGATGTGTCTTATTTTCTTTGCCTTTAACTTAGATGCATTTTCTTCAGTTTTATTCAATATCCATAAGCGCAAATTGCCGTTATATATACGCAGACTTCGCATTACTTTCACATCAAGATCTCGTTTATTTTATTTTGAATACAATACACTAATAATAATATTCACTTTAATACAAAAAAAAAAAGTATGATGATTATTGATTAAGAATAATATTTTTTAAGAGATTAAATTTGAATTTTTGTTTTTTTTTTTTTTGTTTGTGTATATATGACACGGTTATGAGCTGCATGGTAGTCAAGTTCTTAGATTCCTTTACCAGCGGCATTTTCCTTATAAAAGGCCATTTCTGCGGCCTCAAGATTCTTTTGTGCGACCAGCTTGTCGTAATTTTTCTGAGACAAGTTGCTGAGAATCTTCCCGTTCATGCCTCTTGTATAGCGTTTGTAATACTCGATTTGATAGGTAAAGCCTACCCAAAAGTTGGGTGCTCCAGATATGGCGTTACCAAACAATCTCTTAAACGACTTATATATTTCGCCAGCGATGTCTCTTATTTCCTTCGCCTTTAACTCAAATTCACGTTCTTCGGTTTCACTCAATTTCCATGCGCTCAAATTGCCGCCATAACGACGCAGACATTTTATTACTTTCACACACTCCGGATTACGGAGCAGCATTATCTTGTTAAGCTCAAGGTCTTTTAACTCGTTTAGCACCTCAAGACAACGATTAACTTTGGCTTCGCGAACACCCAAACATTCGCGTATTTGCTGAGTGAGCTTACATAAACCACGTTCATTGAAAAGAGCTTCTTCAATCTCGGTAAGCTCTCCAATGAAACGATAAGACTCCTGTTGCGAGTATTCTGTACGTTTGGGCTCCACAACAATTCGATCCATAACTTGTTCGATTTTAACTTGACCAGTCTCCAATTTTACCTTCAATGCCTTTGCAGCCTTACGCGATCGCTCTTTCCACTCCTCTTCCTCTTGCTCATTGGAAAATTCTGGCTTGTTCTCGTATAGCTTTATACCAATGCAGTTGGCTGCGAACATATAGACCAGAAGCAAATCACTTTCATCACGTTTATTTTGCTGAGGTGCATGTTTCTTTTCTAGTGGCGTAGTCGTAGCCACTATCCCACTATCTACACCACTATCCGGATACTCAATTGCTGAAACCTCCTGGCTAGTGGCAGGAAGTGGTTCTTCCTTAATGTCATTCGGATTAAGTTTTTGGTCAGCTTCTGCTAAAGATGCGTTTTCTACACCACTCTCATTCTGTGGAGATGTTGCCTCTTCCTTAATTGCACCACAATCAGCGCTGCTATCATTTCCAGGCGCCATGCTACCTGAGGCGGCTATAAGGATTGGAGCCGAGTCCTCTCCATTGATAGCATCTTCGATTTCTCCGATTGCCTTGCTAAATGCGGCACGCTTCATGTTTTTTTCATTTGCAAATTTCTTTTTATTTTCCGCATACAAAAAAATATCTTTGCCGCACATTTCTCCCGTCTGGCCTGTACCATAGAAGTACACAGTGTACTTCTTATTGGCGAAATTAACAATTTTAGCAGGCCAAGCAGAGTATCCTTTCACTTTAGCGAAGACAAATTCGCCGATTTTGAAAATCTCACACATTTTTGGTTTCATCATGTTGCTTTCAATTATTTCAATGTTACTCCAAAGACTGTAAAAACACAAACTGTTTACTTTGCTTTCGCGCCGCTTTCAATTGGGATGTAGTGATTCCACAGGTTGCAGATACAATACTGATTGCGAATACAAGGGGATCTAAGCTTATTAACGAATAATAGTGGGAGCACACGGTGAATCATAACTTATGGTTTCGTTGTGTTCAATATGTGTGGGTGGCTTCATGTTTAGCGCACACACACGAGTGAATCAATTGTTGATTTCGATTTCTGTAGTGAGAGGCGACTGTCATGGATATAAGTAGTGTGTTTGCTCTTGTCAGGAGGATTCTTGGGAAAACATTATGATTTAATAATAATAATTGATGGTTTCTAAGGCAAATTCAAGCACTCAATGTTTTCATTACAGTTTCAAGTGCCAATTTACAATAGAAAGATACTTACAGTTTAATGGAGACCTAGCAACTAATGTTCTTATGTAAATAATTAGTATTGTATATAAGTATAATTACATAATTTTCATAAATTAATGAATCCAATTAATTGGAAAAATTACAAAAAGTTCACCATAATGAATTAGGTATAGTTAGTAATTGTTTGTATTGTATTGTATCGTGATGTATTGGAATTACAATATTTAATTATTATGTAAACAAATTTACAAAAAAAAATCTTGTCTCAAGTGAAGCATGAAAAATTGCAGAATATTTCTTAATATTAATTAATAATATTCATTTATTTATTTATTTTTTTATAAATCAAAATGAAATGCTGACCATCGCATCACTTGAGAAATCCAGACCGATTTGGTTGATTTTGTTGTGTTGTGTTCGTAATAGTCCAAGTCCTCGTCTTTTTTACATAAGTAAAGAAATAAATATTAAATCAATTTTATTTAGTTAATGATTTGTCTGATTTCTCCAAAAGTATTTCAAATCCTTCGCAATCTAATACAATTTGTTTTGAATAAATTATAGGACAAGGCCAGGGGAATTATTTATGCGTTTGTCCTTGGACACAAATGAAGGGCAGCGGATACAGGGTACATATAAAATATGTTATGAAGAGGTCGTGCAATCGATTACCAATGACACACTTAATGCGCATGTCAATCCTCTTAGCTTCGGATAATAATAATTGCCCGAGAAGGTTGAAAAGGCTCCACCACACGTACCTTTTACATATGCGAGTATTTACAAAATATGTGGAGGGGATTCGATTTTAAGCAACAACAAGAAGTTTGACCTACTACCTACATACAATAAAATAATACTTAGTAATAGACTCTACTAATCTACAATAATTTGTGCATTACAAAGAATTATACCTCCTCACTTGAACACATGTAGCATCTTAGTAAATATGACAAATCTGCAACCACATACATCTTTGTATCGACTGTTCTCTTGAATTCAAAATAATAAATATAATTTGTTCATTTTATTTTGTATCAAATATTGAGATCGAGTTGCTTAAAACGATTATTCCGTTTTGCAAGAATTACGCACTGACCTTTCTCATACGTCCGAAAGGAGAATTCTTAGTCGTGGCAAAATCATTTCCAAATTGAATGGATACCTCTAACAAATTCATAAACAAAACCATAATGCGTTGTACACCAGTACAAATGAGATCTTTCTCATATTTATTTCACATAAATAATTTTTATTTTTTTATACATTTTATTTTTTGTTTTAAATTTTACGTTATTTCGAATCAACAAGTTCAGAACGAATGAAAATTCTTCATCCATTTAATTTTCAAATTCAAAGCCAACTCTACTTTAAAGCAATTGATTTTGGGTCTTCGCCCATAGACATAAGTATTCATCTAATATTCTATAAGTACAAATATCAATAATAAGTATTGTATTTTCACATTAATATGCCTTAGCATTTCATATTCGCAATGTTTCTATATAAAAAAAGGGACAATTTGATTTCCGAATGCGAGTTAGATGGATTCTTAATTCTTAATCACCTCCGCACGGCACTTGCCACCAACGGTGTGACCACCGCAACGGAAGGTATAAATGGTGAATATTAAGTAACCAACGATGCCCCAGAATCCACTATTCTGGTTGGTACCATCACCCGTTTTGCGGCGAATCCATGGCATTTGGCTATGGACAACTGGCAAGTAGAGTGCAGTCGAATCGAATGAATCATCAATGCCACTCATCTGTAGACCAACAATTACGTTGTCCGTGGTCAAAAGTGGAGAACCAACGACCATTATAGAGGACTCTACAATATGAACGCATCCGCAATTGTTGTTTGGTAAACGGTTTAGCGACATCAATTGTCTATTGCACATAGTCAATGGCATTCGGGTGGCATTTGCTGTTCCAAGACGAAGTCGTTCATTTGGGATATTCGGAATATGTTCCACGGGCAATCTAATAGTTGGCACATGGTTGGGAACATCACGCGAGAGCATCAAAATGGCCATTTGATCACCCATACGACGATAGATATGAGTCACATCATAGACGCTGCCGCTGATGCCACTATCAGCTCCCATTCCCAGTACAACACGCAAATGATTTGGATGACGACTGACGGCAGTGTAAAGCAGTAAAAATAATAAGAATTAATAGGAATTTTGTATATATTACAACTACTTACTCTTCAACGCAACTGGTGACAGTCAGAACAACGGCTGGTGCCACCAAGGCACCAGCACACATGTTTTCGCGAATATAGTCAGTATCAACATTGCGCGTATCATATTGAATGGCAACATGAGAAGGTGGTGAATTGATTCGCTCTACAGCCGAGCTTAGGGCAGCTACCGGACTGCCACTTCGATTACTCAACACTTGATATTGATTTGCTAGAATAATATAAACAAACATAAATGTGTTTAGTCTGCGATCAAACCAGACGAAATATTAAACTTCGAGTTCGAGACTGACAACTAAATAAGCAAAGACAAAGCCAGAACTCATCTTCACACACTCGTAATTCTATTTATTTTAAATATAACTTTTGTTTATCTTCAATTTTTCAGTATATGGGAACGGAAACAATAATGCGAATATGACTTGCTTCCTTTTTCTCATGGAAAGAATAAAAATAACTGATCAAGTAAATCGCTGTCTTTACTCATAATTGTGCATTAAAAAACTTAACTTTATTACAACTGAAATTATTGTAGTATAAAGAGGCTTTGCATATTTGCAGAGAAACAATTCACTACAAGTATATGGGTAAAACAAAAGAATATGCAAAGTTTGTTCCACACTTTTTAGCTGGTGACGAGAAATCACTTTGTGTTAATCAATCCAGGGAAACAAGAACTGATCAAACCTTCCTGAAAACAATTGTTACTGAAGATAAAATGCAAATGTTCTCATTATGAACCATAAACTAAACGCCAAAGGGCGAATGAAAGTCAATTTGAAGAAATTGAAGAGCCTTACAAGTTTTTCCACAAAATCAGCTGGACTAAGCATTTCAATCACCAATGAATCGATGTAACAATTACAGAGAAATGAAATGAGAATAATAGAAATAATAAATTTAAAAGAAAAAAACAGATATTTCGTTTTAATTAGCTTTTTCTGCACCAGTACTAAATAATCTTAATTTTGTTGTGCATCGTGCATTTGAATTGGTTTTGTTTTTTTGCTTAGTTTTTGTTTGTTCGTATTGCTATTTGGTATTTCGTTCTAAAATAATGTAGTATTGCAGTGAATATAGACTTATTAGTCTAATGTCAACATTTTTCTTAAATTTATACATTCATAAATGTATAGAAAATGCTTTAGAGAAGGACTTGGAACTTTTTTTCGAATGTATTCAAGTTTTAGTAAAATGAAACTGCCCGCTTAAGCATTGTGGTTTGTCATAAATGATGAGATATTGGTGGGTGCATTCTATTACCCCTGTCACCCAACATATACACGGAAACAAAGATCTTTTAAGATTCAATAAATGACATTGATTTTGTTAAAAATATATTCTATTCTATTCCATCCTTAGTTTAATCGAATGCCAAAATCATGTAATAAGTTTTATAATTATGTAATTGAATATCTCAATCTACCTATATTTAAATATATATGAGGTTTCTCTAAAATTGCTAAATTGCTATATGGACCACACCCTCGCATCCTTTAAATATTTTATTATTCTTGTGCAATAGATTCAGACACATAACATTCTTCATTTTTTCCAAGAAAATCAACAAAAACACATACGTACGTTATGTATTTGTATCTTAAGATACATAATAATAATTATTATTAAACACAATTACAATTTCTTGTTTTAATGCGTTCAAAACAAATGTCAAATCACATTTATGGCTACAAACATTTGTTTTACTTTATCAACACAAATCCCATCAATCGCTTTATAAACTCAAGTGTTCAAATTTTTCGATAAAAATGCGAATAGTTTTTTTAATGCATATTTTTCGCATGATTTCAATTGCTTAAAGTGCTGATTTAAATTTGTTTGAAATTAAGCCTTCTATAAATTTCATTAAGGAAAATGTTGTGCAAATTTGTCAAAATTAAAATTTTATTCTTTAAACACAAATGCGATCTGTGACTTTACGAGTATAGGAAACCATTTGAGTTTATGTCGCTGAGGCAAACATAAAAACATTTTGAAAAAACAAAAAAATGATTTCAATATTCCAAAAAAAAAACAAAACAAAAAAAAATACTTAACTTCGATATGGAGTAACAACAATCCACAAGAGACCCATTACATCCAGAAATGTGCATCGTTTTGGTGCGGTTTACACGCTGGTGGCATCATCGTCAAAAATGAGGCCGGAGCTCGCGTTACGATCAATGGAGAACGTACTCCATGATGATCAATGATTTCTTGTTCGAAAATATGGATGCCCATTGACTCTGATGAGATGTGGTTTCAACAGGATGGCGCTACGTGTCATACGGTGACCGCAATCATCGACTTATTCCAATCAAAATTTGGCGATATGTTGATTTCGAGAAATGGACTGCTCAATTAGCCTCCAAGGTCGTGCGATTTGGTACCTCAAGATTATTTCCTGTGGGGCTACAGGAAGTCACTGGTTTATGCTGATAAACCAGTAACAACTGACACCTTGGAGGATAACATTGTTCGTGTTATTCGTGACATACGGCCAGCAGTGCTCGAATTGGATAGGATTGGATAGGATAGGATATTATTGGTTTTCATTGAATAGGATTGGTTAGGATTGATTAGGATTGGGTAAGATTGGACTGGATTCGATTGAATTGAATAGTCTGTTTGCCACAGGGGAAAATTCACTCACCATTTGTATGTGATAGCGAATTTGAACTGCGCTTAGAGTTCTCTTTCAACCTTAACGATATTTGAGATCCTACTGATAACCTTGGCTCCCACCTACATCGCTCTCAGTGTCCTTGCACAAGCCCTGACACCCTTACGATCTTGTAATCGGTAATCTAGGCAACAAGTATAAATCGTATAAAGATTTCAAAGAGAAAAATGTTACGCTTTAGTTTTTTTTTTAAATTTTAATTGGGAAAACTGAATTCAAAATGAATGGAAAGAGATTTTTGTATTAATTTTTATATCCATTCCTGCTTTTCTTTTCTTTGCTTTTCTTTTTCTCTTTTAACGTTGTTGTTGTTATTGTTATTGTTTTTATATTAGAGTTGTTGTGTTTATGCTTTCGTTGTTTCACGTTGTGGTGTGTCTGTCTGACAATATGAAAGACGCCTGCAAACATTTTGTTGTTGTTTGCTTTTGCATTCATCTTCATCTTCATGAGCATCTTTTGTTGAAGGGGAAGTTTTCTTTATTTTATTGCCATCTTTTAGTTTCCTTTTTTTTTTTTATTCTTGTTGATGTTGATGTTATTTTTCTTTTTCTAATTCGTTTGCCTTTTTTTTTGTTTACTTTTGTTGCACGAAATGTGCGAAATATGCCACAAAATTGTCAAGAAAATGTACTCATAATAGAAACAACAACAACAATAACAATTAGTCGTGTTGAGTGCACATTTTCTTGACTCGATATCACATTATTATAAAAATGCAATATGCATACTGATAAAGCAAATGTGAGAGCGAGCGAGAGGAAATGAGAAAGCATGCATGCGATAGCAATAGTGTGCACAGTTTCAAATGCAATGTGCACAATATGCAAAATGAATCATACTTTCTTTTACTCGATCAATTGGTTATGAACATCGGAATTCTTAAGATAATCATGAACATAAACATGATAAAGTGTGTTTTGTTGTGCTGGGAAAATGGGTATTTTCAGCCTTATGACTTTTGGGATGATGGATGCATTGAATGGGTCTCAAATTTACCAATGAACTACAAGTCCTTCCAGTGACCTAGGGCGGTAAAATAAATAGGAAATTACGAATTTTTGTTTTTTTTTTTGAACTGAGGAATAATCTAAATATTATTTGTATTATTTTTAAGATTTGAAGATGTTTCTCTGAATTTAAGGCGGCCTTGTTTGTTTGGGACTTAATTATACTTATACATATATGGAATTTCAAGACATTTGGTTGCACATAGTTGTGGAATGATTTGTTCTCCATCTATCTGTTTATTATTTATCTATCTGTTAATCTCTGTAAATAAAAATTTTCATTTCTTCTTTTTAAGTCTCTGAAAGTTTTTTAATGATTCTTTTAAAATATTAACACATATGTTAATGTTAATGTCAAACAAAATAAGGACCGATTATATGTACATAAGTATTTTAGAGATAAAATTTGTATGCAATTTTTAGTATTTTTATTTATTTTATTCATAATTTGTATAAAGTAACAACTTAAAGCTATTCAAATGTGCTGCAAATGAGTGCTTCAGGATAATGTCCATGTATATGGTATAAAATATATACACATATATCTATCTATCTATCTAGACACAAAATTGTTTGTTATTCATGCCGACAAAACGCCTGCGGGGGAACGTCATAAGCAAAGATTCGAGCCTGCAGCTATCTAATTTTGTTCGGAGATTTGATTAATTTGTTCTTCAATATCGAATCATGCATCAGTAAACCTAATGATTTTGACATATTCTATCTTTATACGCAGGCAGTGTGCGTCATATAGATACAATTGCGTATGTTCAAACCTATCAAATGCATGCAAATACAATCCCCAGGGCTTTGACGTCAGAACATCCTAGCGTTTATTTGCAGACAAAAATAGCTTATGGATTTCATTGTTTGGAGTTTTTTTATGATTTTATTCATTCCCCACACACTCAAATACGCGTACGTATGTATGTAAATCCCTTTCCAAGTCTAATAGAATTTTTTTATTTGTTGTAACTAAGTATACCAAGATACATGTGATTGTATTTAGATATATATATATATATGTATATATATACATATCTTCGTATTTAGTCTTAAGTTTTAAGCATCTAGAGCTCAACAGAGAGAGAGAGAGATGTAAAGCAAAGAGGAGAGAAACATTAATAAGAAATAAATTTATATTTCAATTGAATTTTAAATCAAAATTAAATGCTCTTCATGAAGAAAGAAATTATTATTCTCTTTATATCAAGACCTAAATATATTAAGAAAATTAATAATACATTTTTTCCACTAATCGTTTATATCTACATATCAGGGTTAGTGGACAAACTCAAAAGAAGTTTAGCAGTTGCTTGGATTTATTGAAGAATAGAGATATAGAATATCTATATATATAAAAGAAAGTCGTGTTAGTTACACTATTTATAACTCAAGAATGGCTGAACCGATTTGGCTGAAAATTGGTGGGGAGGTAGCTTAGAACCAGGAGACGGACATAGGATAGGATAGGTTTTTTTTCGTCCATCCGTCTGTCCATCCCCATACAAGAAACATTTTGATTTGTATGGCAGCTATACGATCCAGTAATCCCACAATCTTGAAATTTGGATGGTTCGTCGCTATACATCAGAAACTTATATTGTCGAAATTTCAGTTTGATCGGACCACTAGGGAGGGTACGTCCCATACAAACCCAATTTTAAAATTCAGGTTCTTATTCGAAAAACTTTTCTGTTTTTTGTTCTATCGAACTGAAATTTAGACACTATAAGTTTTTAACATAGATGCTGTAAATTTTAAAGTTGGAATCAGTCAAATCGGACCACTAGGAAGAGTACCTCCCATACAAACCCCTCCGTGTACGAGTCTCACTTGCACTTGGCCCATTTCTTTTTTTTTTAATAACTGGGCACGCACAGGGGACGTAGCAACGCACGCCGGGTAAGGCTGACCATTTGCTTTATCAGCAACTAAGCTGTCTCTAAATTCAGTGACAATTATGTTTCATCTTTATTCAATTGAATTTAATTCTTGGGGTCTCATTAAGAGGATTCTAGATTTAGGATATAGCTTCCATACAAATATTCTCTGTGACATAAGTCTACCCTAAATGAACAAAATAATAGACGAATATAAGCTTTTTCTTTGAATGTTTAATTTGCCTTTAGTTAATTAACGACGACCCTAGAATTATTGATTCTAAAAGCATATCAAGAGGAGAAATTTGACAAAGACTACTTGATGGATATTTGGACAAACGGGAAAGACACTTAAATAGTTCCAGGGATTTACCAAATGAACAAAAATGCAAATCTCTCTTGCCTTGTCCACAGTATTATTATTTTTCACATTGGGAAAAATCAGACGAATCAATTGTGAACATTCATTTAGTATTGTCACATTATGTCAGATATTTCACAAAGATAACTTGTTTGAATATAAACTATATCTATAAGTTTGATGTGCAAACATTGATCCAACCTCTCTGTAATGTCATCCAATGCATAAAGTTGAAGACCTAAGAGTCAGCGAAATTATTAAATATAATTGGTTCATGGAATCCTCTTCCATTTCTTGATTATTTGCAAAGATCTCCTGATTTTCTTGTATTTTTCAGTAAATTAAATATTTCCTTAAAACCATTTTCTTTCTTAGCATTGTTTGTGTTTTCACCAAATAGTATTTATCCAATTAATAATGATGAACTAATATTCATATTGTGTTCCCTCTGACATCACACCAAGCTTAATCAGTTCTTCGAATATCTTTATAAAACATTTTATCTATTATAGTTTATTCCATATTATTCGGCGCATTGATCGATGCATTGCACTATGGACAATATTGTGATTTAGACATTGTTAAAACTTAAAAGACATAAAAAAAAATGAGCCAAGTGCGAGTCAGACTTCTACACGGAGGATTCCGTACCAGATTGGGGTTTGTATGGGAAGTACTCCCCCTAGTGATCCGATTTAACTGATTCCAACAAATATACCACGCCTATATCAGAAACCTATAGTGCTTAAATTTCAGTTCAATAGTCTAAAAAACAAAAAAGTTTTCGAATAAGAACCTGAATCTTAATGTTAGGTTTGTATGGGAGGTACCACTTCTAGTTGGCCAATTTGGTTGATTCCAACAGTTATGTAGCACCTATGTCAAAAATCTATAATGTCTAAATTTCAGTTTGATAGGCCGAAAAACAAAAAAGTTTTTCTAATAAGAACCAGAATTTTAATGGTGAGTTTGTATGGGAAGTACCCTCCCTAGTAGTCCGATCAAACTGAAATTTCGACAAAATAAGTTTCTGGTATATAGCCACCAACAACCTAAATTTCAATATCGTGGGATGACTGGATCGTATAGCTGCCATACAAACCAAAATGTTTCTTGTATGGGGAATCCTTTAGGTTTTTGTATATATTTTAGTTTTAGTATTTGTTATTAATGCCCGGATAAAACTACATATTATGTGAAAATTTCATTTTTCTAGATATTGCAGTTTATGAGATATGATCCAAGAAATCCATGGTTTTGCAACGAATTTTGTGTTTTGTTCTAAGCGTCAGAAGTCATATTAGTGTTACAAAATATCAATTGTGTGTATTCTGAATTAAATACAACTATAATAAGTGACATATTGAATTATTTGATTTTTGTTGATCGAAAGGCAAATTGACTGATTAGAAAAAATCTTCAAAAAAAAAAATATATATATATATATGAATAAATTTAAAAATATCATTTTAGTTTCAAAATTTTCTTATATGACTGAGCTTAACTCTATCATATTTTACAACACTAAATGAATGAGGTATTAACGTTTTCATTATGGCGCCTGGGTGTCTCGGTTCCCCTCAAATTGAGGTGCGTGGCTTAAGCAAGGTGCGCAATATTTTCAAAATCATACAGCATTACCGTGGGAATGAATGTCTATGGAATCCACGTCATAAGGATTATAATAACGCAGTTGAAACACAAAATGCTTGGTCACGCATTACCAAATTGATGGGTGGCATTTTTACCACGGATGAGATCAAAAATGTCATATATAATTTGCTTGAATATTTTGAAGATGAAAGTGAATTTCTCGAAATGCAAAAACAAGAAGGAATGAAGCGAGCACAACCACGTCATATTTATTACTATGCATTACAATTTTTAAACACAATGAATACAAATGCATATGAATCTGGTGATATTGTAAGTTTATGTTATTGAATCTCTTATTAGACGCTCCATACACGATCAGTTTAACTGTGCAGTTTATCACGTGTGATGTCATATGTGTCAACCTGTTCGATAATTAGGGGTAGCTTAGTTTTAGCAGTTTTATTGATTTGTGATACACAGATCTAAAAACTGAGCTACTGTCCTTTAAAACTCCTACAATCCTACAGGTTTTCACTGAGAAATTAAAATTCATCGAAAAATGTATGGAGCGCTTTAATGGAAACTTTTTTCTTTAATATTTCTAAATTGACTTTGACAGCATAATCGCAAATCAAACATTGATTCCAAAAGGACAACTGATTCAAAAAACCGACATCAATATGCGAATAGTTCCGGTAGTAAAGGAACACATGAAGGAAGCAAAGCTATAAAGGCGCGGCAATCTTTTTTATGTGAGTCCTTATCGGAATACAAGCGGAAGCAACCAGGTCCATTAAAGTGCCGTGTACATCAGAGTAGTTCAACTAATACGATGAATACGAAACAAAATCTTTATAATGGTATGAGAAATCCTAAAGAAAATGTTTTCAAAAGTCAATCAATATCCATGTTTCTTAAGAGTACCGCTTTTGGGAAACCTATTTTGGACACAGGCCTAGAGAAATTATCCTTTTTAAGCGATCGAATTGACACGGAAAAAGTTGCTGCGGAATTTATGAAAGCAAAGAAGAAAAATCAAGTGAAGTTTGAGAATTCCAAAATATCTGAAAATGAAATTTATCCAAATATATTTCAAGAAGTGAAAGTCCCAGAAACAATTAAACCATCTTCATTCTCATTCTGTCATTTAAACGAACTAAAATTCAAGCATCCTATGCCAGAAGATGCCCAAAGTAAGGCCAAGAAATCAATAATTAAACTAATGCTTTTTGATGTGACTACCGGCAAACTTAGCATGTTACAAGACTTGAAGAAAAAGCATGGAGACTTCAAGGAAAACACATTGCCTAGTTCTATACCAAAATTTAAGTCGAATCGCTTACCAAAGGTAATTGCGTTTTCAAGTAAGGATAATTTAGCATACCAAAGGGCATCCTCTGGAGAAGTTTCAACGAAATCAGAAGAATCAAAATATTCGCCGAAATCATCGAATCGAAAGTTAAATTTATTTAAGTCTCTTTCAAAATCAGTACAAAGTTGCCTATCTAAAAATAATACATTACGGATGCCTCAATTATTTCCCAAAAAAAATTGTTTGGATATCAAATCGAATGAGAGCCAAATAGAAGTAGCTGAACAAGTTTTTACATATGTTGAACCGGAAGAAAACAATATAAAAATTTTAGAATTTTTTTAAATAAATCTTATATTTAGTAATACATATAACATATTTAGTTCCGATAAAGTTTTCTTAAGAAATTATGCTTATTCACCTTAAGTCGATCAACAATAAACTTATCCAATCCAATGGACAATCAATCTACTTATCTAATTTGAACATTTCATTTTACTAAGTTCTCAATCATTTTGAATAAGCAAAAGTTACATTGGTAACAAGTAAAAAGAGGTATAACTATGCCTATGTTGAATTTGATATATTCTTCACTCACCTCCTAAAACACTTTTTTATCTACACTCTGTGATAGAGCATTCAGAAATATTTGTTTATTGATTTGACTAATGTTTAGGGTATAGTCAGTACACATACAGCATTTCAACACTGAGACCGAAATATTTGTATGGGAGCTTCACGATCCAGTAATCCTAGGATCTTAAAATTTACACATTTCTGGAATATATATAAGACATTTGTATAGTTAAAATTTCAGTTCGGTAAGACAAAAACCAAAACAGTTTCTCTAATAAAAACCAAAATTTGTGTTTGGGTTTGTAAGGGAGCTATACAATCCAGTAATCCTAGGGCCTTGAATTTACACATTTCATCGACATCAACCAGAAACTTATAGTATTTTAAATTTTAGTTCAATAGAACGAAAAACAAAAAACATTTTCTAATAAGAACATGAATTCAAATGGGTGGTTTGTATGGGAGGTACCCCCCTAGTAGTCCGATTCAGATGGTTCCGACAAATGTATTGCGTATGGTAAAAAGAAAAATTCGTGCCAAATTTCAGTTCTCTAGCTCAAAACTGAGGGACTAGTTTGCATACATACAGACGGACAGACGGATATGGCTTAATCATTTCGTCTCTTCAAGCTGGTCAAGAATATATATGCACATATACTTTATGGGGTCCCTGATGTCTGTTTCTGTGTGCTATAAACTTCATGACAAACTTATAATACCATTCACTGTGTGAAGAGTATAAAACTGTATGAAATTTGTAGAAAGTTTTGCAAATGATTGAGTATTCCCGGCTAAACTGTATTTCCGGCTAAACTGTATTGTAAACAACGTTAAAAAATCTTTTGATAAGTGATCAAAATAACAAAAGTATGAGTTCACAATTTCTCCAGCTGAAAAACTGTGAACTGCAAAACTACCCATGACTACTTATAAAATGAATCAATAAAGAATTGCAACTTTATTTTGATAGTTTCCAATCGCAAAAATGGATGATCAAGAAATATCGACTATATAAAATTGCAATTATATTTAATTTAATGAAATCTACTTGATTGTTCAATTTATATATCACAGGACCCATTCTATGTTAAACTTTCCTTGAAATCGTTCCTGTGTTTTCGCAATCCATAGGGAGCAGACATACTATTGTACATAGATTAAATTTTATATATTACAGTATATAGATTTAGGATTTTAATATTTTTTTGTCTCTTTGTATTATTTATTTATTTAGATTCATTCGGTCAAGCATCGTGTAGACATTAGCTAAATTTTATGAGGGATTCCCCTATATAGATTTGATTAGGTTGGATTGGGAAATAAATTGATATTAGGTCACTAATTGAAACGGAAAGGTATATCCAAAAGATAATTGAACTTAACTCTGCGACATTGATTTATGTCCTTGAATTGCACTGCGAGGACGTTTATGTGGTTCTCAAGTGTACTTACGTACGATCTTGACGTTACGGTGAATAACGTGAATTGAATCATTGCAGACATACAATAAGTAAAAAAAAAAAAAATAAAAAAATACAATACGTAAATACAGTTACGAGGAGACAGAAGATTCTTATGTAAATACATGTGCACATATGCATAATGATAGATTCCCCTAGTAAATTCATTCTCTTCAATCGTTTTGTATGTGTATCACTAGAAAAAAAGTAAGGGTAACAAAGTTGGTTGGTTGGTTGGTTGGATCCGAATTTTATATATCCTATGGATAGTGATAAAAGTAATGTTAAAAATTGATTAATAGAATAAATGGAGAAAGGATTTTAAGACTCTTCAACAAAACGTTGCATCTTTTGGACTGATGCCCCTATCTTAAAAGTATCAGAAGTGCCCTCATCATCCCTTATTATTACTGTTTCAATAGATTCAATAGATCATAGATTTAATCTAATATTGCAATAATAACTGCTAACAGTCGAAGACCCAGTAGCTAGTGCTTTAATTTTCTATGCTTTATAGTAAGAGCTATGTGTTTGTGAAATTTGTATGTTTAGATCTTCCAAAAAAAGAGGTTTTCCTCAAAATGCTTAAAAGTAAAGGGCATTCTACAATAGATTGATTTAACTCTTTGCATAAGACAATGTAATTTATAAGTATATTTTGATTAGAGTGAAGGGTAGAAAAATATTATAACGATAAGGCAATGTCGAATGTTTATGACAGCAAAGATAATGATGTCGCTGATGATGACAATGATGATAAAATGTAACGACAAAATAAAAATGAATTAGTAACTAAAACAAAAAAAAAAAAAAAAAAAAAAACAATAGAATGAACAGAGTAATAATGTCTGCAATAGACAACAGTATAATGATGATTATTATACAAGTAGATGGTCATGATGATGATGGTGATGCAGAACACGTTGCAGACGTAACACATACTCGCACTACAATATATAAAATATCAACATATGAATAATTTGTCTACTGATTATGGTCTACTGTTGGTATTAATTTGTTGTTGTTGTTGTTGTTGTTGTTCTTTGCTAAGGGCAACATTTTAATAACAAAAAAAAATTTGCAACTTTCTATGGATGCAAGAAGAAGTTTTCATCTCCAATTTCCATTTTAAATATGCAACATATTGCAATAAATTCCTTTTTCCTTTTTATTTTCAAATGCCGGGCAACTGAGCTTTGCTAAAATAAAATGGGATCAGACACTTATAGTGTCCAAATTTCAGTTAATAATAATACAAAAGTACAAAAAAGTTTTTCCAATGAGAACATAGTAAATTTCAATCTGGGTTTGTATGGAAAGTACAATTCCTAGTAATCCTAGGTTCCTTAAATTCACAAAGTTGGTGAACGTGGCTTAGATACTTATATTGTCGAAATTTCAAAAACCATAAAAATTTTTCTAATAACAACATGAATTTGAATCGGAGTTTATATGGAACGCAACCCTCCTAGTAATTCTAAGATCCTTAAATTTACATGGATTATGGGTCAGACACTTATAATGTCCAAATTTCAGTTTGTTCATATAAAAACCAAAAGAGTTTTACTAATAAGAACATAAATTTGAATCTGGTTTTTTTATGGAAAGTACTCTTCCTAATAATCCTAGGAACTTCAAATTTAAAAAATGTAAAAATAGCAATACATAATTTCAATCTCAACTTTATAATAGACCACAAGGTAATTTCATGAAAACTTTTGATGTCAAATGAAATTTATTGATTTTAAGTATTTAGTTGGGAGTCCTTTTTTAGTTGTGAGACTACTTTCAAGTGATCTATCATCGACTCCTTTTCGCTTTTGCTTACGAATGACTGTTTTCTAGCTACACGTCTATGGTATTGATATTTTCTAAGAATAAGATAAGATATTTATTATTTCTGTGTAAGTTTTTCTTTCAATCTTTTCAGCTTTTAATGTTAATATTTTAGCAGTAATAATTTCTCAGAGCCAATCTTCACCCAAAGCGAAAAACAAAACAATTGACCACTCCTCCGCTTGGACTTATTTTCAAAGTTTGTGGTATTTTTGTACCGCCAGTTTTATTAAAAACTGTTGCTGGTACTTGATTAACAATCCTACAATAAAGTACCAGTGTTTTACGTGCTCACCTATCAGTAAAGACTTAAGAACACGGTGCCAAGCACATGGATTGATAAACGTCAATCAACGTCCCCTTGGATATATATCCGCAGGTCTCAAATTTGAGTCATATTTATTTTGGTAAATATGACTCTCTCCTTGGTGCTGAGCGAGGTCCATCTTAAACCTTTGCTGCTCTCTGGGTCACAAGCACCCGGTTGTATTACGCAATTCCACATCGAGTTATTACTCTACCCGCATTTGGGTATTAAACCACAGCCACCAAGATACTCCCACAAGTGGGCCGTACCCGCTGGCCAGGACGGAAACAAGTTCCGTGGGCTCCTGACCACCCGTGGTATCAGAAAATAGCCTCTGGTCAGACTTCATACCCGAGGTACTACCAATACGAACTCCAAGAAGTTCTTGGGTTGGTGGCCTATATTCTTTTCATTCATGTAGTAGCCAAGAAATCCCATTCATAGAGGATAACCTGGATCACAAATTATAAATGAAAATAATGTTCCCTCCAGGAATATGAGTTCTAGGCATCAAGACTTATAGAACTCCAGAAGAATTTCCCAGAGGGGGATAACAATCCTACAGATATAACCGCTTTTGAAAGTTATATTATGGGTAAATTATGGGTATCAAGGAAACCATATTACAATATTTCATTTTCACTTTGAGCCATCTAAATGAAAGTTATTTGAATACTTCTCAGGCTATACTAAAACTATATAGGTATATTGATTTGAATAAAATTTTCAATTGTTTACCCACCCTGTCATTTCTAAAATTAAAAACAATATGTATATATTTATATAAATTTTTACTATTTCATATAATTAGTATGTGTTATGTTTTATAGTACTTTATGGTAAATGGGTGACGTTTCTGAAACAACTGTTCCATTTTTATATGATTCTGAGCCTCTTTTCTTCCACAAACAGGTATATTACTTTTAATTTTTTCTTTCTCGATTCAAACGATAGTCTTACTTTTTTTCTTTACCTGGATAGAACCTATTAATCGTTACGATTTTTCGTAACAATATGGAACTTCAAGCAAACAATATTTACATATTTCATTTCTTTACATCCGAAACAAATTCGTTACTGCATTTCAAGTATTGTATTTGCAAGTTGGAATTCTCTTTGACAATTTCAAGCATTCAACATTCAGTGAACTAATAGAATTAAAATAAAATTTTTTTTTTTTAAGATACTTTTATTTCTAAATGCTCTATCACGTTTTCTAGGGGGTGCAAAATATAGTCAAAGTTAAATTTCTTTTTACTTGTTTTAGTTACTATTAGTCACGTTACTAACCACGATTGTGTCTTGTCATGTGTCTTAAAGTCATTTTTGTAACTATGTGTATAGATTTGTTTGTTACCATTAGCCACGTGACTCACCACGATTGTGTCTTGTCAAGTGTCTTAAATTCTTTTTTGTAACTATGTGTATAGATTTGTTTGTTACAAGACATGGTGCATCTATTTGGAATTTGACGGAGGATTTCGGATTAGAGTTTTTGCAATTTTTCAATGTTTGAATTGTTTGTTGTGTTCCACACTTGAATACCGTACGACCACATAGGCTACAATATGATCTTATAAAGTACGAGCTTGTTTTCTGTGCTCAGTTTCGAAACAGAACATTTGTTTTAACCTAATATCGAATTGCTTATTTTGTTTTTCCAAGTCATTCTTCTGTCTCAATGCATTCCAAGATATTTTATGGTGTTGCTAGAATGATGGGATATCTTGACTAATCTCCTCTTTTCATGGTGAATGTGACGTGTGATGATTTATTGTAATTCACTTTTATGTTCCATTTCGTTAACCACCGTTCAATATTGACTTGTTATTGGACAGCGTCAGAGGACGTCAGTATCATCTGCATAGGTGACAATTAACACGTTGTCCACAATTGGCATATCTGACATGTAAAATGTGTACAAAATGGGTCCTAGCAGCGATGATTTGGAGAGCGCGAAAAGCTACTTCCTTAATTTTTACATAAAAGTGACGACCATTTAACATTGCTTCGGTATCCCATATTGTTTTCTAAATCCAAACTGGTGCTTTGGAGTTATATTTTGATACTCAAGAACTGGTTGTAATTGTCGTAGAAATAATGTTTCAAATATTTTTTAAAGTACAGTTACCAGGCTTATTGATCTGGATGATGAGAGAAAATTTTCGTTCTTAATTGATTTTAGAATCACTTAGATCTAGTATCGCAGTATATGTAGATGTAAATTATGTACTTGACACCATTTTGTGTTATCAACTTAACTGCTTTGCCGTCCATGTTTTCATACTCTGATGACATTTATTGGTAAGATTATTTATTTCCAAGGAGACTTCATTTAGAATTATACCAGGCATAGGTTAGTTCATTTGGCAGGGGTTGTGTTCTTATTGAAGTTGAACGGTTGGAAGGTGTCCTGCAAGTGGGTTGCGAACACATCTGCTTTTTGCTCATTTGATCTAAGCCATATATTGTTTGCATTTTTGATTGGCACATTGGCTTGGGTGATTTTCCACAATGACTGGTCATCATTCCTTGAGGCGTCAAAAACTGAGGGGGAAGAGTTTGCATACATGCAGGCCGACTAATGGACAGACAGACAGATCAATAACAGGAAAAAGGGAATAAATGTCAGAACACTTGTATAAAAAGAGTGGGATAAAATCCGAAAATCGTCGCTTGTGAATTTCATATGTTCAACAAAAAAAAAAACGTGTTATTGAATAAAATAATTTTTATTTTTATTTGTTTTCCCAAAAACCTTTTAAAAAATATGCACATATGGAATTTGCAAGACCCAGCGACAATATTCTGATTTTGTATCATTCTTTTTATACAAGTTTTGTGACATTTATTCACTTTTTCCTGTTATTGATCTTGATAAATCTTCTATTATCATTAACACTTTTCATTGGATTTCTATTCATTTATTTATTGTTTTATCAGCTTTTAGATACAAAAAAAAAAAAAAAAAATATGTACTAATAATCTAATCAATCCAAAGGGAACGTTCCCCATCCCCTTTTAAAAATAACAACAGTATGTACACTAATATTGAAAACTTACATAGATACAAAAACATATTCTCTCACCACACTTTGTGACATGTGAGAAACAAAACAAACACCGAGAAATTGTCATGTAAGGAAAATGAAAATGTTATCAGTGCGTTCGACATGTTAAACGTGAGTTGCTTGCAACAAATGGGATTCGTTATGGATGGATAATTTCATTTAAGAAATCGAATCACAGAGAATGAAAATGAGGGGTTGAAGATTGTGCAATGACACATGTATGTGTATTATATTGTAGTATGTTAAGTAAGTATAATATAGCAATGAATAAATAGTGTTGACATTATGCTGTGATTAACCAAAAAATCCAACTCAATCGCGCCCGAAATTGTTTCATTAAATTCAGTAATTGTGAAATTAAGTCTCTATACAGAAAACTGCATTTAACTTGACATAAACTAAGACTCAATTCATTCAATTATTTATTATGACTCTCTTTTCTTTAGACTTTTTTCATTCAATTTGTTTTAAGTTCTCAGATAACTTTGCGACTTTGGCGGCTTTTGTTGTTCGTTGCCCTTTGGTGTTGGACTAATGAACCTCATCTCATCCTTGTTCATGGGCGTGTCCATCATTTGTATATAGAAAGGATACAAATCAAAAATTACCCATAGGTGAATAATTCAACACTTAATATTTAGGATTTTCAATAGAGATTGTTTGTTCATGGCTTCGTGTGGGGGCATTCAGTTGGCCCCTTGTTACGCCCATTTCCTTGTTGTAATAAAAACAATGTTGCTTCAATGCATTGAAAGTCATAAATCAATTTCATTGCTGCATGCTTCACTTGTGTCATCAACACGAACTGTGTGTGTGTGAGAGAGAGAGAGAGAGAGAAAGAAAGAGTATTGCATCTAAAATACTATAATACAAATACAAGGAATGCAAATGAACCATGGTTCATTTTTGTAAGTCACTCCTGATTTCGGGGTTGAGAGATTGAATAGAATGGAAAGTTATATTCTTCAAAGGTTGCATCATATTTCGCTTTAATGTTATGTTGCAATTAATTTTTGTTGTATGTATTTTTCATTTACTTTTTGTTGGTATTGCTGTAATAAACATATACATATATACATATGTATGTCTTCAATATGAATGCTCTTTTCATATCTTTTTCATGTATTAAGTATGTATGTGTGTAGTATGAATAGGTAAGTATTATCACTTTGTCATGATGGTTGTAATACCTTAAATGAAGACATCAGAGACCCCATAAATAATGGAATATGAATGGAATGGAATGGAAATATCTCTGTTTTGTACTCAATGACTTCACCATAGATTGGTAGATAGGTTGATAACTCGACGGTATATTGTAGGCAAAGATCTTCGATTATTGATACAAAATTTAAGTAGTGTGCCTCACCCACAAAAGAACAATATGAAAGTGAAATTTCTTTAGCAAAGGGAGGTAAATCGAAAAATTAGAAAATGAAATGTGGCGAAAATCAAAATGCGATGATGCTACCAGAGACGTAGTGGAGAGACGCACAAAATAATGTGCATTGTCTTGTGCGGGATCGTCTGCAGCGTAAAGAATGAATGCTTATGCACTACAATATCCCGTATTATTGCTTCACCATCGAGTTTAAAATTTTCCCTTCCATATTGTATTTGCCTAAATAGCTCTAATATATAATATAATATAACATCATAAAATTTTGATTTTCGTTACATTTCATTTTCATATTTTTTGGAATTACTTCCCTTCCCTAAAAAATTTTCACTTAAAAAAAAAAATCCCAGTGCAGGACTCGAACTTCTCGCCTCTTTAACTCACTATGCCACGGAGACATTTCAATTGTATTTGTCTAAATAGCTCCAATATAATAATATTTAACATCGTCAAATTTTGATTTTCGTCACATTTCATTTTCATATTTTTTTTGAATTTACTCTGTTTAGTAGAAAATATGAGGTTATTTTATGAAAAAATGTATAAACTTTATAAAAGAACTTGATTTTGATAACTCCATTGGAAAAAGTTCTTGTCATATAAACTGTTTGAAATACATTAAACTTATTTCAAGAGTTTAACTGTTAAAATTGAAACGATTGACTTACAAAATTGAAATAAGATTACTAATACAAATTGAATCTGAAAGCTTCACAAAATTGCAAGACTTTCGTAATTAAATATTGCAAAAAATGTTAAGATTTTTAATTTTGAAATTGGTCTTAATTTTTCTTTGTTTAATGATCCCAATACCATTGCTATGTGAAGGGTATGTAATTTCCGATGAAGCCAAAGTTAATGTTGCTTATTCTTGTTAAATCGGCCTTATGACTCTCTATGGTAAATACTTACAATGAGCAACGATGACAATGACGTCAAGCCTCAACCGAATGTCAGCATTTTGCTAAATACTTTTCCAACTGCCACCGCATTCCCAGCGACTAGCAACTAGTAGTAGCAGCCACCATCAGTTTGCCAGTATGGTGGCATCATTGCGGTGGCCACACTCACTCACCCTGCCTGTCTGAGTGACTGGCGAACTGTTCTATCCTTCTATCTATAACTTCATCCATGCTCCTGTTCTGTTCCATGGAGATGCCATTCCTCATATTCATATTTGCATTACTGTGCATCTTCTCGCTTACATACTTATTTTTCCAACTCATATCTTTATGTTGTCGTTAGTGCATTCCTCAGATCCACCACATTTCATAATTTCATCGTCATTCTTCTCATTGTCGTCATCGTCGTCGTCTCGTTATGCTTAAATTTTTTATGCTTGGCGTGCTTCATTGCGCTTTGCTGCCACCGAAGGCTTAGTTAAAGTGCAAAAGATGAAGGGCAGTGGAAAAGATAGGAGGGCAGGAAGATATTGAGAGCGGGAGTCACTGAATCGGTGATTCGTTGAGTGTGTGAGTGAATGATTTACCACCCATTCCATTTAATGCTCACAAGTTACTATAGTAACTTTGTCAAGTTTTCTGACGCATTTTATCAGATAATATTGTGCTTCTGGATGAACATAATTATGATGATGATGATGATGATGATGATGGTTATGACGATGATGATGACGACAACGATACTTTTGCGGAACCACAGTTGAGTTCATTTGCAATAATTGGTTTTTCTTGTCGCTTTTTTACAGGGGTTTTCTCTCTACTTACTACATACTACATACGTGTATTGTTATTCATTTCTTCGTTCGTTTGTTTTTGTTATGCCGCGCCTTTATCTTTATCTTTGTCTGCATTTCCATATACAATATGTATGTATGTATGTACATATGACTTCATGGTCTTCATGGTCTTCAGTCCTTTTTTGCACATTTGTGCGTGTTTTTGAGTGTTCTAAATAACTGTCGCAATTAAATTTTAAACATTTTCATTTTCACACCCAAGCCCATGCAAACTCAATCCTCTTTCCTTTTTGTCAAGGGGAAAATAAAAAAAAAACAAAAAAAAAAAAAATAAAACGAAATGAGAAATAACTTTGACAAAAAAACAATTAAAAAAGCAATAATAATGAAGACCAACCATACAACAATAAATAAGTGCAACATATGCAACATATCATTAACATGCAACAAATTTACTAAGTGCATTAAAACTAAAGAAACAAAAATCAAACACTTTAACGTTCTTTTATCTTTTTTTATCGCATGCGATTTATATGCATAATGTGTCCCCGTGTATGATCTTTCTTTCACTCGCATATGATAGAGGAGGATAAATATGTAGTATGTACTTACTGCTCGTGTATCATCTAATGAACTAATATTAATTCTATATAAAAATAAAGAGACTAACGTTCGATCACCTTAATCCCTTTTTTTATCGCATGCAATTTAGTACATTGACTTCACTTTATTCTGCTATGCATTGCATAATAATGACAATAAATTTAAAATTGACAAACACAATGCAATAATTATATCATTTATAAAACTAATGTCAATTTCAAATGTCTCTTTTTATCGCATACGATTTTTATTTCGTTTACATGATCTTCTCTTTATTCTTATGGACAAAAAACTTTATATGCTAAGAATGGCACTGGAAGAGACCACGATATCCATAGACTGACATTATTATTATTTTAAATATTTTTATTTACAAGAACTTAAGACCTTACGTACTAAAGTAAACATTACTTTCAATATAATAGTAAGCATACAAATGATAGTTTCTAGTCCCAAGTTTCCCAAGATCTAAAGATATACAAATAGCAGTATCAACAAAAAAAAAGTGGTTGCAATGAAAAGAATACATAAAAAACATTTATATATTTATTTTTTGCGATCGAGGTAGGCAGGAATTCCACATCGTACAGCACTCCGACCGAGACTCTTGCCGGGAGTCCTTCATACACTTTTATATTTTACATACGCGGTCAGCTGTTGACATTCGGCGAGAAACGCGAATCGGGTAAGACGGGGTCTTCACACACGGGACTCCCACCCTGCCTCTTCGAGTTACATCTTACAGATCTTGGTCAGGTCTCCTTATTAAGCAACTTGATTCAAGCATTCAAGTCTGTCTTTTTCGTCTTGAAAACCTTTTCGGTGAACGCAGCAATCAAAGTACAATGGGCCTTATAGTCTGCCGTCTTTTCGATCAGCTAGGCTCGCAGCCTTTGCAACCATTGGTATGCTCTATGTCGACAATTTCTGAATCCGTAGAAATACAGCGCGCTTTTCTGCGCTTCCATGCACTACCCCATTCTGTGCTGGTATTGACAGATATGGCTCTCAGCAGCTGCTATGGTATTACTTTATCTTGCCATGCCCATGTCGTACCCAATCTCAGATTTGTGGAATCAGTCTTGCAGTCGATCTATCCCTTGTACCAGTTTCTCATCGCTCCTGTCAAACTGCAACGATCTGTTCTTTAACATCTCTTTCGGTTTGCATGTTGAAATTATCTGCTCGTTTCAGCTTGAACAAATGCTTAAATCGAGTGATAAGTTCCCGGTCCAATGAAGAAAGCACAACTTTTTCGGTACAATTCAATTTTATTCATCAACATAGTCTCCTTAAAGAGTGATACAGTTATAAATCGTGTTGCGCCCATTGATTCGAATCACATTCGAGAAACAACCACAAGAAAAATGACGACATTCAGTGGTTGTTAGCGTAGAAGGTGATTCGGCCGCTCTCACTAGTGTTGCTCAATATTTTCTTGAAAGTCCACAGCATTTTGGAAATTCTTAATTTTTTATTGCACACCAACATAAAAACAAAGTTTTATGCTTGTGATTCAAAATGAGCACTATAGACACCAAAATGAATCATCGTGATGCAGCGACACTGTAAACGGAGTGTCACTTTTTGCTACCTTTCTTGAAGAACGATTTATCTTTGGCCTTAAAATAGGCGTTTGTTGCTAGGATCACCTTCCTATTCGTGCAAATTTACTTCTGGCGAGCATGTTTTTTAGGTCTGCAAATAGTTATAAATCGCGGGGTCCAAATCTGGATAATAGGATGGGTGCGAAAGCAATTTGAAGTATAATTCGTGAAATTTTTCCATCGTAGCCAAAAGACTTCTGAAACGGTGCATTGAAAGATCACTTTCTTCTTTTGCATGGACCACTCGGTCCAATAAATACTTAATATTGTTGTGTATATTCTCTCATTGTTTTCTTATGTTTAAATAGATGATTTGCTCTACTGCTTTTTCTTCCCTAGATTTCTATTTTTCTCTATGTTAGCTAAAACACTTGAGAATATCCATCAGTTATAAAAAAATTATAATATTTTTGGGACATTTTCTTCTAGTCATCGGAGTACTCCTTATATTGGACACATAATAGTCTGGTATTGGTTTGATTGGTTCATAAACTCTTCAAAACCCATATTTGTAACATAAGTTTGTGTGGCAGTTGAATAAATTATTTGCCAGTATGATGTTCTAAAAACTAAAAAAGGTTAATATGCATATCAACTGACGGTCATAAAGTCGGACTTCTAATGAGGTTCTCGATATTAGCTCAATTATACAATACAATATTTGGATATTGAATTTTTTATTGTCATAAATGTTTCAATTATCTGAACTTATTATTTTTGATTACTGAGAATGAATTGCCATCATAAATATAAATTTAAAGAATGAATTTCTTACCATAATTTTTATCCATACTACCATATACAATACTATAATATTTATTTTCATTCATTCATATTATTTCGGAGATTGAGATGAGATTTTATGTGTCAGGTTTTATGCATATTTTCAGAGGATTTAAAAGAAGTTCATTGAGTTGTTTTTGATTTGTATGAAATTAACAGTTTTAATTTGTATATCTCACAACTGTCGTCAATAAATTTCCATAAAAATTTGCAATGAATATGAATATAAAGTTGATTCCAGAAATAGAATAATCGTTGGCTACACACCACTCTCTCTCTCTCTCTCTCTCTCTCTCTGACAGCTGAAGCCCGCAATTAGCATTTAAAAATTTTGAAATAAAAAAGGAAACATTATTTGCTAAGTTAAAAGTAGGAAAAAATCTTGCAATACAGTAAGATTATTTTGCAGAGAGGAACACCATGTACAGTTTGTCTTGGAAAATGTTTGCAAAGTGATTTTAAATTAAAATAAAAATTAAAAAAAAAATTTGGTTATAAAATTCTCAATAAATGAATATTCAATTTTATAAGGATATCAATGCCATGCATAAATCCTTGTTATGTGTAAACTTATTGATCTATAAGTATGTATAAAAAAGTTCTCGATGTATCTCTCAAAGTCTAGACCCCTATTTTTTTTTTTTTTTTTTTGTATAAAAGAAAAGAGGCAAATCAAACCAAAATTCTTAGGGGCAATGCAAAAACCTCTCCAACCTATAAAAATATAAAAAATCAGTCTAAAATGTGTAGGATGTTTCTTGTCATTTTCCAAACCATTTTTATCACAAACTGTTAGAATGTATCTGGATACACATGCATAGGTGAAAAGAAGTGCAATGCAATATACTATTTGTTTGTTTTGTCTATTCATTTTTATTGAAAATATTATTGTACTTATTGGGTTAGTTTCTTCGATGATCGGTATCCAACTACTATGTACTTCTTCTAGCTACTCTCTACTTATTGACGTGAAATACAATTTCCGCTGGCGTCAACCAAGTTGAACTGAGCAGAACTAATGAATTATGTCAAAGCGAACCAGAGGCAAACATCCGAAGTATAGTATACAGTATAGATCAGAGACATCAGAAAAGAACTCTAGATGACTTTGAATGTATCTCATAGATACACGCACTTTGCATGCAATGTTGTTGTTGTTGTTGTTGTTGAGAAAAATATATACAAAAGAAGAAAAAAAAAAAACATAAATAAAATTGAAAATTTTTATAAAAATAGTTTAAAAATAAATAAATGCTTGTGTGTGTGTGAGAGAGAGAGAAAGAGAGAGAGTGTGTGTAGAAACAGAAGAAGGAGAAGATGAAGAAGATAAAATAAACTTCAAAGTGAAAAGCGTAGAGTGGCGCAAAAAGAATCAAGATTTTCGACAACAAGAAGAGAGAAAAAAAAAAAAAAATAAACATTTGAAAAAATCTTAATGAAACTGAATAAATAAAGAAAATATACGCAAATAAATTTATTTGTATCATCATCATCATCATCATCATCATCATCATCATCATCATCATCATCATCATCATTTTGTATTTGTATTTGTATCTCTATATGTGTGTTTCAAGAGTTCTAGTTCTTCTTCTTCTACATGTCTTTACACACCTTCATGTTTTTGTTTTTAAGTAAATTTAAATTGGTGAAAAAATCGACTTACAATTTATAAATTTTTGAAACAAAAAAAGCGCAAAACAAAGTTTCATTTCATTAAAAAACACAAGTGGCAGTGGCACCCTTAAGGTGGCAAGCAGAAGATTTGATTGGAAACGAAATGAAATCCAAAAAAAAAAAAAAAAACATAACCCAAACGAAAAGAATCAAATTATATCAAATTAAAACGAAAAAACAATAATAAATCCAAAAAAAAAAAAAAGAAAATTGCCATGGCTACAAAGAAAATAATATTGTAGTTCAGGAAAATAACAAGCTGAAAAAGTATCTGAAAGATAATTGCGTATTTGTGCGTTGTGCGGCAATTTGGGTGCTCAAATCAAGCGTAAAAAACATAACAAAAATAAAAAAAAGAAAACAAAAATTAAAATCATTAGTGATTTTATGTTAACAACAAGAAAAAATGGTACAATTGTTTTTCTGGGGGCGGGGGTTGTACTACTACTACTACTAATACTATAGAGTACGAAAATCTAGACATTAACAAAAACAACAAAACTATAGTAAAAGATATAGCCAATTATTTCTATGTACAATTCTCATTTTTATTATCTTTATTCATGTAGAAAATATGAAAATTCATTAATGAGTTCTTACCTCAGTTGGCACTTAGCTACTATAGATCGATTGGCTGCTGTTTTGCTAAGTATAATAAAATCGGTAGAATATAACAATTTATAATTATCAATTGTTGGCTGCCTAGAGAATTATGATGACCTATTTATCATGAAGCAAATTTGTAAACCTAAAAAAACATCTTTGAAATTAAAAGGAATTGAAATGAACTTAAGAAATAATATATGTATGTACAATATCAAAATTATTATCTATCACTGCTATCTGAGCATAGAAGAATCAGGTTTATAAGTCCTTAGAAAAACATAGTAAAGGAAATATTTTTTATTTTATTTTTTTTTTTTTGTTATATGATTAAAACATTTTTCCAACTTTCCAATGTTGCTTCTTGAACTTTTTGATTTATTCTACGAAATAATAATAAATGTAGAGATTCTGAGTCATACTACATCTGTTGGAGAACCTTATTCCTCCCAAACAATTCCTCAGATTTGCAAATAAAATATAGTCACAGGAGTTTAGATTTGACAAAAACATAACTGTTTGTCCCATAAATACGATCATTTTGTATTAAAAGTAAGTGTAGTCAAATAAGAAAATGCAATAAAAATCCTGTCTAAATAAGCAAGGCCGCATTACATGTCTTTAATGCCGGTTTGGGTTTGCCTTTGTAAAGCTAATCTGGGTACCTAGACATATTGGGGTTCTTGGGAAAGAAGAGGCATATGCACTCGCCAGGAAAGGATCTAGAGCAGTTATGAAGATCAGTCCTATTGTATACTTTGCAACGAAGAAGTTGAGACAGTGCAGCACTTGTTCAGCACCTGTGAGGGTCTAAACTGGACCAGAATTCGCTGATATTGCAAACTTGCCTTGAAAGAGGATTCTGGAATTCTTGTTGAATACCTAGATCTTGAAGGAGTTGTAATTAGAGGTTTAACACAATAGGCCACATTGACAAGGTGTATAAGTTCCCGCCCTTCCTCTAATTTAATCTAAGTATCTAGTTTGGAAGGCTTTGCAAACTATTTTATTATGTACTAGCGTTAACCGGCGTGCGTTGCTACACCCCCTACGCGTTAATTGGGTGTTTCTTATAAAAAGCTTTGTTGTAAAATGTGTAATTAATAATTTACAATATATTTTAATATTCTATTATAACCTAAGCAACTTTAAGAATCATTCGTTCTTTTAAAAAAATCGGTTCAGTATATTTTGCACCAAATAAAAAAAAAATTTAAAAATGGCATAAAACTATCTATATCTGCCGGATCCAAATGTAGCAAAGCCTGACTGTAACTCCATGAGTACAACAAAAAAAAGAAAAACAAAATCATCAAAATTGGTCCAGCCGTTCTCGAGTTTTGCGAGGTCATACTATTTTTTGAGTGAATTCTTATATATATAGATGATCACCCGTAAGAAGAGAGTGAAGTGGTTCAGGTGGAGGGAGAAATTCTTCTAATTTGACTTTTCCTTGTAGGCAACACATGCCTTTCGATTCGTCCTTGAATTGCAATGCCAAGCAATGTTCACACACTACTGACATAGTACCTATTGTTACTATACGATCATCCTTGTAAGAAAGCGAAGGATCGTAATTCATGGCAGAATTTTCTTTATTTACCCATGAATTAGTAACTCGTGCTGATGATTCTCTCTATCTCTCAGCTCTATATCTATCCCGAGCCTGACTGAGGCGAGCCTTACGTTCCGTTGACGATTCTTCATCTCTAGCTGAACGTAATCTTTTGGCATTCACTGTACTACGACCTATGTTCGAACGACGACGTCTTCCAGACATGACTTTATAATTTCTTGATAGTAATAATCAGACTTAAATAAAAAAAATCTAAAATCACATTTGAAGAAACTTTGCTGTGTAAACAATGAGAAGCTGGAATATTGTAGTGACAGTAAATGCTTTTTCCATGAATTATAACACTATGCCAACTACATTAATTTTAAAGATAGGCATATAGGTATGTATATGTATAGTGAAAATATCAGTATTTCTGCACTATTTAATGGATGTTATTATAAATATTATAAATATAAATCTTCCTCTTCAATCACTCTATCTATTAAAAAAAACCGCATCAAAATAGGTTGCGTATTTTTAAAGATTGACGCGGTTATAGGAAAAAAGCGACTTTGTTTTATAATATGTATAGATTATGAGTTTTAGAGGTTTCCCTTATTGACGATGATGAAACAAAAAAATCTTTAAAAGTAGAGTTATGATGCTTTCAGGGGTATAAGAATACAGTGCATATTAATGTGTTCTAATGAAGTTAAAGTCCGCCAAATGATCACTTGAGACACTGTAATGCTGCTATGTACAATAAGTTGACGACAAGAGATCATGGAATTATTCGCTTAGTATATCCTGAATAGTATTAAAAGTTTATCATGAAGTTTGTAACACACAGAAGGAGACATCGGAAACCTCATATTCTTGAGCAGTTCGACGAAAGTAGTCCCTCAGTGTTTGATCTAGAGAGCATAGTTTGGCTAACCTAACCTTCTTTTTTCTTGTTTCAATACATTTACAATAAATGAAACTTGTTGCGGCCATTGAGTTTTGGTTTTCGTTGACCCATTTATTTTAATCTTTCGAAAATTATTAAATCAAAGACTTTGATACAACACTTTTGCAATCATTTTCTATCGCACTCTAATTCTATGTTCTATACGTTATTCAACATCTTTGTTTTGGCAAGTACTTAATATATCTGAGAACCCATACCTACCATAAATTGACATGATCAACAATTAAAGGGCAATCAATTAAATCAATCTATCTAACGAGTATTCCGCCTAATATGTGTAACAGCGAAACTAGAACCATGGGTTTTAAGATCTTTAGAGATGTTGATGCTTATGTGAAATTACAGCTCCCAAACCATAAAATCTCAAACTGAAGGCTTCATTCATTTCATTTACCTATGTTACTTGGACGATCCAAGTCTACCACTGAATGACATAGTTAGTGGCCACTATATTTATTAACCATTCATTTTAACATAAGTTTTCCATAAGTATCTTAAATCAAATAATGTGAGGCGTATGTTAACTGAGACAAGACCAAAGCCATAAGCATTTTTTTATAATAAGAAATATTTTTTTTTTTTTTATAAAAATTAACCATTCGATTTGTTTGGTTGAACTACAATACAATAGTACAAATGTATCTTTTAAGATTTCTTTCCCAATCTTTCATTGTATTGTACAATAAATACAATATTTCTTTTGCTACTGAAAAAGATTAATTGGATTTTTTAATTGTACAACTTGGTTTTTGTTTTTACGAGTATATTTCTGTTCTGTTTAGATTCTCTTCGATATAATGTTGTTCTGTTCTGTGTGTGCGCTGTTGTGTTCTGGAATTTTAATTGAAATACATACTTTGTTTTTATGAGTTTTGAAGGTCGTTCCTTGTTTGCTTGTTTTTCAATGATACAGATACAGATACAGATACAGATACATAGTGATGAGATTCATTTTCTTCTGTATTGCATTGAGTCACCTAAAGATTTTGCTTTTCAATAGAAAAATAACAGAAAAACTGTGGAATAATAAATTAAAATTGAATTATTATTATGAAGCTAAACTAAAAACAAAAAAATTCAAAAAAAAATCTTCTCAAATGCTGTTGAACTTTATGACTCTTTGCTAAAATGAATGAAATGAAAGAAATTAAAAGTGTATTGTATCTTGTTGGTGTTTATACAATTCATTTTTGGCTATCTCGATGTATGTACCTAAATGACTAAGTGATCGAGAGTGTCTTTTTATGTTGCGGCGCCATCATCGTCATGGCAATCAAGACAACAGCGTTCGTCACTGCAACCGATGTTGTTGCCTTAATCATACTCGCATGTTAGCTACTTGCCTGCTTTACTTGTACTAAGGCTGACGAAGTATCTCACCATGGCATTATACTTAGATCCAACCATCTTCGTTTCGCGTGAGCATTGCAAATTGTGTCGTGTCGAGTCTTTGTTTCTTTGATCTTTTAACGCTTTTGGTGTTGATGAATACATTACACAAAATGGAAGTCCTTCTTTCAAAGCCCACACAGCCCTTGGAACTGTAATAAAATGATTTTGTGTGATTGTGTGTGGTCAAGTAGTACTAGAATTTGAATTTGCCCAACATCATTCTCTTTGAAGTTTTATTCCATTATGTTTCTTCATACACATTTTGCTAAGATATAATTCTATTTCTTCTTACAGTTGATCGCGCCATGAGTCCAGCACAATCAGAAGATTCTGGCTTAGCACCAGAACGAGGAACAACTTATGCAACTATAACATTGCCACGCGATAATGCACTCAACTTGGGCATCACATTTGCAGGTAAGAAAGAATAAAAAATTATTATTATCATTGTTATTATTTTGTTTATTAGTTTATATTGATTCACTTTCATTGGAATTGTATCAAAGAATCAGCATATGGTTTCGGATTATATAGCAATTATACTTACTTACCTCATCAAATGTGAAAACTAATTGGAATTTCTCTATGTCTTTTGTGAGAAACTTTTCTATTCAAATATCAGTTTCATGTTTTATGAAGGATAATAGAGTAAAAGAAAGGTTTAACATTGAATTGACTTTTACAATGTCAAAACTAGATTAACACTAAATCTGTCAATGTTTGTTTTTAAGTGATTGTCATTTTCTTAGAATAGTCAGTCGATAAATTTTTTTATTATTTATAGGGGTTCGACGTCTCTTAACTCTAGGGTGGCATAATTACAGGCACTCTATCCTACAGATCAATGATGAACTATCATCGCTAATAAGTAAAAAGCCAGAAAATAAAACCTATAGTTAGCTAGGCTGCTAGGCCTTTCTTAGTTCTTTGGAATCTGAAGTGCTCCAAAAGTATGTTAAGTATTTTGATGAAGGATGTGTATTAAGTGGACGATGAGCCTTATATCCACATATCTGTCTGTTCCTATCCAGCGCTATCAGTGAGAAGTTGGCTTAGTATATTTGGACACTTTACTACACTAAACTTCATGACTTGAAAGACAAGAAAGTCAGGTGCAGAGTTCGCAAATAAATCTTATCATTTATTATCAAAATGCTACGTTTAGTGTGAAACTGAAAAAATTCATTTATTTTTCATTTTTTTTCGGTTTCTCACAGACCTTTTCATTTATTTTTGAATTTTTTCGGTTATTGCGATTTAAAAGTATAAGTCGCAGAATATTTTTAAAAAATAATCTTTTACTCAATCTCACACAAAATAATTGGCAAATAGAGCCCGAAAAAAAATAGGTGCAAGCAAAAAGGTATCTTTTTGTTATTGTGTGACGTGAGTTGTCTGTGTTATTGAAAGGGGATTTGAATGGAAAACAATACACGTAGGAAAGAATAAATATGATTGTTTACACAGCACAACAAAGTAAACCGAATTGTAAACATAGCAGGTAGCCTTTTGAATAATATCACTTTAAATCGGTTTGTGGCGAACATTGCCATAAAAAAAAAAAAAACAAAAATAAATAGAATGGTCCGCCATAAATATTTAAAAACAAAAAATAAATCATCCAAATGGTAGGTAGAGTATCTACTCGACGTGGAGTTGCGTTATACAATCGGGTGCTGTGACCCAGAGAGCAACAGAGGTTTAAGATGGGCGATCTTGCTTCCCACCAAGGAAAAGAATGAATATGACTCTAATTTGGTACCTATGGTTATATATCCAAGGGAACGTTGATTGTCGTTTTTCAATCCATGTGCTGGGCACCGTGTTCTTCAGTCTTCCTAAGCAGGCGAGCACGTTAAACAAATGGTACTTCATCCCTTTACATTTTTGTTTCTTAATAACCGGTTGCTTGACAACCGAATGAAAATTTTGCCATTTATTTGTGAACTCTGGTCAGGTGTATTGTTATGAGATGGTTGGATGGATTATCTAAAGAGTAGGAACACACATTGGGTTAGTGGCATAACAATTGTATATTCTGTTCTAAAAACAAAAAACCCATAATGCACATAATGAGTTTCAAGTGGGCAAAGACGATACCTCATGATCTAAACAAATAACAGAAGCCACCAAAACCAAAACCATCCATATCTATAATCACAAGAGAACACACACTTTTCTACCGTAACCATTTCAATTTTCAATTATGCTTGCGCCACTTGAAAAGTGTTTAGTATTTCGGTTTGTTTCTTCTCAAATCGACATTTTGACACTTACCATGGGTGCAATTAATCGGGTACTCGTAGAAAAATGAACGGATTATAAGATTTAAGTGTAGTAGTATGTTTATGTTGTGAGTCTACTTAAAAGGATAGTGGGGTGATGTATGATGCATGACACTAATGAGAAAAATATGCGGGACAGTGAGTTGGACTGATTTTACAAAGAAATAAATAATGAAAGACAAAAAACCTTAACACAATTTTCAATAATTTGACAATTGATGAGTTTTATTTGGTTTGGTTTTTTTTTTTGGTTCGTCCAAATCCGGGTTGTTGCTGGCCCATGGCCCGCATATTGATATTCGAACTCTTGTACACTTTTCCTTTATGGAAGCCGCAGCCAAAATTTACAAGATTATTCATTTGACAGCTGTCACTCACTAAGAGTCCAATGCGTAATTATAGTTCAATAATTATGTTATAATGATAATGATGATGATGATGTTGTGTTGTATTGTACTTACTTTATAGAATTATTTTTCGGTTGACTTCCGGCAAGTTCCATTTAGTATGTAATTTATTTTTGTATTGTTGTACTACATTGTAATATTACTAAAGGGCACTCGCTCCTATGCACCAATGAGCGTTCAAACTTTGCCATAGAAATTATTAACCGGAAGTTATATAAATTTTCATAAAATTTAAATTGAACAGTACAAAAATAATACGAAAAACAAAATTTTAATACAACACTTAGCTGTGACCTCGGTATTGAATATTTATTAATGAACCTAATAATATTGATTTTGGTAGATCAGTCTTGATTTTAAGAAAATTATAATTTTTTATACCCATCTTCATGTGTAAATTTTTTACTAGAGATACATAAATGTTTGTCAGAAGGTTAGAGGAAGTGCGTCAGCCAGTCACCTCGTCCCTGAGTTCCCGATAGTGCCTTTTGTAACAAATAACTGTCAGTATGTTTATCTTAAAATTTCCTAAAATTTAGTGAACCTTTTGCAAAAGTTATCAACTATACAATATGAAGATGGTATTCTGCTTGCTTATTGATATAAAAGAAATTGGATTAGTAGGCGAGATAAAGTACCGAAGAGACAAGCAAAGAATTTTGAGAGATCACTATATGTTTGGTAACTTGTCAAAATTGATGGGGTTTGGATCTTTAAGGTAAATACGTTTTGGCCGTCGCGGAATTCTGATCTGAATAAGAGCCCTTCCTAGGGGGTTGGCGTGCTGTGTAAATCGATCTTTATGATGGCTACTAAAGAAATGGATTTGCTCAAGTACCGTTGACACATTCAAATCGCGATGCAATGCAGAATTTTTGACGAACCATGGTGCGCCCGTCATACATTGCAGGGCTTTGTTTTACATTGCTTGAATTCTTCTGATATTGTCGTTGTCTCAACGGGAGATGATGAATTTGCAAGAATGCTATTTCTTCCATTTATACAATACATAGCTCTGTTAAGGCTTGAAACAATTTTGAGAATAGGTCGATTAGTATATACTTGGATTCGATCAATTGATTTACGAAAGCTTTGGACTCAGTTAATCATGACCTCCTTTTTGTGTGAATTGAATATTATGAGCTTTCCACTCAATCTTCTAAGTTGGCTTAAATCTTAATTTAAAAACTGTTCCCAAACAGTGATGTTTAGGTATTCTATATCGGAAAATGTCCACTTCCAAAGTTCCTCAAAGCAGTCATCAGTATATTTATAAATGATCTTCCTCGCTCCATCTTACATTCTGCTTCTGAATTAGATTGGAATGTTTATAGCTCTAAATGAAAGTTCATAACATATCATTGGTGTACACCATATTTGTTCCTACTTGAACATATCTCCTATATAATGATCTTGGAGTTCTTTTTGATCCCAAGCTTTGTTTGAATCAACATATCACCACCGTTGTTAATAAGTTGAAGGGTGCTTTTGATAGAATGTTCTCCTGTTTTTTTTTTTTTTTCATTAATGGATGCACATGTGAGCGCCACGTTCGTCGTTTGCCCAGGATCAGACAAAGGTATCGAACTTGGTCAACCTGAGATATGATTATATTTTTAGCGTTTATTATTGGACAAGCAAATGTGCAAGAATGGTACTATGAATGACTAGAATATTGTCATTAACCGGCATTGGCATATCCGCAGTGTGCAGTAACTAAAGGATTGGAGAGACGACGTTGCCTTGAGGTACTCCAGCATTGACATACCCCTAATGTGAGAATCAGAGTCTCTCTATGTGTCGAAAAGCTCTTAATTATCAGGAATTGTTTGCATGGGAGTATTTTAGTTAGTTTTCGGAATAAACCACTTATCCATACCTTGTCGAAGGCTTGCATGATGACAGCCGAGCAGAATTGTTTCGTTTCAAATGCGATTGCAATGTGATGTAAGACACTGTGTAGCTGTTCAGGAGTACCGTGCTGTGCTTTGAAATCGAATGGATGATTTGGGATGACACATTGGACCTTTCGCACCTCTAACACTCTACACAAAAATATTCTTTTCAAATATTCTTTCAAATATTTTTGAGAATGTTGGAAGAAGACTTATGGGTTTATACGTTGTGACATGGTTCTTTGGCTTGCCCGATTTCGGAATCATGATTATATTGGAAAATCTTCATTGAGAGGGGAAGGGGCAGATCCTGAGATTGGCATTAAACAGCAACACCAAGAACAATCAATACTCCTTTGGTTGGTAGGGATTTGGCAACAGTTGCATCGACTTCATCGTGAGACTTCTTATTTCTTTTTTTTTTTTGTAATTCTTTTATTTTAGAACAACTAGGGGGCCAACCCCCTGCTCGCTTCGCTCACCAACCCATGAGTCCCCATGAACATTTACATTTATATTTTATGGACATCACTGAAAAACTTTTTTATATAATAGATGGAAATAGAAATCCTTAATAAAGGATCAACACTATTTCTTTCGTTTACAAACATACAAATTAACAATTTTTTTGATTTGTTGACATCGAAATTGTTACTTAAAATAAGTAAAAAACAGTGTAAATATTGAGAAATTGTTAGTTTTGATTCTTTTCGTCAAACTTCTTTCATCTTCGAATACAAAATTAACATTCGAAATAGTCATTTTCATCCATTTGTGCATAAATAATATGAAAAGTTAATGAATGTTTTGTGTTCTATAAAGTTCATATAAGAATGGAATTCCTGGCATATTTTATTATTCATTTCGTTAAAAATATTTTTGGATTTTGATTGTTGTTGTTTTTTTTTTTTTAATAGAAAAAAATGCAGTTAAATTTTTCACATTAAAAATTTTTGGATTAACACACAAACATAAATTGTAAAGACGAGACTATGATGATGATGATGAAAATGAAAATGAAATGGGCTTCAAGTGCTCAATATTGATTTATTGTTAAATTTTTATTATTTGTTTGCATTGGTGGGCGTCGAAATTGTCGCAGACATGAACTTATTGAAAGGCAGAGGAGATAGATATTTATGTAGGCATACACGAGTATAGTACATTATACATTATACATATTGTATATGGATGGATGGGCGCAGGGACATTGGATACTGTCGTACATGGATGGACGACGAATGGATGGATGGTTACTTATGTCTGCGCCATAATTTGTTGTTGTTCTTGTCACAGTCTTTGTTCGAAGTACAATAATATTTTGCCTTAGTGGGTGTTTTAAAGTTGATGTGTTATTTTTTTTGTTTTGTTCTGTTTGTCTTATTTCGGTTTTTAATATGATTTTTGTTGTTGTTTTTATTGGTACAATTCTACCAAAGTGAATCGAGACAAAAGATATTGATGCCAAGTAAGTAAGCAAGCAGCAGCAGCAGACAAAGTAGCAGCAAACTCAGCAATAGGAGCAGCAATCTGCCAAAATAAATCATCGCGCACCCCAAAAAATCTAAGACTAATGACAAAAAGAAGTGACAAAGAGACCAGACCAGACCAAATCATACTACCATGCCATGCCATGCTATGCCATGCTATGTTAGACTAGACTAGACCAGACCAAAATTAAGCAGACATAATAATCCTACATACATACGGACAGATAGACAGCCATATGTATATAGATACATAATTTATGTCTGCCTATGTTGAATATGAATAAATCCACAAACTCATATAATTTTTATATTAGATGATTTACTACTCCTCATATAGTATGCTCTATGCATACTTATGTATAAAATTCTAATCCCAAGATGTTCTGCAATCTGTTATCCATCATTAGCATTGGTGACGAGTGCCAGTCATCAAATGTCGCCGCATTAACTATTAAGTTTGTTTCTGTGGTCAAGTATAATTGCTCGTTTATAAGAAAGGATTTTCCTATAATTGCTACATATGTAGATAAGCATAAAAAAGTAAGGATTTTTAATGCTTGGGGAGTTGTATGGCGTCTGACGTCAGCGACCAACGACCAACGACAACATAACTTTGGACTCTATGTCAGCGACGACTAAGATGCGAACGAATTTGTCATAATTCCGCTTACATATTTCTATGTGTGCATACATGCATACTCGTATAGTATGTATAGAGTATGTGGGGGTAAAATACTATGTGCTTTGGTTTCGGTTCCGTTTCATTCGCTGGCAATACGCCAGTATCAGTGCTAGGTTCTATAGCTACCCGGCTAACCCCGTTAGCCGTATTGGCCTGGCTTTACTTTCCGTTCTGTCCCGTTCCGTTCAAACGAATGATGAGATGTTGACAACGCAACGTGTTACGCTTTTGCAGGCGGAAATACAAAAGTAAAAAAATTTAATGCTTTCGTCGATACACATACCGGGTATTATCACTGAATCGTGATGTTTGTAACACATCAAAGACACATTGGAGTCAGCAAAATAATATCTACCAGCTATTGAGCTGAAGTGTATTTAATATAAAGGAATGGGTTCTATTCGTTAAAATTTTTCTAGTTTCTTAGTCAAAATTTTAAAGCAAATGAAATTTAAGATTTCATTATATTTTCTGTATTAAAAAAAAAAAAAAAACTGAATCAAATGCCATAAAAATGTACAAATTCTTAATAATTTCGAGTCAATTTCGAAAACAACAACAAGGAAAAGTGACGTCACTCGGGGGTTGTTGTTGTAGAATGTAAATCGATTCATAGTCGAGTCAAGGTCGAGTCAAGAATTGGCAAATTTCTGCCAGTGTTCCGATTGGAATTTGCTATTCCCGACAGTCTTCCTCCTTCCTATTTCTTTGTTACGCGCCAACTTAAAACAGCTTATGATGATTTTTAGGGTTCCGGACCCAAAGGGTACCAAAAGGAACCCTATTGCAGAGACTTCGTTGTCCGTCCGACCGTCCTCGGATCATATCTCATAAAGCGCACCAGCTAGAGAGTTCAAATTTTCACAGAAGGTGTAGTTCTATCCGAGCTTCAGCAACAAATACTAAAACTAAAATATTTTCAAAAACTTAAAGGGGTCCCCATACAAGAAACATTTTGGTTTGTATGGCAGCTATACGATCCAGTAATTCCACGAACTTGAAATTTGGATGGTTAGTGGCTTTACATTAAAAACATATATTGTCGAAATTTCAGTTTGTTTGGATTACTAGGGAGGGTACCTCCCATACAAACCCCATTAAACCTCAGGTTTTTATTAGAAAACCTTTTTTCTTTTTTGTTCTATCGAACTGAAATTTAGATACTATAGGCTTTTGATATAGGTGCTGCACATCTGTTAGAATCAGCTAAATCGGCTAACTACAAAGGGGCACCTCCCATATAAACCCACCATTAAAATTCAGGTTCTTATTCGAAAAACTTTTTTGTTTTTTTGAACTATTGAACTGAAATTTAGACACTATAAGTTCTTGATATAGACGCTACACATCTGTTGGAATCAGCCAAATTGGCCACGTATAGCTTATGCGAATTGTTCTAAATTATTATCTTATGACTTTATATCTTAATGAGTTGAAAGGTATATCATCATCAATGCAACCGAAGTTCTTCTAATGATCTAATACAATTTAATCAGTTCTCATTTAAAATATTATGAAAGTGAGCCAATTTGATTGAGATTGAAACGATTCTCATACAAATTTCATTTATTTGTTTAAGTTTTCTTTTGTTTTCATTAAGTATGTTTTCTCTTCTCATCTTTCATTTGTTAGTTTGTTGTTTCCTTTCAATCGTTTCACATTTGTTTGTTTTATTCTATTCTTCTTTTCGATAAGAGCGCAACGATCTGTCGTATCCACCTGTTATTGGATCATTGAGTCCGTTGGGTCATGCGGCAGACTTTTTAGCGCCCGGCGATCGGCTACATCAGATTGATGGCGTCTCAACAATTGGTCTGAGCAATCAACAGATTATGAGTATGTTGTGTTTGGGTAACAATACCAATGGTACAGGCAATGATGCAGCACCAGCGGTTATTGAGATCGAGTATTCACTGCCAGAATATAGTAAGTATTTATTATAGATATAAATATAATACAATATAATGATGATGAATGAACTCATACTGACATGATTATTTTTTTTGGTTTAGTTTCCCAAAATAGTCTTTATGTTACCACAAAATTAGCCCAAATCACAGTTGAACGCGAGAGTGGATGCTTGGGTCTGACGCTGCGGGGTGGTGGCGATTTTCCATTGATTGTGACGCATGTGCGCCCCCATGGCCCAGTCTATAAGACGGGACGCATTAAACCTGGTGATCGCCTATTGCGTGTTGATAATGTAAGACATTACTTAATCAATTCAATTCAATTGTATCATTGTGTCACATGTTCGTTTCATTTATTTAGGTTTCACTCATTGGCAAAACACTGGCCGAAGCTCAACAGATCATCAAATGTGGTGGACACATATCTGGCTATACTAATCTCACAATTGAATATGATGTATCAGTTGTCCAAAGCTTAGAGTTCTCACTGGGTCCATTACTCATTGAGATTGAAAGGCCAATGAATGACAAATTAGGCTTAGTACTGTGCAACTATACATCAGCGGCACCAGCAATGACAACAGTCCCGGATCATGTTGTTGGGGTTGGTGGTAAATTGGATGAACTAATGTCTTCAGCATCAGGTGGTGTCTATATTGCTAGCATATTACCAGCAAGTATTGCTGATAGGTAATCCTATCTGTTGTACTTATTTATTCGAAGTTGTATTAAATTTCTTCCATTTTAGATGTGGTGCACTTTCTGTGGGTGATCAGGTACTGTCCATTGATGATACAATAATTGAGAGCGGCGCCTACACACCAGACGAGGTCATGACCATATTGGATACGAGCACAGGACGCGGTTATACACAAATGCAGATAATGCCAGCACATGCATTGACACGACGTGGTAAGTATTCCATTTAGCCAGTTACCGTCTACGACTTAAACTTGGTGTGTTTGGTTGGTGTGATCTTTTTCTTGTTGAATTCAATCGCGATAGCATTTTTTTTTTTTTAATACAATATCGTGTTTTATGCCAATTATGGTTACATGAAGGTTTACTATAATAGCAGGCACATCTACTTACTACTAACTACATACTTATGTATGTACATTTTATGTTTGGCTATCTACCTATTGATCTATCTATGGTATGTATGTGTGTATGTACAATATGTTTCGACTAGTTGTAGTATATGCCGCCACTCTGTTCACCCACGCCACGCACAGTTTCATTTCGTCACGGCTAATGAGCATCATTGGCTGGCGGCATCAATAGCGGCTGAAATAACAAAAACAATGTCATCAGTAAATTTGTTCGTTCTCAAGAAAACTAAAAACATCATTATTATCGATGATCATGATTAGAAAAAACAACAAAACATTAAGAAAATGTTGTACCTACATATAAAATGGTTTACAACGAAAATCAAATACCCAACAAATCATGAGAATTTAAGAAACTCAACTCGAATTTAATTTAATTAAATTTATATCCCATACTAAGGACTAATTGATCTAAAGCGTTTCGGTCCGTCTGTCCAGAAGCTTTCAAATCTCAAGACGAAGACTCCAAAGACTGAATCAGATCCTAAAAAAAGATCGTGAATTTTACTGCTAATGGGACTTATGGAAAACCTACCTACAGCAACACAGCAAGCGAATTTTAGAAATGACCAAGGGCCTCATTTAATTTTACTCCATTCGAGTATTCTGTGACCAATAAATATAAGAATTTCATTGAGAAATTGTCTGCTTCCGTCTTCATTTCATTTTATAGCAACAATGTTCGCAATGATTTCCTGTCGAACATAGTCTGCGACTCTTTGACTACAAAATTTAAAAGTTTCAAAAACTAAAATTTTTCATTCATTAACAAAATGATATCAATAGGCCCAATAGGCCTATTATTTGAAGCATTGAATGTACATGAAGGTTTCTTAATCATTCTTCAGAAGTACTATAATTTTATATCTGTATAATTTATCAACTTGTAAACCTCAAAATCTTTGTATTCAAATTTCTACTACTGATCACTTACATAGGTAGAAACTTTATGCAATACAACCTCTGAAATTTTTCATAATACCTCTCACAAATCTCACCATGGCAAAGTAATCATATATTTACCATTCTTACTAGCATTAAATAAGTGTGTAGGGTATACAAATAAGAATAAATGACAATCAATTTGACTTCTAATGATTTGTTCAATTTTCCTTCCGTCCGTAGTCCTCTTTTTCTCCATTATCTTCTCTTCTTGCCACTTAGAAGTTTTTCTATGAAAAGCTTTTGCGAAAACATATTAAAGTCGGTAGCGATCTATTGTGATGTTTAAATTGTGAATAGAATAAATGGATGAATAGTATAAGAAATTGATGCCATTAGAAAAAGGGGTTAGTGAATGAGAACGGATGTAGTAGAGGTTATAGAACTTTAGACTCCTCAATCAAACTGAACATAAATCTAAAAATGCTAATCCATATTGGCAGCCAGGTTTAGCTTAAAACAATTTGTGGTGCTCTTCGTTAGAATCGAAAGTGATGAAGATTAACCAGAGACTCTTAAATTAAAGTAGCTAAATATGGACACAGCGAACAGCAAGCAGGCTCACATGGCTTCATGCCACTGATGCCCATAAATGATCCCAAAATGTTTTGCTGGAATCATCGATTCGATGTTTTAAAAGCTGTGGCCAAGTAAGAAGCGTTAAAAAGAATATAAATAACAGACAAATGGACAGACGAAGAGAATACAAAGATAGACAGACAGACAGATAGATAGAATAGAAAATGAAATGAAAAGAAATGAAATGAATAAACGAATGCGGAGACAGCTGGGCGCAGTGACTTGCTGGATGAGCGAGCGCCTAACACTTAAATTCCATTAAAAAATTGTTTCTAAACCGAAAATAGAAGTTCCCTTTGCGTAAAGAGTCCCATACTCTATACACACAGATGCAGTATTGGTCTGTGGAAGGGGCCGTGTGTGGATGCATGCTTGTGTGGAAGAAAATTTTATAAAATTGTTTATTGATGATCGATTTTTAGGTCACACAACGCTCGGCAGCCCCAAGTACAGTTTCAGCACATTGGAGTCTCGCAAATCGGCGCGTCAACGTCAACGTTTTGTGCGTAAGAGTTCGTTGCCGCTAGAGGCGAGCAATGGTGGTGGATGCGGCAACGGAAGCAACGGAGGCAACGGAAGTAGCGCCAACTGCAACAGCAGCGGCATCATTAGTGCCGGCGTTCCAAGTAGCACAAGTACTAGTGGCACTAGTGCCGGAAGCAGCATCAACGGTGTAGGCGGTGGCGGCGGCTCTATGCATCATTCAACTAGCATGGGTCTGTGTCGGGCCGAGAGCTTCCCTGTACTATTGGATTGCAGCCAAGGTGCCGGCATTGTATTGGGTGCACCAACCAGTTGCGGTCGTGCTGTTACTATTGCACAAATTATACCCGATTCAGTAGCCGATCGCAGTGGCTGCATACAAAAGGGTGATCGCATCATTGCTATCAATAAAATGTTTAGTTTAGAGTTAACGGCAATGCGGCAGCTGCTTGATGGTGGGCGTCAAATGACAACGATAACAACAACGCCGACAATGCCACCAGGGACAGCAATGGGCGCTGCAAACTGGTTAGAATTGGAGATTGAATTCGATATGCCTGATGCCGTTGTACCATCAAGTGGCGTCTTCAATGTTAAACTTATACGCGCCGGCAAATCTGGCCTGGGTATCAGCGTCAATGGGTCCAATCATAATGGCCTTGTGATTGCCGATGTTAAGCTGGGCAGTCCAGCGCATCGTACTGGTTCTTTGCGTATAGGCGATCTGCTGCTGGCGGTAGACAATCATCCAGTGCAGCACTTTAATGTCGATGCTTTACTTAAGGAAGGCGCTGGCAATGAGTTCACAACGTTAACGATAAAACGTGTCATGTTACCAGACTTCTTATTTGATGCCCAGCAAAAATTACCAAATCCTATTTACAGCAATTGTCCAGCTAGCCCCATGACAAGCGAACATGAGTTGTATAGCAGCGCCTATGTGGCAGCCAAATATGCTGAAGTAAAGTACAACGATTGTATTTCAATGAAATCGACGACACCACAACCAGAATACTTTCGTGGCCCCAGTATGGATGAGAGTAGCTTGCAGTCGGTACAGTTAAGGCATCATGGTGCTACCAGTGCTTGGGCAGCAGCTACAGCTAATTCGGGGCACATGGGTCGTTCGTTTGTAACAACGGTTACTCCTCCGAATACACAAAGTCTCACAACGGAAATGCCTTTGGAAGATGACGAAGATGAAGAACAAAATCAACACCAACGACAACAACAACTAATATATAATTCAGACTTTTCCGGTTATGAGTTGAATCGTTATGCTAGGTTAGTTCATCTATTATTTCAAATACATTCTAAAACTAATGTTCACTCTACTCCTTTTTAAAAATTGACAGTGTTGATTGTACAGCATTGCCACCACCAATGGAGAACAAAGTATATGGATCGGCAGCCAGTTCGAGTAGCAAGAGTAGCGGTAGTAGTCTGCATCAGATCATCTTTACAGTCCGCCTAGAACCAAAGGGAGGCCTGTTGGGTATAACACTAGCTGGCAGTGAAGACATTACCAAATCAATTACCATCAGTGGCCTTGTTGAAGGTAAGTAACAAAGATAAGTAGCAGGCATGGATGGCATTTAATAAATTATCCTTGTGATTTGTAGGTGGAATTGCTCACAAAAATGGTCAAATTCAAGTGGGTGATCAATTGTTAGCCATCGATCAGCATTCTGTACAGGGTATACCGTTATCGCATGCCACTGGTCTACTACAGAATTTAGGTGATATTGTAGATTTGAAGATTTTGCGTACACATGACATAAACAATGGTGGAGGCGTCTATGGAATTAAACTGAGCAATGATAATGGAAATGGAAATATGCCACAACCGCAAGCGATCTATGCGAAAGTACAACGAAGACCACGTAGCCCGTCCCAAGCGAATACAGATGCTAGTCTTGGTAATAGTGGTGGAGGCAGTGTTAAGGAAAATGGTAGCGGAAAACATCGAATCTTCCATGTTACCCTCTATAAGGATAAAGTTTATGATGATTATGGGTTTTCTGTCTCAGATGGGCTCTATGAGCGTGGTGTATTCATTAATCGGATACGATCAAGTGGTCCAGCAGATATGTGCGGTTTATTGAAACCATTCGACAGAATAATGCAGGTATATACAGAGTCTACATAATGGCAGGTTCTTTGGAAAACTTATATGTTACATCAGTTAAGATAAGATAAAATCAGATAAAACAAGCTCAGATAAGTTAAGATCAAATAAGATCAGATCAGATCATAATAAGATTATACAACATTAGGATAAATTCCTTGCGGGATCAGATAAGATTATATAACATTACGGTAGATTCCCTGCGGGATCAGATAAGATTATATAACATTAGGATAGATTCCCTGTGGCCTCAATTTGGCCACCATTGATTGCTCCTTCTTCAAGAGTCTGATATTCTGATATTAAGAATTCCAAAACTTTCTTCGGAGACAAGTCTGTAATTTTTGTTGGTTTTAGTTAGTAGTAAGTCTGATCCAAATAATACTATATGGGTACCCTTACGAATAAGCCTTAGTAATGTTTGCGTTATTTGCGAAAGTTGCCTTGTCTTATCTGTTTTTATTTCTGAATTCATGATTTTTTTGTTTTTTGTTTTTTTCATTTTTGTTTCAATTCCAGGTCAATGAGATGAAAACGCAAGACTTTGATTGCTGCCTTACAGTGCCTTTAATAGCAGCTGCTGGTGATAAAATCGAAATGATAATACAACGCACTGAGTGAATACTGCCAATAATCGTTTAATCGTTGGTATAAAAACCTTGCCTACTATATAAATCACAGTGTGAAGCCAAAGATATATAGTATGCCTAGTGAGCCTAGTGAGTAAAAACAGGAACAAGAAGGGGAAGCGGACGTAAATACGGAAATGAAAACTCAAACTTAAAGCCAACTAAATCAAATTAAAATAAAATTATAATAAAAGTTATTTTATGCCAAACCAAACCGGAAAACAAACCAAACCAAATCATTTATTTTGGATGAGTACTTTTTTTTCTATGCTAAAAAAAATGTAAATTTTAAGTTAGATATAAGCAGCACACGGTAGAATTGTAGAAATCGGCGTATCTTTCCCGCCAATTAATTAATGAATTTTATTAATAAATTATTAAATAATTAATTTACTTTAAATTTTATTGTATTTAGTAGTTTTTTCTTCAATAGAAAATAGTAACCAGTTGAATTTAATATTAATTATGTTTTTTTTTTTTTTTTTTTTCAAATGCCTTCATATTAAATGGACAATAAACAACAATTAAAACAAACAGAAAACCGACAATTTTTTGTATCCTTTATTTGCAAAAAATCAAAAAAATTGGAAGATAAATGGGTGCAGTCCTTGGCTTAGTCCTCCGGTGATCTGAAAGGTAGATCCAGGTTGTGGTAATGCTTTAACCTGCGAGTGTGCTGGGTACTGTCTGCTGTTCACGATTTGTTCAGTCATCGTTGACTCCTATAAGGCTGTGTGAATAACAGATTTGCAGACATAACATTCAGCGTTAATAAGTCTTCTTAAGAGCTTGGACTTAAATCTTTGTATGATATCAGCGTTTGATTTTGAAGTTTTCCCCCAGAGCTCCATGCCATCAGTCCACTCTGGCTTAAGAATGGTTTTGTAGAGAAGGATCCTAAATTCATAAATTTAGTAAGAACTGCGTCACATGAGCAAACTTGGATAGTTTGTGGTTCAGTTGTTTTTCCAACTGTATAATTTGAGGTTTGCATGTCAACCGCCTATCATGTGACAATCCGAGGTACTTGGCTAATGTGTTATTCCCATTTAGCTGGACCGGTGGACAGGATGTGTGTCTAAGAGTTAAGGTTACATGTGGGGATGGCAATGTTACACCTCATTATGCTCTGTAAAATTGATGAGGCAGCGGCTGGGTCAGAGTGAAACGTTGGAGGGCTTTATGTCATCATTTAGAGTTGGGAGGTCAAAAGTGTAATTGTGTCAAAGTAAGATTTGATGAAATACATTTTAAAATTATATTGGTTGATATGTTTTATTGGCTCAAATTGTAAATTTATGCTTTCCCCAGCATTATCAGTATCAGTGGGCGAGATCCACTCGCTCTTCTTTTGAATTAGTTTAGTTACTTGTTTTCGATACTGGAGACCAACTAAATAATAGCAAGCTTCGACCATTATCTCTTACCACGTTTCTTTTCACGAAATTCCATAGTTAATATGTAGTTTTCTTTGAATCAATTTCTTACGTAGCCTTTGTTAGGGTTCTATACCTATTACTACGTCTCCGTTGTCCTTCATTCCGTCCCTGAGCTATTTCTTATATACTATAATAGGTAGACAGTTCAAATTTTCATGGAGATGGATGTATTTCTATTGCTGTTATAACAACAAATAATAAAAATAAAAGAAAGAACTTATTAAATACAAGAAACATGTTTATTTTTGTTGTTTCGAAACTAATCCTTGACCAACCTTCAACTATAAATATTTATCAACTTTATACTATTGGAATGTCTTTTAAAGGCATACATTCTTTGAATTATGGCAACATTGTTTTCTTCATTATAACTTCTTAACCAAATTTGGTCATAGTATTAGAAATCAGATGGGTACCTCAAGAAATTATTTCCGGATCGCCGGAGCAAAAAACACTATGCAGATGTATTCCACAGACGATGCATGTACTCACATTGATAATAAATTGACATGGAAATACTAGCGTAAAATATTGACTTATAAAGCAATAATAAAACTCATGGTATATAATTAGGCAGAAATACATTGTTAATACAGAGGCAGCAATCAAAAATTATCCGCAGAGTGGTACATAGAAATCGAAGATATTCATAGGAACCTGGTTAAATACTGCGTGTACCAAAAATAATGGAGGATCCCAAATACTAGTAGAAGAGATCAAACAACAATAGCTTTACATGAAAACAAAGAAATTAACAATTTACCCAGTTTCTCTACTAACTAAATTACGGAACTAAATCGGGATATTATATTATTATAGATCAAAATAATTGGAAGCAAAGTCGGTATATAATATTGTATTCATTTATTCACTATTCTAAACTATACTAGGTGTCGGCAAAAGATTACTCCAAGACTATAGGGAAATAATATTTAAAAAAAAAAAAAAAAAAAGCCCGGACCAATTTAGATAAGTTTCTCCAAAGGCTAGACCCATAGTTTTATACATATTTGTAAAGCAGTGGCACTTTTCTATGAATGCTTCCTAGTTAATTGGTATGTTCTAGCCATCGATGAACTATTCGGGAGAAGATTACATACCCTAATTACGGTGAAATGGGACATTTTTCGGCAAGAAAATTATTATTGCTTGTTTTAATGCAACTCTCTTCTGATTATTCACAATTAAGGATACCCGACAACGTTGCTGTGCCCTCTCGATCATGTGCTTAGAAAGATTTCATTGGGACTATGGGCATACCATGATTTTTGCTGATGTTGATGTCTGTTTTTTATTGACTTCAATATCAGGAGAGGATTACCATTGCTGCAGGATGAATGGTTATATGGGATGGATGTGCAGAGCTTAGGTCGTAGTGTGTGTAAGAGAATGTTGAATGAGTGTGTCCTGTCTGACTGGCAAATCAGATGGGACAGTTCTGTGTGTGGGCGGGTAACATACAGGTTCATTCAGGATATCACATTTGTTGGCGGTCTGGTTTTAACCTTTGGCTCGGATTCCTGTTGACTGGTCATGGTTCCCTTAATGCTTTTTGCATTCAAGGGTTTGCACGTGCAGTATTTTTGAGACGTCGTCCAATTGTAGTCTGAGACTGTCCGATATGTGTGTGTGTGAATGTGGGTTGGTTGGTGTTTACCCCGGGGTAAGCAGTCCCTGAGCTTCATGGAGCTCTACTGGTAGTAACTTGGTTACGCTGCCTGACCAGAGGTATTTTCTGGTACCACGGGCGTTTAGCCTTGTACTACTAGACATTTGCTTAAAATTCTTGTGACAATGGGGACATATGCTCGCCTAATCTTGATCATAGAAATGCTGCCAGTTGGCGAAATAGACTTTGTTCCCAACAGTGAGTAAGCTATATCCATGAGTATAGCTTTATACTATGCCTATCTGTGGGCTACCAACCTGCATGCTATTCCAGAGAGCTATGTTCAAATTTGGGCCACCAACCTATGAACTTTTTGGAGTTCGAATTGGTAGTACCTCGGGTACGAAGTCTGACCAAAGGCTATTTTCTGGTACCACGGGTGGTCAGAAGCCCACAGAACTTGTTTCCGTCCTGGCCAGCGGGTACGGCCCCCTTGTGGGAGTATCGTGGTGGCTGTGGCTTAATACCCAAATGCGGGTAGAGTAATAACTCGATGTGGAATTGCGTTATACAACCGGGTGCTGTGACCCAGAGTGCAGCAGAGGTTTAAAATGGGCCTCGCTCCCACCAAGGAGAGAGTCATATTTACCAAAATAAATATGACTCAAATTTGGGACCTGCGGATATATATCCAAGGGGACGTTGATTGACGTTTATCAATCCATGTGCTTGACACCGTGTTCTTGAGTCTTTTTACAGATAGGTGAGCACATAAAACACTGGTCAAGAATATATATATAGGTGTACTTTATGTGGTTTCTGTTGTGTTCTTCTGTCTGTTACAAACTTCGTGACAAACTTATAATACTATTCACTACGTGAAGAGTATAAAAGTAGCATGAGTGACATATGAAAATATTAAAGTGAATGATGTGAAAATGGTAAATTAAATCACATAATAGTAAAATTGTAAATGCAAAATTTTCATATTTTAGGAAATGAAAATAGAAAATAAGATAAAATTATTACATTGAAAAAATAAAAATAAAAATACGAAAAAGTACAAAAATAATAAAGCAAAAACAATAATGATGATAATAATAATGTTGTTGATGAAAATATTATGAAAAGAATTTGGGTAATGCCAAATTTATTTATATTGTATCTGGTTATCCTTATTTTAGGTTATGTTTGTTTTAAATATATATACATATATTGTAATATTGTATTTATCTATAATTCAAAAGAAAAGTTATTTTTACTTCAAATCCCAAAAAACAAAAAACTAAAAAAAAAAAAAGAAAGAAGGGAATGCACTCTACGCTCGCTAACTTGAACCGAAAAACGTGCGTTCACTTCTCCACATTGTACACTTTAGATAAAGTTATAATTAAAAGGATATTTAAGGTTTAAAGCATTGAATTATAAGTAGTACATTACTAGATTTCTTTGTGTGTTATTTTGTAACCTTTCATTAGTTTCTGTTAAAACATGTAATACTGCATTTTCACGTATCAATAACAGTGGGCTAAGGGGCTTAGTTGTCGCCCATCAATTTAAAAACAATTAAAGAAATCATCTGTTTACAAATTCATCATGATTGGGACATGTAGTTAAAGGGAATCCTTTACATTTTCATGAATTTTATCAAGAAATATTGGTAAATTTATTTATCTATATCTATATCTATCTATCTATCTATACATATTATAAAACAAAGTCGCTTTTTTCCTATAACCGCTTCAATCTTTGAAAATACGCAACGTATTTTGATGCGGTTTTTTTAATAGATAGAGTGATTGAAGAGGAAGGTTTATATTTATAATATTTATAATAACATCCATTAAATAGTGCAGAAATACTGATATTTTCACTATACATATACATACCTATATGCATATCTTTAAAATTAATGTAGTAGGCATAGTGTTATAATTCATGGAAAAAGCATTTACTGTCACTACAATATTCCAGCTTCTCATTGTTTACACAGCAAAGTTTCTTCAAATTTGATTTTAGTATTTTTTTATTTAAGTCTATCAAGAAATTATAAAGTCATGTCTGGAAAACGTCGTCGTTCGAACATAGGTCGTAGTACAGTGAATGCCAAAAGATTACGTTCAGCTAGAGATGAAGAATCGTCAACGGAACGTGAGGCTCGCCTTAGTCAGCTTCGGGATAGATATAGAGATGAGAGAGAGAGAGAATCATCAGCACGAGTTACTAATTCATGGGTAAATAAAGAAAATTCTGCCATGAATTACGATCCTTCGATTTCTTACAAGGATGATCGTATAGTAACAATAGGTACTATGTCAGTAGTGTGTGAACATTGCTTGGCATTGCAATTCAAGGACGAATCGAAAGGCATGTGTTGCCTACAAGGAAAAGTCAAATTAGAAGAATTTCTCCCTCCACCTGAACCACTTCACTCTCTTCTTACGGGTGATCATCTATATATATAAGAATTCACTCAAAAAATAGTATGACCTCGCAAAACTCGGCTGGACCAATTTTGATGATTTTGTTTTTCTTTTTTTTGTTGTACTCATGGAGTTACAGTCAGGCTTTGCTACATTTGGATCCGGCAGATATAGATAGTTTTATGCCATTTTTAAATTTTTTTTTTATTTGGTGCAAAATATACTGAACCGATTTTTTTAAAAGAACGAATGATTCTTAAAGTTGCTTAGGTTATAATAGAATATTAAAATATATTGTAAATTATTAATTACACATTTTACAACAAAGCTTTTTATAAGAAACACCCAATTAACGCGTAGGGGGTGTAGCAACGCACGCCGGTTAACGCTAGTACATAATAAAATAGTTTGCAAAGCCTTCCAAACTAGATACTTAGATTAAATTAGAGGAAGGGCGGGAACTTATACACCTTGTCAATGTGGCCTATTGTGTTAAACCTCTAATTACAACTCCTTCAAGATCTAGGTATTCAACAAGAATTCCAGAATCCTCTTTCAAGGCAAGTTTGCAATATCAGCGAATTCTGGTCCAGTTTAGACCCTCACAGGTGCTGAACAAGTGCTGCGCTGTCTCAACTTCTTCGTTGCAAAGTATACAATAGGACTGATCTTCATATTATATACATGTTTCATGACTCTGCATTGCCCTGTCAAGAGACTATGAATACTATGCGAATACCGTTCCGTGTCAGTCTCAGTAGTTCGTGTAGTACGTGTCAGTTTCCAAAAGCTGTGCGAGTTGTCATCTAGCTATTGTTTGAATTTGAATTTTATGAAAGTCCAAGGCAGCCTCCAGAATTGCTCTAGATCCTTTCCTGGCGAGTGCATATGCCTCTTCTTTCCCAAGAACCCCAATATGTCTAGGTACCCAGATTAGCTTTACAAAGGCAAACCCAAACCGGCATTAAAGACATGTAATGCGGCCTTGCTTATTTAGACAGGATTTTTATTACATTTTCTTATTTGACTACACTTACTTTTAATACAAAATGATCGTATTTATGGGACAAACAGTTATGTTTTTGTCAAATCTAAACTCCTGTGACTATATTTTATTTGCAAATCTGAGGAATTGTTTGGGAGGAATAAGGTTCTCCAACAGATGTAGTATGACTCAGAATCTCTACATTTCTTATTATTTCGTAGAATAAATCAAAAAGTTCAAGAAGCAACATTGGAAAGTTGGAAAAATGTTTTAATCATATAACAAAAAAAAAAATAAAATAAAAAATATTTCCTTTACTATGTTTTTCTAAGGACTTATAAACCTTTTCTTCTATTCTTCTATGCTCAGATAGCAGTGATAGATAATAATTTTGATATTGTACATACATATATTATTTCTTAAGTTTATTTCAATTCCTTTTAATTTCAAAGATGTTTTTTTAGGTTTACAAATTTGCTTCATGATAAATAGGTCATCATAATTCTCTAGGCAGCCAACAATTGATAATTATAAATTGTTACAATATATTCCACCGATTTTATTATACTTAGCAAAACAGCAGCCAATCGATCTATAGTAGCTAAGTGCCAACTGAGGTAAGAACTCATTAATGAATTTTCATATTTTCTACATGAATAAAGATAATAAAAATGAGAATTGTACATAGAAATAATTGGCTATATCTTTTACTATAGTTTTGTTGTTTTTGTTAATGTCTAGATTTTCGTACTCTATAGTATTAGTAGTAGTAGTAGTACAACCCCCGCCCCCAGAAAAACAATTGTACCATTTTTTCTTGTTGTTAACATAAAATCACTAATGATTTTAATTTTTGTTTTCTTTTTTTTATTTTTGTTATGTTTTTTACGCTTGATTTGAGCACCCAAATTGCCGCACAACGCACAAATACGCAATTATCTTTCAGATACTTTTTCAGCTTGTTATTTTCCTGAACTACAATATTATTTTCTTTGTAGCCATGGAAATTTTCTATTTTTTTTTTTTGGATTTCATTTCGTTTCCAATCAAATCTTCTGCTTGCCACCTTAAGGGTGCCACTACCACTTGTGTTTTTTATTGAAATGAAACTTTGTTTTGCGCTTTTTTTGTTTCAAAAATTTATAAATTGTAAATCGATTTTTTCACCAATTTAAATTTACTTAAAAACAAAAACATGAAGGTGTGTAAAGACATGTAGAAGAAGAAGAAGTAGAACTCTTGAAACACACATATAAAGATACAAATACAAATACAAAATGATGATGATGATACAAATAAATTTATTTGCGTATATTTTCTTTATTTATTCACTTTCAGTTCTTTCGGAATAAAAGCTTAATATACAATACATAACAAGCTGTTAATGTATTTATAAAACCGGTATAGGTGCAAATTTAAGGCATTGCTTCCAACTGAAATCTGGATATTCTTCAGAGATGCTAATCTAATCGGTGCATCGTGTTACACTTGAAACTTGGTATTTTACTAAGACTTGATGATTCCAACGAACAGAGAGAAGATCGCCGCGAACAGCAAAAAACACATCTTATGGTTAGAGGATCCTGTAATCAACCTGCTAAACAGCAGCCCACGCGTTGCCTAAAAAAGATGCTTCTCGGACGAGCGATCCACCACCAATGACATTTTTTTTTTTTAACACCTTAAATATAAAATATATATAAAAATAAAATCATAAAATTATGACTGAAATAATTTTAGATCTGTGAACATTTTTAAGTAAAATACATGTACAATAGATAAAGGAGAGGTAGAGGTAAAGATCTATTTCTTCTCAATTATTTCTATATATGTGTGTTTTTTTGTAAGGTATCAATTTATATTCATCAAAGCCGAAGTTGTCCGCTTTTTCTTTTTGTTTTAATATTTGTTTTCACATAATATTATTTTATTCATATATGTTTTTTAGAATTACTCGTATTTTTTATTTGTTCAACTACCTCTCCCTCTCTCCCTCTCTCTGTCTTTCTTTTTTGAAATGGTAAGCTGCAATTCATTAAAACCACAAAACTCTATAAAATGCATTTCATTAACGTTCATTATTATTATGATTATTATTATGTGGCTTTATTATATTGTATGAATGTGTTTATCATCTACTTATCTATAATGTATATAGTAATAAGAGGGTTGATCAATAAGTAACCGCTTGAAATAACTGAGTCATTTTAACTTTTATGACGACACAACATTATCATCATTAGATTGATTTATACAAGAGTTTATTGATTGGTATTCAATTTCAATAGTTTTGTACAAAATTCAGACATTCAGAAAGTTTATGCATTGCAAACAAAACAAGATTTTATTAAAAAACTACATTTTTATTTGAGATGAAGGATCCTTTAAGAATTTGAATAAGCTCTGAAGGTGGGAAACATCCATAAATTGGTTTTATTTTTGATAACTTTTTTGTTTTGAAGAAAACAAGCAATCCATGACTTCATGACCTTAGATCGTTTTAACAATATTTTAAAAGGAAATCTTTTGCGAGTAGCAAAGAAAAAATAAAAAATGTTATGCTATCAATATTATATGCATAAGGCATAAGGCAAAAATTTCCAGATTAGATTTCTTTCTTTGAGAAAAATTTACTTACAAGTCATTAGACTATTGGACTTTGTATATTATCCTTTGATATCATTCATATGACAAAGCTATTGATTGATTGATGGACTCTCGTTTGTAAATACGAGTATGTATATTATATATATATATACGAGGTGTGACAATTAAGTAACGGGACTGGTCTGTAAAACATACTTTATTGAAAACTTATTACAAATAACAATTAATCTCCTTCAACATACTCCCCTTCCCTATGTATACACCGCTGCATGCGAGTTTTCCACTGGTTAAAGCAGTGCTGAAAGTCACTAAGTGTTAGACTCCTTAGCAGGTCTGCCGTTTTTGCTTTTACCTCTTCAACCGACTCAAAACGTGTTCCCTTCAACGAACTTTTGATTTTGGGGAACAGGTAGAAGTCGCAGGGAGCGAGATCTGGTGAATACGGTGGGTGTCACACCTCGTATATATATATATGTATGTGTGCACACAGACTGGATATTTGTGTGCAAATTTAATTCAAAATGTGCAAATTTTTCCATGCGCTTATTATGCGGCATTAAATTTTATTTTGTATTTTTGTTTTTTTTGTATCACATGTTTATTCACTTTTATCATCATCAAAAATCATACCTTATTTTTTTAAGCACTTACACCTGCCTAGACCTTTCGATCCGAAAACAATTCCCCATATTTCATCATTTCAACTAAATTTTAACATTAAACTGTTTTATTTCAAAAATAATTTTAAATTTTTGTTATTTTAATTTTTGGAAAATTGAGAGAATTTCCATTGATTCTGAATTAAAAATGTAGAAAAAATTTACGTTAAATATTTAGTCTACTCATACATAGAAATGAATGCTTCATATTTTGCTTTTAATATGATTGATGAAATGATGAAAGTCAGTTACATTAAACTGTCAGTCACAAGGTGATGAATGGTAATAAATAATGATATCCTATAATAATTTATGGTATAAGTATTGACACACTTAGTTATACTGTGATTATAATATGGTATATAACTGATGGACATAAATAAATTCAATTACAAAACATCACAAACTGTTTACAATGAATAGAAGAGGAGGTGAAGTGAAGTGAGTGAGTGAGTGTGAATGGACAGAGAGTAATGAGAAAAATGACATAAACAGAATGTGAAAATGTTTAGTTGATAATTTTAGATGATAAATAAACACATAGAAACATCATTTCATATTTCAGTTTGAGTACTTATATTCTTAGTTAGTTTATTGAATTTAACTAAGCGTTTAATGGGCAAAGTTTTATTTGAACAAAAAAAAAAAAAAAAGAAAAAAAACAAAAACAAAAGAAAAACTACAAAGAAGGTTATCTTCGTCTATGCCGAAGATGAAATACTCTTCACGGGATTTGTATGGGTGGTACCCTCCTTAGTATTCCGATTCGGTTGGTTCCCGTAAATGTTCTGCGTCTAGTCAAAAGAACGGTTCGTGCAAAATTTCAGTAAGCTCAAAAACTGAGGGACTAGTTTGCATACATACAGACTGACAGACGGACAGACGGACCTGGCTTAATCAATTTGTCTAATCGAGCTGATCAAGAATATATCCCCCTCTGGGAAATTCTTCTAGAGTTCTATAAGTTTTGATGCCTACAGGTCATATTCCTGGAGGGAACATTATTTTCATTTATAATTTGTGATTCAGGTTATCCTTTATAAATGGGATTTCTTGGCTACTACATGAATGAAAACAACATGGGCCAATATGGTAGTACCTCGGGTACGAAGTCTGACCAGAGGCTATTTTCTGGTACCATGGATGGTCAGGAGCCCACGGAACTTGTTTCCGTCCTGAACAGCGGGTACGGCCCCCTTGTGGGAGTATCGTGGTGGCTATGGTTTAATACCCAAATGCGGGTGGAGTAATAACTCGACGTGGAGTTGCGTTATACAACCGGGTGCTGTGACCCAGAGAGCAGCAGAGGTTTAAGGTGGGCCTCGCTCCCCACCAAGGAGAGAGTCATATTTACCAAAATATATATGACTCAAATTTGGGACCTGCGGATATATATCCAAGGGGACGTTGATTGACGTTTATCAATCCATGTGCTTGGCACCGTGTTCTTAAGTCTTCACAGATATGTGACCACGTAAAACACTGGTACTTCATTGTCAGTTGGTTAACACAGTTTGCGGTATTATTTTTGCTGACATATCACAACAATCATCGCCATTTTTTAGCCTATTTACACCAAACCTTAATGATTTATGTACCAATAACCTTTCCCATGAATCACTTTGTCCATTGAAAAAAAACTGTATGAAAATACGTTCTGTACTTTTTGAGTTTAAAGCTTTCAGACAGACAAACAGAAGCGGCCGGGAGACTTTATTTTATAATTTCAAATTTGTGTTTGTCCTAAAGTAAATAGTCATTTCATACCAAATCATGACATGAAGTTGCACTTATTATTTTGTCCGTTAGTGTAGATTTGCAAATTTGTAAACTTAACCTAAGTTCTTAAAATTATTATTAATATGTTTTTCCTTTATTTTGATTTTAATTATTATTTTTGTTATTGTGTTTGCAAAAATCTTTTTATATTTGAAAAATATACATACGTATTTTCATTAAATGCGCTTTTTTTTTACCACTCGGAACCGGATCCATGGCGGAATTTAAATGGAAAACAAAGTACAGCGGCGACGACTATAAAAATAACAACGACGACGACAACGCATTAATGACGTTCGTAAAAGGTGTCCAAAGACAGCAAATCAAAATTGTTATTTATTTATATTTATTTCATGCCTTTTTATTTTGTTGTAGTTTTTTTTTTTATTATTAAAAGTATTTTTAATAGATTCTTCTTTGAATTTGTGTGTGTGTGTGTGTGTGTGTGTGTGTGTAAAATAGAATAATTCATATTATTTTGTAAGAAAATAAATTTTGAACCGGACTTGAAAACTCAAAAATAAATAATTATAATTAATAATGTAGGCGAGGGCTGATAAACAAGAACCAATCGTCTTTGAAGACCGACGTATGGGTTGAGTGAAGTTGACATGAAAGAGTTATATCTTATGGGAATAGAAACAGTTGGAGATGTAAGATGTTACAAAGTAATTTCTAAATCATAGACATTTATGGATTCCTTACTACAAGACGAAGGATCCAACAAGACTTTGCTGGATGAACTAGTAGTAGTTCTGTAAAAGGCGAGACCATAAAATCGGACGAAAAAGTCTTAATCATCATATCAATATAATTTTATCTTTCGTTTGAAGCAATCGTTCAATGACAATCAAATTGTTTCAAAAACATTTTAATGGAAAATTTAGCTAAAAAGAAAGTGTTCTTCAATCAAGACCATTCCAAATTCAATGAAGTTTACTACCAGATGGAATTTTAGCAACTCATGTAATTTGAGAAACTTGTATCTGCATTCCTACTAAGTATGGGCAATTCTTAATCGACCCTCGTACGTACTTATATTGTAGTTAAAGTACTTGAATAAATATTCCATCTTACATGGAAATTGCTTACACTTCGTGTATATGAGTGGTAAATCTATTGAAATTGGTTTTTGTTTTTTCTAATTTCCTATCGAAGTAATCTAATTCTAATTATAATTTTATCAATTTATATATTAGAATTTTCTGAAAAAAGGTTTATTCATTTATTACTGAAATTTTATATTGTAATCATATTATTAATATAATAAAAAAAAAAATTAATTTGTGTGATGAATCAGTGATTCTGTTAATTCTAAAGATGCCCTGCCTGCCCTGGAATAAAGACGGTTTGAAATCAAAGTTATCATCAATATAATGAATAAATGTGAAATGAGTAAAAGGAAGATTGCTGTTTACAGTATGACAATTATTTTTAATACCTTAGTTAACTTGAATCTACTGTCTTTTTTTTTTTTAAAGAAATTCACTGTAAGAAAAATACTCATCATTTTGATTGATGGAAAAATAACATTCAAAATTATTATTTTATTTAAAACTTTTATTTATTTACTAGGCAATACAACTATTATTTATTCTTAAAAAAATTTTATGATTCCAAATTCTATTTGATTAAACAAAATCAATTTTTTTACATTTTCTATAGATGTTTTTTATTGAAGATCAGATCCAATTTACTTTTATTATTGTAACTTCCAACCACTTCTTTTGTTTTAAGGAAATCTCATAAATATAATAAATTTGTCGACTAGATTAGTGAAGAAACTTTTTACATTGGGACCTTTAGCCAAAAATTCTATCAAAGAATCATGACAATCATCGTCTTCTATACACCAAAGACTTCTTAAAGTCTTTATTTCCGGCGTTTCCACAATCTCTATTAACCGTTGATTTCTTCTGGTCCTAAATTTTAGTATTCATCTATTGAGAAACCTTGAAGCCACCATGGTGGGAAATTATCGGTTTCTGCTTGATTGCGTAAATCTACCTTAACACGCTACGATCATCTTTAAAATATCATTCTACGTGATGGAAAATTTCCAATTTGTTGCCCAAATAATACTTTAATGATATTTAATATAATAATTCCTTTAACTGATGTTCGAAAATTTATAATACAAAAAACAAAGAGGGTTTATTAGACTAACTTTCTTAATAGTAGTGATCTAGTTATGTGCCTATTACATAAGTGGCAATTGTAGATAAATGTTTGCATTTAAGCAATCTTTACATTTAAAAATCATTTTATTTAAATGATGTTAAATATTTCTAAATGATCGTCATGTTATTCAATTTTAAATATACAAGGAACCCGATTATTCTCTCTTGAACTGCATCCAAAAAAAGTACCCAGGTGCTCGAATGATGGTTTTTTTAATTATTTATATTTCTTATTTTTTTAAAATAATAGAAACCGGTACTATGCCCTTATTCTTGAATCCTTTTTTTACTTCTTCAATTAATTAAAATATTTCTTCAATTGACAAAAACTTTAAAATACTTTTTGATGCCATAATACATTGATTTTATTTCATTAGCATGTAGTGCGCTCCAATTTTACTCACTTACCGTCTTCAAAATTTAAATAAGTAGTCTGCTTACAAAAAGAGACTTCCTCGAATATTAAACTCAAAACTAAATCAGTTCTATGAGTTTGAGGGAGACAACAAATAACACAAGTGATGACGCTTATGCCATCAGCGAAACGACAAGCACACAAAACTGAATTTCCCCTAAAATTTTGACTTGCGCGTGTCAATTTTTTTTTGTTCGAGTTATAGAATTTCGGAACTTAAAGCTAAATTCATTTAATTCAAACTCCAATCTGAATAATAATATAGGTTAACAAGAAAGTATATTTTTTTTAGTATGGTAAAATTCATTCGATAAGAGTCTCAATATAAAGTATATATTCATGTCTTCGCAAAAGAAGAAGAAAGAAATACTAAGTGCATAGAACTAACTCAGAAAGGTATCCGTATAGACTCAGGCTTCTCAACGTTGTAGAGTAATGAATTATTTACATAATAAGCGGATCAATCTCAACGACCAATGTAGATTATGTAGCAGAGCATTTTCTATGCCATTGTAATGTGACCATAAAGTTGAAGCAGATTTTGATCTCTAGGCAACCATTACCTAAAACCAACAGAAATTGCAGATTTATCTTCGAAGAATATCTTAGAATTCCTTATGAATATCAGATTCTTGGAAGAAATATAGTTATGTGGTTTGCTAAATAGACACAAACGAGTTCGCAGTAACGAGGGGATTAGTTCTTGGCCTTCCTCTAATCTTATCTAATCGCACTATTGTCATAAAATAATAAAAAAAGGATATGCTAGGGTATTGATTTCGAATCTGCCATCAGTTCTTTTTGTTTGTAATATCCAAAAAAAAAAAAATAAATAAATAAATAAAATCGTGGAAATTGAAAAGATGGAGTCACCAATGTTTTCTCTTATAGAACTTTCTTTCCTGTAGTAATCTGCAATCTCATCTTTCCTGGTATTGTTTTTACATTATTTATATATCCAAGTAAAATCTATTAACCTTCTCCTCACTATAATCTTCAGAATTTTAAGGAAATCGGTCTGAATAAGAAAGTAAATTTTGAACTTTAATGCTCATGTTACAGCCAAGATCTCTTAAATTTGACAACATAATGACAAAATAATATTGTAATAACACAAAAACTGTTTCGATCTTTAATGCAAACCCTTATCGAAGAAGGCATGAAGCTGATTACAAAGATTTATAAAATGAAACACTTAGTAGGTTTTACTTCTTTTATGGAAGATATACTGCCCTTATATACAAATATGAATAGATTTAGAACTATGACGATTATAATACAAAGAGTGATGCATTTTTAAACCCATTTTCCTTCTGAAACCCATATACTATTTCTCTATTCAAAATCATTAAACTCAAATATTTATTGCAGGGCATTATTTTCTATATATAATTACTAGTATTTTCTTAAAAAAAAAACTATCTGAAGGTCTTGTCTAAAAATAACTTGTAAATTTCTAAATTTATTAGAATTAACCGGACTACGGTCAAAGTCCAAATTTCATTTGATAGACCCCGGTAACAATGCAATCAATACGAGAATACACTTTTACTCTTTTTCAATATTTTGTTTTGTTATTGTGTTTGTTTAAAAAAACAGAAATAGATTTAGAAAACAAAAAGAAGAAAATTCAAAGCCGGGAACGTTGCTAAGCTGTGCCTTAACCCGAGCTGTAATATCAATCAATACAAATAATACCGTAATAAATAATAACAAAATGAAATGTGATAAGAGTTTCTGTTTATTGTTTTACTTTTTGTTTCTATTTATTTTGTTTTTGTTTTAAGCCTGGAAATTCAACTCGCATTGACGTCAATAGACAACTTTATAGATACGAAAAACCAAGGCAAATTAATGCGAAGATGAACAACACAAAAAAAAAAAAAAAAACGAAAAGCTCTAGAAAAAGAAATTACTGAATTTTAAATACACTTAAATCCTGTGCTAATGAACACAAATTAAAAGTAGCATTTACGACGACATTGGATTAAATTGGATTGGATTGAAATGTGATAATGATATGACACCATCATCATCATCATCATCATCATCAGCACTTTGTATAAGTCTGGTTGATGGTGATGCTGATGCTGATGCTAATGGTGATGTTGTTCTTGTTATTTTTCGCTTGTCTTGAGGGCAGACAAGGCCAACAGGCGCATACACCATATTGGACTTTGAAGCTGATTACAGACGAGAATCCAAAAAAGAGACGGTTTTTTTTTTTTATTCCGTGAATTCGGTAGCATTTCTGGAAATGTCATTGATTGGATTGAATTGTATTTTTTGTTTTTGTCTTCTTGTTTTGATTGTGAAAGAAAGTAGTAAATACAAACGAAATAACAAAAATAATTTTTTACAAAGAATGCAGTCAATAATTTATTATTTTGTATATGTGTTTGGCATTTCATTAGAAATCTTCCATATCTTTCTATTCAATTCAATCGAGAGGCTTGGCTCTGACACAGTTTTTTTTTTTTTTTTTTTTTTGTGTGTATTAAACTAAACTGAACCGCAGCGAACTGAATTGAACTGAACTGATAAGAATGCAGTAACAACAATGCGTGCATCTGTTTTGATTTTCTTGAAAAACATATTTTTGTTGACCACAACTAAATAAATAAAATAAACACTTTCACATTTAGTAGTTTATTGTTTCTGGGAAAGTTAATAAAAACATGATAGAAAAAAAACAGACTTATTGGTTTTGTTTGGTTTCTTCGAAGATGAAATATCATTTTCATACTTCCATTGCATGCACAAGTATGTTCAAGTTAATAAGGAGGGAGACTAAATTAATATTGTAAAGAGAACTCAGTTAGGAAAGGTTAGAGAGGCTGTTGAACAGACACAACAGACATCCCCTTCAAAACCAATCAAAATTGTCATAAAATATTCAGATAAAAAGAATTCAGTTTTTCTAATCAAAATTCAAATAGTAGAGTTAGCTTAAATATGAAATAGTTCTAGGAAGGTTGAATTGACAAATCATAGCAATATTAAAAAATGGGCCAAGTGTGAATCAGACTCCTACACGGAGGGCTGCGTACCAGATTGGTGTTTGTATGGAAGGTATCCTCCTAGTTTGCCGATTTGGCTGATTCCAACAAAAGTATCGTGCCTATATCAAAAACTTATAGTGTCTAAATTTCAGGTTAATAGTCCAGAAAACAAAAAAGTTTTTCAAATAAAAACCTGAATTTAAATGGTGAGTTTGTATGGGAGGTGCCCCTCCTAGTTGGCCGATTTGGCTGATTTCAACAGCTGTGTAGCGTTTATGTCAAAAACTTAGAGTATCTAAATTTCAGTTCGATAGAACAAACAACAAAAAAGTTTTTTTTAATAAGAACCTGAATTTTAATGGAAGTTTGTATGGGAAGTAACCTCCCTAGCAATCCGATCAAAATGAAATTTCGACAATATAAGTTTCAGATATATAGTCACCAATCATATAAATTGTATGATCGTTAGATTACTGGATCGTATAGCAGTCATACAAACCAAAATGTTTCTTGTAATGGGACCCCTTTAAGTTTTTATATTTTATATTTTAGTTTTAGTATTTGTTGCTGATGCCTGGATAGAACTACACATTCTGTGAAAATTTGAACGGTTTTTGAGATATGTCCCGAGGAAGGACGGACGGACGGAACCCTTAAAAGTATTAAACCTTTTTTATGTCACAAATTTTTCAAAAAATATCTTTAGAGATTCTTAGTTTAATTCGGACACGTAATCAGTGGGTCTCAGGTTTTTAACTGTTTGTGTTTATATCTCCATTCTACAATATATAGGTAAAACACTGTAGACACTGTGCACTTGTGTATTGTAGCGTTACTCGGCGCCCCCAACATGATGTTAGTATGTGATTGTCATAATTGTATGCCGCCATTATTATATAGGTGATTTCTCTTGAATGAGTAAAATGTGATCTATTGGTGTCGATCCGAATTTCTACATTTATATCATTCGCTATAGTATCTCGCAAATGTTTATATTCACGATATAGTAATGAGCTTTATGTATTTTAAATGACAATCAATTTGGCATAATGAAACTTGTAATAGAATACAAAAAGTTGCGTTTCTTATTCAAAAAAATTATGAAAATTTGAAAAAACTGGTGAGTTACAACAAATAGAATAGCATAAAAAGATTCTTCATAAAAAAATTCATATGTGTGCCAACTTTTCCGATGATCGGTCGAACGGTGTTGGAGTTTAGCACCGTCAAACTAATTCTTTTGTCCATTTTTATATATATAGATGAATAAATAACACAGGCGAACACTGACTCCGTGGGATGGAACTTATTAGTCAGTTTAAGGTAATCTTGGTATGCTGAATACGAAAATAAGGATATTTTTATTGAATTCATTTTACTTTGTGAGGCAATCCTTTTATTCCCATCTAAAGCTTTAAAAAACTGTCTTATAAGCTCAAGGTTATTATGATTTTTCTAGACTCATCAACAAATCATGAACGTTGTTTGTTTTTCCTAGAGTCATGTTTAATCTCAACAGCCAGTCTTTCCAGTTCCAGTGCTCATTTTTGCAAAACTACTACAAAGAAAACTAGGAAAGAAAGTGCTTGAAAGTTGATATTCCAGGATAGCCTACTGCCGATACTTAATCAGAAGAATCTCTCTATCAAATAGAGTAAAATTCGATAAAAAAAAAAAAACTAAGCTTTTGTCTATTTAATAATTAAACCAAATTCGAACCAATAGATGGCCCAATCTTATAACAGTGATGGATAATCATTGGCCCGAGAAAAACGTTGTGAGACACCATGAATTAAAGTCTGTCTTCAATCCTAAACAGAAGGGTTTAGACCAAAAATAGCACATATACTCGAACAAGTGATCAAACTGATATAAACACCTTAAATTTCTTTTTGTTTCCCTTCTTGAATTATTTCTTGTAAAGACGAATACTAGGAGTCCAAAATGTATTTAATAATGATAGTATTCTTCACTATCTCTGCATCAAAGACCAGAATAAAATAAAATCCTTATAGGTACCTGGTCACTCGGTGACAGGGTAAGTGAAATGAATCTGGAAATACTGCAGCTCCATATCTGACGGTTATCCCTGGGGTAGAATACGATATCAGCGTGACATGGACCTAAACCATGCATATGTTCATTGATACAAGACATTTAATTCTGCCGAAAATCCAAGTCATTTCCCTGCTTATTGACATCATCGGATATGTTCTACTTTTGTCCGATAGAGAACTTGGCACAGCAAAGTAACTCATCCACATATTCTAGAAGAAACAAACTGTCCACCCTGCTCATTATGTGGGAACAATCTCTCGATTAAACACCTTTTAGATGATTGCACAAAACTAGGCAACACTAGTTTCCAGATGTTTTGGTAAATTTTCATTCTTGGATAACATTCATAAAATATTCTCCAAATTTAATGTAATATTTTTTTTTTTTTTTATTTGAAAGAGACGAGTTGAAGGCCTTGTCCTATAACTTTTTAGGGTTCGTACATAAAGGCTAAGACTACGCACTCTATCTTATGAACCGTAATAGATAGAAAGTTGAAAGTTTTCATAGAATGTGTAGTTCTATTGCAGCTAGAATATCAAAAAATAAAAAATAAAATAAAGTTAAAAATTGAAAGGGGTCCCCATACCAACTTGTACTCCAATATGGACTTCCCACAGTTTGCACAACTTTGTTATGGCGTTTTTTTTTTTATTTTTTGTCCACAGTTTTGTGAGCAGCTGTGTTGTACGTATCCCCATATAAGAATCGTTTTCTGATCTTTTTTTAAATTTTTTGAGGTATACTTTTAGGCTTTATTTGAATATTTGTGACAAAACACAAACACAAATTAAAGGATTTACATTGACACAAAACTGTGGTGTGCTGTGCGCTAGTTTAGAGAGGATAGAGTCAGCAGTGCTACCCAAATGTGGATATTGATACAAAACTGTGGTGTGGTTTGCTGTGAAATGCTTCTCAAATGTTAATTGCCAGTTTAGAGAGGAAAGGGCCAGCAGTGCTACTCAAATGTTGTTTCTTATGCAAACTTATACAATGGTAAGGTAAGGAAACCTTCGTGTGCGAGTCTGACTTGCACTTGGCCGTTTTTTTTATTGTAGATTATAAGCAATTATGTATAAAAACCCTAAAGTGTCTCTTAGGTTAGACATTTCAAAATAAAAACAATTGCAGTAGATATTAGCCAAGTAAAAGAAAATAAGCATAACTTTTTAAATTGTAGAATAACTTCAGCTTCATTGGTTGTGTGCTTTTGTGGGTTTTTGTTTTCAAATCAAATGTAGTCAGTGTCTTGTTCATGTGAACTATCGCAAAGTTGCTTGTGCTTTGGTGCTTTTGGTTTTGATTTTGCTTTTGTTTTTGTTTTCGTTTTTGTTTTCTTGCAATGAATTGCAACGATTTGCATTGCGATCTACTACTAATTTGAACTTCGTACCGATCACCGAACGCTAAACGCCGAACGTGTGCTTTACGATCTTGCACGATTGAATGTTGCGAACAACAACAACAACACGAACAATGATGGATGGTAAAGAGCAACCGCAACAGCAACAGCAACTGAAAGTAAACAAGTGCCGTTAAGCTTAGCTTCACTTGTGCTTGCTTGCTATTATTGTTGTTGTTGTTGGTTGCTTTTGACGTCGCTGCGCTGTTGCTATTGCTGTTCGGATGCGATCGTTGGGATTACAAATATAAAGTTGCGAACGACAGCTGATCCGCCGCATTCTGTTGCTTCGCGCTTTCAACGCAAGACACAACACACCTAAAGATTTCAATGCAAAATAAAGAAAACTGTGAATTCATTTAAGAAAATAACAAATAAAATAAAACATTTAAAAATATAAACATAAATAAATATAAAAACGGAAAGAAAAACATTTTAAAATCAAAGTTAAGCACTAAACATAAATTTCCATTTTTCACACTAAAATAAACGAATAAGGAAAGGGCAACCAAAAATAAACTCAACATTCTTCAAACTAAAGTAAAGCAAAGCAAATCAAAGTAAACCGAAGCGAAGCTTCAGACAAAGTGAAATGTGAAGTGGAACAATATTTTTTGAAAGGCTGCACATGTTAAGTGTTAAGTAGACAACGACAACGACAACAAAAAGACAGACAAACGTCAGTCAGACAGTCAAGTGTGCGATTGTTGTTCCTATTTAATTTTTTTTTTTTTTATTTATTTGGCATTTAAAGTGATTTTGCCAAAGTGACTGTGAAAAAGATAAGATTATCAGAAACAAAAAATTTAACACACCAACAACAAGAACAAAAAAATCAGGAAGGCGACACTTTCGAACTCAATTTTGCACAATTTTTTTTTTCTTTTTTTTAAATCTCTTAATTGATTAATTTAATTAACAAAAATCCATTAAATAATAAATCATCATTAACTGAAGAATTGTGAATGAGCTGATAAAAATTACTGCCACCATCACCGTCGTCGACTCATAGGAAGCAGTGATCCAAAGAGCTTCACAATCTGTCTACCAGTAGTGTCTAGGAAGCAGAAGCAGTCACCGAAAGAAAGAACACAGCACAACACACCACACCACAATTTCTTTCATACTTAATAACTCAAAACTTGTGGATTTGAATTCTCAAAGACGAGAAATAAGATCATCTGCTCTTTGAGCAATACACAAAATACACACAGCACACATACACACATACATTTACAAAAATGTACGTGTCAAACTCAACTGGCGGCCTCATGCTGCAAACTATGCTCTATTTGGCAAATCAGACAAGTCGGGCAGCTGTGAATACTTTGGTTGATCTGCCACCAGCTCCAAAGAGTGGTAAGTAGTCTTCTGTCTCTCAACAAATTTTCATCAGCAACAGAATTTCGAAAACCAGTGTACCATAGTCAGTGGCGTAGTGAGTCACAACTGTAGGGCGTCTCATATTTGAGACAAAGACTTCTTCTTCTTCTTCTTCGTTGATAATCGCAACATTTGACATCTCCAGCTTTCACAACAGCAACAAAATGATATATTGATTAAGGTCCTCAACATAAGAATTTCCAATTTACTCCTATGAAAATGCGCTAATGACTCTCACTCTATTTGTTGTGATTTCTATTATCTCTCCACTTATGGTGGTGGTGGTGGCTTTAGCTTGTTGCAATATTCCACCACTTGATCGATTATGGTAAATTTTGTTGCAGCACACGTTGCTGCTGCTGCTGTTATTCGGAATTGATGTTGCAAACACTATTTGTACAACAAAAACATTAACAACAAATGTAACAACATAAACAACACTCATGTCTCATGCAATTTGAAGATTTTTCGAGAATATTTAACTTGTTGACTTTTTTAAAATTTGTTTTGGCCGTGATTTGGCAAGAGTTTTCAAATTTGCTATTTACTATTTTTATACTCTACACATTTTCATTTAAGTACATACATACATATATGTATGGTCTTTGGCAAATCTTATAAATGAATGCAGGAATAGATGAATAGATGACTGACTGATGATGAAAGAATTTGATCAATTTCAATTGATCCATTTCTTTCTAGACTGGACAAATGGCTTTCGCAACATTTTCAGATCTGCAACATTTCACATTTCGAGGTTTTATTTCCAGATAATAAGTGTACAGGAATGTATAGAAATTTTTGTTACTATCTGGAAATAAAAACCCTGAAATATTGAATACAAGAAAAACTCTTTTTTTTTTTTTTCTTTTTTTGGTGAGCGATTTATCCAGTCCTATGTATTTTCAATGTCTTTGAATGAAAGATAAATGAATGAAGAAATGGGATGAATAAATATCGGTTTATACAATATATTGTTGGGGAAATGAAATAACAAAATTTTTGTGTTAAATTCCGTTTAGGAAATTATTACAATTTACATAGGTAAATCATCAACTGTAATCGATCTATTTGTTTGTTAAGCTTAGAGTATCAAAAAGTACCAAAAAAAAAAAAAACTAGATGAATTTGATTCTAGGGTTCTATTAAGAATATATATCTTAGATATATATGAGGCTAGTGCACTGGGCTGACATCGCAAGAGTCGTGGGTTCAATTGCCGCTCAGGGAAAATCTGGTCCTGCACTTTTCTAATTTCCTCCTTTCCTTCTTTATTTCTTTATTTTCCCCTGAGCTGAATGTCTCTGTTGTTATTGCTCACATTTATTACTAGGTTATAATTTGTAATTATAATCTTAGTTCTAATAAATAAAAAAAAAAAAAATAAAATCTTTGCTATAAACAAATCTCTGATTGATGATGATTTAAAGAGTAAGTAAGTGATATAGTAAAGAGTATTTAAGAGTTGATATAACTTGAGCTTATACTTCTTTTCACAAACAATATTATTGCAAAATTTTGTCGATCTTTTGGCATTTAGTCACAAGTGGTTTGGTCACCAAAAACTGAACCGAAAACCGAAAAACAAATGCCAAGCCAAGCGTATGGAACGAACGGAAATCAGAGACTTGAAGACTTATAAACAAAAATATATATATATTATATATATATAGATGGTATATTGATGATGATGATGATGATGATAATTGTAGATATAGAATGACCTTGTGTAGAAGCGGAAGAAGAATGGACAAATGTCTTACAAGTGATTGTGTATGTTCACAATAGACACGATAGAAGTCGTAGCGCTTCATTGAGCCCAAACTGTTGTGAAGCATGGAACATAGAATAGACAGAGAGAGATATATATATATAGAGAGAGAGAGTGCGAGACAGAAAAATATACTGTTTGTTGTAAATAGCATTTACATATTTATAAATCAATATACATATAACAAAGGTGCAAATTTTGAAGGTTTTTTAGTTAAAGCATTGGACACATTTTTCCAAAAAACCCATATATATATATTGTATATTGTATTTATTATATATATTTTTCAACTTTATTTTAGATATCAATGAAGTTAAATGCTATGGTGTTTATGGTTGTTTTCCAATCAATGGCCCATGGAATACCGTTGCACGTTCTATAAATGTTCATCCACAAAAACCATCCGAAATTGAACCACATTTTACTGTTTATACACGTCGCACATTTGATGGAGCAAAACATATAGATCTCAATGAGCCCGATAATGTCCGTCATATGGGCATAAATCCACGTGGTAAAATCTATATAATCGTTCATGGTTATCTTGAATCGGGTTCTATGCAATGGGTATGTACAATACAATATACACAATACCATAGCCAATATTCAATTACATTTCGGTAATTTTTTTTTTGTTTTTTGGTACACAGATGCATGACATGGGCAAAACTCTATTGAATCATGAACCAGAAGGTGAATGTGCTGTTATATTGATTGATTGGGGTGGCGGTTCAAGTCCCCCATATGTTCAAGCTGTGGCTAATATACGTTTGGTGGGTGCTATAACTGCTCATGTTATACACTTGATCTATGTAAGTGACTTCTCCTTGAAATGTGAATCAAGTTCTTTTATTTACTATTCTGTTATTTTAGGAGGAACTTCGTATGCCTGATTTGCGTAATGTTCATATGATTGGTCATTCATTGGGTGCCCATTTATCTGGTTATGCTGGCTATCATTTGCAACGTGACTTTGGTTTGAAATTGGCTCGCATCACTGGCCTAGATCCGGCGGCGCCTCTATTCTCTGACACAGACCCCATAGTTCGTTTAGATCGTTCCGATGCTCATTATGTTGATATTATACACACCGATGCGAATCCCTTGATGAAGGGTGGCTTAGGCATCTTTCAACGTTTGGGCCATGTTGATTTCTTTCCCAACGGCGGCTTCGATAATCCCGGTTGCGATAAGAAGCTACAGGATGTCATGAAGAACAAAAGCAACAAGGCTACACTTTTCTCAACCATGCAAGAATTCCTTGGCTGCAATCATATACGCAGTTATCAATACTTTACGGAAAGTATTGAAAGCAAATGTCCATTCATGGGTATAAACTGTGATTCATTTGAGGTAAGAGAAGAGAAAAGAATCCCCAAGAAATTTGAAAATCAATTTTGTAAATTTGTATTTCTTTTTCTTTTTCTTGTTCTTGTACTGTAGAGTTTCAAAGAAGTGAAATGTTCGCGTTGCAGTGATCCCGGAAGCATATGTATGCGCATGGGCTATCATAGTTATGTGGATTATAAGCATCAATTGACAGTGGGTAACATCAATCCAAAGACCCAAACACCACCGGTGCTTTATCTAATGACTGGCGAACGCAAACCGTTCTGTCGCCTTCACTACAAGATCACAGTGCGGGTATCGAGTCATGATGAAAGTACTCTGCATGGCGGAGAAATTGGCACTTTGTCCATACGCTTGCATGGTGCCAATAAAAAGACTACCGAACGTATGAAGTTCTCACCGAAACCCATGTACTTTGAGCCTGGTTTTGAGTACACATCGCTAGTGGCTGGCAAGGACTTGCGTGATCCCGGCTATGCGACTGTTTTCTGGGAGTATCAAACGAATATTTTAAATCCTCTGACATGGCGTATCCTCGCTTCGCCTCGCATCTATCTGGAGTATATACTCATTGAGTCACTCGAATCAGAGGAGACATACCTTAAATTGTGTCCCCTAGACGAGTCTGCAATATTATCGGGCACGGAAAATTTATTACATACGCGCTATTGCAAGGACGATTGATTGATTAATTCATGCAATGAATGAGTTGAGTTTTCGGTGTACTTACTAAATTGTTGTACAACAAAAAAAGTGAACCGCATTTAGCGTATACACAAACCATTCTTATCAAATGCGTCATGTCTCTCAGATTGGTTATGATATCGGTTTTTTTGGTTTCGTTCTACGCTAAGTTGCTTTCATTCATTTGGTAACTGCATACGCTAAAAGTCCCCGTATTCAATCAAGTATAGTATACTTATTTATACTTATACTTACTTACATACTTATAGTATTTTTGTTAAGCGAAAAGACAAAATGTAATTTATTTTATTTCTTATTATTATTGTTATATTTATATATATATAAATATTTTTTTTTTTTTTTTAATTTTATTAGCAGCGACTTTTCTTTTAATTTTCGTTTCGTTAGTTTTCTTTCTCATTTTCTAAACATTTTGTAAATAGAAATTCATTAGAAGAGAAGAGATGTTAATGGATATTTAGATTAAGACAAACTCATTCTTATTTACATTCATTCCATAGATCATAAGTTTCACCCACTTCATAGATTACATTTAGTTATATAAATACATTTGTTAATATTAATTTAATTAAATTTAATAAGAAAACAACAAAAACAATAAAATATAATTTAAAAAAATAGAATGGTATTTTTTTGTTGAGACAATTGGAAATGCAATTTTATAAAACCAATCAATTACAATGAATTTTCAGAAGATGTACTAAATGTCCCAATTTTTAATACATTTTGATTTGATTTTGATTATCATAAAAGTGATGAATAAAAATAAATTCTCACGAGCGAAAAAATTTGATATCTTTTATGAATTTTTGTAGAAACCTTTGAGAATATGAATTAGCATATTTTACCTGATTATTGTGTATTTCAAATAAGCAGTGGTTCAAAAAGTGGGCACTGAAGGCCTTCAGAGGAGTATAAGTTTCTCATGAAGTTTTTAACAGACGGAAGCAGACATCGGAGACCCCATAAAGTATACACTCATAGAATATATTTTTGACTAATCGTCGATCGCCGAGAAAAGTTGATTTAGCTATCTCTCCATTTATTTGTATGCAAACTATTGTAGTTCCTCAGTTTTTAAACTAGAAATTTTGCACGAATTTTTCTTTTCATCAACCGTTGTACGTTTGTAGGAATCAGCCGAATCAGAACACTAGGAGAGGTACCACCCATACAAACCAGGTTCTTATAAGAAAACTTTTTTCTTTTTTATTGTATATTACCAAACAGAATTTTAGATACTTTAGGTATCTGATATCAACCAAATAAATTTCAAGACCCCAGGGTTACTGAATCATATAGCTTCCATACAAACAACAATTCAAATTCATATTCTTATTAAAAAAATTTTTTTGGTTATTATATTGGGCGTACAAATAGAAAACCGCCGTTTTCCCATAGATGGCGCCAGCGCCGCTAATCGGTCGATAAGTACGATCAGAAACATTACATAGCCAGCTGAGGTATCGGTCAACAACTCTAAATAATCTCGCTTGTGTATTTTGACTGTGCTTTGTCCTGTTCGTTAGCGAAAATGGCAAAATTCGAGCCTACAAAGGGCCATTTGCGGGAAGTGTTGCTTTTTGCATATCATTCGAAAAAAAATGCTACTCAGGCGCATCGAATGATTGTAGAAACTTATGGTGAAAGCTATATTAGTGAAAGAACGTGTCGGGAATGGTTTCAAAAGTTTAAAAATGGCGAATATGGCGTGGAAGACAAGGAACGTCCCGGTCCCGTTAAAAAGTTCGAGGATGCAAAATTAGAGACTTTGCTGGATGAAGATTCGTGTAGAACGCAACAGGAACTTGCAAGTTTATTGGGCGTGACTCAGCAAGCCGTTTCTCATCGCCTAAAGAGCTTAGGAATGATCCAGAAACTGGGACATTGGGTGCCGTACGAGTTGAAGCCGAGGGACATCGAACGGCGCCTTTGCATGTGCGAACAACTCCTCCAACGGCAAAACAGAAAGGGTTTTTTGCATCGCATCGTGACCGGCGATGAAAAGTGGATACACTATGACAACCCGAAGCGGAAAAAATCGTGGGGGCTTCCCGGCCATACATCAAGTTCGACCGCAAAACTGATGCTGTGTATCTGGTGGGACCAGCTCGGTGTAGTGTACTATGAACTCTTGAAACCAGGGGAAACCATCACAGGAGCCCTCTATCGGACTCAAATAATACGTTTGAATCGAGCGTTGAAGGAAAAACGCCCGCAATACTTGGAAAGACACGACAAGGTGATGCTTCTACATGACAACGCTCGGCCACATGTTCCCAAGGTAGTGAAAACATACCTGGAAACTTTGAAATGGGACAACCTACCCCACCCGCCGTACTCTCCAGATATCGCACCTTCTGATTTTTATTTATTCAGATTGATGACGCATGAACTGGCAGGACACCACTTTCGTTCTTTCGAAGAAGCCAAAAACTGGATTGATTCGTGGATCGCGTCAAAAGACGAAAAATTTTTCCGACGAGGAATTCAAAAGCTGCCAGAAAAATGGGAAAAAGTTGTGGCTAGTAATGGAAATTATTTTGGAGATCGAGAATGGTAAAGAGTTTTTTATAATAAAGCCTCAAAGTATGAAATAAACGGCGATTTTTTATTTGTACGCCCAATATTATCGGACTGAAATTTGATCAGTATAAGTATCTCATCTATATTCACCAACCATATCAGTTTTAAGACCAGGGTTACTGGATCATATAGCTCCCATACAAACCACGATTTAAATTCATATACTTATTAGAAAATTTTTTTTGTTTATTATATTATTGAACTGAAATTTGATCAGTATAAGTATCTGATCCTTATTCACCAACCATATCAATTTCAAGATCCTAGGATTACTGGATCATATAGTTCCCACACCAGAAATCGATCTGAATGCTGTAATTCCGTATTTGTATTGATTCTCTGATGCTCAATCACAGGAGCTTAGGCAAAAATGTTTTCTAGGGATGTATGAAGAGTATAACAACTTCAGCATAGCAGAAGTTAATTTTCTTTTTTTCCTGTTTTTCGGTTATAGCTGGCAACGTGGTTAATCAGTTAATCTTTTATCATGGTTTGGATTTATGAAATTGGATTAAACTGCAGTTTGTTGTTGGATATCAGAAATAATTTCCATCATTCCAGCTTTTATGAGTAATTTCTAAATTATTTGATAAATTGTCAAGATGTCAAAGTGTAGTGTAGTGTAGTCTAGTGTAGTGTAGTCTAGTGTAGTGTAGTCTAGTGTAGTGTAGTCTAGTGTAGTGTAGTCTAGTGTAGTGTAGTCTAGTGTAGTGTAGTCTAGTGTAGTGTAGTCTAGTGTAGTGTAGTTCTATATATCATTCAGGCTATCAATATGTTTGCATTGGAAGTTTTTTTTTTGAATCTTTCCATGAAATAAGAAAACAAAAACTTGGTAGTTTGTTAAAAGCCTTAGAATTCTTAATTATTCTATAATTAAAAAAAAAAAAATAATAAATAAATATATTAACACTAAGGGGCACATAATTTTAGATAGTAAAAATCAGTTAGATAAAAACACATAATCTCTAAATGAAGAGAGTGCAAGATGTGATAAAGCAGGCATAACTTATGTTAAGTTAATCTATTCTGTTCTAGTCTTCTACTTCTGAATTTGACTGGGCTGGGCTGGTCTGGTCTGGTCTCGTCTAAGTTGGCTTTCTTAATTATGTCATCATTATCAAAAACACGTGGTGCAATTTAACAAGACGAGAAGCTGATTTTAGTATAACGCACAGGAAAAAATCGAAAACGGCAAAGGAATTGAATTAAAGGAATTAAATTGGAATGAGAAGGAGTGGATGAATGATATTAGCTGTGACGGAACGGACTAGGCAGGATGGAATTACATTCATACATATAGCAAATATGCTATGGGATAGAATGGAATCTTATGGGATGGCATCTTATTGCATGAAATGGGATGAAATGGATTGGGATGGGAAGGAGTGGAATGAGATGCTTGGCACGCGGTTGAAAATTAGTTTTCCATGCATCGTCGCTAAACACAATTGAGCGAAGCCCACAACAAGAAAGATTACATATATCTACGAATATATAAAGTATATAGTGTGTGGGGCTGGGGAAGGGGAAGGGGAAGGGGAAGGGGAAATAATAAGTAGACAACAAATGTTTAAAAGAAAGGCAGAAATTAAGAAATATTTAAGAAAGGAAGTGCAAACGATTAAGGGGAGGAATGACAGCCACATCAGCGGGAGTAGCAGCAGCAGCAGTAAAGAACAACCAACTAGCACCTACACACGTGATAATTTAGAACAGATTGTCGCCTCTGCTTTCTGGATATTTTTGGGTAACATTTGCATTCAATTAGGTAGTGAGTCAGCTGTTTTAATGCTGGTGTGCTGGTGTGCTGTGTGCTGCGCAAGGGGACTTGCAACACTTGGATTTATTTTTATGCCTGTCTGCCTGCCTATCAGCCTGCCTACCAGCCTGATGATAATCAAACAACGAAATGATGACAAGGCAGGGCAGGACAAAGGAAGGGAAGGGAAGGGATGGGAAGAAAATTAAAAGCGGCATATACCAATGAATATAATATATTGTAGAAGTGGTGTAAAGTAGAGTAGAGAGAAATGAAATCAACATTAACCAAACCCCAAAATGTGCCACAACGAACTCTGCAAAGATGTCATAATTTAATTTCCTCAAGTCAAGGTATCCATTCACATTCACAATCACTTCCCTATGCACAAGTATCTTCTTCATCTCCTCTGCTAGGGTAGTAGGTAGTAGGTATATTCTATACTCATATGAGAAAAGTGTGGAACTGAGTGTTTCAGTTAGTGTGAAACAGTGAAGAGTGTTGGAAGAGAATGGGAATGGGAATGGAAATGGAAATGGGGTGTGTGCTCAATCATAATTATGTGATTTGTTGGCGGCGACACTAAAAAATATTTTAAAGAGTTTTTATAAACATAAGATTCCGCCTAAGTTTTCTACACGTAGATTTTATCTTCCCCTTGGTCATAGTGTCTCTTATGTGACTAATTAAAAGATGCTGCCTGCCTGCCTGACTGACTGACTGAGTGGCGGCAAATGCCAACATTAAATGTCAAATTGACGTATTGTCGCTTGTGTCACCGACGACAAAAAAAAAAAAAAAAAAGAAGTATAACCCATTATGAATTGTAGGCGGCAGGCGCCTTAGATGGCTTTATGAAATTATGACAATTTGATTTGATTTTTATTTGATGTTGTCTAGTGATTCAACAACATCCATTCTCCCATTCTTCCATCCTCCCATCATCCCCTTCTCAACAATTACTATATCACAACTTTTGCCTTTACTCCTTACTCTTTTCATATTCATTTCCTTTTTTTTTATGTTGATTTATAGGCGCCTCATTTAAAGTAATTTCTCAAAGTCTTTGATTTTCATTTTCCATAGGATTTAAGGGGGCCCCAAAAGGATTGTCAAAGATTGAAAGGTGAAGTCGGCGACGTAATTAAGTGAAAGCTTATGCCGCTGCCGATGCCGATGCTGTTGTTGTTGTCATCCCATCCCATCCCATCCCATCCCGTCCCATTCCATTGCATCTCATTCGATTCGATTGCGCTCTAGCACATACCCCTTTCGAGCTCTCGTTTTGTTTGAATGTTTTACATGCGCGTGGTTTCTGTCAACGACAAATGTACGTTGTCAGTTGGGAAAAGGATTAGCATTCCATTTCCATTGCCACTTAAATCGTTTCGACGCTAATTGCTACCGGGAGTTGGGCGTTTGAATTATATCATGTGTTGCCCGAAGGGAGGATATAGGGAGGGCGTAACAGGGCGTAATTTGTGCAATTTGCTTTTACAATTTAAAATTATTGAATGTTCTTTTGATGGGACAAACGCATTTGACACATACCAAATCAAACAAATCAATGATTTTCTTATACTAAATATTTATTTGTTGAAGAGTTTTCCATCTCTTCTATCTGTTTATACTTGTATATCTCTTTATCTGATGGTTTGTTTGTTTGTTTGTTTGTTTGTCTTTGTCACTTGATATTTCAATGCAATTAAAGTTACATTCTCAAAAATGAAAATTGAAACTTAAAGTGAAATTGATATGATTATTAATGAATTCGAAAATTCTCGCCATCAAAACTTTTCTCGTACTCCGCCTATCTTCTATGTTTGTTCGATTTATATTTAGTTTCGAAGAAAAGTAAGTATAAGTATGGAAAGAAGGAAGAGATGAAGCGTAAAACTCACACGCAATCGAAGATCGACAATCGGATCGGCCGGCGATTATTTGTATTATGTGAACCCAAAAACGAAACACGAAAAAGGTTTTCAACTTCAAAACGAATTCCAAGAAATGAAATGAACTTCAACAAAAATTGTCAACATGATCATCAACTGGGAATGCACATATGTATGTATGTATAAAAACTATATCTGTGTTTAGAATGTGGCAAAGTCAATGGTCCGTTATAGAGTATGTATGGAAGAAGAAGAAAAATTGTAGAAGGAATTGGAATTGGAATTGGAATTGGAGTTGGTAAAACGTTAACGCATGTTTAGCTACAAATATTTATGGCTTTCGACAGTTAAGAAACTATGAAACCATTAATCGGGATTCGACTTACTACTAATAAGCAAAGTTAACTAAACAACTAAACAATCTCTACTAGAGGCAAATGAAAACTTAACTTAACTCCTTCTAGACTCATGATGAGATGATCGTGATGATGGTGATGATGATGAAGATAATAACGATGATGACGATGCCTTGGAATGTTGAAATAATAAAACAAAAAAACCAAAAGTCAAATCAATGATGATGATAATATCAATTATGTGTAAAAGATACAAACATGCAACCCGGGAACGCGAACAAACTGAACCAACGCAACTGACTCAAGTCTACTTATGGTTGCTTAAACAGATGCATAGTAAGTATTGTATGTGTATATACTTGAATATATGTAGATTGGAATAACTTTCGGTTTGGAACGTTCGTTTGGATGATATGAAGACATATTACTACTACTACTACTACTACTACTTATCCATGAACATAAGAGATACTCATATGTAGATGTAGATGGACTCGCCAAGATAAGCATTTAAATTATTAACAAACAAACAAACAGACAATTGGACAGTAAGTTAGTAAAATAAAAACACAAATATGCAGTCAGTCAGTTAGATAGATGGACCATTGGACAGGATGATACCATATATCAGCTATAACATCACCATCACCATCCGCAAAAACAACAACAACAACAACAACAACAACAACATCAGAACTATTGTATTACGACATTCAAGATTTTTCCTTTATTTATTTGTTGTACCCTTCTTATAAAGAAATTGTTGATAGAGAAGAGATTTCAAATAAAATAATAAAGGAAATTATGAGAATCGCAATCATTTTATCCATTTTTCTATCTTTTTTGTTTGCTTGTCTATTTGTATACAAATAAATCTCAGAATTTCTTGATTACTAGAAGAAATATTAGCCTACATTTAAATTCTTATATACTTTCGTCACGTAGTGAATAGAGACATCGGAGACCCCATAAAGTACAAATATTCTTGATCAGTTCAACGGGGCGAGATGATTAAGCCATGTCCATAGAATTACTAGATCGTATAGCAGCTCCCATCCAAACCCAAACCCAAATACAAATTCAAATTCTTGTTTTTATTAGAAAACCTTTTATCTTTTCTGTAGAATTAGGACAATTTAAGTGTTTCTACCCATATGAATTTCAAAACCCAAACAAACAAACTCCGACTCAAATTCAGGTTCTTATTAGAATAACATTTTAATTTTTTATGTTATCGAACTGAAATTTAGATTTAGTATAAATATTTGATCCATATTGACCAGCCATGGATATCTTAAGACCCTAGGATTACTAGGTATGTCGCTTAGCTTCCATACATATATTTCGGTCTCAATGTTGAAATGAGTCTACCTTAAGTCAAACCATAAGTCAAATGAAAATGAATGAAATATTTCTGTAGGCTCAATCATAGGAGGGTAGGCGAAAACGTTTACAAGGGGTGCGTCAACTTTTTTTTTGTTGTTTTAAGTTAAATTCTTAGCAATATCCAATATAATATAAAATAACACTTAAATATATTCCAAAGTCCCGATTGGAGTAAAAAGTCCTAAAGAATATTAAGTTTTTTTTTACAAATTTTAAATTGAAACATTACAAAAACCTATGGCCATTCTTGTTTCTTAGGAAACGAGATGGCGGATGTGTGTGCCCATCTCTCGGGTAGTTGAAGACGTAAGCAGACCCCTGCATGATATTTTATAGGAGTTGATAGCAGACACTAAGGAGGCAGCAGAGGCGAGATGGGCGAACGAGCCATGGTGCTCTGGCCTATCAGTCGAAAAAGACATGCGAACTCCTACAGTTTAACAAGAAAATGATTCGGATGATGACAGGAGTTTTATAGCGGCATTGTGGAATAGAGGCTGCATGTTCCTCACCAGGACTTCTCTCGTAGCTGCCAAAACGAAGAAAAGAAGAAAGCATTCAGCACCTCCTGTGTGACTGTCCTACACTCGCAGAAGGCGTTCCCACTTTTTTAGAAAACCCTTTTTTGAGGACTTGGGTAGTGTGGCGAGAGTCCCACTGGGGGTTTGATTGATTTTTCTAGTTGGTTTCACCAGCCAGCACGACCATAAGTATCTTCCCTTTTTTTCCCGTCCCAATATCTCCATTCCCCCTTTTCTTCTCTAACAGGCATCACAATGGGCCGTAAGGCTTCTGGGTGATCTCGCGTCTTATCGTGGGCGGTCTGTATAACCAAACCGAACCTATTACAAAAACCTAAGACTGTTACACATTAAGACTGGATCTAAAAACTGTCCCGAACGGACCAAAACAAGTAAATGGTCTTGATATTATAGTTTTTGAACTGACACCTTCTTTATTTCTTTAGCTAGAGATTCACTGAAATCTATGACAAGAGTATGATCAGAAGTCTATCATAAATATGTAGATCATTCGAATAGTACAATAATTTCTAAATGAAAACAGTATAATAATTTGTAATATTTACTTATAGTTTCTCCTGTATTAAAGGTATACAATATTCGGTGAAACTGAAGTGGTTTTTTTAAATAAATTTTCTTATAAAAATTACAGTAAAAGTATTCATTTCATTTCATCGCATTATCAGATGAATGAGATGAAAATTTAGTCTAAGATGATAATGAGAGTCTTAGTATTGCCTTCATTAGAAAATATTGCAGCTGAAATTGTGATGGTTGTTGTTGTTTTGATTATTTTAATTCTCAAAATGAGAAACGATCTTACGAACAACCCATCTAAAATGCGTTAAAAATGAGACACAGGTTGACAAGGGTCTACAAGTAGTATTGTATATAAATATTGTAAGTAGTTACTCGTATATATATATTCAAGATATGTGTGCATAGAAAAGAACGCTAAACATTTGTTGGATGTTGACTTAGTAGAATAGTATTTGATATAAAGATGGTAGATAATATTGTACATACATACATATATAGATAAATGAAATTTCATTTAAAAAAAAAAGAAGAAAACGAATAATTTATTAAAAATTAATTCGAAAACAAATAATAATGTTGATGATGATGATAATGAAAAGATCAATAGTATGAAAAAGAAATGAAAAGATAGAGAGAGAGAGAGAGATGATGGAAAACAATCAAACTTCTAAACGACATCAGAAACTCATTTGATATCATTTCGGTTCAATATGTGGGACTTTCAATAAGGCAATAGGTTATGGAGAATGTTAAAACTTTATTAACACAAAAGAAAAACATTTGCAAAAACAAAAAGCCATCAATTTATTTAGTCTTCGCATCTGCGAGTCTTAATGATATGATTCCGATTTAAACATTTTTATATCTACGATTTTTAAATACAGTTTTGTTTGTCTATTTGTAGTTTGGATCTTGGTTACAATAAACTTGCAAATTTACTAAATTAAAACTTTTAAAAGGATTTGCTTTATGACTATGAATAAATGGAATAAAAAAAAGGTTGGTAATCTTCCAATGATTCACCATCAAAACTTGTCGTTGATGTTTGAGGACAAACTGAAAATGATATCGAAAGTTATTGCAATTTACTGCCTAAGCGCCTCCATATAAGTAGTAACATAATCCTGTTCTATCTATTTCCTAAAAAAAAAAAAAACTAAGAAATATTTTATGAAATCTATTGCAATTGTTTGGTTTGTTCTATTGTACTTAAAGAAGCAGCCTAAACCCTCTATAAACTAATTGTTATATTTTTTATTTTTCATTCATAGATTTATAATGAAGATCATAATATCAATTCCAATGGCGCTCGTTGCATTGATAACTTTTTTTTTTTTTATTGTAATTTAGGTTAATCTGCTGTTAAAGTCTCAATAATATTGACCACATGGTTTCATTTTTATTGTCAATTAAAGCAATAAACTTTTGTGTATTGAAAAAAATAGTTAAGGTGAACTTCATGTGCTCAACAAGCAGCATTTTTTGGGACTATGCATTCCATTTCAATGGCTAAAAAGATGTTTACTAATATATTTTTCAGCTACAAGTGTCGCCGAATGTTTAGCTCGCAGAAATCGTTGATTATGATCTATGGAATGATATTGGATGATTGGAAATTGAAAGTGTGTGAGGTAGCTCAGTCTGTACAAGAATATTTTGACATGAAAAAACTGCGATTGCTTACACTCGACCATAACGCAACAGTGTTGCCATTCCAAAGATGTGTTCGTCGATGTTCAACCGCTATCCAAACAATGTTTTGCGCCGTAGACGAAACATTCTTCCCTAACAAAATTCCAGAGACCAAGGCAAAATCAAAGCAGTGGACTACTTCTGGAGAACGTGCACCTAGGAAGGCCAATGTGGCTCTGCCGGCCAACAACGATATAGCGACAGTTGTATGGAATACACGTGGTGTCATTCACATCCAATACCTAGAAAAAAGACAAAACAATCACCGACGAATATTATTCAGATTTGAATCAAAAATGATCGTATTTGATGAAGAATAAAGTGCTTTTTCACCATGACAATACACGTAAACAGACACCATGGAAAAAATCCATAAAGTAAGCTACGAACTGCTACTTCATCCAGCATATTTACTAAATTTAGCCCTATGCATCTATTTTCTATTTTCAAACCTGAAGAAATGACTCTGCGATTTGGGTCCAATGAAGAGCTCATCCCTGAAATAAATCCTTATTTTGAGGACGGTGATAGAACCCATTATTTGGAAGGAATGAAGTAATTTACAAAATGCTGGACTAAATGTATTGAGAAAAACGGCGAATAATTTGAAAATTGAAAAAAGAAAATTTCTAAAAAAAAAACATTTTTCTATCTTCTTTTAAGGACTTATTGAGCGACCCTCGTAGCATCACATTCTTACTAGTATCAAAAAGAAAAGAAATATTCGATATGCATAGTCTACACGATATTATATGGGGTCTCTGATATATATTTAATATACACAAATAATTAGAAAATATATAAAGCAATAGCTTTTTCTTCGTCCGGTTTAGAGTCCATTAAAGTATTTGAGTGCTTTTATCACTAATCGGTGGCGGACATACAGCGCAAACAGCGCTCAAGCTTCCGTTGAATTTGAACCATACCGAAAAACCTACACCCAACATTAGCAAAAATTCTGGTATGGCCACAGTCATTAAAAAATCACCCATCGCGCTGAAATTAAGTTACTATAAGTGTCTGACTCATATAAATTTTAAGACCCTAAGATTACTGGATGGTATAGCTCTCTACAATAGGTCTCAATATTGAGATGCTGTTTGTATACTGCTTCTACACTAAGCTTTAGTCCCATGAAAGAAAGATTTAATAGACTCGTTGCAAAATGTTGATAGAAATGTCCTTACTGGAATATTTTTTGGGCGACAATTTTCTGCTCGTCAGGTTTCAATATGAATAGATAGAATTTTAAGGATTATGTTGATGAGTTTGGCCTATAATTCCCTCTCATTGGAGATTGACATGCCAAACATTGCTAATGAGGTTGTATAATTTGGTTGTTAAGGCCAACAGAAGAGTCCTGTTTCTGTGCATTTTGCAATTTACCTAGAAAATTAACAAGTATCGAATCTCTGATGACTTACTATTGACTGTTAAGTTTTGTATATCATCCAATATTGCGCGGGATTGGTTTACCACTAAAATAAAGCAAAGTTAAACAATAAATTTTGTTATCTTCTGGTTCCTCATTTATTTAAGAAATTATTTCAAATGATGAGCACAAGTTCCGCATGAAGTAAGATTAAAAAATGCGTTTTAAGAGTGAAGTACATCTGTTGCAACTGTTGCAACTGTTGCAATAGATGCATATTGCATGGTCCATTGACGAGCTCGTGACAATGCACAATGTAGATCTGTTTTCCAAAGCATCGCCGCCTCATCGTTTAGTCCATCGTCCGGATTAGGAGTGCTCAACAGAGCCTGTATTGATACCATAATTGTTTGCATCTTTAAAACCGGAGACCATTTTTTGTGGAGCACATCAAGGCAAATACGTCCCGTATTGCCAATATTCGGATGAAAGATACGTGTAACGAAGCGCACGTTTGGCGGTGACATGGGATATTTGCTAGGCAAAAACACTTCCAACTTGAATTTTCCGCCCTCGTAGGGTGAATCCTTAGGACCATCGATAGTTACACGGAAACGTCGAGAATTGTGCTCAACTGGCTCAGCGACTATACCTGGCACTGGATCCTGTTGTATTAGTTGGGTTTCCTTCATTATACGCAATAGATACGCCATATTTATTTAGTAGAACAAAATTGTAATTTTTGTTGTGATTTATTACTTTCTTCTTCAAACGAAAATTCAGTGTCAATGTCAAATAAATTTTCTAGAAGAGTAAAAATTATTTTTCAATAAGTAGTCACTTTTTTTTTTAATTCTTATTATTTTTTAGGGTTCCGGACCCAAACGGGTACCAAAAATAACCCTATTGCAGAGAATTCGTTCTCCGTCTGGCCGTCAGTCAGTCCGTCCGTCACTCCTTACGTCAGTCCATCCGTCGATCCGTCCGTCAATCCATCCGTCGATCCGTCCGTCAACAGTCAAAATAGAAGTCACAACTAAAATCAATATCACAGCGACAACATCTCAACAGAGCAGAGAATAAATATTTCTCTTGTTGAAAAATTGATTTATTTTGAGATATGGCTACAAAAATTTCTGCAAAGAAACAAGAACTTATAAAATGGGCGAATGACAAATTAAAAACTGACTTGAAGAAAATTGACGAAATGTGTACAGGCGCCGCTTATTGTCAGCTAATGGATATTTTATTCGCAGGATGCGTGCCACTAAAACGCGTCTACTTCTGGCCAAATAACAAAAATGAGTCCACGAAGAACTTTAAATTACTTGTGGCTGCATTTAAACAGCTGAAAGTAAAAAAGCATATACCCGTGGAGAAGCTTATTAACGGACGCCATTCAGAAAATTATATTTTCTTGTTGTGGTTCCGGGATTTCTTTAATGCACATTACGCAAAACATGATTACGATGCATTGGCTGCACGCAACAACATGGCGTTGGGATTTGGTGTTAATTGTGTTGGCGGTGGTGCTGGTGGTCACCAATCTCAGACCAAAGTACGTCCTTCTACGAAGGATTCTTTCCATCCTGCTGAAGATGCTGAAGACACAGGTATGGACATAGACGAAGTTACAGACCCTGATGGATATTGACACGGACATGGAGGACGAGAACTACGATGAGGCCGAAGACGAGGGAGAGGAGGAGGTCGAGGAGGAGGTCGAGGAGGAGGCATATAAAAATGTTGTCCAAAGACAACAAAAAAAATTTTAAAACAAATAAAACGAAAGAAAAAAAATATATAAAAATTAAAAGAAAAAAAGGTTTTTCTTACAAAGATTGGATTTATATCAGGGTTTGTTTGTTTTTCTGTATGTCATTTTTGTATTTAAAAAACAAATATAATATTTCCCATATTATCCAAACACTCATTCTCATTTCACATCGCCGCATTATTGCATCGAAATCTAAATAAGGTTTTATGGGAATTCATCAGAAAACAATAAAGTTACCGAAATTTTTCTGTTTGCTTTTTGACAATATGGAATTTTATTTGTGAACTAAATGTTTCAGCATCTACTGCCCTTTAAGATTGTTGCTGCAGAAGCTTGTTAAAACAAACATATGTGTAAAAATATGTAGTAGAGCTTATGTTACCCATTGCTCTTAATATTACTCCGATCGGGATTATTGGGGGATTGTTGATATAAAAACAAAGTTAACATATTTTTGCAACTACTTCAACCATCAAAAGTTGCACTTTTTGTGGTTTTATAGTTTTAATTGAATTCCTGAGTGTATAGTATCAGCAGACCGGGGTCCTTATTTTAAAAGTTTTTTTTTACCAAGGGCGAACAAAATCCACTATATGAAAATGCTACGATATATTTATCTCACTTTTACGGTTCCGTACCCAAAGGGTACCAATCGGAACCCTATTGCAGAGAATTCGTTACCGTCCGTCCGTCCGTCCTCTGGTCATATTTCATAAACCATAATAATAGCTAGAGAGTTGAATTTTTTACAGAACGTGTATTTCTATCCGCGCATCAGCAACAAATTCTATAACTAAAAGGGGTCCCCATACAAGAAACATTTTGGTTTGTATGGCAGCTATACAATGCAGTAATTCCACGATCTTGAATTTTGGGTGGTTGGTGGCTATGTCGAAATTTGGGTTTGATCGGACCACTAGGGAGGGTACCGCCCATACAAACATCCAATAAAATTCAGGTTGTTATTAAAAAACCTTTTTCTTTTTTGTCCTATCGAACATAAACATTCTAATTTTTGGATATAGGTGCTGTACATCTGATGGAATCAGCCAAATCGGCCAACTAGGGGGTACCTCCCATACAAACCCACCATTAAAATTCAGCTTCTTATTAGAAAAACTTTTTTGTTTTTGTACTATTGAACTGAAATTTAGGCACTTTTAGTATTTGTTGCTGATGCCCGGATAGAACTACACCTTTAATGAAAATTTGAACTCTATAGCTACTACGGTCCATAAGATATGACCCGAGGACGGACGGACAACGAAGTCTTTGCAATAGGGTTCCCTTTTGGTAGCCTTTGGGTCCGGAAACCTAAAAAACAAGGACTTCTTGATCGACCAATGTATGTTACACCCATATCATTACTAAATTATTGGATATTATTCATATTCAAAACCATCTTTAATAATTTCGATATTCTGTTCTTTAATTTGTTATAGACATCTCAAATTCCTTGAATTGATCCTTGCTAGAAGTGCTTGAGAGCTTTTTTTTTTTAGTCATTTTTAATGGCAAATCATTATTGCTGTATTGTATTGGTCAAAATATCAATTCAATTCAATTTGGACCAAAAATTCTTTATCGCTTTTTGAGGCAACTCATTCCAACATGTTTTACATAAATTTTTGCATTGAAGGAAAAATGAGTTTTTTTAAAAAACTTGTGAGTTCATCACCGTCAGCGATTAATTGAATGCGTAGCTTATTGATGAAAATAAGTTTTGTCAACTTTATGGGGTTTTGATCCTTTGGTTGGACATTTGGTGGAAGTAAATCTCTTAGTACAAACTTTAAAGAAGCAATTTATATTTTGTTGTTTTTTAAATTTCGTTTCAGTAAAAGCAAAAGATTTATTTTTCTCCATGTATTCAGCATATTCATCACTTTCTCGAAACTACAATACATAACAGAAAATTTAACATCATTCGTGAATATGGTAGATTTTGCTACTTTATATTGTAGGACTAACCAATTCGTACATACTCCAACTTTAGTTTCCAAAGGCAATGCGCTTTCTGGATAATTCGAATTTGTGAACATCTGCTGTACTATGTACCATATTAACACTGACCTCTGATATTTTAAACTTGAACTTAAATTAAGTTAGTTAGTTTGTTCCACAATTGATAGCATCTTATATCATGGTGAATTTTCACATTTTGACATCAATGATGTCCAACCACTTCCGTTTTTATTTGCTTATTTCGATGGGAACAGAATATTAACAAAAACTTGTTATCATAAATTTAATTTAAGATTGTATCATTGTCATGGATCCATAACAGGACCAGATCAGATCAGACCAAACCAGACTATGTACCACATAACAGCATTACTAAGTGCAATTGAATGTTTCTCTTCAACTGATGGTTTATTGTTTCAACGATTTTCTGGTACAAACAAAATTTATTTTGGAATGAAGTGAATTTAGTTGAATTGAATTGAATGAAATTGAATTGAATTGGATTCAGTAGGAGGAAGAGGATCAAATTAAATAATATTGTAAAAAGAGGATGAGAGAGAGAGAATAGTATTGTCGTAGAATGAGTTGAGGGGACACAACTCCTTACTTAGTTTAGTTTCTTAGTTTAGCAATGAGGATGCGTTCGATCTCGATTTCGATTTCGATGTTGAGGTTGATGTTGACGACGATGACGATGCCGATGCCGATGCCGATGAATAAGAATTATATTTATTACGGTTATTTATTGTTATGGTCATGATCAGTCGTCGTTGTTTTGTTTAATGTTTGTTTGTTGTCTTTAGTCGCCTTTCTTAAGCAGAAATCTTTATAAATACAACAGGGAAAAGCATATAAAAGAATTGTAGTGAATAAAAAAAAACAAAGCGAAAACACAAAAAGCAAAAAAAAAAAAAAAAAATAAGGTATGAAGGACATGAATTTATGAAATCGATATCGATACGGAATTGTTTCGAATGTTTCGTGTAGAAAAATAAAAGGAACATGGCATCATCATCATCATCATCGTCATTATAATCATTCATTGTTGCATGAAAGCATACAAAAGGATAACAATAGGATTCTACTAGTAGTAGAGGACTCTTCTTCTTATTGTTGTTGTTGTTGTTGTTGTTGTTGTTGTTATTATTATTATTATTTTTTGTTATTAGTTAATGCTGCATGAGGAGGCAAGAAAAGAAAAATTAAATAAGAATAAAAACGCAAAAATTACAAATTATACTGAAACACGTAAAGCAATGATGATGATGATGATGATGATTATGTTGATGGTTGATGGTGGCAATGTACTTTATAGACTGTTGTCTGCAGGAACGTTTTTCAAATGTAATTCAAGAACAGAATCAAAAAAAAAAAAAAAACCCCAAAGAGAAAACTTTCGTATCACATTACACAATACATAACAAGACGAACAACAACCACAATAATAATAATTCATGGCCAAAATGTGATTATAAAGTTAAGGGAGATTAAACAAACAGACATTCAGACAGATAGATAAACAAAAAAAAAAATATAGACAGACTCATACAAAGGTAGATACAATAGATAGATCTGAGATGTGATGAGTGAGGAGGCTTATAAAATAATTTATGTAATATGTTAGTATAAATTTTATTTCAAAAAAGTTCCAAGATCTTTCTGGAAGCTTTGGAATTGGGAAAACTATAGGAAATGTGAAAGGAAGGTGAGCGTAAATCAACAGATTTCATGGTCATGTGATTATTAAATTGAGGGAGTTAGACAATCAGGGAGATAGGCAAAAGGATGTTTGAGATAAGCAGGGAATGATGAGTATTCTAGAAAGAGAACCGGAAACGTAAACCAGGTTGCTAGCCCAATGGATCCGTTTCATGAAAGATAGACCCGTCTTCTCGGGACATTTTTCTTCAAAGGTTTTAGTAACTCAGAAAATATACCACAGAAGGACCTAGAACTGTTCGTTGATTTGTCTTGTTGTTAAGAACATTATTGGGTCATGTAACAAGTCTCCGCGGTTTTTTGGTACATTTTTGAACAAAAATTTTCTTTATTCAAAATCAATTTTAATCAGACACATATTGGCCATTAATATCTATGACATTTTGGCATTTTTCGGGTAGCTTCATAAATCCATCGGTGTAGAGCTTCTGTGATTTATCAGAGTGATTTTCAGCGGCTCTTCGGTCGGCCAATTTTTTACAATGAAGAGAATTTTGCAGAGACCGAAACAAATGGTAGTCGGAGGCTGCAAGGCCCGGGCTATACAGTAGATGCATCAAAACTTCCCAACCAAGCTATGTCAATTTGTTCCAGGTCATCAAATATGTGTGTGGCCTAACATTGCTATGATGGAAGACAACTTCCTTTCTGTTGGCCAATTCTGGTCGCTCTTTCTTGATTGCTACATTCAAACAGACGAGTTGTTTATAGTAAAGCACCGAATTGCTTGTTTCGCCACGTTCTAGCAACTTATAATAGAAAATTCCCTTCCAATCCCATCAAATACTCAATATAACCTTGTTTGCGGTCAATACAGGCATTGAAGTCGTTTGTGGAAGGTCACCGATCTTTGCCAATGATCGCTTGCATTGGATATTCTCGTATTTAATACATTTCTCATCGCCTGTAATGATTCACTTCAAAAATGGTTCCATTTCGTTACATTTTAGCAGCGTTTCACTGATGATTATTTGGTCAATTAAATTTCTTTAAGTTAATTCAAGTGGCACCCAAACATCTTTAAATAGCCTGCTCTTTTTTGATGATTCAATACTGTCATATGCTTGATGTTTAGTGCCTCCGCTTTCTCCTGACAGCTTATGTGCCGTTCTTGCTCGATTAGTTGCAAAATTTCATGGACTTTTTCAGTGACCAGTGCAGGATGCATCCTTTACATCGAAATTTCCGGAATGGAATCGAGCAAAACACTTCTGTTCGCTCACAGCATTCTCACCGTAAACTGCACAAATTTTTCGGCATGTTTTTGCAACGTGTAAACAAACTGGATAGTAGAAGGCTCCGAGCGTTAAGGCAATCAAAAGGGGCAACGACAGAGAAATTCTATTTTCGAAACCGGGACTCAAGGCAAGTCTCAAGGCGGCCCAATGCAGCTCACCAATTTAAACCGAAGACTTTTTTTTTATTTTTGCTCACCAACTTAAACCGATGATTAATGAAACTTAAAATTAGAAATTTTTGGGAGGCACTAGAATTTTTTTTACAGCACACAGTGGGGAAGTTTGGGTCTTTGGGTTTGGTCTAGGCAGTTCAGTTAATAAACATGTTTATGCTAATAAATATAGATTCAGTAGTTTTCCCATACGAGGACTAGTTTTCCAACACACATTTATCTGAATAAGTTATTCTATTGGACTAACTCCAGTTTAGATAAGCGTACCAGTACTTGAGTTCCTTGTATGCATGAAAGACCCATTGTAAGGTGTAGTGGACCCAATTAAACTACAAGCTCCATCGGGATCTTGCACGAAAATCAATTGTAGACTTGGCAATTTAATTGATTAGGACCGATTTATGTGGGTCCTAATTATGGAAAAATTTAGTTCCATTGGTTTGACTTTTGGTTTGGTTACGTCACCTTCAAAGTATTTGATGTCATTTAGGCGCTTAAATTTGATTCATTATGTTATTATGTTATTGTTAGACAGTGGATATTCGGGAACTTGAACTGAAACCAATAGAATATCTTTAGATTTGAAGCATTATGAATCCAATCAGTTTGACTCTGTCTAAAAGTTTCTTAAAATAATATAAAAATCATATTGATTTGCTTTGCATAGAAAGGATGAAAATGATGATGTAGATGTTGTTTTCCTTGTGATACTTATGGATTATTCAACTTCACTGAGCCATAAGATTAAATAAATGAAGAAAATCGAAGAGTTTTTATATTTCATGATGAACTGATGATGACTTGACTCGAATTTTAGAAAATATATGTTAATATACAATAATATGTTATAATGGTTCTATCAAAAGACTGACGACTGAATTTTGAAATTGAAAATGAACATCAGGTGAATGTAGAACATATAATAAAAGGTATATGATGTATAAAAGTAAGGATGAGAGAGATGAATGAATATACTCATACAATATATAAATAAGTATTGTATATATAGTATGAATAAAATAGAAAATAAGTTGAACAGAGTTTTTCTTTCAATTCGTTTCGGTAATAGAAATAACAATGATTATGGTGATGATGATGGTGATGGTGATGGAGATGGAGATGGTGGTAAATGATAAACCAGCAACCAACAACTGGCAACTGGCGCTTACCGACTGCACGTGACCACATTAAGAAGAAGCGTAAATTTGTATTGCGGCTCAACTGAGCTCTTAACCAAATAAACTGTTCTCATTTCGTCACAGATAAAGCACGAATGAACTCACCCACTTACCCACTCACTCACTCCCATCCACCCAGAATGTGGAAGATGATGATGACGATGGTGCAGTACAATTCATTCTTACTTTCTGTTAGAGTTTTGGTGTATTTTTCATTTCACTTACTTTATGAGATTCTACAATATTTTTAAATTCAATTAATGAACATAGAATTTTTTTTTTTTTGTGATCAAACAATATTAAATAATCTTTTAATTTTTTTATTTTTCCTTTAGAAAAATTTTCCTTATTTCTATGGAAATGCTGATTATTGCAGGAATACAAGTAAGTATGTCATCATGTGTCTTGCCCAGCGGCAAATTTTTATTTGAAATTAAACTAAAGGCAAAAAGGACTTTTGTCTTTAGTTTGTTTGTTTGTTTGTTTGTTTACCATATTCATTTATTTGTTTACAATATTTGTTTGTTTGCGGTTGACATTTATGCGACTTTGTTTTACCAATTTTTTTTGCCTCTTTAAGCATTTGGCGGCTTTTGGTGTTTGGTTATCCATTGACCGAAACCCGCCACTGACTGCCATTGTAGTCATTGTCACCGTCATCGTCATCATCATCATCGCCGGTTGACATCTTTTGCAGAATGCTTTTGTTTCAAAAAAAAAAAAAAAGGTATGTAGTAGTAGTATTTCTTTCCATGTCTGTCTGTCACTCTGTCACTCTATTTAAGTTATTTGGTTCATCTGAATTAATGATATTTAAATTAGTAGTCTATATATCCCTGCGGCATATTTTGCTTTATGTATTTTCTATACTCTTTTACATTCATCCACTTTTGAATTGTTTGCATTACTTGTCCACATTTGAAAGATTTGTAAGAGGTGACATTTTCTCTGGTACAATACTATAGTATTTTGGTTAGGGGGATTTCCTTCAAAATTTCTTTTTATCCAAATTTATAATATGATGACGTGATCTTTTGTTTCTCGTTGTTATTCTTTTTATTTTATTTTAAAAAAAAAAAAAAAAATTTAACATTAAAAATAAATTTATTAATAAAAAATATTATTATTATTATTATTTATTGTTGATTTTATTAGTTATTAAAAAAAGTTTATTGAGAAATCTTTAAAGATTCCAAATATCGTGAGTATAATATAGTAAATATTGCACCGAACCATTTAGAAAAATTTTATATTTTAGTACACTTATTTATTTTATGTTAAAAAAAAAAATTAAGGATATAACTAGAGAAAAAAAAAAAAATTACAAAGACAAAGGAAAATTAGTCAAATACACATACTTGATGTAATGATGATGATGATGATTATATCTAATCTATAATTACTTATAGGGCATTCAAATTTGAGATATCTTTTCTTTGCCATTGTTTTTACAGGTTATCAGAATTACAAAAATTTTTTGTTTTTTTCCGGTAAATACATTCCGGTTACTTAAAATGAAATGAATGACAGCATACAGAAAACAAGAAGATATGAGAATTTTCACAAAAGAAACTGTCGCATTTGATCTAAAGTAAATTCTAGAAAGTTTTTTAAAAAGCCAATGAAACCTAAGAAAAGTAATGTATGGTGTAGATCTCTGTGTGGTAACGTAATTGGTCCATATTTATTTATTTATTTTTTTTTTTTTTGTTGGAATAGATATGAGATATTGAGAGATAATGTATTTCCACGATTACTAGAAGGTAAAGTACAATACTTTTGTGTTAAACATGAGTTTATTTTATGAACAAAATCCAACATTTTTTAAGCAAATTAACAAAAAATAATAATTTATATGCAGAAATGGATTTAATTTGATAATTTGCTAAGGGTAACCATAAGCAATTTTTCTTTAATGTCCGAGATTGGTGTTATAAGAAGAATTGATGGAGAAGAGAGCAATGTGCACAATGTCCAACTTAATGGTAGTCAGTAATCAAAGATTCAATATATGTTCAGATGTTCAGAGATGTAATAAGGAGTTTGTGAAGCATTTAAGCCTGATTATAATGTCATATTCATTATATCATGCACCATGTAAACCTTAAACAGAAATTTATTGTAAGTGGCAGTCTAATTTAACATTTGTATATTCATTAACTTAAGAAATCGGATCCTTGATAATATACAATATAAACAAAATTAAACTTTAATATTTGTATGGGAATGAAACCTTGCCTCATAAAATTTAGCTAGGAAACATTCATTGTTAAGATCGGAACAAATGATTACATGAAGCTATAGGAGAAAATAATGAGAAAATCAGCAAAATCACTTCCATTTCCCGTACTAAAAGTCATTTTGTGCATCACAGAAATGGAGGAAAACCTGTCACCAAGTGCAATGCAATGCAGTAGATTCGGGATGATGAGGAAATATTGTAAATAGAATCGAGATTGTATCTGCTTTTCATGCTATATAAATGCTTCCATCTGGGCCATACATTTCCTATGAATGCCTCATACCATCATACCATAAGTAATAAACGGATGACTGTTATTCTAATTGGTAGGATTATTGAAATCTATAAGAGACTTTCACTTTCATTTGTTATCAAATTAAGTAAAAATAATATAATATGATATATTTCACATATCTCGGAATCAGTTCTAACGATTTGAATGACCAATATTAACCAACCATGAATTCAAAAAAACGCACATGTCATACAAATTCATGTTTTTAAAAGAAAAAAATTTTTATTCTCTATATTATCAACTTGAAATTTGGATACCTTAAATTTCTGATTGATATTAATTAACCATTTAAATTTCAAGACCCCAGGTTTACTAGGAGGGGTAACCCCCATAAAAACCCAAATTCAAGTTCATGTTCTTATGAGAAAATTTTTTGAACAGAAACTTCTTTAGCGAAGGGAAGTAAATTCAAAAAATATGAAAATGAAATGTGACGAGAATGAAAATTTGACGATGCTATTATTATATTGGAGCTATTTATGCAAATACAATTAAAATGTCGCCGTGGCGTAGTGGTTGGAGAGTAGGACTTGCAAACCGAAGGCGTGGTGTTCGAGTCTTGCTCTGGGAATTTTATTTATTTTTCTTTTTTTTTTTGAAGTGAAACATCTTTAGCGAAAAACTATGAAAATGAAATGTTACGAAAATCAAAATTTGTCAATGTTACAATATTATTATATTGGAGCTATTTAGGCAAATACAATATGGAATTGAAACTTCTAAAATAGATGGTCAAGCAATATTAATATGCAGAATATTGTTCAAAAGAGTTATTTTATTTTTCGGTCATTCGGCCACTTGTTCGTACGTTCTTTCCATCAGTAAATCATTTTTTATCTCTCTCTCTCTCTCGTCACATTTTTTTCGAATTTTTGGATTTACCTCCCTTCGCTAAAGAAGTTTCACTTCTATATTGTGCTTATAAGGGTGAAGCACACTACCTAAATTTTGTTTTTTGTTTTCTGCATTATCAAACTGAATTTTTGACACTATAAGGGTCTGATCCATATGCATTTACCATGTACATTTCTAAAACCTACGATTACTGCATCGTACAGCTCCCCATACAAACCCCGTTACATATCTGTAAAATGTATGTAATCTTTGATAAGTCGATTGATGTTTAAGGTTTTTCTCTTCTGTTCTCTATTTCTAATTGTTAATAAAAGCAAATAGCAGAAAGTAAAATTAACTAAAATACAAAATGGAAATGAAGTGAAATTTTTAAATTGAAGCCATTTGCCATTGTTGCATATAAAAAACAAAAGGCACCTCGTTTGATTTAGACAAAAGATGAGATGAACGAAACACAGACACAAATGGGAAAATGTGAAAACTGAGAGACAAAAAAAGTGCCATATATGGTTATTTAATACAATGTATATACAGCGGATAATCCCGCATGCATGATGAGTTGTGTTGATAAAAGATTAGAAAAGAGCAAAGTGAAGAGCAATTGAAAAGCGACGACTGACTACTTGTGTTTGAGAGTCATTTGGATGTTTTGAAGTGGAACGCAGCTTATCTTGCATCTTTTATATTAACATTTCGCACTCACTTACACATACGTACATTCACTTATATACACAGAAGATTCACAAACAAACACATACACCCACAGGCACACATAGATACACACACTCAAAAGGCTTTAGAGGTTGCTTTCTCATTTCCTTTACACTGTCGACTGTCAGCAACATCGCGATTAGGCAGACCTTTTTAGGCCTTGTAACATCATCAAGAGCAGTAACAGCAGAAACAGCAACAGCAGCAGCAACAGCCCCTGCTATTTTCATCATTGATTATTGATCTGTGATTGCACTAAGCAAGTAAAAGGATCTTAACATACACAAAGATACATACTCATTTTCATTCACACTAAGAGATACAATAAAAAGTTCACACTTTCTCAAATGCACATTTCATTTATGTTGCAGCATCCTTCATTCAATCTTGACAAATATCATTCTCATTCATCAACATCCGACCTTACGATCGACCGATCGTTCGATTGATAAGTAGAACAGGAGTGGAAGTGTAGGTAGATAGATACTTTGCTTTGCTTTTTTCTTTTATAGAACTAATATTAGTTCTGTTCCTATTGTATTGTAGTAGTAGTATTGTATATAGTATTGATTGATGTATTGTAGTAATTGGAGGAGTATTTTAAATAATAGAGTATATTGTTGTCATTGCCACTATTTTTTTGCATTTTTTTTTTTTTATAATTTTTCAAATGCATTCGTATTTGTAAGCATTTCACGTGTGAGACGCCAAACTTGTTTGGCTGCCTGTTCTAAGGCGCTTGGCGATTTACCCTTAAACATATCCAAAGTGGGTAGAAAATAATGTGGACAACGACGATACTGCAAACAGGATATCAATTGCAAAAAGATACCATTCAAACGATCCGCAATGCATGCCTCATCCCATTCAAAGTCACGCGGATGTTTCTCGCATTCGTAGAGCAATAGATTCTTCAGATGATAGGCGGTGATTGGATTACCAGGCAAATCCAAATGGCGATCACGTAAAGTCTTCAAAATACTTAAACAGCGACGGCGGCAGCCACCTTTGATGCGAGAAATATAGTAAATAAAATAGAAAATCAAATAAAGTAAATAAGAATAAGGTAAAATTTTTTACTATTTCAAACAATATAATAGTATTTATATAAATATAAGATTCCTTAGATTTTTAGATGATGGTTTTTCAAATTTTTATTTGGTGGTTGCTCTGATAAAAATGTATCATGTATTTTTAAATTATGCTTAATGTTCCCAACATCCAATATTTTTTGTATTGATAAAGGGACAATTTACATTTTGTGAGCATTGTTTAGGTCAAGGTGGATATGACTAGTACATACCGGAAACGACAATAGACTTTTATATATTGTAATAAACAGCAGTTAAAAAAGTTATAAAGATTTTTTATCATACTTTTACATCATTCTAAGCTAATTTTTAACCTTGATTTTAAATATACAAGCTTCTTTACTTTTCACGCAGAGAATACTATTATAAGATTGTTATGAAATTTATAACGGACAGAAAGAGGCATCGGAGACCTCATAAAGTGGAAGACAAGTTGATTAAGCAACGTCCTTCTCTCCGTCTCTATGTATGCAACCTAGTCCTTCAGTTTTTGAGGTAGAGACATAAAATTTTGCATGAAATTTTTTCCTTTATGATCAGATGCTGTACATTTGTCGAATTTGGATCATTAGGAGGGGTACATCTCATACAAACCCAATTTTAGATTCTAATTAGAAAAACTTTTTTCGTTTTCATACTATCGAAATGAAATTTAAATAATTTAAGTATCAGACTCATATTCACCAACTATGGAAGTTTCAAGATCGTACGATCACTGGATCTTTTAGCTCCCATAAAAACCTAGATGTTTCATGTATGGGGACCCCTCTAAAATTTTAATTATATTTTAGTTTTATTATTTATTGTTATAGCCCCAATAGATCTACATATTCTGTGAAAATTTCAAATTTCAAGCTAAGTATTAAGTAAGGTTCATGAGATAGACCCCGTGGCCTTAGTAATAGGTTTCTGTTTGGTATGCTTTGGCTCCGGAATCCTAAAAACAAATTATAAAATCTTGAAAGGAATTGAACTTTTACGCATCAAAGTTGCTGGAAGTGAGACAACGCTCAACGTAATCATTACCCATTGAATTATCCAAATTGAATGAATCCCATGCGTTCTTCTCAATTTCTGACATTGAACCGCGGACAATTAGGCTATCAAATATGCCTACTTTGATTTTTTTGAAGACTTCCTAGCCAACATGAATGGCGATTAGTTTCATGTTCTACGTGTACGTTCACTTTTATAATTGGCTATCCATATCCAGTTGCTAAACCTTTAGCAACTTACACATTGCGAAAAAATCTTAAAATGTTAACTGTGAACTCAAAACTCATTCCGTCTTTTTCGTATTACTCGTACGAGTATATTGTAATGTATGTTGTTATTTAGATTCATCTGATTGTTGTATTGACATTAACCTTTCGCTCGTCATTATAATGTTGATATTCGTAACAATTGAAAGCTACAAGTGTGTTGAGCATTGTTATTTTACCTATCAGAAATTAATAAAGAACGTAAAAAAGTGTAGAAAATGTAAACAAACTTTATATGAAGGTAAGAACGAAGGAAGTAGCTGTGTGTAAAAAACTAGAGCTGATATAATAAAACTGAGGGTACATTCGAATTCAGTGCCCTCGAATTAGTAAACAACCATTAAAATACAAGTATTTCATCCCGCAAAACAAAAAAAAAAGGTGCTTTTGTTCTATCGTGTAATAATCCTCTAAACCACTTCGAAATTTGAGTTGTCTATGGACAAACATGAACATTTAATTAATATGTTTTTATGTTTACTCTAGTTGTTTCATTTATCGATCGATATTTTTCTTAAATGTTATTCAAAATTTTGGTAATAGATTTCATTTGTAGGGTTCCGGACCCATAGGGTACCAAAGGGAACCCTATTGCAGAGACTTCGTTGTCCGTCTGTCGTCGGGTCATATCACATGAACCGTAATAGCTGGAGAGTTGAAATTTTCACAAAATATGTAGTTCTATTCAAGCATCAGCATCAAATACTAAAACTAAAATATTTTCAAAATTTTAATGGTGTCCCCATAAAAGAAACCATTTGGTTTGTATGATATTGAAATCTAAATGAATGATGGCTATATATCAGAAACTTATATAGTCGGAATTTCAGTTTGATCGGACCACTAGGTACCCTCTTCCCATACAAACCCATCATTAAAATTCAAGCGTGGTACATTTGTTGGAATCAGTCAAAGTCAGTCACATACAAACCCCAATCTGGTACGCAACCCTCCTTGTACGAGTCCGACGCGCACTTGGCCCATTTTTTAAACATTTTAAGATTTAACTTTTTATTAAAAATTATTAGTTTGCTGATTCCTGCGTTCAATTACAATATACTACAATATCTTCATGCCATTTTTTTCAGTCTCCAAACTTAAAGTTCTAAAGTTCACTCTAAACATTTACCAAGAAATATTGTATTTCTCTTGAAACAGTTTATTAGAAATATGTTTCTCTATAACATTTCAGTAAAGTATTTCGCTTTAAAGAAAAAATGTGCAGGCTCAATCAATCAATCAATGGATCAATTTTCTAGAATAATTATATTTCTGCGAGCAGGTGCCATGGTAATTCAAGATTCTAGACATAAAACAACTTATTCATAGTGTTAAATTCACATAACAAAACTGGGATCTTATGGGAGAATCTACTTATATTATATACATTATAAGTACAGAATATATTTATAATTGTATGTAGTAAATATTCTCCGACTTACCTTGTAATAAACGATTTTCTGCTTCGAAGAAACTCAAGACCCAAGCATCACCTTCCATGCTGGCTGCATTATTGTTATTTTTATTTTGCAAAATGACACTTTCCTTTGATAATAAATCGAATCCTTCGGTCTTCACTTCAGCTACAATATTTGGATGTGGCCACGGTATATGAGGCAATGGCCAATGTGCTGCGGAACGTGGCCAAATACCCGAACATTTGAATGCTGGCGTTATTTGAACTATAAAACGTTCACGTATACGTAATTTGACTTCTGTGGTGTCACCAATCATTTTCACCATATCCCGATAGATACTTTTGTCACATGCCTGCGCTACAAGAGTCTGGAAACGTGCACGTATCTTACGTGATGATAGGTAACCCGATGCCGTTATGAATTCGACCCATAAAGACATGGAACGTTTACGGCCATCACTAAGTTTTAAAACGGCACAACCAGGCATTGTGCCCTGATCGACGAAATTGAAAACGCCCATTTGGTTAAGATACAAAACGATTTCGAATTCATTGGGCGAGACAACTTCAACGCCTTCGAATCTGTAATAAAAAAAATAACAAAAAATTGTAAAAACAAAATAAAAAATAAACACAAAGATATAAATGATTATAATAAGAATGATGAAAAGGATAATGAAGATGATGATGTGAATGAAATAACCGCAACTCAATTAGCAAAAGCGTAATTCAAGTAGCTAAAAGTTCTCCTTTTTCCTTTCCTTTCTCTGGTTTTGTTATGGTTACTAATTGATTGGCTTCAATTCCTTATTTTTTTTTTTTTTGTACATGACACAAAACGAATGACAATGGATCTTAACCATCACATCATTCAATAATAATATCATCTTTATAACCATTATCACTATGATAGACATAATCACTTCTGAAGCTGATCATCGCCTTAATGTTTAAGATGTGTATGTACTAGAAGGACAAGGAGAAGCAATAATGCTGAACTGATTGATATTTGTTTCATAACTTACTGACGAATGCAGCTTGTATAGCAAAATCAGAGTTCCCTGATAACTGGTAGATATAATCCCTATGGTTGAATACTCACCTGCCATTGCATTCCACCAAACTGGATATAAAACGAGGCTCTTGCAGTTCCACCTCTTTGAGTATATCCTGAACGATCTTACAGATTTCACGTATAGCCGTCGCTGTTTTGAACATCCGAGCCTGAACACGTTCAGCACAGAAACGATTCATCTGATAGATCATGCGCGTTTGGGCGGCCATCATATCCGGCGGTACAAGCATGATTAGTCGATCGATCGATTGATCGATTGAAACGATTGTTCAATTTAACTCACAAAAAATTTAGTGTGCACAGTATGAAACTATACAGAAACGGAATCGGAATCGGAATCAGAATCAGAATCAAGAGCACGAATATATAGGAACAATTCAATTGACTGAATTGAACTGAAAGAAGCTTGTTATTTTGTCTTGCCGATGCCGATCAGAGCAGAAGGCGTCTGATAGATACATAGATACTATTGTATTGCTGCCATGCCGTTACGTTACTACAGTTGGTAAGTATCTGAAGTATTTGAAGTGTCTTCTTTTCTGTATTTTTATAAGGCGGATTTATTTTGCAGATCGTGAATTGTGGTTAAAGTCTTTCAACTTTGCTTTTTGTTTTTGTCTATTCTATTGTCATTAATGGCTTGCTAAGTGATTTAACAGACTAACAGACTGAGCGACTAAATGACAGACAATTTCGATTTCAATTCGCTTTAGCGGCGTTTTTATAGTTAAAGATACTTTTGCCGTTTTGCCGTTTTGCTGTTTTGCCGTTTTGCTGTTTTGCCGATTGCCGTTCACTCGATACGACGACACGCGAATGCATTGTAAATCTCGCGGATATTTACAGCTTTGGCAGATAAAAACTTGGCAAGCGAAATCGACAACAACAACAACAACAACAACAACATAATTGTATCTTATGAAAAACAACAACAACAATAACAACTAACAAAAAGAAATGAATAAAAAAAAAATGGAAAAAAAATTAAACACGACACGATACTCGATTCGTCTCAGTTTAGCTTAACTCAACTCGACTCGATGCGACTCGATGCGACTCGTTGCGATGCGATGCGAAGCAACAAAGTGCATTGTATCTGTGTATCTGCAAAGCAATTGTATTTGTGTATCTGCATTTGTATAAGATTGAGAGAGAGAGAGAGAGAGAGAGTTAATGTATAAATGTATCTTTTGCATGTTCATTGCATACATATGTTTATTTGTTTGCTTAGGGGTATGCGAATAAGATTAAAGGTAGCATGATTTCAGTGCTCAATAAGTATCTGAAAGATGCGTATCATGTTTGCTATCTACACATACATGAAAATGAATGAATGAACAAAAGAACGATTGAATGTGCTATTTTACTCACCTACACCCACTACTAGTACAAGTGCAGCTGTCACACATACAAGTAAGCACATTGAAAGATGTTAATGCCAACAGATGCACACAGATACTTAATGCATCCTATTGAGTTGCATACACACGTGACACACAAAGTGTCAACATCAACATCAACATCAACATCAACAGAAGCAACGCAACAGCAAAAAAATAAAAATTTGCCTCGTGCCAAAATGAATTTTGAATGTTGTTTGGCTGGGAATATTTTTACTTAAAAATATTGATTATTAATACTGATTACAATTTCATTCTTCAATTCTTTTTATACATTAAAATATTGTTACATTTGTAAAAACTAATCAAACCCCCCTCTCTTTTTTCTTTTTTACCGAAATACTATCGATTTTCTCTTTTTGTATACAAAATTTTGATATTCTATTTATTTTGTGTTTTGTTGGTTTAGCACTTAAAGTATCTTATAAATGCCGGCAAAGTAAGCATGTAAATTTCAGAAATGTATCTATATCTACAATATGTACCACTTGTATCTAAGTATCTGTTTGTGTACTGTAAAGTATCTATGTCTTCTATCTTCTATGTATCAAAGCTTTTGAGTACTTAGTATCTGTCTATCTCTAAATATATATCTACATATGAAAATATCTACTCAATACAGATGTTTATCTGCTCCATGCCTTACACTGTGCATGTGCTTGTGCGTGTGTGTGTGTGTTTGTTTGTTGTGTTGATAGATAGACACCATTAACTTGCTCATTTGCTCGCTCGCTTACTTGCTTGCTTGCTCTATCATTCTGAGAGCACACGTTACATGTGACTGAGTGTATTTGTGTGTGTTTTTGTGTGTGTGTGTGTGTGTGTGTGTATCTGTGTTTCACTTGTGTCACTTTGTATGCGTGCGCAACATTTTTACTGGCAACTCTTAGGCTCCGCCTCATTTATCTTCGCCGGCGGCTTTTTGTAGCCATTGCTCTTAACTAACTTACTTTCAGATACTCGTATATACAATACAATACAATACAATACAATACAATATTTTCTATCTATTCATTTATCTGTATAAGTAAGTACATATCTACAATATCTGAGTATCTGTTTGTCTGTCCATACAATGCATTGCATCTGTTTGTCGCTGTTTACTTTTGATGTTATGCGTTCCTTTTGAATTCATTTGTTCTCAGCCTCTGTGTCTCTCTCTCTCTATATGAGTATGTGTGTATGTTGTTGTGGCTGCGTGTGTTAGCCTGTATGTGTTTGTAAATTTAATTTGTTCAAATGCAAAAACCTTTTTCCACCAAATCATGTACAATAATTTATCTTCACAATGTTTATTCGATTTACCACCAACAACCAACAACCAACAACAAACCCTTGTCCATATTCATAAATTTAGTATCAAGTTTTTTAGATACATTATCACACAATACACTTCGCACAATTGTTTGTCTGGGTATATACTCGTATGTTATGTACTGTCATCTGTGTATTTGTTAGTAGAATCAAAAACTAAATTTGGTTTCACCAAAAATGTTTTACGCTTTTAATAACTAAGAATATAAAGAACAAAAATATCATTCAAAAATTTATGGTCCCATTCCTAATTATGAATTTTGCTTTCAATATCTGTACATAACCTTTTCTGTAAAATTTATTATTTCAATATTGTTAAATTAGACTAAATCTTTATATATATAATTCGAGTGTACGAAATTTTGTGCCTCTTGATCTCCTACATTGATAAATTTTTTTTGTTTTATTTATGGGTGTACCAAAATGGTTTATGCTTCAGTTGGACCCGGTAGGTGGCGCTGTTGTCGAGATACAGGCAGTTTTTTTACCAAATTTTTAACATTTTTTTATCTAGCGCACACTACACTGAGCCGATTTTAATAATTTTTATTTTAGAATAACAAATGAATGCTAAGGAAAAGAGTTGCATTGTTATTTTTTTCATTTTTTAACTTTTAATATAATATTTTTAAGTATTAAGTTTTTTAAAAACCACTGCAAGACCAAACATAAAAAGTTTTACACGTTTTTTCGTTTTTAATGCTTTGGTTGTTGTTATTGTTGTATTTTTCCTCTCTGAGTTCAGCATTTTTTGCGCTCTTCGTTTTTGTATTTTATGTTCATTTAAAGTGGGATAAAAAAGAGACAATGTGTTTTGTTGTTTATGTTTCGTGTTTGAGGCTATTGATAAATTTGGGTTTATTGATAAGGGAAGTGAGAGAGTCGTGGGGTAGTCGTGTACCAAATACCAAAATGTGCTCTGCCGATTTTTTCTTTCTCTTCTTCTTCTTCGCGTATTTAAGTTTTGCAAACATCGCAGCTAGTTGCATATAATATTCCTAAGATATAATGACTTTGCAAGGTTGATGTGTTGGCTATATCTTCCAGTAAACAGAATATTATGGCTGATAGATTATGAGCACATATGTAAATATTTACTATGTCCTGATGGTATACCTTAGTACATATTGCCTAGAGATAAGTTCCTGGAAATTTGGCCATAATTTCAACCAGAAGATTTTTAAAGTTTTGTATCGTCACGTGTGGTTAGAAGAATTTGACATCAAAGGCATTTACAAATTCCTGTAAATTCCATCGCGATTATTTGTAACTTAGGGTCCTTGCTAGGGGCCTGTAATATTGTAGCAAACGATCTGTACAAAGGCTGTTAAAGAAATGAATATCGTTGCCATTTCCATGTGACGATGTAAGGTAGAAATTTCGACAAACTATGATGCAGGGCTTTGTTTTTCCATTGCCTGATATTGTAAGAAGTAGTCAGTCGTCCTTCCGATTTGAATGACAGATATCAAGACGGGAGTTACTACTTATATATACATATATGATCAGTTTACTGGTGATCCAAAGTTTGTTGTTTACACAGAGAAGTCAGTTTACTTTTTAAATTTTTTGATAGCATTGACATTTTTGATTTACAATAGTGAAACGCCTATGCAGAATCAGACCAAGGTATCAAACTCGGACAACACGGGGTATGATGTTAGTGTTAATTACTAGACAAACATTGCTCCTTAAAGTATACGTAATTGGAGGCATTTAAGTACACAGGTATGTCAATATTCCAACGTTTGGTCCAGGCTTTGAATCCTTGCAAATACCGTTGGACCAATTCTGCTGACTCAACAGGAGATGGGCCATAAATTTAAAGATTTAAAATATTCACTATACAGAAAGTTTCTTTAAAATGCTATATAAAAAGAAGGCATATAGTGTGAGATGTATTAGCTCTTTTATTCGAAAATTCAAGGAATAATTTACAAATATTATACAATTTTCGAATAGCTCATACCTTCAATGTCATGTCAAGAACTTTAGTCATACTATGATTAATTTGAATAAATACCGGTGAAGGATCATGTTTCTGAATTGGCTATTGGTAGCATTTACATTAGTCCAAAGTCTTTTGGAGGATAAACAGCCAATCACTGTAATAATCTTTTATAAACTGGACTCCGCTAACCAAAATCTAGAATCTATAGGAAATTTGAAGATATTTCCAATAAAATCATATCAGCATAGATGGACAAATACTTGAATATCTTTGCATAGGCATTGAATGCTTTACTTTTCAACCTATTAGTTCTATGGGGAGAAATCCAAGATATACTTACAGTTTTATGTGTTACAAACATCAGACTAAAGTCATAATACATTTCAGGCAAGTGTAAAGGACACATATATATACAGATAGACACATACACTTGGACTCATTCATTCAGAAATACACATGCACTTTTAGTTGTCTAGATGAAGTCGAAACAGAGAGGAAGTTTCCGACAGACACTTGCACATAAATATGTCGCATGGATTAATGTGCCAGTTGGCAATTTTTGACAGCGTCCCAAACATTCAGCCATGTAGTGAATGCAATGTAGTTTATATACGATACATGTTAGTATATTTTATATAAATACATACGATATAATATATACAAGTATGTATGTTTGCCTGTCTGCCCGATCCATCTGTTAGCCGCGACGGGATGTGTATTCATGTCACCGCTTCGTGTGTCCATATTTCGTTTCGCTCAACCATCCATGACTATCACGGCGACAATGTCGACAACGAACGAACCAAAAGTCCCACATAACCATATTTCTGAAACCTAACACACAATCAGATATGAATCGCCAAACGAGCGGTAAGCGTACGAGTATCTCGGCTACTCTTTATGGATTTGTTTTTTTTTTTGTAATTTATATTTTTTTACTACAATCATTATTTGTTATTTTGGTGCAAAAGAAGAGCCCAACCAAAAGTTGGTTTTGAATGGACATTTATTCTTCATTCATTTCATATATTGTATTGTATCATTGTTCTGGATCTCTGGCACTGTGGCATAGGATTTCATACCCGTACCATATACCCTTACCATATACCCGTACCATAAACAATACATAGCATTTAAAAGAAAATTAAGATTTATAAGAAATTCAATTAAAATTTATTTCCAGTCAACTTTCATGTAAAAACTGTGTTTAATTTTAAATTCAATATAAGAAGTAGTAATAGATAGATAGATAGTTCCGCATGAAGTAAAATTAAAAAATGCGTTTTAAGAGTGAAGTACATCTGTTGCAACTGCATATTGTTGAGTCCATTGACGAGCTCGTGACAATGCACAATGTAGATCTGTTTTCCAAAGCATCGCCGCCTCATCGTTTAGTCCATCGTCCGGATTGGGAGTGCTCAACAGAGCCTGTATTGATACCATAATTGTTTGCATCTTTAAAACCGGAGACCATTTTTTGTGGAGCACATCAAGGCAAATACGTCCCGTATTGCCAATATTCGGATGAAAGATACGTGTAACGAAGCGCACGTTTGGCGGTGACATGGGATATTTGCTAGGCAAAAACACTTCCAACTTGAATTTTCCGCCCTCGTAAGGTGAATCCTTAGGACCATCGATAGTTACACGGAAACGTCGAGAATTGTGTTCATCTGGTTCAGCGACTATACCTGGCACTGGATCCTGTTGCATTTGTTCGGTTTCCTTCATTATACGCAATAGATACGCCATATTTATTTAGTAGAACAAAATTGTAATTTTTTTTGTGATTTATTACTTTCTTCTTCAAACGAAAATTTAGTGTCAATGTCAAATAAATTTTCTAGAAGAGTAAAAATTATTTTTCAATAAGTAGTCACTTTGTTTTTTTATTTTTATTGTTTTTTAGGGTTCGGACCCAAACGGGTACCAAAAGTAACCATATTGCAGAGACTTCGTTGTCCGTGCGTCTGTCCGTCAGTCAGTCAGTACATCCGTCAGTCCATCAGTCCGTCAGTCCATCCGTTAAACCGTCAATCAGTCAGTCCGTTTGTCAGTCCATCCGTCGGCCCGCCCGTCTGTCCGTCCTCGGGTCATATCTTATAAAATAGCTAGAGAGTTGAGATTTTCACAGAATATGTAGTTCTATCCGGGCATCAGCAATAAATACTAAAACTAAAATATTTTCAAAAACTTAAAGGGGTCCCCATAAAAGAGTCATATTGGTTTGTATAGCAGCCATATGATCCAGTAATTCCACGATCTTAAAATTTAGATGGTTGGTGATTATACATCAGAATCGGATTACTAGGGAGGGTTCCTCCCGTACAAACCCCCATTAAAATTCTGGTTTTTATTCGAAAAACTTTTTTGGTTTTTGTCCTATCGAACTGAAATTTAGACACTACAAGTTTTTGACAGAGGCGTTACACATTTGTTTGAATCAGCCAAATCGATCATCTAGGAGGAGTACAAGCCCACAAATAAAATTCAGGTTGTTATTAGAAAAACTTTTTTGTTTTCTTATTGAACTTAAATTTAGGCACTATAAGTTTCTGATATATGCGCGGTAAATTTTTTGGAATCAGTCAAATCGGACCACTAGGGGCTGTACCTCCCATACAACCCCCAATCTGGGACGGAACCTTCCGTGTATTCCGTGTACGGGTCTGATTCATTCACATAATTAATACGGCTTCCATAAATTGATATACAATGTGACGATAAACATATGTTGCTCGATTCCAGTCTTGTATTGTACAATGCATTTGGTTTATATAATATATTAATAATTCAGAATATAGATACTTGCAGCGTATATTTCATGGTCCGTTTTATGCTAAGCCTCGGGAACAATTTGATTTTTTATAATTTATTTTTTTAGAATTACTTATTGTTGAGTTCCCTAGAGCATTGGGCATATTTACTATAATCATCAACCTTGATAATTAAGCGTAAAAAAGGAAAAAGATTAACTACGATTTTTCAAGATCAATAGATAATTATTGCAACAAACAACAATTCAATTGTTTCGGCTGCAAAAAAGAACTTTTGGGAACAATGTTTGATAGAAGATTGTAAGAAAAAAAGTTGAAAAATGAAAAAAGAGATACAAAAAAGTAAAGTATGCCAAGACTGTCAAATACATTCAGAATAAAGTCAACCATGCGAAGAATATCTGCATACATAAATTCAAAACAAAAAAAAAAAAAAGAAAAAGGAATATGTATGTTTATACTTACGAGTATAAGACAAAGGTCTGTTCAAGAACTTAAACCGGTGTGAGGGTGAAAGAGCTGCACACACACAAACACAAAGACAAACACACACGATAAACATTCAGTATAACAAAACAAAAAACAAAGAAAGCAAAAATAAAAAATTATAAAACATCGAAAAGACAAAGAATAAATATTTGTATATCTTTTAGATCTTTCAAATGAAACAACAAAATAACCAAAAAGATACAAGCAAAATAAGAAGCAACAGCAGTGGAGAAAGGAACTTCTTCAAACCAAGAAGGAGAAGAATTTATATATACAATATAATTTATGTGCAATCGTCACTCAGTTTTCCAGTTGGATTATTTGTTCAATTGTCACCGCACCTTGTCATTGCTCTTGCTCTTGCCCTTGTTCCTGCCTTTGCTCTTGACCTTGTCTTTGCATATGATTCCACCACCATTGTCTCAGGTCTATAGTAAGTATAATGATAATAATTTATTAAACTCCCCTTCATCAAGAACAACAACATTTAATGATCAAAACCAAAAAATCGATCCACCAATCCGCAGATCGATTAATCCAACCATCCATCGATTTATCGATCAATTCGAAAAAATAAAATTCATTCATCTCATTCATTTAAAGGTTTGTCACTTGCTGCGTTTCTTGTCATTCCTTATGTTTATCACTTGACTTGGTCTATCTGTCCGTCATTACATTTTGACTTCTATTCTTTTATTGATGTCTGTCGGTTGTCTGTCTGGCAACTGTCTATCTGTTTAACAGTCGGTTGTCACCCGTCTTATCTTTTTATTATTGTACTTATTATTGTTTTACCATTTTAGTATGTTTTGTGTTTCACAATGAAAAATTATCATTTTCTGTTATTTTAATTTTTATTCTTAATTTATGCAACATTCAAATTAAAATGTTAAAAAAATATACATATATATATATAGATAAACTTCGATTCTACTAACATATGTTCTTAATATTAATGTAAATATATGGAAACATTAAATAGTTTTAGTACAATAGTTCCATACATTTAAAGAAAGGACTATATGAAATTCAAGACTGTTTGTTCGGTAAATACAGACAAATCCATCTATGTTTTATTTGAACTTTGGCATAAAGCCAATGATTGAGCCCGTTTCAATGGTTTTGTAATACCCAAAAGAAATAAACGATTAACATGGACAGATCATCTATCTAGCATAGTAGCCAAAAGAAGGCAACTTGACTTGAAAACGGGCCAAATACATTGCTTGTTAGGTCAAAGATCCAGGCTAAGTTTCGAAAATAATTGTAGAATCCACAATGACATAATCAGGTATATTTTGGACTTATGGCATCCAACTATGGGGAACAGCAGCCGAATGCAATATTGAAATACTGTTGCGTTACCAAAATATGACTTTAATAAAAATGTTTTGTGTAATGAGAATATTGACAAAGATCTCTTCATGCCAAAAATCACGGACACAGATCACAAGACAAGGCACAACGAAATCCTCAACCTGCATATACACTAACTTGGTGATTAGTCTTCCCAACAATACTCCAACAAGAGATTGCACCCCTCACATATTCCTTACCGATGAACATAGGCTATTTAACATTATAGCTTAGGTTAGGATTAGGTGGGTAATATTACTCGTATAAGAAACTAAAAATTTATGTGTAAAGATTAGTCTGTACACTGTTGACAAATAAAAATCAGGTGTTTAATTCGAAAAAAAAAAAACAAACCTTTATAATAAAGTCCCATACAAGGGCAAAATATTTATATTTACATTCCTGGGATCAGTAAATTTTAATATCATATTTATTCCGCCTTCATCTTAAGTAAAATTTAAAGAATTTTAAATTGATTGGGGTCTCCCATTTTATGTAGTTTTACCTCCTCAGCCCAACTAAGGACTTTGTCCACCAGTTCAATCAACAGTCACTCAGTCAGTTTATGTTATGTTTATGTTATTTGCTTACTATATGTAGCGTCCGTGGAAAATAATATATTTCATGTTAATAAGAAAATAAATTTATTCATTCATTCATTTGGATTTCGAAAATTGTTCATATTTAATATTTATTTTGTAAAACAAGCATTACTTTCTTGCCACTGCCTAAGAAGAAATACGCATCCGAGTATAATGACAAATATTTTCTGTCTAGAGATAATCAACAAGTTTTGGTAACAATATTTTATATCACAGAATTGGTGAGTGGAGCCTCACTACTAAACAAAATGAGTTGAATGAAACGTATCAGAAACACATATGACTCGGTTTTTTAGTGTGCACAGTATGATTGCCTACTGTTAACACTACTTACTCTACTCTACTCTAGTATATATAGGCGTATGAGGCCAAGTACGCTTTCGGGAGTACCCCAGTATTAATTTCATACAGCTTTAAGCTTTCGTATCACAAATACCCTTGGTCTGAATTGAACTTGCCCTATTTTTGTTTGTTTTTGCTTTGAAATAAAAAAAAAATCGAGTGAGACTCGTTTTTATATTCGCCAAATATTTGTTTTACTCAAAAATCAATGAAAATCAATTTGGCATTTAATATTTGCCCTTAAACTTATTGCACAATTAATTTTTAAATTTTCTTTAATATATTTTTTACCTCACTGAAGTTCTATAAAAAAAAAAAAACTTATACAAATTTTGTTTGTTGGAAACACTATATTGCAACGTGACCTTATGATGGAAACGGTAATCGAAGATATTAAATTCTTAAGACGCCGATTACTGAAACACCCGAATCCCCTGGCAAGGTGTTTTACTCACAATACATCTCGGCGTCTGCTGAAAAGACTTCATTCCAACAATCTCCTTAATACTTAGGAAGTTTTAAAATTCCTTAGATGTCATGTTCATTCTAAGCTCATGTAAATATTCTAAGATGATAAAATAAAAACCATACCAAAAAGTAACTTTCTTAAAATCATCAGAATCAATGGCATACAATATTTGATATTGGATTTAAAGCTTATCTTTAGCGCATTTCAGTTTCTTATATTGTGTATTCTCAAACAAACAAAAAAAAAAAAAAATGAATAATGGCATTTGGAATAGGAATCACCAATCTTCAAACAAAATTTCTAAGCCATATTTCCCACAATGAAGCTGCTACAATTGCAACCTCAAAAAAACTCAACCAACTTGCGTTAATACTTTTATATACATATTTCATATTTATACTCAATCAAGGAACAATTTCTTAACATAAAACTAGACCAAACTTTAAATTTTCTCTGGTTCTTAAATGAATGTTGTCTTCAACATAAAACATGATTTTTTTGCTACATTCAAATATAAATAAACGTGCAAAAATTATTGGATCTATTCAGTAAGACTATATCCGAATAATCGGAGATATCCTATGATCATTTTTTGTCTATATAACAGATATTAATTTTGTATATTTATTATTAAGTAAAATGAAAAAGAAAGGCATACAAACAAGAGAAGAAATGACATTTCCCTCAACAGGATCGGAATGCTATGAAATCAAGCATTCATTATCCATCATGATTGATCTATGGATATCTCCTTGATTGATTCATCTAAATACCGCCTTTGAAGAGGCAATTGCCTAAAAATACGATAAACCAAGGCAACATTTGTCAAGAAGATTAAAAAAATACAAGTAGAAAAAGAAATCCACTGAACATTTGCATTTCCTCGATCACTTTGGGGTTTTAAGAATGCATGCGTGTGTGCCATGCTAAGAGGATTTGCTAACGGCCAATAACCTGTCGAAGTCATCATCATCAACGTAATCATCATCATTATGTCGTTATGGCCACCAGCGTGTGTATACTAATAATAATAATAATAATTATAATAGTAATGAAGATAGTGACACATTGATTCATCTTCAACTCTGTCTTTCCTCTCTCTCTGGATCTTGGTGTGTTGTTGGTATTGGCAGTGGCAGAAATCATTCGCTCGCCAATTAATTCATTATCGGATTTAAAAAAAAAAACAAATAAAATAAAAATGAAAAAAAGAAACAGAAGTATAGTAATGAAATCCAATGCCGACAATCCGGGTGCTGCTGCTGCTGCTAGGAGGAACAAGTGCAGGACAAATCGGATTGCGAACGTGCCTTGGCTCCGGTTGTGACTCCGCTGTTGTGACTTTGTCTGGGTTTTTGACATTTGACTACTTTATTGAATTATGACAGCATACAAGTTAACATTCAATGTGATCAGACGGACAGACAAAGAATGAAAGAGTCCATCGTCTTAAGGATATGTAGGCAAATCTCATAATTTTTAACCATTCATGTGTCATCGAGTTGATGTTGCAAATCATGCATGCATGATAAGTATAAAATCAACAAAATGAAAGGGAACAAAAAACAAAAAACAAAAATATATACTTCATATCTCCATCCCACCTTCATTCTACCTTCATTCATTCATGTCATCTACCCACCTGTACCCACTTGACTAAGTGACCATCTGAACATGCAAGTTGGACTCATTACGCATGCATTGCATATTGTTTATGTTGTTGCTTTTATTGTTGCAATGCTCAGTGATCCATGATCCATGCATGATCCACAACAGTAGCTGCAATGAGGCTACTTGGACATGTGTTCCGTCGTGATCTGATTGGAATATTAATTGTGACTGAGCGTGCAGAAAAGATACTCAACGCCAGGCAGCCAGACAGGCAGACTTACAGACAGATAAATGAACGAATTGAATTCGGAATCTCTGCGTATTGCTGCAAATAGAGATCGGGTGTGTGTTGCTTGCAAAATGAGGTGAAGACACGAATGTGCCATCACATCCATCCATCCATCCATCCAGCCATCGTACATGATGAAGCGCCATCGTCTAGCATCTGATGGTATCATGGTAACATGGATTCATACGAGTACATTGAGCCATGTACTTGTAAGTCTGATATGGTATGAGTAAAGTAAATAAAAAACGAAGCTATTCATTGTATAAACTAATGATCATGATCATAATGTTATTGGTTATAATAATGATGATGATAATGATGATGATGGCATAATTCGTTACCGTATTCCATTTTAGGTAGCTTCCTAAGCATTGCTTACATGGCGTATAACAATGACATGTTCTTCAATTCGGTTTCACTTTGTAGTTCCATATTTGGATGAATCTACTATAGAATTATATATTCGGATTCATGGGTGTGTGATGTGTTGTGGTGCTTCAATTGTTTTATATGCGGTGCGATATTTAATTCATACATTCCTTTCTCATTTTGTTTTTTTCTCTCTTGATTTTGATTTTATAATTTATGGCTAATGTTGCTGTTGTTGTTATCATTACATGGTTTTCATAAATCAAAAACCTTAAAAAAATTTAACGAACGTGTTTACAAGTAAAAACAAAAAAGTCTGGGAAAATTGTCAACGAAAGACGATGACGACGACGACGACGACGACATCAAGTGCACGATAATCAATTGCTTACATTGCACACCCCAAATTCGATCAGGTACTCAGCCACTCACATGACTCTTCACCATTGATATCGCATAATATCATAATTTATAACCAGCAACATGTTGAAAAACTCAACTACAAGGTTCGATAAAAAGATTCATGCTTGGTTATGGAGATCCAATAAAGAGAATGAAAGAAAGAAATGAAAGAGAAATGGCTTTGAGTTTATCCAAAAGCTAATACCAGATTGTGAAGAAGACTTTTGACACTTGAGACCTTAGAAAAATACTCCACAAGAAGTGATCATCATTATCAATCCATTCTCTTACAATACATTTTTGAAGTGAAACTTCTTTAACGAAAGGGAGTCAAAAAATATGAAAATTAAATGTGACGAAAATCAAAATTTGACGATGTTTAGACAAATACAATATGGCAGTGGAACTTCTGAAGTAGATGTTCAGGCAATAATACAGAATATTGTAGTTTTATATTGTTTTAATACAAAAGAGATTTTTTATTTTTCGATCATTCGGCCAATTGTTCGTACGTTCTTTCATAAAGTAAACACAATCAGTAAATCATTTTTTATCTCTCTCTTACCAATGCATAAGCATTCATTCACTACGCTGCAGAGAAGCCCGCACAAGACAATGCCCATTGTTTTGTGCGTCTCCCCATTACGTCTCTCATCGCATTTGATTTTCGTCACATTTCATTTTGTAATTTTTGGGTTTACCTCCCTCCTCTAAAGAAGTTTCACTTCCACATTGTGCTTAAATTTTTGTTTTGTTTTTGAGTTTAGCATTTCAATTGAAAATTAATGTCAAAATTGGACCTATACAAGTTGAGATAAGGAGCTGAAATCTTGTATAAACTACATATTAAACCCGGTATTAGTAATTGAATTTTGTTTCCCATGCATTGAACCCTAAAATTTTCTATACAGATTTGAAGTTTGCTTCAACACATTCACTTGGCATTGCGTAAATGGACTGATTTAGTTTCATAGGAAGGAACCTAATAATGTAAATTTCTTTTACTTCCAATGTAAATTTCTTTATTGTATTAAGATAAGAAACCCTCAAACTTTACTTGCAGCTGAGTTGATTGAAAAGGTAAACATATATATAACAAACTTGAGGACCCTAGAACTCATTGAATACGAGTATATTTCTTCATTGTTTTTCATGAAAGGTATGAAATTTTCATTAAAACCGAATTCATTGTAACACACATAGTCTGTTAGTTCGTTGGTTTCTTAGTGTTTTGGGGTGTTGGTCTTTCATGAACCGTCATGAGACACGTGCATGTTTCGCATTTCAGGCACGTTCTAGAAAATCGATCTCAATTTCGTAGTCTGATATCAACGCGGCTAAAACCAAATCAAATGAAAAGACACAATGAAGATGGGTAGAAGATCTTTTTTATTTGAACATAAGGTACTAAGTACAAACGATGAATAAACCCTATCAGACTTTATCTCTCTCTCTCTTTCTCTCTGCATGTCTCTCGGTTCATCTATCAGCAAGTCTGTCAAATCGTCCATCTGTCTATCCGTTTGTCTTTTTGTTCATTGAATCGAGTTGGTAATGTCAATGTTTCCACGTTATCCACAGTGGTGGCGGTCCTTTTCAAGCCGACGCAGTTGATCACATTGACATTTCGCCTGCCTTTAGATTTCTTTGGGTTGCCCTAGCCTGGCCTGGCCTGGCCTCACCTCTACCTCTACCTCCACCTTCACCTTGGCTTGGATTGATCTGATCTGATGTTATGTGGTGTGGTTTGGTGTGGTGTGGTGTGGTGGCTTCTCTTGCGCACGCTTGTTGGTGACATGTGGCTCGACGTGATTGATTTAGGGTTTTTTATTTTTTTCGCTGTACTCTATTCCCCATACCTCTCAATCTCGATCACCTCTCGCCCGCTTTACCTTTGGCTGATTATTTTGACTGTTGTTGTTTAGTATATTATTATTATTATTATTGTTGTTGTTGTTGTTATTATTGTTGTTAAATACAATGTGACCCATTGTTTTAACCAAAAAGGTCTCCATGTTCATACATGAAACTGTCAACTGAACGTTTACCAGCTCATGGACGTGGGTCGATCGATGGATCGACTTGCTTTGTTTTGCTTAGTTAGTTGCTTCTTTGCTTGGTTTCTTTGGTTCTTGGATTCTTGGTTGGTTGCTTGGTTGCTTGGTTCGTTGGCTTGTTGCCGTCTCACATGTTAATTGACAACATAGCGGGCGGGAGCTGGTTTTGCTAGATTAACTTTTGTTGAAATCCCGCATTGGATTAGTTGTTGAATTTTCCATGAGTTCTAAGAACTCAAAGATAACATGAGAATGGGAATGTATGACAACAACAGCGACGACAACGACGCAAAAGACAATCAAAGTAGAAAACAAAATAAAAAAAACAAAAACCAAAAACCAAAAACAAATACAAATACAAAAAAGAGAAAGGTTAAGAGAGAAATCCTCTGTTATTGTATTAATATAAGTACTTATTGTAGTTTCATGTTGAATATGAAAATTTCTTATTAAAATCAATTTACAAAATGCTCCGTTTATGTTCGTTCCCTTCTCTACTAAATTTCCTTACCATCAAAAGACCATATCATCATATCATACAACAAGTGATCATCAACATCTCTTATAATACATTCTTGATCTTTGGTTACTTCTCACTCTTCCACTAGTACAATGCAATATGAAGATTTGGTTTCGTGATGTGAAACTGTAATTACGCCTGTTACGTAAAATTTATCAGCGAAACCTTTATGCGTGGTACGATTACTATTGTATGTTGGTCCATTTGCTTGAATGAACTAACCAAGCAACCAACCAACTAACCAACCTACTAACTATGTGTAGCCATCCAACCAGTGAAACATTCTTTTGCCTCAAGGCCTCTTGGCCTGTGTTGTTGTCCATGGTTGTGGCGCTGTCCATCGTTGTTGTATCGTTGTTGTGAGGAGGGTCAAACCGACCGGGGTTGGTTGTTTGGTTGGTCGTGTGTTGGTATTAAATTAATATTTGCTTTTTTGTCAAAAGCCTATAATCAAGAACGTTGGCGATGACAGCCTAAGAGGCTCTAATTACACCTTGTTACCTTGACGCTGAGGCCACACAGATCGTGGCTCACTTTGGGATTTTTTTTTTTTTTTCTTTCATGTACATTCATCTCTCTCCGCTCCCCCCCAAAAAAAAAATTCTTTACTTTGGCTAACTAAACTGAATGATAACGATGACGATGGCAATGACGAAGACGGCAGCCGCTAATATGCAGCAATCAAAGAGTACAGTTTAAACGAATCAACCAACCAACCAACCAAGCATCGAAACCGTCATCCAACCATCAGTCCATTTACCAGTCCATCCATCCATCCATCCATCCATCCATCCATCAGTTGTACTGTGTATGCTAAGTGGCAAGCGCCGCACGTCGTTCGTCGACTCTTGTCGTCATCATTGGCCATGTTGTTTCCTTAAAGGGTTCATTGTTCTTAACTCAATACCAAGACTCTGTTCTACTTACTTAAAAGAGTCTTGGCAAGCTACAAAAATTGTCCAAATGCAATTCTCACGTTTTAGCATTTTTGCGTTTTTATATAAATTTTTTCTCTTTTATTTCCTTATAATATTTTTTTTTTTTCTCTATAGTGTTTTGGATGCAATCGAGAAAAGAAAACATCGAAACGAAGTCGTAATGGCCAAATTACATATTTTTATTTAAATAAAAACATTTGGCGCAGATTTGAATTGAAAAAGAACAGAAGGCAAAATATTATTTTCAGTTACATCGAAATCTTAAATACCTTTCACGCTTCAAGTCTTAATTTTATTTATTTATCTCTTCCTGCATTTTTGTAATTCATTTTTTGTTTTTACGTTTGCTTGTAGTCTCAGAATTTTACTCTTATTTTGGTTCATCTATGTTTTTTACTTTTCTGTCTGGGTTATATTTGTTAGCCGGTCTCTCCTGGTGACTTTCAATTCAATTTACCCTTCCATTCCTCTTGAGAGTCACTTAAAACAGATGAATTGTTGCCTTGGCAAGAAAGAGTAATTTTTTTTTTTTTTGGCATCACTTATACTTATATTGTTTAAGGATTTTATTAGAAATATTTCTTCTAAAGAGACTTTTTTATTAGCCAAAATTAGTTCATTCTATAATAATTTTTTCGACCTACATATTTCATTAGCTTTAACAGTCACATTGACAACAAAGTTTTGGGTAAAATCTTAAGTCTTTCTATCTTTCTGTTTGATAATAGAAATTAACAAGATGCATCGATCATCCTCACATTTACTACTTCAAAGATTAACTTAAATATAAGTATATAGCAAAATATAGAAAATAGTTTATTTATTTATAAAGAAAACTGTGCATTAGTCAAACATTGAAAACAATTTTAGTTGAAACGACGAACGAAAGAAGATGGGAAGAATTTCATTGTCAATAAACTGCAATTCTATTCTTTCTTCCTTTTAATCTGTTACAAACATTATGAAGAAATGATAGACATCATTTACCCATTTATTCACACTATACTAAAAGTAAACGTATGTGAAAGGTTTAAAACAACCAAACCAAACCAAACCAAACCAAACCAAATAAAAACAAAAACAAACAAACTAAAAATGTCAGAATAACATTGACACAGGTTCAGTTTTTGGAGGAAATAACGCTAACTTCGTTTGCTTTGCATGCATCACATCACATCACATCTCTTTTCATTTGATTCCATTCCATTTCATTATAAGTAGGTACATACACGAGTATCTCAGCGGAAGCCACAATTTTGAGATCATTCAGTTAGCCAAATTAACAACGCTCGACATCATTACCGAGTCACAATTCATTCATTTTGGTCCATTCAACCAAAAAAGCTCTAAACGCCCCAATAGGCAGACAGACAAACAGAGTTTAACCAATTGACTCACTCAACTCACTACAACTAACCAGTTCGACCGACTAACTGATCAACTGACTAACTTATCAATAAACTGAAATGAAAGCACACCCGCAGTGTTAAGAACTTAAAAATGATCTCTCGATCTTTTGTTTTGGAGATACAAGTAGATCGCTTTGAGCACCCAACAAACCACTTCAACTCTCTCCTTGCACGTGTTTGAAATATTAAATCGCTTGAGTTCTTGCTCTCGAAATTATAATGTTATTAAATTATATATTTTTATTGCCACAAAACTATTTCGAACCATTTTGAATGCTAATTAAATAAATGTTAATTTTAATGTTGATGACACAAAACAATGATAATCGTCATGATGATGATGATGATGATGATGACGATGACCCCCTACACATAACAAACAGGTGCATATCGACTTCAATATCGACACTGACAATATTAGCAGAAGATGCTTCAAAAACTTGTAAGTTCTGTTGAAAGAAATTTTCAATTTACATAAATTTTTGTAAAAAAAAAGAAATAAATAAAATAAAATAAAACAAAAATTATTATGTTTAATTTAAATATTTTTGTTTTTCTTTCTTTTTTTTTTGTTTTTTTGTTTAATAAGTTCGAATGCATGTCACACAATTTGTTAATATTTGATTATTGTTTGTTTATTTTCATATTAATTTATTGAAACTTAAATTTTGAAAAATTTGTATGATAAAATCATCCACATAAATTAAAGTTCTCACACAAATTATGTAGACATACTTGTAGGAGATTTTAGATATAAAATTTGTAGTCAGCATAAGAATATAGAAGAATGCTTTCATATTGAAGATGAAGATGGATCTGACAAGATTAAAATTTAATCATTTTTAGGTGAATGTGCTTGTTAGATAGTCAAGTTAAATTTATAGCATCTCATCATAGAATATTTTGCATTTTGATTCAAAAATAAATTAATAGCATTGATTGTCAATCAAAACAGGAAGAAACTTTTAAAGTTCCCACTATAAGGAATTAATTCCGAAGCTCTTGAAATCACATACCCACATACCAACTATTGTTTAGTTTCGTCGAATAGAATTTCTCTCTAATCTAGATCCATTCTATGTCTATTCAGTTTTATATGATTAAATGTTTTAATTTAACTAATCTAATCTTATCTTACATGATATTTTTAAACATTTATGATGGGACAAATCAGAGGGATAAGAATGCTTGGTACACGTATTTATGAGAAACATTTCTATTTGAAATTTATTTTACTTTCATTTAATGATTTTTTTATCTTTTAATTGTAAAGTTTTATTTGGAAAAATGTTTAACTATTTCCTTGTAATCCTTGAAATCCTTGCTATAAAAAACATAATAACATCATCACCTTAAACATAATTGTTTTAAAAGAACTATGACCTAGAATTGAAAGGCGAGAAACAGAACATGGATACAGAAGAAGATGGAAATTCTAATCCGCTGATTCAAATTTGTTTGTTGTTGCTGCTAATGTGGGAAGTTTATGATTTCTCTTCAGTTAAGAATTCAGAATTGCCTTGTGTAAACTGTGAAATATTATAGAAATAAAAGGCTATAACATATTTGAGATGAAATGAAGAATTCTTACAGATCCATACGAGATTCATGAGATTCTTGAAAATTGAAGCAAAGCGAAACAATTAAAAAAATTCCATGCATTTGCAAAAACCTCCAAGTAAACATTAAAAAAAAAAAATATTACATTTTTATTTTCTTACCTTTTAAAATAAATGAAACAATTAGTTTTAATATGAATTAATATTTTATTGAATTTATTTATGCAATTTTTAATTAGCAAATAATAACAAAATAAAAAAAAAATATAAAATTTGTATAAAAAATACAACAAATTTCAGAAAATTTTCAATTTCTTGAAAATTTTTTATATTATTATTATTATTATTATATTTTGTATATCATTTCATTTTATTAATTATTGTTTAATTTGTGTGGGAAGCGGTTAAATTCAAACGAATTCGAATTTGAAAAAATGACATCGATAATTAACAACGAAAAAAAAAAAAAAAAGAAGTAAAAATATTTGAATTGTTTGAATTTTAGCACTGATTTCTTTGTGTTGAATTTGAATTATAAATTTTGGGATTTTGTTTTTAATGCAAATCAAATTCAATAAACAAATCAATTTTATTAAAAATGTGATGAATGTGGGCGCTGTAGAGGAGGCGGTTGAAGACAACATATGCATCGCATCATCTTATCTTATCTTCTCCTGAAATCAAAATTTAAATCTAATATTAATAAACTAAAATACTCGTACTAGTCTTCACCTTTTGCTGAGACTTGAATTTGGTTTTAACATATTTCTTTGCCTTATTTCAGAAATTAATTAAAGAAAATTATTAGCGTAAGTAATGAAAGCAAATAAATCACGTGTGATACACAAAACAATAGTTAAATAATATTAGATTCATTTTTACCGAAGAAGGGTATGAACCCTTTTCAAAAAAAAAAAAAAAACTCATACCTATTTCTCTATTTTAAGTTAAGATTTCTTTAAAAAACAGAGTATAATATTTATAATTTGCCTTCGGCATACATTCTACTAATTTCATTAAGAATTTTTATTAATACCATCCATCTGAAGAGAATAGTTGGCTTTTACAGTCAATTATTTATATCGAAACCAAGCTGAATTTCTTGGATTTAGACAAGCAAATTTTCTTATATTTGTAGAAATTCCTATATTCTTCTTCCAATTGGTATGAAGTCTGACCAGAGTTTTTTTTTTTTCTGGTACCACGAAACTTATTCCGTCCTGGCCACCGGGTACGGCCCCTTTATGGGAGTATCGTGGTGGCTGTGGTTTAATACACAAATACGGATAGAGTCTTTAACTAGGCTTGGAGTTGCGTTATGAAACTAGATGCTGTTGCCCAAAGAGCAGCTTAGGTTTAAAATGGTGCCTCCGGATATAAGTATATCCAAGGAGACGTTGATTTACGTTTATGTGCTATTAAGTCTTCTCAGACAGTTGTTCACGTTAAACTAATTGACAGTTCATTCTTCTTTCATTTCCAATATTTTTCTGGGTCCTTTATTATCCCACACATACTTTGAAGAAGTCCTTAATCGTGGTTCTATGAGAGCAAAGTACAATATTTCTCTTTTTAAGTTAAATGTTGTCCAGCAATTCATTTCGGGAATAGTAGAAAACAAAACTGAAATATATTTTTCATTGAAAACGATTTCTTTATTCATCAAAATATTCTCCATGTAGATTTTAATAATGTTTTGCATTCACTTAAACAAATTTTCTCACTCGGCAATAATTTTTTTAAGTATCTGCAAAGAAAATAAATACTGCGCTCTCATATCAAAAACAATTCGAGTAGTTTTCGACTGCAAAATATCAAATTTCACATTGGCGGTGGTTATATTTGATCTGGCAAGACTGGGATTATTCATTTTCAGTATGTAAAAGACAAGAAGAAGTTTTTTATTACCATAATCATGGATTTACTTGTCTAAAACAAATCAAGAATTAATATCATAATTTTTATAAAAATTTTAAAGTTGCAATACCATTTTTATTTAGTAGAAAGTGATTTGATTTTATTTAATTTGATTTATTGTATTGTATTGTATTTATGGTTGATATCCGATCCAATAAAATTTCATTCAATAATTTACACAAAAAAAAAAACAAAATTAATTTCAGTTTGGAGGAAGCTTTATTTATTGTATTTGTATTCGATATTATTTCCACTGAACAAAAAGTCTGTGAGACGCAGGCTAAATGAATTTCTCTGCCAATATTTACCAAGCAAATGGATATGTTCTTAAATCCCTGAAATCACCTACAGTTTGCAAAGTTTGCAAACCTCATGACAATATTAAAGTATTGTATAATTTACATTAAATGTAAAGTGTATAAAAATGTTAAAGAAATAACAAAATAAAAATAAAAATATTTAATAAATAATTTAAATTATTTAAAATTTAATTTATTAAGATCATAAAATTTAATTTAAATGTTATGTCAGTCGTTCATTTGCTTGGACTTGAAACGTGTGCGAAATATGAATTTCTAAAGCAAAAACAACAGAAACAATACAAAAAAAAAAATTCATGATGAAACTTTATTTTCAGTTCCATCGAACCTTTGATATGTTTCACATTCGAATGAATGGGCGGCCTATTAAAAGTATCTTCTGCTATTGGATATACCAAACTCGAGTGTTTGCAAAAATATATACAATCTTCTACTAAAGGATTGTCATGGTCAGATCGATTCATTTATTGATCTTGCATTATTTGATTTCATATTAAATTATATACGTTCATTACAATAAGAGTAATGTGACGACAAGCGAAATCATTGCGATCGGCAAGTGCTGCCAATGAATGAAGATGATTGCTGAGGAATAATAGTGAACGTGACACATTTTAAGATTAGTCTCAAAGAAAAGGAAGACTCAAAAAAAAAAAAAAAAATATTGTGAAAAGGTTGGAGACCTGTTCCGCCGCCAATCAACTTTGTGTTGCCAAAGAATAATTATTTTCTTAAGAAATATAAAAATTCGCAACAATCTAAAATAATAGGAAACAAAGAAAATATAACCGTTGATAGACTCAAAATTATGCTATAAAATAAATCATAAATCAATCTAGAAATACTTACTCATTTGATAAGAAAATATTGAGGTTTTAAAAGGAAACATAAGAATGAACAAGATAAAATAATGGCCCCCGAACTTTATATACTTCTATATACAAACGATTCATACCCCCAGCTGATGATTTTGTTTATGTTATAGGGTAAATTATTATTTTCATGGTAGTTTATATGGTAGCTACTACATTATTTTTATTCCTCCGATAAGACCAATTTTATGTTATGATGAGTTATAAAGAAATTAAAGTGTGTGAAACCAATATTTTCCTATGAAGACTATCTCTTCCAATAATCAGAGAACTATATACGACGAAATGAGACATGTGTTTTTTATTACAATATTCTAACGAATTCTTTGACAGTAAGTCAGATTTATTCGCCACATACGTTTTTACAACCAATATTATTTCCATTTTAATGTGAATAATCAGAGAACTGCGATATATCGACAGTATTATCTACATTATTATACCTAGGTACTTTCTTTTTTACAAATTAATTCACTGCTAATAAATAACACATTGTTTGATTGATGCTGAATACATGAATAGGATCTTTGAAGCTCCGTTCTTTGCTTTATAGAAATATTAGATTAGACTTAAACAAGAAAAAATGGTTATCTCCAGCTACGCCGAACTTGTAATACTCTTCGTGTACCCCAAGAAAACGTTTATGTCTATGCTCCTGTGATTGAGCATACAGAAATATTTTATTATTGATTTGACTTGTGTTTGGGGTAAAGCCAGTATTCATACACCATTTCAACATTGAGACTGAAATATTTGTATGTGAGCTATAAGATCCAGTAATCCTAGGATCTTGAAATTTACAGGATTGGTTGATATGGATTTGATAATTCCAGTTCGATAATACCATACAAAATGTAAAAATGTTTTTCTTATATGAACATGGATTTGAATTTGGGTTTGTATGAGAGCAATGAGATTCAGTAATTCGAAATTCAGGACTTCGTAATTTACATGATTGGTGGAAATATATTAGAAACCTATAGTATCCAAATTTCAGTTTAATAGAATAAAAAACAAAAAATGTTATTCTACTAAAAATCTTAATTTGAATTCGGGTTTGTGTGGAAAGTACCCGCTCCGATTCAAAGTATAATAAGAAATAACCTAGAGTTTGGTATTTAGTAATACAGGAAAAGCTTTCATTGTCGGACACACAACGTCAGGTTTTTTGAACCAGGTTTTCACGCTGTGTGATTATGGAAACTTTGAACATTAAACATTTCAAGCTTGCATCTCCAAATTTGCCCAGTTATCTATCCATTGTGCAAGTTTTTACTGTACTTCTATTTATTGTATTATCAAAGCTGAAATAAAACATTTCATTAATGTTAGTGAAATCGAATTGATGTAACAATAAGGCAAGATAATGACAGTTGACTTAAAGTCTAGATAATTTACAGAAAATATTTGATAAAAAGAATAAAAATGTGACATTCAGGAACGGAGCTAAGCTCCTCTTTGGTCGTCAGGGTGAAGGCGCTCAATCGTCCTCCTGGAGCTGTTTATGGCAAGAGCAGATGCTAATTTGTCGACGTGTATCTTAAGCCCATCATTATACCGGCTTGTATGATAGTTAATCTACTCATGGACCGACAGGATTTGCAGGTTTCTGGATATAACTTCATTACGCACGTACCAAGGAGCCTTTACGATTTGAAGGAGGGCAATGTTCTGTGTCTTGTGGATGAGATAGATGTTGGACTCAGTAGCAGTACCCCATATGGGAACACTAGAGTCTTATAAATGGTTACTTTATCGTTTATCGGAATAGTTCTTCTTGTGATTACATCAGTTTTCCATGCAATGAATTCTTTGATGGAAAAATCTTTAAAACTTTCTTTAAATTAACTTTCATTTCTTTTCTTAAATTATATTTAAGAAACAAATTAAACATAATTAATAATGTTAATTATTGATTCAGTGGAGTTGAAGTAAGTAACAAAATGTTGTAATTTATGTAACAAAAAAAAAAAAAATAATAATAAACAAATTGAAAACAATAAAATATTTTAAAATGTTTTTTAAAGTTTATTGTGATTGTTCGCTGTCAACAAAATCACAGTTAATTCGCAATTAAAATGCTTTGCACGTCATCGAGACTCAGCCTAAATGTCAATTTCTGATGTTTTTTTTAGCCAATTTCGAATTTCAAATAAATTAAATACAAATGCAGACGGCAAACATGTGAAATTATTTACTAATTTGCCGTCGGTAAACTTCACAAACACAATACACATAATATAACGAAAAAGAAAAACTTGAAGTTATTCGAAGAAAACAAAACCAATACAGTGAGTGACAAAATTATTTACGGAAATTTCAATCCAATTCAAATTTATTACTACTCGTATATAATTAAAGAAACTTATCAGATGCAAATGGATTGGCCTTTTGTACTTGTATATTTTATAATAATTTACTCATGTTTTACAACTATTCCAGTATCTTCTTCATCTTTTTTATACTCTTCACGCAGTGAAGTGAGTATTACAAGTTTGTCAAGAGGTTTGTAACACCCGGGACATCAGAAGGAGATATCGGAGACCCAACAAGATCTGTTAAACTTGTATATATTGTTAATAAGCTCGACGAGATGAGTTGATTAAGCCATGTCCATCCGTCTGTCCATCTGTACATATGCAAACTAGTCCCTCAGTTTTTGAGCTAGAAAGCTGAAATTTTGCATGAGACATTCTTTTTACCAGACGCTGTACGTTTGTCGCCATAAACCGAATCGGACTTGATCAGGTTTCTATAAATAAATCTTTTTTATTTTTTGTACAATCGAATTGAAATTTTGACACTATAAATTTCTAATCTATCTCCACCAAAAATGTATATTTCAAGACTGTTACTGAATCTTAGAGCTCCCATGCAAATCCAAATTCAAATTCTGATTCTTATTAAAAATTATCTTTTTTTCGAATGCTTCATACCCACATACAAAGAGTCTTGTGGGCGATGGCATTAGCAGCATGACTAGAAATTTCTTAAGGGTCATTCAAAAGTCTTACCAGAAAATGTTCACTTAGTGAACATGATTCCAAATTTACTTATTAACATAAGTTAAAAGTTGAAATTCTTTAAATCACTTTATTGTTTAATTGCAGCAAGAATGCCAGCATTTGTAAGACGGAAGGCACCCATAGCCTCAGACGGAACGAAATCCAAGATAGCTTTTGAGAAAAAATGCTGTTTCAAAGATGTATTTCTGGTATAGCCAATGATGATGGAACCGACCGGAACCAACGACGCCGACTATTGCAGCATCAGCAGCAAAGAATTTGGCGTCCGAATCAATGGCACGTAAGAGTAAAGAGATTTGGAGCAAATATTGCTTAGAGCCATTAAGAAGACCGCTCCTGGCAGCTGGGGTAATACGTGATGTTATTCACAAGGAAATTTTCTATTTTTTAAAGTGAAAACGTGTTTAAAAATGTTTCCATAGTCATGTGAAAATGAAACACTGCGTTGCGGCGAAACGCTTTTGGGTTTACCAATACTTTTCATATTTATCATGATTCGAAACTCCTAGCACCAAGTAGTTTGTATATTCTGAAAATAGAGGAATGTACGTTGCCTGAAAGAACATTTTTGGATTTGCGCACTTATGTCAACAAGGGGGGAAGGCCGTTGAATGTGATGAAAAAATTATAATTTTATTATTATGAAAATGCTGTTATCTTGAAAATGGATTCACTGATTTGGCTGATTTTTTTTGGGTGTTTTATGTTCGTTATAGGCTAAATTAAAAGAATATTGACGAAAATTTTTGGATAATCTACCGGAAAAGTTGGAAATTCGATTTTTTTTTTTGTTTGTTTTTGTATTAAAATCTCAATAAATAAAAAAAGTAAAGTATACAACATTTTTATAGATTTTTTTTCCTTTATTTCCTTTACGCCTTTTTGTTATTGTTGCTTTTGCTTTTGCTATCGTTGGCAAGTTCTATGTAGTACATAGTTCAGACCAAGTTTTTATCGAACTGAAATAAAAAATAAATAAATTGATATTCAATTGAAATAAAGTTTACTTTTCTACTTATTTTTAATAAATTAATTACTCGTAATATATAAAATATGAATTCATAAATTAATTTTTCTTTTTTTTTTTGCAAATACTTTTATTCACCACTGTTGCATGTAAAAGATGAAATCCATTTTTTTTTTTTTTTTTTTTTGTAAACATAGAATTTTATTTGATTTGTTTAGATTTTTATTTTTACTTTTGTTTTGTTTTATTAAAACTTACAAAAAATTAATAAATAAATTAAGAGAGAGAAAAAAAATTATAATATTTTTTGTGCAATTTTCTTTAATTTTTTTACTTTTATATCTAATTCAACTATTTTTTTTTTTTGTTTTTCATTTCTTATTTTAATTTCTTTATTTGTCTTTTTTTTTTACAAAAGCTTAAATAAAAATTCTCCATGAAAGGAATTGAAAATTTTTTGTTTGTTTTCATTTTAAATTTTATATTTTTATTGATATAGGAAACTCTATAAGCGGGCGTATACTTTTCGAAAGCACCTAAGACTAATTTAGCCTACGAACTAATTAAAAAACAAAAAAAACAAAATATTATTTTTATTTTATTATATTTATAATTATTATATTAAATAGTATTTGGGTTCAAATTTCTCATACTAATTACGACTTTCGCTTAAATTCAAATTTAGCTTCATTTTATCTAACACACAAAAAACAAAGAAACATAAAACAAAAAACAAAAAAAACTCACTGGGTCAGAAAACGAAATATTTTCGAATTTAGCAAAAAAAAAAAAATAAAAATAAAAAACAAATAAATAAAAATGGAAATTAATTTAATTTATTAATTGCTAACTCCTAATCATGTTTAACAAAAGGTTGCATTCCTCTTTGGATAGCTTAAGGCAAACGACTATGAAATCAAACAATAAATTTAAATAAAAAATGAAACATGAAAAAAAAATTTGTTAAGAAAAAAGCAACTCTCTTTTTTTCTTTTAACTGCAAACTCTGATCAGATCACAATGATCAACGTTCTTTATTTGCTTATAACTCCTCGAGACAACGTGCATTTGTTAGCATGACACGTGTTAGGCGCCAGACGCTTTTGGCAGCAGTCTCCAGTGCACCCGGGGACTTGCCCTTAAAGAGATCCATATTGGGCAGAAAATAGTGAGGACAACGTCGACACTGTAAACATGAGATCAATTGCAGAAATATGCCATTAATACGATCGGCAATGCAATTGTCCTCCCATTCCATTTCGCGCGGATGCTTTTCACATTCATACAATAACAGCGTCTTTAGGTGATAGGAAGTGACTGGATTGCCCGGTAAGTCCAGATGACGATCGCGTAGGGTCTTTAATATGCTTAAGCAGCGACGACGACTGGCACCTGTAAAGCAATCATAAATGTAAATATTAATTAAGTTTTTTACCTTATAAAATACATGCAATTATACAAGTACAATTACATTTCAAAAAAGAACTACATTTCAATATAAAAAGAATTAATAGGTAATCATTTTAATATTAAACTTTAAGAATTTGTTTCTATGAAAATATTATATTGCAACTCCATTTGAAATATAAATCAAGCGAAGAAAATACAATATTTACAATGATATATCAAGTAAATGACTCCAAACCATACATGAAACATGGGCATAATATTTCACAACTAAGACGGAGTAAAGGTCAAAATAATGGACTGAAAGTAGAGAATTGGCTCCAAGAAAAGCAAAGAGAGCTCCATCTCCAAGCCAGATTATGACGACAATTTTTCGGATGCATCTGGACGAATTTCCGCTGATTATCTTCAGAAAGAAAAAATATTCAATTGGATTATTTTCTGTTTCTAACCTTAAAGAAATGGTTCTGTGGAAAAAAATTTACTAACATTGAAAAAGGTAGAGTCAGTGGTTGATAATTATGTATATTGATGAGCGCAATAATTCTCGCTAAAAACAGAACCGATAACTCATTGAACATTGCTGGGTTGCAGTGTATCGAGACTATGTAGGAAAACTCAGATATTTTCTTCAAAATTATTTTTGTATTTTCTTTGTTAGGTCTGGTATTTCTAGGACTGCTCTTGTATTAAAAAAAAACATTCAAATTCTATACAAGTTTCACATTATTAATTATATAGAAATTTAGTCTGTTCAGATCTGTTGCAAAATTTCTGGTGTAACCCCAAGACTCAGGCAAAATTATTCAGTTATCTTGAACCAACTGGGGAATCTTTGCTTCATCGCATGGTCCCAATTAAAGACCGTCAGATACTATAAAACTCATTCCTTAAGATTGGCAAATATGAATGACAAATATGTATTTTCTAGTGCTTATCGTGATATCAGAAGTTTTACCATATAATATTTTTACTATTACAACTTGAGTCACATCTATTAAAGTCTACTTTATTGACCTTTTTTTCTTTTCTAAGAAATTCTTAGTAATTAATTAATTTATTGTTTTAAGCTCCTTATGGTATTAATAAATTGTATAAAGAAAAATTATTCGATTTAAATATTCCAAACAAAATTTATCTACACCTTTTTTAACAGGATATTTACCTTACAGGGAGCATCATCTTAAACATTGAATAACTTTGATATTTGTGAACGGGTTGACATGTCTTTGAAATGTCAATTCAGTACAATTTTAACTAGAATTAATTCACACCGAAACAATGCGTCAAAATAGTGATGCTGTACATTGAAAATAGTTGTTCAGTTGCATTTACTCAACTTGAATAACGTCGAAAATATCGTGGCCAACAGTCACCTTCTGACAAACTATTCGTTTGGTATCTAATTTTGTTCAGCACGGGACGTTCCAATAAACTGGTTAAAGCAGTCAGAGAGAGCGTTGCCCAGAATGCAAAAGTTCTTTGGTATTTTGGCACTTTGCGGCACATTTTCAACAAGGATTTACACAAATAATATTGCCGACAGACCTTCCACGTCGCTTGAAATACGGCGAAACAGACGCTCGAATGTTTGACACTGAATCTGATTTTTGGAAGCAAAAGAAGACCTACGAGGACCATTGTACATTTTCTGGTGGTGCTAATAAGCCAAATTGGTGAGTTTAGGGAACGGAAAAACAACACATGACCCATTGCATGATCAAAAAGTGACTGTTTCAGTCGGCGTTTGCGCCAAAACCATCATATTTATTCATGTTGGATGTTGGCTTATTATGTCTGTCCGCAATTGCGTGAAAAAGGTTGCAATTAAGGCTAGTTCCAACAAGACATTAACCCATGTTACACTGCAAATCCAATAATTCAACAATACTGGAACGAAAATTCCCTGGACGTCTGATGTCAAAAAAAGGCGACATTGACTGGGTCCAAGATCTCCCGATTTGACCCCTTCGGACTTATTTTTGTGGGGTTATTTGATGAAGAAAGTATATGTCAGCTAGGCTCAGACCATTGGCGAGGTTAAAGCAATCGTAGCTCTTAATTTCTTCTAAATAAACAAATTTAAAATAATAATAATAATAATGTAGAATATTGGACTCGACAAAGAACTATCCTACATCAAAATCTCACAAAAAAAAAAATACCACGTTTAGTGGAGTTACATTCCAAATTGAACCAAATCTTATTGTATATTTTTAATGGTGAAATACAAATTCTTAGAAAGTCATTTATTGTACAAATTCTTATTAAAGATTATAATAATTTCAGGTTGATTTTTAATGCTCTGAGAGTAGGTGTAAGTACATAACATTGACGAACTTCTATTTCCCATTAGATTGTAAGAAATTGGCTGTTGTTGTTCGTTTTCTGAAAAGAGTGGGTAGATCCTGTGAGAATTTGACAAATTTTATAACAAACTTTGCTCTTTCCAGCCTTAAAAAAGTTCTTATACAAAATTTCCGAAATTCTGTCATCAAGACAGACTTTGGATGACTTTGAGATGAACTATTCCACTACTTTTGAGACTTCAAGTAAATATATTTTTAACTACAATACACAAATTTGTGGCACCTTATTTGGGTATAAGAATATTAATTAATAAATAGAAATATTTCTTGATATCAATAGTTATTTTCATATATTTTGATCAAGCAATTCCCAATATAAATAATATATATATATATATATATATATATATAATAAAAGAAAAATCCTTTCAAGACTCTAATTGCAATTATTGTAGAAAGAACAAAGAACATTGCGTAAAAAATAAAATAGAATTTAATTCTATTGCCCTTTTCACAGTACTGAAAAAGTTGATAGCTTCAAACTGGAAAACAGCTGTTGTCTCTTCTGATTATACAAACATGGAATGTTGCGCGCATGTTGCGCTTATTTCGAAGGTAGAATTTGTGGAAAATACATGATTTAGAACAATTTGCTGTGTATGCAACTAGTTCTTGCAACTCCCTTTTTCATTCTTTTAACAAAACGTTTATAATTTAAAAATAACTGAAATCAACATCAGCTGATTTGTGTTTACGCGCAACAAAAAGAAAGAAGAACACAGACAGCAATTGCGAAACCAGGCAGTACTTTGAACAGGCCACATGATCAGTCTGAGTGCAAAATGTGCTTGAGTAAGCATCTCGAAAGTCATTTTTGCTTCCCTGTTCCCTGTTTTTGTTGTCGTTCTGAAGTTGCATATACACTACTGTGAAAAAAGAATAAGATTGTAAGTATAAGCATTTGGTCTCATATGGAAAGCTGATTATTTAAATTTGTAACTTCTTCAAACCTAAGTAGAAGAAAATGCAGTGTGTTAGTGACATTTCAATAGGAATTGTATCATCAAAAACCCCAAAGTTCTCATCGCTTGATAACTTCTTTCTCCTTTAAACCATTTTTTGATTACTATTACTTTTTTTTTTTATATCTTAAAATCGAGCTTAAAACTAAATAAAGAGTTATTACTACAGAGAAATATTCAATGGAGGTTGATCTGGTGAATTGTCTTTATAGAAAAAAAAAAAAACTTTGGTAATATTTCTCAGAAATAGTTTCATGGTATAAGAACAGTTATATTTATTGTAGTTCGGAACTCTATTTTTCCAGCAAGTAAATGCTCAATACTGTTTTGGAAAAGGTTGATAATCTTTCAATCTATAACTTTGACAGTTTTTTTTTGATTTCGGAATATAAATGACTCATTAAAGTTTCGTCTGCTAAAGTAATAAATACTTTCAGCTTTCTTCAAATATCATGAGATGTTTACAAAATATGAATATGATGAAAATATTTTGTAGTAATTTTTTTTTTAATAATTAAGAAAGAAAAATCAAGAAAAGATAAGAACAGAAAACAATATCTTCCTTTCACCTTTTAGTATATTTCACATGTTATTTAGATTTTAACAATTTTGATGATGAATTTTTCCATAATTGAATAAAATAACATAATTGCCCAAGGGCAATTTTAATATCAGGTTTACGATCTGGAGAGTCCAATGTTGCAATAAGAAATCTTATTTCTCTATCACAAATTGTAACCAGCGTACTAGCAGTGTAGTGTTGTGGGCAAATGTCACCCGGTTATAATGATTTTGCTACGAACCGCACAATCTTCCGAACTGCTACATTTTAACAAAAGTAGAAATCGGATGATGGCTGGAGTCTTAACGTAATATGGCGTCATTGAGCTAGTAACTCAAAATATGAATCCTCCTCAGGATAAGATGAGGATTAATCTGAAAGAATTCCATATCTGCTAAGTAACTCCGCGGCATTTCGTGAACGTATCTTCTCCGCAAACCTTTCTTTAAATAAGTATAACGACTATTTGGCAAATCTCCAATTGGTTCGTTTCAGGCTAACTAAAGATACCGAACAAGTAACTCAGGCATCACAATGAACTACATATAAAGTTAAAATGGTATAAAAAATTGATTATTTACCAATAGAAAATTTATTGGATTTACTAGATTTATGTATAAGAAAATTTGAATTAAAACATAAACAAAAAAATCTAAAAAACAAACTGTTTCATTCCCCAATTGATATGATAAAACTTAAAATAATAAAACTATTTATGTTACCAGTTTCAGTTACTGTTACAGTGAGTATAGTATAAAATTTAAACTCAATACCTCAAAACCTCTTTAACTTTGAACAAACAAAATAGCAGGCTCATGATCAGATATGCCTTAGTCAATTCCCCAAAATGCTTTCATTATGAGATCTACGATTATGCTTTATAAGAATTACAATAACCTATGAAATACTACACAATTATAAATACTCAGATTATTAGTTCTTTATTTATTTTCATTTAATATAATTAATTTCATTTATCAAATGTTAGTGATCATATTTACCTAGTAGTAGTACTCAAGTGGCACTTCATTGTCGGTATAAAAATATATTTCGTTTAATAAAATAATATTTCGTAAATTAATCGTGTTTGAGCAAAAAAAGTAAAAAAACCCAGTATGAATCAGATATAAGTACAGACATACTTATGTATGTAACTTATAAATATAGAACATATAAAATACTAAATCTTACTACAATAATAATGTTGTTAAGAAATTGATATTTTCTATATACATACCTTCTGATAATAAAGTACCCGGAATTTGTCATTTAAATTGCCCGCGTTAAGTATTTGTTATGTTTGTTTTTTTCGTATGTTAGTAGGACTGCCCTTAATTACTATGCCAAAAATGAGCCCGATCGAAAATCGCGTCGCCGCTCTGCTCGTTCCGACTGAGCTGAATTTTCTCCAAAAAGAGTATCGGCAGAAGGTCGCTGAAGACATGCTGGATCGGGCTAATCTGATCCCACGTTCATGGGATGCATCATAACTGGTGACGAGACATGGGTCTACGAGTACGACACGCGAATGAGCCAACAATCATCGGAATGGTTGGAAAAAAATGAGCCGAAACCGAAAAAACTTCGAAAAAGTCGTTCAAAAATCAAGGTGATGCTGATTGTTTTCTTCGATTTCCGTGGAATGGTTCACCATGAGTTCGTTCCGGAAGGCCAGGTGGACATCTATTTAACTATTTTGAGGCGTTTGCGTGATAAAATCCGTCATAAATGGCCGGAATTGTGGGCCGATAATTCGTGGATTTTGCATGATGATAATGCCATCTCATGGGGCCACGATTATCAACGATTATAAAGCCAAAAACGCGATAAATACCATCGACCAGCAGTCCTATTCACCTGACTTAGCTCCGTGTGACTTTTTCCTGTTCCCCAAACTCAAATTACCGCTTCGGGGAACCCGACATGACTCCATAGACTCCATCAAACAAAATGCGCCGAGAACTACTGAGGTGGACTGTTAAACCAGCTGCTGTAAACAAACTGGTTGAAAAATTTGGCATAGTAATTAAGGACAGTCCTACCTACATACAAACAAACAAAAAACCTAAAAAATACTTATCGCGGGCGATTTAAATGACAAATTCCAGGTACTTTTTTGTCGTACTTATACATTGATCAAGGAGAAGAGAGAAAGTTTATGTCATGTTATCAAACACAAATTAATTAAGTTTGGAAGCCAATTGATTACATTCCATGTAGATTGCAAATCACAATTTATTATCTTAGGATTACAAGATAAATAAGTTAACACTTATTACTATCTGAAGAATATTGAATATCTTGAAATGGAGGGAGAAAGATAGAGAGGAACAACATATAGATGACTGTAAACAAACCTAGTATGAGTACTTAGTCGCCAAGTTAGAAGCTGAAATTATAATGATATCACCTGTATATATATTCGTACATAGGAATGTATAAATTTTAGAAATTATATCTATGAAATGATCGTCAAAGTGTCTATCGATTATTTATTTTATTATATTTCTATTTATATTAAATGCAATTGAGTTTATCAAACTTTTCATATTTTAATTGGCACATTGCTTTATCTAATCTATCTACGATACACGTACTAATTTTATACAAGGGTTGCTATTTATATTTCTGAATTAATAATGAGAAAATAAATATTTATGATTGAAATAAGTTTTATTGTTTATTAAAATATGCACCATAAACATCAATACACTTTTGCATTAGTTTGAACCAATTTTCGAAACACTTTTCCCCTGCAAACCATGGGTTTTTTGAATTCGATTGCTGTTTTGTTTCGGGCTCATATGCATAGATCCATAATTCATCCTCCTGTGTAGATTGTTATACATAGCCTTTGATCCACCTTTCATGTGTTTTTCCAACATTTCCTTGCCTACGTTTGAACTTTTAAAATATTAGGCAGGATGCAACGCGGACAAATCTTTTTTACTGCCAAATGTTAATGTTATATCTTATTGATGTCTGTCATACTAATGCCCAAACATGTCTCAATATCACAGTATGTCGCATGATATTTTCGGATTTTGGACGACCTTCACGGGGTTTTTAAGGGTTCCGGGCCCAAAGGGTACCAAAAGGAACCCTATTGCAGAGACTTCATTGTCCGTCCCTCAGCCGTCAGGTCATATCTCATAAACCGCAATAGCTAGAGAGTTGAAATTTTCACAGAATGTGTAGTTTCATCCGGGCATCAAATACTTAAACAAAAATATTTTCCAAATCTTAAAGGGGTCCCCATACAAGAAACTTTTTGAATTGTATGGTAGCTATACGATTCAGCCATCCCACGATCTTGAAATTGGGATGGTTGGTGGCTATATATTAGAAACTTATATTGTCGAAGTTTCAGTTTGATCGGATTACTAGGAAGGGTACCTCCCATACAAACCCACCATTAAAGTTCAGGTTCCTTTTCCAAAAACTTTTTTGTTTTTTGTTCTATCAAACTGGAATTTAGACAATATAAATTCTAAATATATAAACGCAGCACATCTTTTTGAATCAGCCAAATCGGCTTACTAGGAGGGGTACCTCCCATACAAACCCACCATTAAAGTTTAGGTTCTTATTCGAAAAACTTTTTTATTTTTGGACCATTGGACTGAAATTGAGAGACTATTAGTTTCTGATATAGGCGCTATATATGCAGGAGGAGTACCTCTGACTTGCACTTGGCCCATTTTCTTACAGTGCTGTGGATAGTGTTTCATCGTTTTATAAAGAATTAAGTTCATCGAAGCACTCTTGTCTTGATAATCCACGTCGAAAGTTATGAAAAATACTTGCACGAGTCCATTTCATTTTCTTTTCAAGATCACGGTAAAATGGCAAATTGTTCTAAAGAAATGTTATGATTAAAAAAATTTGAAACATCAGCGGTCGCCTAGGAACACTTACTGTTACCAAGACCAGATTTACATATAAATAGCAACCATCGTTCTATTGTATCTAAGTTCTAATTTGTTATTATGCGAGAACTCTTAGTATTTGCAAAATTTTTTCAAACCCAGCGCAGTTAAATGAATCGGACAGTGTCGTAAAACCGATCAGATCGAATTGGGAATAAGAAAGATCAACCGCCCTCAAGATTGTGCATTAGTTGTCCTTTATTTTTCCCACTCATTTTCTCTAAGAGTAGTTAGTATATCTTCTCATTCTCTTTTTTCTTTTTTTGGGGGTAAAACTTGAAAGTCTCATTGGCATTGTCACCAACAATCTGTAGACGCTGTTAATGCTTTTGTTTTTATTTATTTATTTTGTTTTTTGTGTGTTGTGTGTGTGTTGTTGTTTTTTTTCTTTTTTTTTTTTTTGGACCCAGAAACCACGCTCTGCTGTTGTTTTATTTATTTATTTATTTGTTGACTTTATCTAATCGCTGAGATTTAAAATATTTATAAAATCGTTTAGAAACTTATTTATGGATGATGAAAATGCTATATCGACTCTGACTACAATTTAAATGAACGAACGAACAAGCGAACGAATGACGGTGACAAAACGGGTTTATTCAGTCGTTCAGTCGATCGATCGAACCATCGGTTGCTGACTGCCTGCCAGCTTACTTGCCTATCTTACCTTACTGCCTTGTCTTGCCATGCCTTGCCTTGCCTTACCTTGCCTGCCTACGCCTTATCATAACGAAAGATCAGATCAATATGTTGGTTGGTAGAGTCGATCGAATCGATTTGGAAAAACATACTTTTACGGTATTGCATTGACTCGCATTCGATACCAACCCGAATCGTATATAATCAAATCGAAATCGAACTGAACGTAAATTATCCAGATTTATAACCGTTTTTAGTGACTTTAGAGTAAGCAAGCAAACATATCTCATATGCTATCGAGTGTAATCAGTTACCGTCTTTCTCGTTATCGTCATCATCATCATCATCATCATCATCATCATCATCAACATTGTCGTTAATATTTTGTCAAGTCGAGTCAAGTGAATAAGGTAGTTAGTATTGTTTTATATGATAAGTAAGTTACTTCAATCACTTCCAATTATATCATATCCAGAACTATGTAAGTACATACATAGGTATATCGAAAAAGCAAGTTGTCCAAGTCTATGATTAACAGATATTTCTTGACCAAATTTTGTTCACTTGATTATGATTACATGTATAATAAAAATATAAGTGTAAATCGGAGTGATATCGATTGATCGCTTCTATATGATTATTGCTCGATATCTTGCTGTTAATTTACAAGCAATTACATCAACAGAACAACGTCGGAGATTTGAAATAAATCAATTAAATTTAAGTATGTCACTGATTAACTACCAGAAAAAAACAAAAACAAAATAAAAAATAAAAAATTTTAACCAAAAATCATGTGGATCGATGACAAAGGAATTAGATTGATTTCTAATAAAGATTTATGATCTAGATTTATTTCTACAGTGAACAACAATCAGAACAAAATGTATGGACGACATACATGTGTGTATTTTATTAGGGATCAAATTTGTATCAATTTGAATAAACTTAGTAAGTATTTGCAGAGAAATACAAGTAAGTACTCAATGCCGTCGGCTTTCATATTGATCAAATTGATAAAGTTCTTCTTACCTTGTAGCAGACGATTTTCAGCATCCGTAAAGCTAAGCACCCAGGCATCACCCTCCATGGCTGAGTTTTTGCCTTGCAATGCAATACATTCCTTGGATAACATATCAAAGCCTTCAGTCTTGACCTCTGCAACGATATTTGGATGCGGCCATGGTATACCCGGCATGGGCCAATGCGAGGCTGAACGTGGCCATAGGCCGGCACACTTAAAGGCAGGCGTTATCTGGACAATGATGCGTTCGCGTATGCGCAACTTTACTTCAGTTGTATCAGCGATCATCTTGACAATGTCACGGTAGGCACATTTATCGCAAGCCTGAGCCACAAGCGTTTGGAAACGTGAACGAATTTTCCGGGCAGATAAGTAGCCCGAGGCTGTTATGAATTCCACCCACAAGGACATGGAACGCTTACGGCCATCACTTAGCTTTAGAACAGCACAACCGGGCAGTGTACCATCATCCAGAAAGTTGAGTACACCCATCTGATTGAGGTAGATGATGATTTCGTACTCGGTCGGTGAGATCACTTCGAGACCTTCGAAACGGCCATTGTAGTCATTCAATGATGAGATGAATCGCGGCTCTTGTACTTCGACCTCCTTGAGGACATCCTGTACAATGCGGCAGACTTCCTGGATCTGTTTGTGTATGGTCGCTTTGCGTACCTGTACACGATCTGCACAATATTTATTCATTTGGTAGACCATTTTGGACTGTGCCGCAATCATGTCCGACGGCACAAGCATCTCGTATCTCGTCGTCTGCTTGTCTGTTTTAACAATGATGATTATGATTTTGTTTAGTATAAACTTAAATGATTGCAATCAATTGAATGATTGTTTATTTCATTGATTAACTAAGTGATTGATCGATTGTTGTTGTATGAATCACTAAATTGTATATGGGACACTAAAACGACGTTCTTTTTACTTTTATTTTATTTTATTTTTTTTTTAGGAACTTTTATGTTGTGTTGTGTTATTTTGTTTTGTTATTTTCAATTTCACAAATACTCAATCATTAAATATAAATACGAGTAGTTTAAAGAGAATCGCGTACTTGTACTTGACAATCGTATCTTGTCTATGCATATGCATACATACTTGTATTTATGTATTGTATATACATTTGCATTATAGTTTGTTAGTTTTATATACTGATAAAAGATACTTTCTACTTGTTGTTGTTGTTGTTGTGTTATTTTGAAGCATTTGATTAATATGTATACGCGCGCGATTTGCGATGTGAAAACATTTCACAGAATCATTTCTCAAGATGCACGGATTGTGGAACAACATTCATCAGGCAAACAAAAAAAAAAAAATTTATTAAAAAAAAAAATAAATTCGACACAGAAAATATTATAGTAACAACAACAGAACTGAATAGCAACAGCAACAGAATAGAGAAGCGTTGTTGGTTCAACAAAAAAATACACGGCGTTCGTTCGTAAGTTCCGTCGGTCGGTCGCTTGCGGTGGCTTTCTCTCGTTCTGTGCACTCGCCGCCTCGTGTACTCGCGCCGTCAACTTCAAGACATTGACTGATTCCGTGTGCGAACTCACCGCAAGAAAAATAAGTATCTTTGGCCGGTTTCTACAGCCACCTCATAGCTCCGCAGCCGCCGCACACGCCATATCACAGCACACACCACATGCCACACACCATACCACACACACAACATATACTACATACATATAAGCACAAGCACTCCACCATTGACGGCTGCTTCGCAAGCAAGCACACACAACTTTCGCTGTTAACAATATTCTCACTGCTGCTGCTGCTGCTGCTACTGCTACTTCTACTTCTACTACGTCAGCCTCTCTCGCCTAAATCACCCCCTTAAACCAGACGGACGGGACGCTCTTCTCTTCATATGATAATCTTTTTCACTCTAATGCCAGCAGCACGTGCATGCGTCTGAACGGCATAGTTGTAGGCGCATTCTCTCGCTCACAGCTTTCATTCGGCTTCGAGTTGCTTGTTGCTTGTTGTTTTTCCTTATTCTTATTGTATTTTTGTATCTGTGTTTTTTGTTTTGCTTGTGTGAGTGCGTATTTCTCCCTCTTTGCACGTTCGTGTATATGAATAAGTGTGTTGCTTTTTCATTTTTTCATTAATTTTTGATCGTTCGCCTGCTCTTGCATTTGTTATGGATGGCTGTGTAGATGTGTGGATGTAGATACATAGATGGGAATGGTTGGATGTTGGCTGATTGTAAAAGGCTGCAAAAGGTTTGTAGATTCTTATTGAGGGGCTGACGGGTTGTTTCTATTTTGTATCTGTGTTTGGCTTTGTGTTTGTGTTAAATTTGTTGTCTATACTGTTATTGTTGTTGTTGTTGTCGTCGTCTATTTGTTTTTTTTTTTTATTTTTTTTTTTATTTTGTTCTGCAAATGTTTATGCCAAAGTGATGCCACCTTTATATAAATTTTATTTGTTTAAATAATTATATATTTTATTTAATAATCTATTTAATCATTTCCCCGTTTATTTGTTATCTTCAATAATGGGAAATATTCTATACTTGATGTCTCATTGGCAAGGAGAATTGGGATTAAAAACAAAAATGTATAAGTTTATAGAAAACAAGAAAAAAGATTGTTAAGTTGTTCACACTGATACCGAAATACATATCTGATATTTGTCTAAGAGCTATATGATCCAGTAATTCTAGGGTATTGAAGTTTACATGCTGAGTGAATATGGATCAGATACTTATAGTATTCAAGTTTCACAAACCACAAAACAGTTTTTCTAATAAAAACCTGAATTTGAATTGGGGTTTGTATGAGAGGACCTTCTTCTAGTAATCCTAGATTTATGAAAATTATACAATTAGTGGAGATGCAGTAGAAACTTACATAATTTAAATTTGAGTTATATAGTACAAAAAACAAAAAAGTTCTTCTAATAAGAACCTGAATTTTAATTTGGATTTGTATGGGAGGTACCTCTTCTAGTAATCCTAGATTTATGAAAATTATACAATTAGTGGAGATGCTGTAGAAACTTACATAATTTAAATTTGAGTTATATAGTACAAAAAACAAAAAAGTTCTTCTAATAAGAACCTGAATTTCAATTTGGATTTGTATGGGAGGTACCTCTTCTAGTAATTCTAGATTTATGAAAATTATACAATTAGTGGAGATGCTGTAGAAACTTACATAATTTAAATTTGAGTTATATAATTCAAAAAACAAAAAAGTTCTTCTAATAAGAACCTGAATTTCAATTTGGATTTGTATGGGAGCTACACGATCCTGCAGTCCTTGGGGTTTAAAATTTACATGATTGATGGAGATGAATTCGACACACAAAATGTCTAAATTTGAGTTTGATAGTAAAAAGGACAAACAAGTTTTTCAAATAAGAACCTGCCTTTGAATGTGTTGTTTGTATGGAAAGAACAATCCCTTGTGGTCCGATTCAGGTGATTCCGACAAATGTTCAGGGTCTTGTGAAAAGAAATTTTTAACTCTCTAGCTCAAAAACTATGGAACTTGTTTGCTTACATACAGGCAGACAGTCGGACAGATGGTCATGACTTAATCAACTCATCTCGTCGAGTTGATCAAGAATATATGTATGTATGTATGTATATACTTTATGGGGCCTCCGATGCCTCCTTTTATGTGTTACAAACTTCATGACAAACTTCTTAGACTATTTACTATTACAATATATTTTATGTAACATATTCAATGAGGAATTTTGTTTGAAGAGAACTTCAACTTCTTTGTATTTTCATTGCTTTTAAATTTAGTCAGCATTTTTTAAATATTTTGATTAATTTTTATAAATAGCAACTTACAAATTATAAGTTTATTTATAAGTAGAAAAATCTGAATTGTTCTTTTGTTTCTGCCATCGACTTATTTCTAAGTACTACAGATTTTTTATTTTATTTTCTTTTATTTTTCTTTTAAATGTCATTAAGGTGGACAAGGTCTCTTTAAATAACAATTTCTTGATTTGAATTCGCTGCAATCATCCTCTAGAAGATATATAGATGGTAACCATCCCACAGTCTCATCGATTTAATAAACTGATAGCAAATATTTTCCTGACTTAATTCATATTTTGCATTTGATTATCGATATTTTTGTATCCAAATATTAAAATCAATGGAAATATCCTTTCTTCTTCATTAATGACTCAACTTTCTGAAGAATAATATTATTTTAATATTTTGTTTTTCTTTTTTTTGATTTTCTTTTTTTAAATTATTAAGGTTATATAAAGATAGAAGATTTTATTTCCAATAATTATGATTATCCATTAATTTAATGTTTCATTTTTATTTAAACAAATCAAATATTGAAAAGATATTTGCCTTCCTTTATTATTAATAAATTCTTTACATCTATTATTCATTATTAATTTAATTGGGATTAAATTATGCAAAATTCTTGAATAAAAATTATATTTTATTATGAGATATTTTTTTGTGAAAAATGTTTCTCAGTCTACTTCTACTTTTCTTGATAAAAGATCATGTAAGCTCCGCCCATTTTGTGACTTCACACGCTCGCTCACTCACATACTCATAGATACTTTCAGATACACACACACACACACTCACATATGAATATGGTAGCACTTTACTCATAGATATACAAAAGCGCAGAACTTTGTATGCGTAGTGGACGGTTTATGTTTATGGATGGTGATGATACATTGCTGTTATTTTGTTATTATGTTATTGTTGTTGTTGTCCGAGACAGATAATAATATACAACAAACACAACCACAAATAAACAAGAAAACAGTAGCAACCACGAAAAACCAAAAACATCATAACAACAACAATAACATAAATTGGCAATGACAACAACAATATTTGTTTGTTTGTGTGTGTGTTTGTGTGTGACTTGAACTTAAGAATTGAATTTTTTTTTTTATATATCTCCACCACATGGAACCATGCCACTGCCATCACCTGTAATTAGACATCTTGTTTCATTTTTACATCCACCCACTAAACAATATTCTGAATTCAGGATTTCATCCTCTGCCTTAGCCTCTTTCGTGAGACTTCCCCCTCCACAAATACATATATTGAATTAATTCGCTTGTAATGTGATTAATGAGATTTGAGCACGAGAGTCAAAGGGACGAGTATATTTTGGTATATTCTTTAGCATGGGAGGCCATGACTAGACCGGTCTAAGTCTCATGATGATCTGGTCTGCTCTGGTCTGGTCTGGTCTGACTTAGACTGGTCTCCTTCGTGCTACATGCAAGGAAAAATGTAATGGCTACAAATTAGTAAATCTATTTAATGTACAATAACTAAATAACTTAGGAACAATTTCTCACTTTTCCTAATTTCAGTCTTTAATACAATATATTTACTAAGAAAATAACTATGGATGTTAATGATGATGAAGTTAATGTATGTCCGTTGGCTTACTGTTTTGAATTGAACAAATGAAATTATTTTCATTTGAATTTTTATCAAATGGGTGCCGTAACGTACATTAAGATAATATTAATTAACACCTTAGGATTCTTCAGTAGAGCTAAGTTGTGGTGTTCAATTCAGTTCAGTTGAGTTGAGTTGAATTTGAAGTTGATGCAAAGTTGAATGAACAAAACAAAAGAAAAGGGAATTTGAATAAGCGCGTGATCATTTTTCTTAGAATGTTACATGTTGATAAGAAAATATCAAACAAGGGACATCAACGTTTGGACTTCTTGGTTTTTTGCAAAAAAAAACCAACAAACTTATGGTAATAAGCCATTGATAATGGTTTGCCTTGGTTACCACGTTGGTTAGTTGGTTGGGTAGTTGGTTGCAATAGTCTCATCTCTCTGTGTCTGTGGTTTTTGAATATAAGCGACCAACTAACTGGTTAACTGGAAGCGACAATCGCATTAATGGCCACATAAAAGTGGAAAATTATCATAGGAACACGCACTTAATTGAGGCCATTATCAATTTCATGGCATATAAATTGGAAATGAATTATGTATATGACTTTACTGATGAACGGAGTGAGCGGTATGACCCGAACAATGGCTCAGTAACTGAGCGAGTGAGCTACCGTGCTTCTCGTTTTATGACCAGACAAACATAGCTCGTTATTGATAAGCTCATTGGATAAGCCATAAAGCGGTATAAGAAAGTCCTTCGCTAGAACTGAATCTTTTGTTTCTTATTCAACTAAATTACAATATCATGTATGTAGCTGTTATACCTTACCTTTATATTTCTACAATATGCGTGTGACCATGAAGAAACCAAGGAACAAGTAACATGTCACAGCTGCAAAAGTTGATTTAAGATTATTTCAGGGTCAAAAAGGTTCATTCCACAAAAAAAAATTTAAAAAAAGTGTCCTGTTACGTCAATAAATATTAGATAAGATCAAATGAAGCATATACGAATGCTAACCACTGCCGCAGTGACAGTATACCTGATGGATTACCAATACCAGCCCGTAGTGCGCGTAGCCAAACCTTCAACACGGCGTGCATCGCCAAGTCTGACAAGATGGTGTCCTTACAAATGGCTACAGAAGTCCAAAATAAACACTACAACGACGTTAAGACGTAAAACATCTCCTATGACAAGATTTCGATTGTTTTTACAAATGCACAGAAGTCAAAAATAAACACACACAAAAAAAAAAAACTAATTAAAAGATGTTAAGACTAAAACAAATGTTAAAAACAAAATCAGGAAATTTAAGATGAAAAGGGGCTAACTTTGGTTTCACTCAAACTTACATACACTTCATATATCCTTCTATAATTGACTACTATATAAGATTTTATAGTCCTTTCCTCTGCAAAGGTTAAACTTTGGATTTTGGAAGCTATGCCTTACAGAAATCAGATCATTACAGAAAACCATGAATAAATAATAAAACATTTCAAAATCTCACAAAAACAGAGACTGTGACTATCATGTGATTATGTGTGTGACAAAGTTGAAATTCGGGACCCTAAAGAAACTAACTAAGAATTGGAAAAAATTTGCATATTTGAGGGTCTCGAGATAAAAGTACATGTTTTTAGAATCTAGTTTTGTGTTCAGGATTAAGTTGCCTTGCCTACTAGGAAAGTCAGACAAATCATAGATCGAAATTCTGATTATATGATTTACAATCATCAGATTATTATTCTATAATATTCTTGGCTCTGGAAAGCTATCAGTGAAACTATGGACTCTATACTTCCCAGAGTCCTGCAAAGTGGATGAAAGACTAGCACGGCCCAGAGGTGAGTATTGTGAACGACAAGGTAGACTCACAATGCCCTCATTGACAGCAACCAACGAAAAGAAAAACGACAAAAATCAATCTGATCGTCAAGTGTAGGCTAGCAAATGTACACGTAGTAAGTAGTATCGTCACAAAGGATGTTGCAAACTGAGAACACTCGTTGCAAAACGTGCATTGCAACTGTTGTCTTGCTTGCTCGACTCGTCGTAGTTGGCAACACCAACTGAGCGAATCGGCCGGAAAATGAAGTTCAGAAAAACGGAAAAGATTGGAATCGCTTGGTAGCAATGAAGCTGACGTCCAGGCAAGCTACAGAGGCAGCTGTGAAGCACGACATTTCAGGCGACTTTGCACGGCTACAGGTTCATTTGTCAGCTGATGAACCAAAAATAAAAGAAAAAAAACCAAGAAAAAAAATCAAGAAATAAAGAAAGATTTAAACGAAGATCCTTCTTCGTCTTTTTATCAACTGAAGCTTACTCATCCTCCTAGCTACCACTTTGAAACTCTCGAGTTGTGTGTTGTTGTCTTATGTCTAATGTCGCATCATCAACTATCAACATCATCAGCAGCAGCTACAGCAGCAGACATCATCATCATGATCATGATGATGTTGTCGTGGCTAAGATCATCGATCATTTTCCAATTGAACAAAGCCAAGCCGATTAGTGTTCCACTCAGTTGAGTTGAGTTGAGTTGAGTTGGACTCACTCGGACTCTGACTTTGAAGATGCACAAAACAAAGCTAACGTCAGTGCTGGCATTCAATGATCCAGCATGGCTGGCGACACGATTATACACGAACAGTAGTATACATACATACATTCCCCCCTATACCTTCTATTGAATGAATTAAAGGTTAAATGCCAAGTCAGAGAATGAAGTAGAAATCGAAACGAAGTCATTGCCGATGTCGTCGTCGATGTTGGTGTTGGTGTCACCATGTTGCCATGGTCTGTGCTCACCGTAAAGGGCATTTACCTGCTAGAAGACAAGCGTGTGAATACAAATACCATGTATGTATGTATGTACCATGTATCTGCTGCAAGTGGCGCCTGCATCCCGTCGCGTATTGTCTGAATATGCACAGCAACAACGAAACCCAAAGCGAAAAAGATGTTGAAGATGATGATGATGATGCAAGACCATGCGACGAAGTTGGCAAAGCCTACCCAATATGGTCTTCACTAACGGTTGCAGTAACATACGAGAAGCTACAACAAGCTTACGATAGTCCAGACCACATCTTTAACCGATCCAAGACCCAGTTGAGGCATGGCATTCAACCAGCAACAACCGACAGCAACTCCAACAACAGCGCAAATCTAACTCTGAAGGTTGGTATAAGCAGTTCATTCCATTCCAGGCAATGAAATGACCTGACATTCAGCGCCATATTGACGCAATGCAACGCATTGCATTGTTTTTGTGGCTACGTCATCGCACAACCTAATAACCAACGAACGACCGACAGACACGATCGATCGGTTACCACTGACATCTAACAATCAATAACAATGGCTGGTCGGTCATCTTCATCATTATCATTCACAACATAAACATAGCCACACCATTGATAATGTTCATCATCATCATCATTCGCTTTATTTTATAGTACTGTCTGTGTATCTCCTTCGCATCCGCCGACTTTAATTCCAACTCATCTATATGTAAGTAGTAAGTCTACGTATTGTCGCTGATAATTTATTTTCGATGTTCAAATTTCAGCAAGATAACCTAAATACTATCAAGCTAATCAATGCTGACATCAATACTGTCGCAATATATCAGCGAATTGCTATCCAAGGACTCCCCTAAACAACATATTCTTTCCCCATCTTGCATTCTCGAAATTTAATTGTTGCTTAAAATAAGCCAGGAATAGCGATCAGGATTAATTATGTAATCTTCTCCCAAAAGAAAGAATGGACAAATTCCTTTCACTTTAAAACTTTATATTATACTGATTGCACTATCATAATGAATTTAGCATACTCGTACTGGGTACAAAATTTATACACACATAAGTGATACTTCTTTAGCGAAGGTAAAAATTACAAAACGAAATGTGAATGAGAGGCGTAGTGGGGAGACACGTGTCTTTTGCAGCGTCAGCAGCTAATGCTATGAGTGAGAGAGATAAAAAATGCTTTACAATGACGAAAAATAAAATAAATTTAAACAAGATAACACTAACATATTCTCAACATCTACTTTACAATATTGTATTTGCCAATAATAATAACATTCGGACATTTAATTTTTATAATTTTTGGATTTTCAAGGGGGCTAAAGAAATTTCAATTAAAGAAAAACAGACTGATATTTTAGGAGTTTTGATTACGCATGATACGTACAAAGGGCAGTGTAAAATCAGCCGCGAGTGGAGGCCAGTCGGGAACAATGGCTACAAAAATCAATGCTGACAGTGCTTGTATGTTAAGGCACATACCACTGCATACAGTGAATAAGAACTCGGTTATCTAGCCTTATAACGAGGGTTATTGTGTTTCCATTGACTATTCGACGACCATATCCGCATAACTAGTACTGTGTCATAAAGAGATGCCTCTTCAATAATTTGAAGCTTTCTGAAATTCTTACTCAAATCACTCACTCATTCGGTCTATCAAACATGGGTCAGCCAAATTCGCATATTCCAAGCCACGAGACTTATTGAAAAGACAAAAAGTCAATTGAATTCTGAAGGTAGCGTTGAGCTCAGATGGCCTATGTGTTGAGCGTTAACCTGATATACGAGGTGACCTTGTCCGACGGCATATTTTCGCAGTTGCTTTTTATTTGAACGCCTGGAATAAGTGAGAGTGTGTTCTATTAGTGTATACTGACTAAAATCTCCTAGGCTAACACGTGCTGTCATTTGTCGATCTAGACAAAGTTTTTATTTGTTTACGCTTAACACCGTATGCCACCCCAGAGTACCAGCATGCCGTGTGAATATCAAATAGAATCATTTAAGAAGATCTTTAAATTAATCCATTATGCAACTATTTATTTAAATCTAAACAAAAAAACCACAAATCAGTTAAATGATTGGTTGATTGATTGATTGATTGATGTAATAATGTTTTTCATTTAAATATATGTTAGAACCACACAGTTCAAAGTGTTTTAAATTGTTCTCCTTCAGAAAAAAAAAAAAATCAATTTTTGAGCTCATTTCAATATTTTGAAATAACAGCAACCAATGGGTCCTTTGAAAATTCAATAGTAAATCTTCGGTTTTAATGAAGATTTTATACCTTTCTAGAAAATAATTTGATTTCAATTTATGAGAGTCCCGTAACTAACATTCTTTAGCTTAACTTCCACATTTTATTTAATAAATTGTTTCAAGTTTTTCCTACACAAATATAAATATTTAATATTATATCGATCCACTTTTTTTTTTCATGTCCTGACTCCTTGGACAAAGATCCCATCGGCCTTTGTTACATAGAGATTCTGAAGAGTACAGTAGACAGTTATTATTCTGTAGTTTGTCAAAAATTATCACTACGCTTCCTTTAAATTCCTTTGATTAAAGAAAGATGAGAGCGGAACACAACAGAAAGTAAATCCCATTAACAATGCCGTAGCCCACTGGTAGGTAAGTTCACCGATTCATTGGAATACAGAATGAATTCGACCCATCGCCGAATGAACATTTGCATAAGGATCCAATGTTGTCAAATTTACATCGTTCAATCAGACACTTATTATTATCGCTCCATTCGCCTAATTCCGACAAATGTGCAGCGTAGACTAGTGAAAATTTCAGTTCTCTAGCTCGAACGTTTCCACTATGTACGGACGGGACGTGGCTATAAGTACATACTGCATCATTACGGGGATCTCCGATGACTCCCTTTCTTTGTGTGTTACAAACTTTTATGACAAACGTAAAATACACTGCTGAGAAGTGTTACGAACAATGTCAACAACAGAATTATAACGACTCTATGGAAGATCCAAAGGCAAAAAAGCAACGCCAAGAGAGAAGTAAAGTAAAGTAAAGTAAAGCGATAATGGGCCTCTGGCAATTGGTTAGGTTGACGATGGTGTCTGCTTGCTACTGTTTTCCGTTTCTAGGACGTAGTGATGTTGTTGTTGTTCTTGTTAGTTTGCTTTAGTAATCACCTTTTGTTGTAATTCAGGGATCCATTCATAAGGGTTACGATAAACAGATACGACAAGAGCCAAGCGCCAACAAAGTGCGTGCAAGCCTCCAACTTGTTCCGTCCTCTATTAAACATTACTCCATACTCCACACTCCATACTCTATTCATTCATCGCTTTTTCCTGCTGTCAGTCAGTCAGTATGTCTGTCTGTCTTCCTGTCGGTGAGTCTGTCCATTCATTATGTCTGTCCATATGTTTAGTGGAATGTAGCGCCGATCAACAATCGAAACACGCCCGCTGCACACGCCTCATAAATATCACTTTTCTTCTTGTTTTCGTTTTGGTTGTTTTTAGTCACTTGTGACACTCTTCTGGCTCTACATCCTTACATCCTGAACTCTTAGGCATTCAGTCGTTTGGTAATATGAATGTAGTTTATTTGCAATTCATTGTTGAGCTTGAACAGGTCAAAACTTAAACAAATAGGCTCGCTATATAATTATAGCATGCACAAAGCGTTTTTTTATGAAGTAGGCGGACAGTTTATGCACAGTTTATTCACCTGCCTGATAGATACACGGGACCAACCTGGTACATTTATACTTTTACGACTATTTACGTGTTGTGATAATCACAAACATGATGATGTTGATGTTGATGATGATGATGGTGATGATGATGTTTGTAACGGGAATGGGTTGTCATTGATAATGGGTAGAGGACTAAAAAATGCATACGAAGCGATTTCACGCCTTCAAGCGTTTTTTTTTATTAAGAGAAAGGGAGATACTTATGATAAAATATTGACCAATGCATCCAATTTTTTTTTTGCATCGTCATATTTATTATTTTTGTTATAATTAACTTAGTTTGGATACATTAAATAATTTCATAAGTTTGACGATTCGTGAAGTTTACAATTTTAATACTATGAATTTATTGACTGATAAACTAAATTAAACCAAGAAGTTGAGTGGCTTGAAATTTTATTGAAATCAACTCTTCCAAATTTTGAGATTGAAAGCCGTTCTGGACAAGATGTAGATCACTTTATCCATGTCCACTTTCTGGTCCACCAATGGATCAGTCTATATTCTTGTGATAAAACATAAAGTTTTCATCTTTAACTTTTAAAAGAAACTTACGCTTAAATGAATGTTCTATTGTACATATATTGTAAGTTGGCTATGTCTCAAAGTAATTGAAGTCTGTGTGAAATTGAAGCTCTATACTTGCCTAACAAAAATGTATAAAACTATAATAAAATTCCCATTTCTATGAGGGATAAGCCATCTGCAGTTCTATCTCTTTATTATTAGAGCGTAGCTTTTTTATGTGCATTACGGCACTAGTGAAATTTCAAACAATTATGCTAAAAATAGAATCGTCAGATTTTTTTTCTACCGGTTAGAGTGTAGGAGTGGCAAACCGATGGCGTGGGGTTCGAATCCTGCACTGGGAAAATTTTTTTTTATTTTCATATTGAAAATGACTTTTTTTACTATTGTATATTAGAGCTATTTAAACAAACATGATTAAAATATCTGCATGATTTAGTGGTTAGAGGGTAGGACTGGCAAACTGAGGGCGTGCGGTTCGAATCCTGCATTGGGATTTTTTTTAATTTCTATCTTAATAGAACTCTCATTCCCTCATTAATGCGAAAAGATTGTTTGTTCTCTTTTGTGTTTCTGTGTTTAAAGAGAAACAAAATAAATAAATACATAAAAATAATAATAAATAATAATAATAAAAATTAATCAACAAAACAAAACAAAAAATAAATAAATAAAATAAAAATAATAATTAAAAATATTGTTCTGAATGGAGCTGCCCTCTACACGGGTGTCCCACGACACCTCTTTCTTTTTAATTTTAAAACAAAGAATGAGCTACAATTTTAGTGCAAATGAGAAAAAGTTGAAGGGAGGAAATATAACAAAATGAGAATCCTCTTGCCATGATGATATACAAGAAGTTTTCGAGCTCCCATTCAAGCTCTATCCCAAAAATATCTAAATGTAATAAAATATGAACTCGTATATATAAATTTCGAGAAGAGGGTATCGAATCAGTTGAGATGAAGAGTCGATTGCTCATCGATCAATTCTTCCAAAAGTATTATTCTTTATTTTTATTCATTATAAAAATCTACCCAAGCGGACCAAGGGAGGCTCTTAATCCCAACGAATTTAGGCCGCCAGAGATAAAAATTCTTGATTTTTTGCTTACAAACTTGTGTTCTAATGAGAAGAACATATAATCAGTATTTTGTAAATACGAATATTCTACAATTTTTTCTTATCAACAATGAATTGATGATATCAATTTCTATCCTTTTTCTCAACTTTGTCATTTGTTTTGACTTTCTTTTGTTTCTATCCCTCTTTCTATCTAAGTTCTACATATGTTTCTCTTAAATGTTTTCAGCTCGTTTTCATTATAATGTTGTTGTGATGTTGTTTTTATTGTTGTTGCTTTAATTTTGTCTTCTTAACTTTTGTTTAAAATAAATTTATTTGGTTTCAACACAGCGGGTTCCCAGCAGTTTCTCGGTATTTTTTCTCTTCTCATTCCTTCTATTTGACTTGTTTTTTTCTTTTACAAGTTTTTACTTTTGCCTTTTTCTTTCCTCGCTGCAATATAAAGGAGGTAATTCTATTGAATGATTTGAGTTGTGTGTGTGTGTATCAAGCAGCATGCAAGTGGCGCCTCTAGATTGAAAATCGGATCGAATCGAATTAAATTGAATGTGTCATTTTAATTTTATTGTCATCGTTGTCATTGCCTTTGCTGTCTGCTTTGTACAATATCTACATATGTGTATACTTACTTATATATCTTTTCTATTTGTTTTTTAAATATTTGTATCTTTTCACTTTTATTGTTATGGTCTTTGTTGTTATTGTTCATAATTATTTTTGTTGTTTCACAGTCGCAGTCACAGTCACAGTCGCATTCTCATTCATCATTCAGTGTTCTGACTTAAGGAGAAGGGAAATTGAAATGAAAATTTGTTAAGTAAAATTTATTAGTCGTGGCTCATTTGAGTTTTATTACAATATTAACCCCATGGTGAGAGCACAAAAACAAAAGAAAATGACTTCTTATTAGAGAGAAATAGTCATTATTTCCATAGAAAGAGTGACACTTAGTAAAACATAAAAACAAAAACAATAAGTCACCTGTCGACACTTTGGTACAATATTATTTTGTGTGTTCCTTTGAAAATGAATAAATTATTAATTAAAAAGCATAAACATTAACAAGAATAAAATACTTTCTACCCACGGTGATGCCGGATGAACACAAATTTGCAGTACATTTGTCGGAACCAGGCGAACCGAACCACTTAGGGGGGTACTTCCCATAAAAATAGTCAATTAATCTTCAGTTTGATGATCATACAAACCTAAAACTTTATTCTTTAACATTAATAATATATGTTTTTGTACTCAAAAGATCTTTTATTTACATATAAGTTACTAAATACAATATATAAACGTTTAGTAATGAAACCATTATTTGTTGTTTATTCAATGCTTAATCATTGTTTATAATTTGAGATTACATTTCCAGACAAGGGACTAATAAATAAATACTTAATAAGAAACAACAATTAAAAGAATAGTTTAACCTATTTTTGTGGTTTTCATTAAATTTTAATTTCAACCCTTTAGTTTTAGCTGAGGACGAAGGACTTTAGAAGGATATTTTATTAGAAACAATTCAAAATTTGGTAACAATTTTTGTGCGTTTGCAAAAGGCCATCGATGTCAATGTAGGGTTTATTTTAATCTCAGTTACTATTATCATAAGTTTTTGCTTCACTCCTCTTTTTTTTTTTAGAATAACAATGTTTTGTCAAAATTCATACCTTTGTCCACTCTTTGATAAGACAATGAAGCACTAACTGGGCTCATGAACGAAAAGGGCCGAATACACCACCAATTTTAGAGCTGATATCCGGCAAAACTGCTATCCGCTTCATCTCTAAAGGGGATACATTTTGGTGTTGTAGTTACTTATCTGGAATCTATATAAACATATCCAAAATCTATTTACATCAATCGATACCTAAGGGAGCAAAGAATTGTTTGCCATGAGGACTGTAATGCATCCTAGATGGCGGGACGAAGTACCGCAATTTATAATTTTTTGATGGATAAATTTTAGAATTTTAGTTGAAGAATAGAAAGAGAAATACAAAGATATAACTTTTATTTTAGGAAGCAAAATTTCTTCATATATTTGAACGTCTATGTAGCCAACTCCTATACTCGTACAATCAAAACCAAAGAGGTATCCATGGAAAACACACGATCGTGTCTACGACACAGGCACATCATATTTTATACTATTCACCAAGGAAATAGTCTTATAAGTTTGCCATCATGTTTGTAACAGACAGAAGGAGACATGTTTGGGAGGTAAAACGCCTAGTGATCCGATCAAACTGAAATTTAGACATTTTAAGTTTCTAATTCCACTTCCACTAAACATGTAATTTTCAAGATCCAAGGTTTACTGGATCGCATAACTCCCATACAAATCCATACGCGTCTTCTATGGGGATCCCTTAAATATTTTAAATTTTATTTTAGTTTTAGTATTTCTTGCCATGGTTCATGAGATAGATCCCGAAGACAGATGGACGGACAACGCAGTCTTAGTAATAAAGTTCCGTTTGGTATAAATTCTGTTCACAATTGCCGGAGCAAAGAAGGACAAAACATACAAATGCGACTTTCGCATGATGTCATATTTGCAAAAGTTAAAATGAACTGCCACAAGTGACAGAAACCAATAAAGTCAAACTAAAATGGGCAAAGTAATACAGTGGTTAATATAGTTCATTAAAAAAAAAAAACAATGGCGGCTCTACACTAACATAATATGTTTTTGGCCTATAACGAATACAACAAGTCGTTTTCAAGAGATACGCTTACAAAGAATATCATTTGATGATGTAAGCGCGCATTGACAAAAATGCTCTTAGAGGCAACGTGCACCACTCTATTTTCAGAATATGTAAATAACTTGGCATTACGACTTTTAAGTCACTTGATCTATTAAAATTTTTGGTGATACCAAAAACGTTTGGGTGTAACGCAGTGTTAGATTTCGGGATGATTATGGGACTCTTTCTAAGCATCTTATTTTACGTTAAAACATTCAATCATTACAAAAAAATTCGCAAAAGATTTTGTTGGTGGTTTTCACATCAGAACGAAAAGTTGTCAGGAAAAGTGACAAAGACAGGTTCATTGTCTGACTTATTAAACGGTGCTTTACTCTGGCGCTCATCCACGAACAGACCTAAGTATCGAATCTGATTCACCAGAGGAATACTTCTAGAGGCATAGGAAACAACTGGACAAGCGCCACGTTGCAATGTGTACCTACAGTTAGCGGATTTGAGGGGATTTATACCAATGTTCCTTCGCTTGGCCCATTTTTCAAATCGCTGTAAATAGCTTTGTGTAATTTCCGTTGCTTCAATGGGGGAAGTTGGTGGTGTCATCTGCATAAATTGCTATTGTCCACCAAATTATCATTTTCCAATATCCGCATATCCGCCGTGATACAAGAGTCTTGATGCGCGTAATGCCAGAGTCTCATCGAATATTTTAGAGAATGTCGGAAGTAGGTTTATTGGTCTGAATGACGTGACAAGATTCTCCGGCTTGCCAGGTTTCATGATCATGATTACAACAGCACACTTCCACTGACAGGGGAAATGGCAAATCCTTAGCATGGCATTAAACAACATCTCCAGGAACAAAACTCCTTTGTAAGGAAGGGACTTGGCCACCTTCGCATCAATTTTGTCAAAACCAGGAGATTTTTTAAATGTGTTTGATTTGCATATTACATCATTGACATCAGCAAAATTTCGTACACTCGAATTTTATATATAAAAATTTATTTATCAGCATCAACAAGTCAGTTGATTAATATATTGTATATTTTCCACTTTCTTAACACAAAAAAAGTGGGTGAATTTTCGAATCTATCACTGTATTACTTACCAAATAAAAATCGGTTACATTTTGGCTATGGACTACGAACCTAGCGATACACCATCGGATGATGACAACAGCATGAGTGACATTAGCGCAAGTAACATTGGTTCGCCTAATCCATCATCCACCGGTGGCAGAGATGAAGAGCTGTCAGCCGCTCTGATGTCTATATTTGAGTGCCCTGTCTGCTACGAATATGTACTACCGCCAATTTTACAATGCTCACGCGGTCATTTGGTATGTGAAACGTGTCGCTCACAGCTTACACAGTGTCCAACATGCAGTGATCCGGTGCTCGATATACGTAATTTTGCTATTGAGCAAGTCGCAATGATATTAAACTTTCCATCTGAATGCAGAGCCTCGTTAACAGAAACCAATTACGAAGAGGTCTTCAAGTGTCCATGCCCGGGAGTGATATGCGAATGGGAAGGTGCTTTATACCTAGTCTTGCAGCATCTAATGTCGTCGCACATAACCACTATAGTATTTAGCGCAAAGACTACATTCTTCGCCACAGGTATTAATACACCAGGTAACGTTAACTGGGTTTTGATGCAAAAGTGCTTCGATGGTCATTTCATGGTTGTTCTGGAAAGAAGTAATCACAATGGACATGAACAATACTTTGCAATCGTTCAATTGATTGGCTCCCGCAAAAAAGCCGACAAATTTGTCTATCGTCTGGTATTATATGGCAAGGATAGACGTCAACTGTCTTGGGTAGCAACACCTTTATCTACAAGACGTATCTCTACTGTCATGAGCAATTCTCAATGTCTAGTATTTGGTTTTGCAGAACCCTTCATCGACGATGAGGGCCGTATTAGAATTTATGTGGACATTTCATTGGCATAAGCAAAATTGGGATGTCAGTTGTACAAGCAGATAATTGTCAGATAATAGATGGTCGAAGAATCGAATTACTGTATTCCAAATGTTAAATGCTATTTACAATATACTTTAAATAAACTATACGTTCATACGAGTGAATAATTTAATTTAATTTTGTTTTCATTTTTATACATTTACATTGTCAAAACTGCTACAACTTGCCTTCAAAAACTGAAGAAGCTTAACTGGCTTATTCGGCCCAGTAGTCAACTTAACCTAAGTAACAAAGCTTCAATCTATAAGGCTATAGTAGTCGCATCAATGGACATGTGGTATTCACCTATAAAGCACTGCTGCCGAGCCAAATGTCTATCTCATCTAGAAGATGCAGAACTCTACCCTTCGTCAGATAGTAAATGCTCCTTAGTACGTGATGATGAATGATGTCATACCCAGGGATCTGAGAATCCTCTCAGTCCGTGACCATATCAACGTTTACACAAGCCGGTATAATGACCGGCTAAAAACGCTTGTTAATGGATTAAAATCTGCTCTTGCTATAAACACCGTTAGGAGCAGGCTCAAGCGCCTTTACCCTGATGATCTTTGGGTGCACGGACGCAAAAGTGGACGTCACCATTGTTTCTAAATGTCAAATTTTTGTTTTCTTTGTTACATATTTTATATAAATTACCAACTGTCATTTTTGACTTATTGTCCCAAGTTGACTAATTTACTAAATCAATTAATGAAAGTTTGATGCAAAATTTCAGTGCTAAATTTCAATTTAGGCGATTATGGGACACTGATAGCTAAAATATGATCTATACATTATTGATTCTAAATCCAGAAATTTAAAAAGGGGATGTCATTCTGGACGCCCACCACCAGAAATTTCAAATTGTTTTAATCAAAATTAAGTAAGTAGGAGAAAGAATAAAATAGTAGAAAATTTCAAAACACATGACTTATTTTCTAGGTGGGATTCGTCCAAAATGTGTCGCCTTTAGCTATAGAAACAGAACCCGATGTTTTGGACGATGAAGTTATTGAACTTGTTAATCAAGAAGCGAAAAAGTTCCATTGAGAAATCTTCGCACTTTGGAAGTGTATCCCATAGCACATGATTTACAAGAATCATATAAAAAATATTAAAAAATTTTTAACTGAAATTTTCAATTAAAATCTTCTTTATTTTAATTTGCTTTAATAAAACTTAAAATTTTATTCATTTGATTAGTTTTAAAATTTCTAGCTTAGTTGCAGCTAAGCAAATTCTGTACAAAATGCGTTTGCTGTCAAGCTTTGTAAAGGAATGAGTATATGAAATGTACAAACATACATATAAATACGAGTATGAATCTGTATGTTTGTATGAGTATATTGGATTTATGTTTAAAATGTCACGTTCATTAAGGTAACCGCAACCACAATAATAAAACATGTCATTAAATAAAACAGCACAACCCAAATTCCACGCCTATTGCAACCGGTGCTACACATTAAACTAGAGAGAATCAATCCAACCAATGAACCAACCAAAGTGAGTATCTAAATATTTTACTACCAACAACAATATTTCTACCATGACAATGAGTTGGAACGATCCATGAGTTTGGCTATGGCTCAATGCAATTCATATATGTAGTTTTACCATGAGTGGCTTTGTGGCCTTTGTAGGTAAGCTTGAACCTTATAACGACAACGACAACGACAACGACATCAACAGCTATTAAGCGATAAATATCATGATGATCGTTCTTGAAACGAACTATACACAGATGGATGGATGGACAGACAAAAGGATAGGAGGGTTAGTTAATAGGCAGAAAAGAAAGGTTAGGTAGGCATAAATGCAGATAAATAAATAAACAAAAAAAAAACAAAAACAATAATAAGATGAAGAAAACCGGGCGGAGGCATAAAATTGATCTTATTAATCTATTAAGAAACAGAACTCTAAAAAGGAAGCTAATAAATGATGATGGTTGTGATGATGATGATGATGATGATGATGTTGATGATGATGGAGAGTGGCTTAGAGAGGAGTTAGGACAAACAAAAATGAGAAATGAACTTACCACATCATTTATTATATGGACACATTTGGACATTTCAAGGAGTGGAATTCGACAAAGACAATGACAACAGGAATAGCAACAATAACAGCGACACCAACAACACTTGACTTGGAATTGAACACATTTTGAATATAGAATTAAATGAAAAGGTACGAAAGAATGGAGCAGGTGTATTCAATATGTAAAGGCACTTTGAAATATGTCCTTGTTATCATTATGGAGATGTGTACATGCTGCTGCTGTTGCCTCAAACATCATAAGAATCTTCAACTAGAACAACAACGCATTAACAACCATTAAAATGATAAAACTAACATTCTGAGGCCTCATGTGCTTAGGTCTCATTTACATGTTGCCTGACCAAGCAGGGTAAAATCGGCAGGGTTGTATATCAAAAAAGACATACTTCGCTAATCGTGACTGTTTGCTTACCCTACTAACTGCCCATCTCTTTTCATCTACAAACCTGGCAAAGCATTCACTTCCCTAATCTACTTGGACAGGCTACGTGTAAATCGGGCCTTATTCACTCACATGCTTCAAGATCAGCTGGAACTCAACATTAGAGACGCATCAATTGGCATCTAATGAAACTATTGTAATTAATTAATCTTCTTATATGACGAGTGGAGCGTTTTGTCTAGTGGAATCCCTTATTTTTGGAATCGCCACCTATTGAAGGGTAACACTGCCAGAGATTGCCTTACATGAGATTTTTGTTGGTTTTGGTTCCATTCTTTCTTTCTAACTGTGAAATTTGCTTAATAAGAACAAAATTTAAGTAGTATGCCACACCCTCATAAGCACAATATGGAAGTGAAACTTCCTTAGCGAAGGAAGTACTGTAAATCAAAATTTGAGGTTTCACTTCCATATTGTATTTTGCCTAAATAACTCCATATTTTTGGGATTTACTACCCTTCGCTAAAGAATTTTCACTTCAAAAATTAAAAAATTAAAAATAGTCCCAGTGCAGGACTCGAACCTCACGCCCTCGGTTTGCAAATTCTACTCTCTAACCACTACGCTGCGAAAACATTTCAATTGTATTTGCCAAAATAGCTCCCACATAATAATAAAATCGATAAATTTTGATTTTCGTCACATTTCATTTTCATATTTTTTGGATTTACTCTCCTGCGCTAAAGAAGTTTCTCTTCAAAAGTACAACTATGATCACGATCTTATGGATACGGGATACAAGAAAAATATCGTTTCATTAGCATCACTTTTTTTCCTCTGTATGTCTTGGCAAATACTGTGGCATTTTTGTTGGCTAAATTCACATCAAAGTCAAAATGCCGTCCTTAGCAATACAAACCACAATCGAGTCAACTTTATTTGCATTACATTGCACAGTAAAATCCTATCTATACCTGATTCACATACTTCACCTGCATAATATCTCAGCAAGTTGTCTGTAAAATTGTTTTTTGTGCCTTCATTTTCTTTTTGTAAATTAATCGAAGTGATATTTCGCTTGTCCAGAAATCATATTTATTCGTCGCAAAGTATATTGTAGTTGTGCTTGATCCTGCCGCAATAACAAGGAGAACTTGAATGCCAAATCAATTGTATTCAATTGACTTGCTACGCAGTGAATCGAATTGAAAGCAAATAATATCCAAGCAAAGTACCTATGCTAAATCCAATCGAACCCACGCCAACTATCATCATATCATTTGTACTCTCATGCATCGTCTGGCGGTCAGCTTTTTTCTGTCCTGTTGTGTTCTGGTCTCCTCTGGTCTGGTACACGATACGATATGCTTTGTTTTTAGCCAGCGGGTTTTATTGGATTTTTATTATTTTCATTATATTGTTTCATTTCTTTTCTTTTTCTGTTTTGTTTTTCATTCTTAATGCATCTCGGACTATCTTCTGACTATCGCAGTTCAAGAGTGAAGCAGAGGCAATCCAAGAGAAAAATATAAATATTCGCGATATTGGCTTTTGATGCATTCTGACATGAGTTGTGGCCTAAGCGCGTGTTATTAACCGCAATTTATGCGTTTTTGAAGACTCAGCGCCAACAGGATTATGTTACTCGTAAACCAAAAATACAACTGTCGCTGCCGCATATTCCTGTTAGTACATTTGTGTATCTATATTGAAATGATCTTTAGATATAAATTTGCATGGATTCATAATTTTGTCATCATATTTGTAACAGATTAGGAGAAGACCCCGACACCCTCAGCCTCATAACATAATTAAGTAAAACACTTAAATTTAAAAGAAAAAGACAAGTTTTAATCGACCATGGTAATGGTTAATATACCATAGCGATATATCAGGGAACTATAGATCTTATCAGTTTGGAGACAATCAAATAAATATACATCTCACAACTTGTAAGGTAATTGTTTGACCAAAAGAAAGTAAAAGAAGAAGTACAAACACAAATTGTTTATTTTGTATTTCAATGAACATCGACTGGATTCAATGCTCGAATTGTTTTTGCTTTATACGAGTACATTTTCTTCTCCTTAAGAATCCTTAAAATGAATATGGTTAAGATCTATGGACTGCTAAATTGCCAAACAAACCTGGTCGGACGTCACACTAAACAATTTTAAAGGCACATCATGATTTTGATAGGAACTCCCACTGGCCCACTGTTTGATAGAGAATCGTGCAAGAAAGATACGATTTCTATCTCTATGACTCTTGTTGCAGCTTTTACAATGGTATGGGTATCCTTAGTTAGTACTGATAATATATGAAAATCGGGCATCGTTAAACCTCCAAATGTTTCAGTTAATAAAGGGAATAACATTGGGGTTAATTAATGACTTCAATGACATTACTATTTCATGATGTTGCTACATAAGTTACTTACCCTATTACTTACCCATATACAATATAACAAGGTTTCCTTTAAGAACTTGACAACTTTCTTTTTAAATAAAACGCAAACCATTTGAGATATTTCGATAATTTTATTATTGACTTGAAGTACGTTCACCGAATTTGAATTTCCATAAGTCGATTGTTACATCCGCTGTGTAGCTTGTGGCACTGTCTTATTGAAACTACATATCGTTGATATCCAACCCATGCAATTGGCAAAAGAAATACAATTGCAAAATGTCTCTGTAGCGGTTTGCATTGACTGTGTAACGTGACGGTTATTTTCATCAGCGAAAAAAAACGGCTCAATGACACCACCGGCATGAAAACCACACCATACAGTTATTTTTTCTAGGTGAAGTGGTGGTTCTTGATACACCTGAGGGTTTTTACCTGACCAGTAACGCATACTTTGTTTGCAGACGAAGCCGTTAACCCAAAAATACACATCATCACTGAAGATAATTTCGCGATGAAATTGGTCATCTTCTTCCAACATTTCAAGAGCCCAATTCGAAACGTACATATCTTCATACAATCGAGTGGCTTTAGTTCTTGAGTTAACTTGATCTTATAACGGTGTAGGCCAAGATCCTTTCGCAAAATTCGCCATAGTGTGGACTGAGAGATATTCAATTCTTGAGAACACCGTGGAATCGACTGTTTTGGATCGTTATATTCTCTGCATTTCAACCAACTCATAGTCTCGCTAGTACTTCGAACAGCGAGTATGTAGAATCGACTTTGTTCGTTAGACTATGAATTGATTGTCTACTAGGACGATTATTACGACCAAAATTGGCGTTGATGCTCCTTACAGTCACCGACACGGAATTATGGTAGTAAATTTTAATTCCTTGTAGACGTTGTTCATTTATATTGAAAATGTTGACTTGACTGAATAATTTGACATTCACAGTTTGGTAATTGGTGTAAGGCTCTGTTCACAGTAAACGTTCAAAGTCGTCAACTCTCTAATGGAAAACCCGATACTTACATTACCTAAGTAACATTTAACCGATTTGTAAATATTTTATGTCCGATATTTTGAAAGTTTCAGAACTAGTTACGAAGATGTAAGAGTTTTGTTTAAGAGAGTAAAATTTTTGGGTTTTTGTTTTTATATTTTTATTTTCAAAACCAAAAAATTCCAAGGAAAAATATGGTGCAATATGTATTTGCTTTTGGTTTTTTTTTTTGTTTCTGTTTTATTGTGTTGATTTTTTTTTTTTTTTTTTTTGTTATTATTGTATGCAGCTGCTTGCAAGTTCGTCGCTTCAGTCTTTCGTTTTGTTTTGCTTCATTTCATATTAATTTATTTTATTTTTCCTTTTTTTTTTTCATTTTTTATTATTTCATTAAGTCAACTTCAGCGGCTTCGCTATTGTCGGCATTCACTTGGCCAAATCACTTTATGCGCAATTAACGTTTCGCATAAAATTGAAAAACTGACATAATTCAAGATAACGACGCACCACACATGCATATATATTTACAGTTGATATATATAGTTGATGTGTATGGGTATATATACTTATATGTACATATTTAGTTTGTGTTGCAAAATTATCACATTTCATGAATTTATGCCATGAAATTGAACCAAAGAATGAGGAACACTTGAACATTTTAAGTTGTGTGTTCTTGTTTGCCATGCCATCTATATGTTTGTCTTTCTGTCCTGCGTTTCCTCGATCGTTCCATCAATTCTGTTATGCCTTTAACTGGTCAACTAATGGCCTAAAGTGTACTTGTTGATAATATTCGCATCACTTAAGCGGCGGCGGCATGCATGCATCCGGGCGTGCGTGCGTGCCTGCTTGAGTCTTGTGCCCTTGTGTTCTGTGTTTGGTGATCCAATGTACAAAGTCTCGGTGCTGTGGTGTGCACATTTAAGAAGAAGATAGAAGATATGAAGATATGTGCATGGAGAAACAAAAACAAAACCCACAAAATAAATTTATAAAGTTTCAAGTTGCATTTGTTAGTTGTCGTCATTGAAAGAATTCAACATATTAAATGTAACATTTTACGAGCTGCCTACATGCAACAAACTATGATGATTTTCTTCGTTTGTGTGTGTTATGTGTGTTTAAGTCCAAGACCAACTGTAACTGGACATATATAGTCGTCATAGGCGCATTTTCCTCTTGGCATCCAAAATACTAAACGATATCCTAACAACAGCAGAGATCAATAAATAATCGCCATTTACAGGTAATTCAAGATCCATGAGTAAGGAATCACTAGCGAGTGTAGTACTTTCCTTTGAATTATGGAAAAATCAGGGTCCTCAAAAATTCGAATATTTTTTCTATAATTTTATTTATTCCATAAAAGATAATTCGAAATTCTTTTTTGCCAGGGGCCTTTACTAAACGAAATGCGCCACTGTCTACAGCTTTGACTGTGATTGTGACTATGATTCTGTCTGCTGCTGTGTCTTCTGTTGCTGTCGTTCATGACAAGCGACAAGAGACATTTGTTGTCGTCTTTATTCGTCATGAAATCAATTTACATTCAATTACAAATTGTACGCCATTTTGGAAAACATTAACAACAAACCATTTTTGTTTGCCCCCTTGATTAAAGCATTTCATCTAATCTTTATTTTTCTGGACTCTTCCCTTCCCTTCCCTTCCCCCCATTCCATTCGATATTCACTATTTTTGTTATTGTAACTTTGTTTTGATAAACCACAGAGATCTCTTCTCTCTCTCTCTCTCTCTCTCGATGTCGATGTCGTTGGTGATGTGATGTTCTGTTGTGTGCATGAGCAACTTGTAATTTTTATGGCGCTCGTTGTAACGTTGACGATGCAAAACTGCTTGTAACTGTTAAATTTTATGATACAACAAACGATCAAGAGATGTCAGAGTCACAGATCGAATCGGATCGAATTGCATTGCCTAACGAAAAGCTTTGAATCAAGACAAGACATGATGATGCTGATGCTGATGCTGATGTTGATGTTGATACTGATATTGATATAGAATCAGGTATCAGGCAATAACAACTGTAACTACTACACAACTATGAAACTTCTTCTCCGTTCCCTTGACTTCTTTGCAGACATCTAAAACTGGCTGACATCTAAAACTACTCTAAAGCTAGTATCAACATATGCGATCATCGAATGTGTTGTTCAAGCATCGTTTGCATGATTTTGATTTTGACATGATGAAGAGTCACGCTATAAAGAGCCCAAACAGACAGGAGGAACATGGAATAACAAAAGACTGAGAACTGTGATTGAGTAATGAGTTAGCAAAGCAGAGTCAGTCTTACTAGCAAGTTACAAACTATTGTAACTGACTAACTGAGTGACTGACTGAGTGACATGTATGCATACGCAGGTGGACAGACTTAATTAGTCTTAGTTACCCCCTTCAAGTCCCCAGTTCCTGACTCTATCTATATATTTATCTTTCTTCCTTTCTTTTCTTGTCTTCTCTTCACTTGTTTTCTTTTCCGAGATTAGGTAAACTTGTACGAGTATTAAGTATGTATGATCTGGTGTAGTCATCGTGTCCAGGCAATCAAAATAAACACTTGTACAATATGTGACTGGGCGTTTTGACATTGTTGCACCATAATCTAGACAAAGTTATGCTGTGAAGATTTTTAATAAGTTTTTTTTTTTTTTTGTACACAAGAGAGAGAGTCAGCTCCATTCATGGTTATGATATGGAGATATGGAAGATTTGAATTTTGTCAGTTTGTATATGACAGAATTTTCTGGTGAAACTCCTCAAATCATTTATTTGCACAATTCAATGTTTGATGGTAATAGCAACTCATATTGACTTGAGTATGCACTCACATTAAAACTCTTTGAGAGAAGGCTTGAAACAAGTTTAAGATAACTGACCAACTCACTGTCTATCTTACTGACTCACTGTCCGACAGACTGTCCGACTGACTGACGGATAAATCAAGTGAGCGGCTGTCGTCTAAATCATTAAGTTCTTGACACGCATGCAATACAAGTTGAAATTGAATAAGAAGTTGGGCTTGTAGTTGGACCTAATATTGTATGTGTTGCCTGCTCTGATTTTGATTTTGATTTTGACATGTTGCTGCCACACAATATGCACCTAATTATATATTAAGGTTCTTCATCTGGAAGGCATGAAAGTAACCACGAACACGTAGACAGAAGCTGAAACAAGAATTTTGTGTTTGTTAGTTCATTTATTCTTGGGCACTTGAAACCTTTGGTAAATTGGTATCGTTTTGGTATTAGTTACTTTTAACTTCTGGTTGGCGTGGTCCATCATCATGTCAAGACTTCAATTTGAAATTAATTTTCGTATTTTCATTTTCTGGTTTATTTTTCATTTTACATTTGATTCGATTTAACTCATCAACTCATTAACAACACATCTGAAAAAAAGAAACAAACAAACAAAAACACAAAATCCTTTTAATTATATTGAGTTTATATTGTAGTAAGTATAACCAAAATATTTCAACCTTTTAATCAGGCGCCAATTGATTCGATGAGTTCGAATTCTGTAACCATTTTTTTCTCTGTTTTTTTGAGTCTTCTCCACTTTATGCGACTTGATTGTCGTGTTTAATCGTCATTGCTCTCGTTGTTGCTCATCGTCTTAATAGCAAATTCATGTTTATGGGCGCCGCTTATCTGCAAAATCGTCGAACAACCTAATTTCGCATGCAATGTCGTCGTCGTCGACGTTGCCATTACCATACGATGGCATCATCACCAACACCATCACTACCATCCCAATCGCCAGCACCATCAACAGCACCAACATTGGATTCATCGTAGTCATCGTCATCCTCCTCATGTTTGCCATCATTACAATCTCAGTCATTTCGTTTTACTTCTCTTAGCATCATTCAAATGAGCTGCACATTCTGGCAACGATTACAAGTGCCTAATGGCTCATCCCGTGGGCTGGCAGATTCACTTGCTATCGCACTACCATGAAATGGAAATGGAAATGGAAATGAATCGGATTGCATTGCATCACTTTGGATCACTTCACTTTTAGTTAAATCGAGTTGAGTTGCGTTAAGTTTATACTTCGTTGTGCATTTAGCAAGTTAAAATCGCATTAAATTCAAAATATGATAAACAAAAAATTAAAGCGAAATCATCAAGTTCCACTGAATAATGGATGCCTTTCTTATACATAAATTATAAGTTTTTCTTTTAGAATATACAATAATACAATAAGAAAAAAAAATGAAAAAAACAAAAACTAAGTTCAATTTATTTCAAAATATAGAAAATTTCAAAAAAAAAAAAAAAAATTAAGGTGGAAGTGAAACTTCTTTAGCGAAAGGAGGTAAATCCAAAAATTTGAAAATGATATGTGACGAAAATCAAAATGCGTTGATGCTTCGGAGACTACATTGTCTCATGCGAGCTCGCCTGCAGCGTAGTGAAAGAATGTGTATGCATGAGTAAGAAAGAGATAAAAATGCTTTACTGATTGTGTTTACTTTACGAAAGAATGCATGAACAAGTGGCCGAATGACCGAAAAATAAAATAATTCTTTTGTTTTGAAACAATATATAACACTACAATATTCTGTATTATTGCTTGACCATCTACTTTAGAAATTTCACTTCCATATTGTATTTGCCTAAATAGCTCGAATATAGTAATAACATCGTCAAATTTTGATTTTTATAACATTTCATTTTCATATTTTTTGGATTTACTACCCATCACTAAAGAAGTTTCACTTCAACAAATAAATTTCATAACCCAATAAATATTACAAGGTACAAGTATTTTCATGTTTGTATCTAGATACATTCATAAGTATCTATATTCCTTATGGTGCCTCTAATGTCTTACAAGTTACAAGCATCAAAACAAAGTGTTCAAGTCTCAACAAGTTTTGATAGTAATATTTCCAACAATCTTTGATAACTTGGGGTTTTTAGTTGGAATATTAAACATAAAAGGGAGAGGCTCCTAGGCAATAGAAATCTCAGGGTTACTCACGGGTAGTGCAGAAAACAAATATTTTGTATTCACCCTCAACGGCAAGTGTTAAGCTCCTAAGTTCAAAACATTTTACTTTCCTTTTTAAAATTCATTGACAACCAACAATTCAAACAAATTCCAGTACTTTTCTATTCAAGGACTCAAATGGCTAACTTTTCAAAGTTTTACAAAAACCAGTTGTTTTGTTGTATATTCATAAAAATCTTCTTGACTAAACATAACAGAAAGACTTTAGACGCAAACTCAATTAAAATTTTTGCACAGTTTCAGTTTTGTAAATTTAAATTAATTATTTCTATTTCAGTCATTTAACGATACATGATACAATATTTATACCATCATTAGCCCCATATTTTACATATAATAAAGTACTAAAAACCATACGATGATAGAAGGAAGATTAACTTTAATTCACCGAATATTAGATACTTTTCACACTCCAACAGAAGAATTGGCTCATGCAGAATTTTTAATTTCTTAAATCAAATTCTATGGCAGCTATTGCTATTTTTGATATGAGTTTGTTGTGTTAATTTTCATTTTAATACATTTGCCGTCATTTCACTGGAGAAATGTGCAAATTTTTCTTACAAAAACTCTATTGATTTTAATTAGTGGAGGCTAAAAATAAATAAAAATTATTTTTTTAAGTAAATTGTCACTTAAAAATGTTTGATTTCAAGACAATTTAAAAATCTATAAAAATTTTTTTATATATACAATATTTTTTCTAAGTATTTTTTTCAATAAGATGAGAACTTTATTTATTTTTTTATTTAATGGCAATACGAATGAGTTTATAAAAAATATGAATGATTTCTTTCAAAATGACTTAGATTGATGTATTCCCAATATTATTTCCAATGAGATTCTATGCGTTACAAACATCATGACAAAATCATAATACAATTTCACACTAAGTAGTGTGAAGGGTATAATAATAATAATAATAATAATAAACTTAAACATAAAAACACCTTTTTCAAAGCCAATTAAGCGCACAGTGAGGCATCACAGACAAAGGGACTTGTGTTGGTGGAAGATCAATGTGTCCCACAGTTTAACAAGCGATCTTAAGTCGCCAACGAATGAATGCGTTATCGTTTGTCGTAGTCATCGGTCGCTCCACGTTATCGTTGTCGCCGTCTCCGCCAGCAAGATCCATGCCGAGTTGGCGACCAAGTGCGCGCGTTCTTATTTCCGTTTATTTGTGTGGGAATAAATTAAAACCAAAACAAAAAAAAAAAAAAATAAAGATATGCAAAAATAAATACTAAAACAAAAACCAAAAATAAGATAAAATTAGCAGAAAAATATTTAAAAAAAAAAAACACAAAAAACAGAAAAAAAAAAGTAGAAATGCTCAAAATTACATGTTAAACTCATTAAAAGCCGCCACGGGTACCCCATAGACAATAATTAAGCTTATAATGATCATGATGTTGTAGTGTATGTAGTGTATGGTAAATGATAATCATAATCATATTGATAATGATATTTTGTTTATAAAGAGACAGATGTATGATGATAATCATAATGATGTTACTACGAAATATTGTACTTGGAAAAATGAAGAAAACCATTTAATCTTTCTTTACAAGGAAGACCTTTTTGTTTCTGCTTTGAAAGTTTTAATCTCTTCTCCCTGCGCAATAATTCTATATCCTAAGATCATACTTAAATATTAACACAAAATTTTTGGTACATTTTTTAGTCATTAATCGAAGGATGAGAAGCATCGATAAATATTTTCTATATTTTAAACTATGCAAGGCCAAGATTTTGTATATAAAAAAAAGTTTTCTTTTTTGTCAAAAATATTTGTTTTGCTTATTCAGGAGATGATTATTATTGCAAATAAAAAATTTTAAAATACAGTTAAAAATCACCATATTATGTGTAGAAATTTTTACTTTTATAAAATTAAAATGCCTCCTAAATGAAATTATGCGAAACTCAGTCAAGAGTCGTTTATTCTTTTCAAGTGGAAATTTAAAGCCCTCACACTCTACCGTACTTCAGCGTGCAACTCTATGAGCAACTATACCCTCAGAGGATTCGATCTGGTATGGTCAGATATGGAGATCACTAAGCCAAGCTTTCGTTTTAGTCATGCGGAAGGAATAATTAATAATTTTCAACATTCCCACATACCCCGGGGTGTTCATTTTCGAAATTAAAAAAAAATTATTCCAAGGTAGCAAACCAACTTAATAGGATCCTGCATAAATAGTTTGTCAACAACTTGGTCAGCCCTATGTATAATACGTCATAAAAAATATCTACGATATCAATAGAAATATCAATAACTAGCGTTAACCGGCGTGCGTTGCTACACCCCCTATGCGTTAATTGGGTGTTTCTTACAAAAAGCTTTGTTGTAAAAAGTGTAATTAATATTTTACAATATATTTTAATATTCTATTATAACCTAAGCAACTTTAAGAATCATTTGTTCTTTTAAAAAAAATAGGTTCAGCATATTTTGCACCAAATAAAAAAAAATTTAAAAATGGCATAAAACTATCTGTATTTGGACAACAGCGCTACCCCGGTAGGGGTGACTGTAACTCCATGAGTACAACAAAAAACCAAAAACCATCAAAATTGGTCCAGCCGTTCTTGAGTTTTGCTGGGTCATACTATTTTTTGAGTGCTCTATATCTATCCCGAAGCTGACTGAGGCAAGCCTCACGTTCCGTTGACGATTCTTCATCTCTTGCTGAACGTACTCTTTTGGCATTCACTTTACTACGACCTATGTTCGAACGACGACGTCTTCCAGACATGACTTTATAATTTCTTGATAGTAATAATCAGACTTAAATAAAAAAAATCTAAAATCACATTTGAAGAAACTTTGCTGTGTAAACAATGAGAAGCTGGAATATTGTAGTGACAGTAAATGCTTTTTCCATGAATTATAACACTATGCCTACTACATTAATTTTAAAGATAGGCATATAGGTATATGTATAGTGAAAATAATAATATTTCTGCACTATTTAATGGATGTTATTATAAATATAAACCTTCCTCTTCAATCACTCTATCTATTAAAAAAAAACCGCATCAAAATAAGTTGCGTCGTTTTAAAGATTTAAGCACACAGACAGAGAAAGCGACTTTGTTTTATAATATGTATTTATATTTAAAATGTTAAAAGTTTATAAAACACTTAATATATTTAAATGTAGCATACACGAAACATTCCTAGGTAACCATTTTTTCTAGCAACTTCGAAAGTTTTTCGTGGGCATAGCGTATCTTCTCATACAAATCCTCGGAACAACCGGTCGAAATGATGGTTGAGAAACGATAAGTTCGCAAATTCCCCTCCTTATCCATATAAGCAATGGCACTCATGCGTGGACACAAAAGTATTTTCATACTATCAGCGAAATTCAACTGAACGGTGCCATTACTTAAATGCATGACAACTGCGCACGTTGTACGCAACCAAGTGTGTAAATGCGGCATACGAGAGATCTGATCATTCTCAATGATTACATTATTGGCACCTGCTTTAACCAAATGATTTTTCATGTATTTCTTGAATTTCGAAAGCAATTTCATTTTCTTATCAAGCGCTTTGCAATAATTCGTGATAGTCATATAACTCTCTTTGCCATCTTTGTCAATGTAATGAACATTTTTTTGATTGGGCAACAATATCAATTTGGTTGTATCCCGAAACATGACACCAATGCCTCCATCACACAGTTGATAGCCGAAACCATATGCATCGCTGTAATCCATCCATTTCGATATCCAAAACAATGGTTTGAGAGAGGGATCGGTGTACTCATCACACAAATTGCCAAGTAAGAGTATTGGCTTGGCCTCAATAAGAATTGTTATCTGTTGACGGAGGTTCTCAATATCAGCACGATAATTCTTACTGTACCGGCACACCTGAGGCGATGCCCTGATATCGTCATGTAGATTAATCTTCTTTTCGGTCAGAGGGTTACGAGCTGTATTATCTTCAATGGTATCGTTGATGCCAATTCGTGGAGCCATGGTAAGACAAGAAATTGGTAAGAACATCGGGATCGGTGTCAACTTCAGAAAATCACATTGGAATAGTTTACAAATAGTTGGTCGCTCCGCAGGCTTCGTTTGTAACATTGCTATAACCATATCAGCTGCAGGCTTGCGCAAATAACTTGGAACATGATATTCACAATTCTTAATTTTAGTGAATATTTCCATCTGTGTTTCAGCTTTGAATGGTGGTCGACCCACTAACAACGTATACATGACACAACCAATTGCCCAAATATCCACTTCAAATGAATATTCCTCCCCGGTTATCATCTGGGGTGCAATGTAATTGGGTATGCCATACTCACTCTTTATGCGTTTACCTTCACATTTTACATGCTCAATGCGTGTCGCTAAGCCAAAGTCTCCAATTTTCACATGAAGTAAATTATTTAAAAATAGATTCTTCAGCTTCAGATCACGATGGATAATTCGATTATCATGCAAATAATTGACTCCCGAATGATTTGGTACACATAATAACGGCATTCATATTCCGTGATGTTCTTGCGCCGTTGATGCAATTCCATCATTGACATATTTTCCCAGTTTTCCAGGACAATATAGACATAGTGAAGATCCTCAAAGCAACCATTAAATTTAACAATATTAGGGTGGCTTAGATCCCTGTGGATGTCGATCCCTTGATATATATGCGCGTTTAGATTTTGCTTGTAAATCAATTTCTTGGAAATGATTTTACCGGCATAGACTTCGTTTGTCTCAATATCGATGATTTCGTAGAACTTTGCGAACCCTCCCTTGTCAAAAAAGCGACTGCGCTTGTATGTCTTGCCTGTGTGGTAATCATATACACGATCGGGAACATCTGTCTCTCCATATGATTCGGTAGCCATTTTTTCCAATTCGATTCTTTGGTTGCCGCGAATAAAATGGGAATCCTACTCTGCTTTTGTATATTTTTTTGTTAATTTTTTTTTTTTAATTCTGACAATAGTGATTGTTCTATTGTGAATAATGAATCTGTGAATAATGACTAAATAATGAAATAAACATATGTTTTGTAGTATAAACACACGCAACAAAAAAAAAAAAATGGCGCGTGTGTACACGTGATAGAAGTGAAACTTACATTTATTTATTGATAAAGGAAATTCGTTTGTTTTAATTACAACTAATACTTATTATATTTATTTTCAGTTGATTTTAGTAATGACGTGTCAACAAACAGCTGATTGTGTGTTGCCGCTGCGGGTTACGTTGAAAAACATTACCCACAGATGGCGCGCACCGTGATTGTAATCGGGTAATCGGTCTGTTATGAAAATGTCTTTTGCTGAATTGAATTGAACTAACAAATTTATTTTGCATTTTATTAATGTACAAATTTTATTACATCTGCAGCACATTTCATAGTTTTACTTTTCAGGAGTGGCATGAGGCAACCAATAGAGTTGTATGTATATTTTATTAATTTACTAGCGTCAACCGGCGTGCGTTGCTACACCCCCTATGCGTTAATTGGGTGTTTCTTACAAAAAGCTTTGTTGTAAAATGTGTAATTAATATTTTACAATATATTTTAATATTCTATTATAACCTAAGCAACTTTAAAAATCATTTGTCCTTTTAAAAAAATCGGTTCAGTATATTTTGCACCAAATAAAAATTTAAAAATGGCATAAAATTATCTATATCTGGACAACAGCGCTACATACCGGATCCAAATGTAGCAAAGAACCTGACTGTAACTCCATGAGTACAACAAAAAAAAGAAAAACAAAATCATCAAAATTGGTCCAGCCGTTCTCGAGTTTTGCGAGGTCATACTACTTTTTGAGTGAATTCTTATATATATAGACGATCACCCGTAAGAAGAGAGTGAAGTGGTTCAGGTGGAGGGAGAAATTCTTCTAATTTGACTTTTCCTTGTAAGCAACACATGTCTTTCGATTCGTCCTTGAATTGCAATGCCAAGCAATGTTCACACACTACTGACATAGTACCTATTGTTACTATACGATCATCCTTGTAAGAAAGCGAAGGATCGTAATTCATGGCAGAATTTTCTTTATTTACCCATGAATTAGTAACTCGTGCTGATGATTCTCTTACTATCTCTCAGCTCTATATCTATCCCGAGCCTGACTGAAGCGAGCCTTACGTTCCGTTGACGATTCTTCATCTCTAGCTGAACGTAATCTTTTGGCATTCACTGTACTACGACCTATGTTCGAACGACGACGTCTTCCAGACATGACTTTATAATTTCTTGATAGTAATAATCAGACTTAAATAAAAAAAATCTAAAATCACATTTGAAGAAACTTTGCTGTGTAAACAATGAGAAGCTGGAATATTGTAGTGACAGTAAATGCTTTTTCCATGAATTATAACACTATGCCTACTACATTAATTTTAAAGATAGGCATATAGGTATATGTATAGTGAAAATAATAATATTTCTGCACTATTTAATGGATGTTATTATAAATATTATAAATATAAACCTTCCTCTTCAATCACTGTATCTATTAAAAAAAAACGCATTAAAATAGGTAGCGTATTTTTAAAGATTGAAGCGGTTATAGGAAAAAAGCGACTTTGTTTTATAATATTATATAAAGTTTTATCCATAAAAGCATAATGTACTTTTCTATTTATTGAGATTTTAAAATAAATATCCAAATACATACAATCAAATTTCCAACTTTTCCGTTGGATTATCTGAAAATTTTTTTAATATTCTTCTAATTTGACCTATAATGGACCCGAGAAAAATAAAATCAGCCAAATCAGTCAAGCCGTTCTCAAGATAACATCATTTTCATAATTATTATAATATAATTTTTTAATCATATTCAACGCCCCTCCTCCCATGATGAAGACAGCGCGCAATGACAAAAATACTTTAACAAGCAACGTGCATTCCTTTATTTTCAGAATGTATAAATGACTTGGCGTTACAACTTTTGAGTCGTCAGAAATATTAAAAGCATTGCCAAGACCATAAGCGTTTTCTTGGAACGCAATGTTTCAAGTTCACATGACTATGCCCCTAATCCGTTTCAAACATAAGCGGTGTGTCTTTCGTGATACTTAATACGAATCTGAATCATCTGCTGACCTAGTAGCTGCCAATAAATGCAGTTGTTGTTGTCTTTATCTTCGAACAGTTCATTGATGCCATGTTATACTGCTGTATATTGTCGTCAAAATCTTATTCACTGATGTACCATACTTATTATCAGCAGTGATCGAATAGTCAAATATTGTATATCTTTGCATTCACAATAGGGTGTCCCAAAATTTCCGTATTTTTGAATTTTGGTGTGCATTTATCATTCAATTATATTCAGCTCATTCTATTATTGGGAACCCATGCCGACTTGCATCTGAAACATGTTCATGCTGGTCATGGTCACATGACTTGAGAATGGCTGGACCGATTTGGATGCTTTTTTTTGTCTTGTGTTCATAAAAGAGCAAACAATAATAATATAAAAGTAAATTTTTAAAAATCCACTGGAAAAGTTGGAATTTGTGAAACAAAATTTGCTGTTTGCTGTTGCAAACCAAGAATATGCGCTAGCTCAGGGTGGGACCCCAGCTCATGAGTAAAATGAGTTAAGACAATATTTGTGAAAACATTTATGGTCACGATTACTGTTGTCAATTCCTTTTTCGTCAATGCTTTCTCTTGGTCAAATGCTTCGAACAATTTTTAAATGACTGTAGCCATACCAGAATTTTTTGCTAATGCTGTAAGTCTAGTGTAAATTCAACGGAAGCTTGAGTGCTGAATACTCTGAATGTCCGCCATCGAGTAATGTTGAGGTATTTCCCGATGATGTCCGATAGGTTTTTTTCCTTCTAGTTTGCTGATTAGTTAACCCCACTATGTACGAGTATACACTGTACTTATGGGTTTCTCAGTGGTGCCATCAAAGTAATGTATACATTTACAATATTTTACAATGAATTTCATGATGAACATTATTTCGTTATTCTTTATGAAATTCTTTTGTTAAATGTTAACATGCCTGATTAGTTTTAAGCCTTTTTTAGGTTCACGTTATTCTCCTTTATTTTTCCTTATCAAATTCTCCATAATATTGTAACAGCTGAAAAACTTATAACTCCAGTAAGAAAAATAATAATGATACCAATAAGGATATTGACTGTTAAAAATTAGTAAAAAATAAGACTACCGCCGACATAAAAGGAAAATGCACCACTAAAAATAGCAAGAGATGTTCTTATTGTTAATAATAATAATAATAATAATAATGATAATAATAATAAAAGGAAGAAAGTAAGTAGCATATGTAAGTGTGCGTTTGTGAAAAGTGGAAAGTGGAAAGTGGAGAGTCCATTGTATTCCAATATCAATAGATTGATTATTCACTCAACACAGAACAATGGAAATGGCAACAATAGCAGCAATAACAGTAGCAAATGTTAACAACAAAAGAACTTATTATCGGTCTCTTTAATCAGTTTAGATCAGCTTCGCTAACTTCTTTCATTATTTTTATATTTGGTCTTTTCTTTACATCCCCTTGCATCGCATCGCATCGCATCGCATCACATCACATCCTGATGCATCGCACAATCACATCTCATAAGTATACTCACTCAATAGTAGTATAAACAAAAGAGCATATGTTCTCTCTCTGTCTCAAATACTCAAGCCCCTGCATTGTACATTGTATTGTCCCTTATGGCAAGAAAGCGATTGTGATTGCAATCTTCACCTTTCTATTGTTGTTATCGTCTAAGTGATGATTGCTCTTTACTGATAATAATTTTGATTGAGATCATTATTATCATTATCACCTAGACTAAAGGTAGGAATACACACATCAAATCGTTCTTCAAATGGAACGTATTGTGTTTTGATGCGTTGCCCATCGACTATTTCAAATTTCGTTCTTTTTTGTATGATTTTGTTTTATGTTGGTTCCGTAATCACCAAATACTATTTCTTTTTTTTTTTGTCCGCACACAGCACACTAGTCCTTTCACAACATAGATTTCATATAATAATGAGCTGATTGATTTGCCCTTCGACACATAAAAAAGCAAAAATGAGAGAGAGTGATTTGAAGAAAAATCAAAACTTTTTGATTTTATCAAATCATTTGATCAAACGGACGTCAAAAAGCTTTCGCTCTCTCAAAATGAAAGCGATTTGAAGAACGATTTGAAGAACGATTTGAAGAATGATTTGATGTGTGTATTCCTAGCTTTATGCTTAATGTGATTATGAGTAGTTTTATGTTTCCATCAAAATTACAATACGTGTATGTCAAATGTGAAAATAAGAAAAGAAGGACTGAATGAATGAATAGTGGAATAAGTGAATGAATGGAAAAATGTATGCGATTTGACACGTGATCACAAGTTGAACTTGATCCAAAATACTGTACTCCTAGGTTCAACATGCTCATACATATTTTTAATTTTTTTTTTTTTACATTTTTCTTTCCATATTTTGACATATTTAAGTGATTATATATTAGGACAATACCTACAGTTCTGTATGTACGAGCAGACACTCAATACACACAATAGATTTCTTGATAATATAAATAGAATTTATAGTAGGTAATTCTATCTAAATCCTTGCATTATATAGATGCATACATACATGCATATATGTATCTCCCTGCTGTTCATTAATTTGCCATTTCCATTGCCATTTCCATTACCATTACCATTACCATTACCATTATCATTACCATTTTCATAGTCTCATATTTAATCATGCAATTAGCGTAAATTATGTACACTTAAATTTGCAGATTACATGAAAGGTGCTTAAAAATTTTGACATTGATAATTCACATGATGATGATGATGAAGACGATGACGACGACATTTAAGGAAGCGTGGAACATGTTATTATTGATAAGAAAATAACATCAGCACCAACACCATCACCATCATCATCATCGAACATCATATCCCAGAACCAAACATGCCTAAAATAAAAGTAAGTTCGGTTGAGTTCAACTAACGGTTGAGTACCCTATATGCGATTCAATCACTTGGGAGTGAACTGAATTCTATTGGCGGTGAAAATAGAGATTATTTTATTATTTTATTTTAATTACATTTAATATTTTCAAAATTCAAACCTTTTGTAGTTCTCTCCCTTTCTCTTTGAAACATGCCAAAATTTTATTATTAAATACTGAAATTTTTCTTATCAATCTTGGTGCATAAGTACTGTACATACATATATCGATATGATTTACGATATACAACGGTCCATTATTCAAGGATTAATCTTAAGAATACTGAATTCTCAAATTATCGAATGCCAAATGATCACTGATAACCTTAATACTGTCGTTCCTTAGTTGTCGCTCAGATTTAGATTCTGAGAAATCGATTCGTCTTGTAGTTTTACTACAATATTTACATTACCATTATCTTCTTAAGCTTAATGAACCGTATATGAGTGCAGGGTATTTGAAAAAAAAAAGGCACAAGAAGGACAAAAACTATGGCAGTATATACTTATGTAAGTATACTAGCACTTTTGGCATTGTGACATGCGTGTAAAGTTCACATAATCATAAAAACGCATTTTGAACTATTTCAACGTCATAAAAGAAAACATGAAATACTTACCAATTATGGAGAAGGGACTTAAAGTGTTTAGAAAAAGAGAAAGATAGAAAGAGATAGTAAGCAAAGCGTATACTCAGTCAGTCAGTCAGTCAGTGAGTCGGGATATTTTTTGAACTGACAGAAGAGTGCCTCATATTGTCGTTAAATTTCAACGACACTCAAAGACGCTTAAAGCGTTAAGTAACATGTTCCACTTAATATGCACCCAACCAACTTTATTCAGTATTTTGACTTGGATTGAACCACCAACTGAATTTACTGAAAGTGAGATATAGACCGATGTAAATGAAAACACAATAACACTATGTTGAGTAGTATCCTTGCTTGCCTTGTCCCTCTTGTCTTATAGTGTTAATGGGTGCTTCTCACTGAATGTTTTGCTTTCCCTCTTTCGTCTTTCGTTTATCGTGTTTAGTTGCCGTAATGTTTATTTATTGAATGTAATATTTGTTTGTTTTATGCAGACATAAAATTTAATGCCACATAAAGTTATCGCCTAACGAGCTCAATGGGCACAACTGGCACTTAAATGTTTTCAAAATGAACAACTAAGCTAAAAAGTAAAATTATACAATAAAACAAAAAAAAAAAAAAAAACAAAACAATAAAATTATTCAACAATTAAAAAGTAAAAAAAAATTTCTTTTTTCTCTGTACTTACTTTTCTCTTATCAACCTCGTTCGATTACATATGATATACTACTTTTATTGTATTATACACTAGCTGTCCCGGCGTGCGTTGTTACGCCCCATCTCAAAAAACAAACAAAAAATAAAGTCTATATACGGTAAGCCATAACGCCGAGTAAAACAATTAGTTATTGAACACTTCCATAAAAACAATATTTCGAGTTTCATTTCTATGGCCAAGAATAAGAAAAGTTTGATTTTGTGATGTGCCGATTCGTGACAGAGCAACGTATAGCTAACCATGAGGACACACTTCGTTACGGAGATCTACACCAAAGGCATGAAATGCTTGCCCTTGTGATTTATTAATAGTAAGCACAAAACGTGCTCTGCCTGAAAACTGAACTCGGTTGAAATCATTGGTATCCTGGGGATCATCGTAGTTTCGCCTGCTGCTGGAACTGTTAAAATAGTCGCCTCTATAATATTAGGTAAGTAAGGATTAGTCTGTAGTCTTATACCATTGCATAAATTGGGTGGCTTACAGTTACGTAGAAGTATAATGGGTATACCAATTTGTATGGGTAATTTTGGGAAAACTTAATCCTAAAATAAAACATATTTTAATTTAAAAAAATCAAAAAAGTAAGTATGCCACTCGATTATTTAGGACAAAAATAATATTTAAAAAAAAAAAAAATTATTAAAATTGGTTCAGTATAGATTGCATGAAAGCGTTACATGCCCATATAAGCAATTTTATATAATAGATAAAACATTGAGGGACTGTGAGCAACAAAAATTTGGAAATTCATCCAACCAATATTATTCCCCGAGACAAATTCAAATTCCAACGATATGAATGGATATTGTCATTCATAGTATTAGAATAAGAATCAGTTTAATGACTTCCAAATAGTACAATTTTGTTTATCAAATTCTTATAAAATACCTAAAATATCCAAAAATATTATTGTCTTTAGTTGTTTGGAAACACTTCAGAGAAGTACAAATAAAGAATAGTATTTTGCGCCATGAATCATGAATGAACATCTCAGTAAGTTACGAAATCATGTGGTTACAGTAATGCAGTGTGTTGTCAGAATCTTTGGAGGGGTTAAGAGAGAATTCCAGAATTCTTGTATCATGAATAAGAATACAAACTCTTTCCAACATATATTGTTTTTAGGGTTCCGGATCCAAAGGTTATCCGGGCATCAGCAACAAATACTAAAACTAAAGCATTTTCAAAAACTTAAAGAGGCCCCATATAAGAAACTTTTTTGTTTGTATGGCAGCTATACGATCCAGTAATCCCATGATCTCTGGCACGGAACCCTCCGTGTACGAGTCTGACTCACACTTGGCCAATTTTTTTATTTAGCATCTCATCGAACACTTTTAAATTATCAAAGAAATAATCGTTTAAAGATTGACAAAATTTTTACACATAATAGCAATAACAATAATATTGATGCCAATAAAGATACGTAAAACTAAAAAGGAATAAAAATCTATTAAAAGTAGGGTACTCCATGTGGATCTGAAATGATATTATCAAGGTAAGCTAAACTTAACTTCCTTCTCCCAAGTTACTCCAAGATTTCATTCATGTAATTTGTTAAATCAAAATCTACTTACCAACTTTTCCTTTCTTCCATTTCTACAACACGCAAACATTCATTATAAGTTTCTCCTTATTCTTTGTTTCTTTCCAAAAAAAAAAAAAATAAAAAATTACCATACCTTACTTGCCAAACTCAGATTAGATTGAAACAAGGGCGGGAACCTATATTGAGCCTATTGTGACATACTCCCTAATTACAGATCTTCCAATATTCATTAAGAATTCAAAAATCTTCTTCGGTGGCAAATCTGCAATTTCATTGGGTTCCCTGTAATGGCCGCTCAAATAGCGGAGTCTGGTCCAGATTAGACCCTTGCAGGTGCACATCAAGTGCTCAGTTGGTTCCTCTTGTGTTCTAGATGGCATATCTATCTATATATCTATGCATCTAATCTAAGCTTGCCATACTTTCTTTTGTTTTCATTCTTTCACTTCTTCTACCAATGACATTGTTTCTATTTTCTCAGTCTATACTATAAGTGTAATCACATCCTTCCTACACTTGTTTAATCAAAATAAAATTTCCTCGCCTTTCGCCATGCGCAATTGTGATCGTGCCATTTCCTGTCATTCCTGCCTGTCTGTCCATTTCTCTGTCATTTCGAAATGTCCTAAGGAAAAAATGTTAATTCGTAATGAAATTTCATTGCGTCGCTGTTATTTACAGCAATTACAAGTTGGCAACTTCATTGATGGCAATTGCGACATGTTTGGCTTCTGTTTTCTGTTTTTATTTCTGCTTCAAGGCTAAGGCAAACGGAGGCAAACACCAAACAAGTAAGTAATACAAAATACAATAAAACAAAACAAAGAAAATTCCACAATGAAGACGACCACAATGACGATGACGATGACAATGACAATATGCAATTGTCTTTGAGCGATGAGGCTGTCAATAAAAACTTAAATACTTACAAACCAAGGAACAATCGCCACTATTATAATGGCAATACATAGGCATTCAGATAAGAAGATAAACAGACACTTGGACAATTGGATGATGGGAGAAAGGAATGGCCACGGAGTCAGGAAGAAGAATCTTACGAAGTCAATTTTGTTGACACCTCACGTTCATCAATGAAATGCAGACACGAATGAAATGTACATAACCCAACCAAACCGGAGAAACAAGCCTACGGATGCAATGCAATGCGTTGCGATGTGATGTGATGCCATTTCAAATGGCACCAATCCTGGATGCTTGTATGTTTTCTGTTTATTTTTTTCTTTTTATTTCACAAAAGCCCACTCTTTTGGCTTAAGTACTTAGTTTTGTCTATTTAACTCCAATCAACTTTGTTAACTATAGCAGGAGGTATGTAATATGCTCTCTTGATCCTCATTCTTCATGTCTTTCTTCACTTTAACTCATTGGCGGACTAAAGGTTGGGCGAAAATGGCTGCCCGATTTGTAAATTCCGTTCAAAATCTCAAGAAAGCCAAAAAATTCAGGAAAGAATAAAATAAAATAAAATCTTTCTTCTACTAGACGCAACTATTGTCTTAAGAAGAATCATTGGTCGTTTCAGGAATGTCTTGGCATCTCGCGAATCCAAATTTCTTGAAGAAAAATTAAAAATCTCATACACCTTTTGACTTATGAAAAGCAGCCTCCTTCCTTTCTTTTTACATTTACTTGAAATTCATATATTTTGGAACATACCAGGGGGTTTGCCTTACAAACTCCCTATGGGCCTAGTCTGCCAATGCATCAAGTCAACTCTTTTCATTTGACTTGACTTTGTTTCTACTATTTTATTATTTTTCTTTTTCTTTTTTTTTTTCTGTCATTCTCTCATCTCATCTTGTTTCATTTCTTGTTGTTCGTTCAATTTGTAAGCGTGTGCGTAATTATTTCACCAATTTGTTGTTTCGCCAATTGCATTGCATTCCATCCATCGTTCCAATCCATCTGAGCCACAGTCGCCTGACTTCCCTCATCTAAGGTCTAAGATATTTTTGTGCGAATCGTTCATCTGATCGTTCACTTGTATGGTTGTTGTCACATTTTGTATTAAATCATTTTATTTTATTGCTTTTATTTATTTAGCATTCAATTCAACAGCATCATTTAGAGATGTGCATCCAAAAATTTTTAAAACGTTTTACTTATGATCTAGTAAATAGAGAATATCGAATAGAAAATTGGGATGAGGTCGGATGATGGCATTGAAGAACAAAATCAGATTAAAACTGTTTGGTAAATGCCTAACAGCAGTGTGAATCTCATTCGTTGGGTTACCTTTTTTTTTCAGTTAATCATTTACAATACGATCCTCAAACCTCACTGACAAGTGTTGAAGGGAAGATGACTCCTCTTAAGTTTGCAGTAGATTGCTTTTAAGAATAATCTGGTACTGTTAAAAACTGATAATGGAAATGAAATGAAGATCTATAGTTGAACAAAAAACAGAACATTGTCATTGATGGAATTCAGGCTTCTTAAAAATATATGTTATGGATGTACTTCGATTATCTGGAATTCTAATAAACAATTAGTTAGTTACATCTGTTAACCAAGATGCTAAGTGGTTGATTTTCTCCCTCTAATTTCCGTGATTTCTTTCATATTAATCATGTCTATATAATATAACCTGCATAAAATCGAAAGCATTAAAATTGTATACATTCTACATTGGACATAAATATGTTTAATAAAATCCAAGAATTTGAATTTCAGTCTAGAAATCAGGCGAGAGAAATACTAAATACCAAGAGACTAACTCAATCAATAGATGTTAGTATTAATTTGTTTAAGTTCTTAGAAAAGTAATTTCTTCAGAGTCAAACAAAAATATTGTAAGTTCATTTACTCAAAGAACCATCGTAATCTTCAGTTAGAAAATACCTCTTTCCTATTGAACTCGATCCCAGATAAATGAAGATTAAATTTGCTATTAAAGTTGTTTTCACATGGTCAGTCCCAGTCCCATTATTAGTGTCCCGTGTAAAAACTGCTTTAATCCATTTTACTTGCATAAATCTGGTATGCAATCGAATAAAGTTCATCTCTAAGTTCTACACTCTTCTTTATGTCCATACATAGGCAACTACGAGTATTTGTGCTTCACCCGTTCATTCATTAAGGAGGCTTCTCTTCTCTTCTCTTCACTTGAACAATTGCAACTTGCAACTGCATGTGCTTCTCTTGTTATTCTTGTAGTAATACTTCTTACATCGAATCATGATGCTGCTGATGATGATAATAGTGATGGTGAAGATGATGATGATGATGATGATAATAATGAAATGATACTGCTTCTGTTGTGGCAAATAATTATGTTAAAGCCGCATGTAATTGGAACATCATTTATATTTATATATATTTTTTTAATTTCCTTTCTTTCTTGGGTGCGCTCCCTAAGTTTTGAATAATTTTTTATATTTTTTTTTTTTTTCACAACAAAATTTATTGCCAGTAATTTGGTTTGATGTCATTCTTTGAGTGCAATGACGATGTTGCTTTTATTCTTATTATTTTTGTTGGTGACATTAAAATAATTAAGACAGGAAATAGTCGTCAACATTAAAGAGAAAAAAGCAAAGAAAAAGATTGAAAACTTATTTGCAATAAAATTAAAATTACATAAATTAAAGTCAAAAAAAATTAAGAAAATTCCAATTCACTTATTTATCTTGTATTTATTTAATTTTTAGTTTAGTTAGTAATTCAATTTGTTAGTTGAAGTCATTTTCACCAAATGACTGAATTCAGTTATTATGTCAAATGAAGCTAAGGCACGAATCCATCATGTAATCCATTTATCATCTATGTAAGTACATCATCATCATCATCATTATTATTATTATTATTATTATTATCCTCTACTATCTACTCAGACTCAACAACTCAACATGTGGCGATCATAACAAATGGTTAACAATTAATTTATGGTAAATGTAAAATTTAAAATGATTTTTTAATTTGAAATCATGCAAATCAACTTAGTAACTAGAAAAAATCGGCCAAGTGCGAGTTAGACACGAATATATAGCCCCTATATCAGAAACTTATACGGTCTAGATTTCAGTTCAATAGTTCAAAAATCAAAAAACCTTTCAATTAAGAACCTGAATTTTAATGGTGAGTTTGTATGGAAGGTGCCCTTCCTAGTTGGCTGATTTGGCTGATTCCAACAGATGTGCAACGTCTATATCACAAAACTTACAGTATCTAAATTTTAGTTCGATTGGACAAAACAGAAAAAAGTTTTTCGAATAAGAACCTGAATTTTAATGGGGGTTTGTATGGGAGATGGTACCATCCCTAGTTGTCCGATCAAACCAAAATTTCGACACTATAAGTTTCTATAGCCAATAGCCACCAACCAAGTAAATTTTAATACCGTGATATTACTGGATCTTATAGTTCCTATACATACCAAAATGTTTCTTGTATGGGGACCCCTTTAAATTTTTGAAAATATCTTAGTTATAGTATTTGTTGCTGATGCCCAGTTAGAACTACATATTCTGTGAAAATTTTAACTCTCTAGCTATTACGGTCCATGAGATATGCTCAAGGATGGACGGATGGACGGATGGACGGATGGACGGACGGACAATGAAGTCTCTGCAATAGGGTTCCGTTTGGTACCCTTTGGGTCCGGAATCCTAAAAAAGGCGTACCAATTGAAAAAATTCTTATCATCCAATGCGCAGATATTTAAGGTAGAACCCTCTAGAATTGAGAAACTGTAGCAAATTTAAAACTTCTTATCTAAGGAATTTTTACAAAACTCGATTGATATACAACACAATATATATTTTAGATGAGGAATTCATGTGGGATTCATTCAATTGATGGTTCACATTAAAGTCTTCAGTTACCATTTCCAAAAATTCAACAGATCTGCGACTAATGACTTCTTTCTTTCTTTCTTTCTTCTTCATCTGCGAGGTTGGTATTGCTCTATTTGAGCTGCTGTATTCACCTTTCAACGTGTTTCTTCATGTTCATTGAGACAAACTTTCTCGAAATGATACAGAATCATATTCAACTATACTTATAATATCAAAAGTTACTTACTTACGTTTCTTGTCTTCTCTGGCCCATTTCCTTTCAAAAACCTGATACTTGTACAATTTGTAGTTGTGCCATACAGTTTTCACTTGGCTTAGTTTGGTTTGTTTCGGCTTGAAGTTAGTTAGTTATATTTTGTGACTTCAGTTATTCTGTTGATTCAAATCTTCTTTGATTCTTTCTCTTTAATTCTTTGTTTCTTGTGGATTTGCATTGTTTGTTGTTGTTGTTGCTGGTTGCGGATCATAAAAACATTTTATAAAAATGTAAACAAAAAATAAGCGTTAACATGGTAACAATGACGTCCTGCTGTGACATTGAAATATTGTTATTATAAAATTTTATGACATTGTCATGTGGTCGAGGCGATGCGATATGCGATGCGATATGCGATGCGATATGCGATGCAATCCGAGGGCAATGGCGACACCAACAACAACAATGACGACGATGACTCCAACAAAGCATTGTGATCATACAAAATTATATAAAAAAAAAACCAACCAGCCATATGAAGTCAACACAAGGTAAGTTTTGGATGAATTAAAGATAATACACTTAATGTAAATGATGAGATGATGGTATATCAGTCTATCTTTTTTATCTTGCATTCCCTCCAATTGTCTGTCTGCCAATCTGTCTTTGTTTGTTTTGTTTTCCTAATTGACAACAACAAATAAGGCAACCGAAACTTTGTATATACTTTCCCCAATATTGTTTTAAAACCTTTCCAGATTCCGAACTTAGATAAACCAAAGCTTTTCTAGTGAATTTATATTGCAAAAGTGTTCAGAAGTCGAATTTTTATCTGGTAACAAAATGTAGTGTCACTCAGACACATGACAATATAACGATGCATAAAAGCAACCTTGCAGCTTTTAAAAAGGAACTTTCCTTTTAAAATATTTATCATCTTATCAACTGATTAGGACTTCGGACCTTCAAATCGCAAGAAGAGCGCCAGAAAGTGTTTCATATCACTTGCTGACATAAAGAATCGAAGGCCCATTAATCTTACAATATATATCTTTTTATTTGAATTCCGCAAGAGAGCTTAATTCGCCAGTGAGCATCACTACAGATATTTCAGATCACATATGCTCCAAATCAGAGCTGTCCAACCTGCTTGGCTTTCTGAGCCACATGGGAAGAAGGTGTGGAGTTTTGGATCGCACGTAAATTAGAGAGCCAAAAAAAAAAAAGAAGCGGAAAAGGTTATCCAATTAAGTTGGTGTGCAAAGAATAAAATAAAAACAGGTCCTCGGTTGAGCCACACTGATACCTGCCTGGAGATGCAGCTCTGGTCTAAATCATTCTTATGTTAATCAACAGTAGTCTTCTCTTAAGCCCATGAGTCGCATACAACAGAAACAGAACCACATTTGAGTACTTTGTTTCATTGATTCAGGTACAAATGTACTGAAATATGGTTGTCTTTGTGGGCTTTAAATTTAAGCTTCTATATATGTGAGTATTAATGCAATGAAAACTTTAGCTTTTGTCGTTCCATTTCCAAATTATTTTCAATGTACAATATTTTTTATCTAGTTTCTTTTTTTTTTTTTTTTTTTTAATTTTAATTCAACAAGAACAACAATAATTTACTAAAAACGATGAGGACAATTTTCAACTATATTTACTCAATTCTTAGTTCAAGTGTCAACAACAACAATGATGATGATGATGATGACAACAATAACATAATCATAACTGTAATAAACATCAACAGTTGAAAAATCTAATCAGAGATTAAAAAATAAACATTGAGGAAGGAAGAGATAAATCCAAATGAATGAGCATCTTTCCTTCCTTATCTCCTCTTCCTCTGTCTTACTTCCTCCCTTGCTGTTATGATTTTTGTTCTCATTTTATTAAGTCCTTTCGTCAATGGATATAGCCCTTTATTATCCCTGCCGCAGCCAGCCTGCTGTGCATTTTGACACTATGCAATAACAACAAAATAAAAAAAAAATTAGTATTCAAGGCATGGGCGTACCACACTTATGATCCAAAATAGGAATTTCCTATAGGAAATTCGGAACTTAACATTTAGAATTTAATTCTTCAGTTCAAATGGCGGCAGCCAAAGTCTACTGACCCCCTTCGGTGCGCCCTTAATTCTATCGGATTGCTTTGCATGAAATGAAGTGAATCGGATTGGATTGGATTCGTTCAGTCCGTGGATTGAGAGTGTTGTTCATATTCACCATGAGGGTGACACACTCAGTGTCGAGTGCCAAAAATGCAAAATTCAATTGTTTAACCCGGACTGCATAAATACACACATACAAACTCACATAGATGCTCATCATACACATCAGATAAATAGATACACATCCTTATGCAGCATCGAAAGCGAGTAATTTACGAAAAATTGACATAAAAATCCATTTGTCAGCCCCTTCAGATTAAAATCAAGGATTTAAAATGTAATTTGATTCATGAGTTATGCGACGAGGGTTACAAGAATCACATAAACAAACAGTCAGTCAGGCAGGCAAGCAGGCAGGCAAGCACCCAAGCAAGAGAAGTGAGAGGGAAAAGATTTACAGATAGATAGATACATAGAGAGATAGGAGGAAAGAGTAAGGACCAGAGCCACAAAAAAAGAGCAAAGCGTGACCCCAAACCGAATCAGCAAGGAGTGTCTGGATACAAAGGATGCAGCAATAACAATAAATGACAACAAACACACCCCCTTTGTTGTGGGTTGCTTTGTACTCCTTGCATAACTTACTGGTTGGTACTCGAAGTACTTGACTGTGGTATGCGGAATCCAGATTCCATGTAAAAACAAACCAAATGGAAGAATGATTTTCCGCATTCTCCGCCACCCTTATACGTAATAGAAAACAGAGCGGCTGGCAATAGGCAGAATGATAAGAAGGTAGGCTGAGGAGAGACTATGCCGATGAGCATGTTTAGCCGCTTGAAACGTATGGCGGCGCCGCCGCCCCCGCCAACGCCGTTGCTTATCCTCTCGAGAGCTATTTTATATTGAAGTGTGCCGCGCTTCTGTTCATCGTCGCCGTTGTTTTCATCATGACGACTACCAGTTACCAGTTGCTGAGGAGCTACCGGCAAGCGGCCGGTTGAGTCCATTAATCATTTTCTAATTTTTGGAATGTGTGCGTAGTAACTTTCTCGTCTCGTCACTCACTAAGCATTTGTTCCTTCCTTCCTTACTTCCTTCCTTCCTTCAGTTCTTCCTTTCTACATTACCTTACTTGCTTTACTTTCCTTCCTTGTTTCCTCTTCAATCTATTTGCCAACGATTTCCTTTCATTTGGTTTTGGGATTTGTGTTCTTTTCCTGATTTGAATCCATGTGAAGAGAGAAAGAGAGAGAGAGCAATGACACTCACTCAGCCTCCGGGGGGTTTCTGTTCTCTAAATGAAATTTTCACATCTGTAATTTGTTAAGTGCGTTTGTTATTTCATAGAATTATTTCACTTTTTATGGGTTAAGTGCTTTTTGAGTTATGGTTTATGTTTTTTCTCTTGTTTTTTTTTTTTTTTTTTTTGTGTTTGTTTGTTGTTTGTTTTTCTTGCTGTTGGTGTTGCTACTTGTCATGTATGGCATGTAATTTATTCAAGTGTCTGGGAATTTTAAGGAAACGAATTACGATCAAATACAACGCAATTACTTGGGCTCATTAACAATTAAGACAGCGTTAAGACACTGGAAAACTGAAAAAATCATATATCTTAGGTATCTTATCTTTGTTGATTGCCTTAAGGATCAATTAGAAAACTGCAATAAACTTATCTGGCAAATCAACAATGACAAAGCGAAAAATCAAAATTAAATCAATTACAGATCGTTATAGTTATTGTTTATTAGAAAATTGAAGCGACACAAAAATTGTGTGGCAAACAATAATTTTAATATGAATATGACCGAGTTTACTTGCCAAAGATATCATATAAAGAGTTACATACCTCTGCAGGTGACCTCGAGATAGTAATGGCTTCGGCAGCCCCAACTGCCAATACTTTCAGAATCCTTGTTGATTGTTTTTTATTATATTGGAGCTATTTAGGCAGTGGTTAGTGAGTAGGACTGGCAATCCGAGGGCATGGAGTTCGAATCCTGCATTGGGAATTTTTTTTTTTTTTTTTACTTAATTTAGTCTTAATAAAACTCTAATTCTCTCATTAATCCAGTCATGAGCGAAAACATCCTGGCTCCTCACGAGTTTGCATAAACAGCAAAAATGCAATATTTTACTACTCAGTGAGACGTGGATGGGTAACGCTCAAGAGTTTTATATTCCGAATTTCGATTGCATTGAAAAATATAAGAAACCCAATGTTCGTACTGGAGGAGTAGCAATTTATAAAAATCACAGTGATACAATTAGCATTGTTACACCAAGTTTGCATATAATTACGGAATCAATGATACGAAAGTCAAGTATTGGCGACATTTGTTCCGCAACATGCAGGATGGAGAACGGTATTGAAATAATAATGGTAGTTATTCATATATCGCCGGCTAGTTCAGTTCAAGACATAACGCTGTTCATCCATACATCACTTTTGGAGTTTAGTGAGAGGGGTTCTGCTCTACTCGGACAACATTACCACATACTTCCATTTATTTTGGCTGGTGATTATTTCAATGTAAATTTTGCTGAAGAAAAAACAGAAGCACTAAAAACTAATCTTACAATAAGCAATAGTCCTTCACAATCCACAACAAGATATCACACGACAAGTGATGCAGTTTTTTTTTTCCCCCCAATTTTTGAATAAGATTCGATGTTATCTATACATATTATAAAACAAAGTCGCTTTTTTCCTATAACCGCTTCAATCTTTGAAAATACGCAACGTATTTTGATGCGGTTTTTTTTAATAGATAGAGTGATTGAAGAGGAAGGTTTATATTTATAATATAAAATTTATAATAACATCCATTAAAAAGTGGAGAAATATTGTTATTTTCACTATACATATACCTATATGCCTATCTTTAAAATTAATGTAGTAGGCATAGTGTTATAATTCATGGAAAAAGCATTTACTGTCACTACAATATTCCAGCTTCTCATTGTTTACACAGCAAAGTTTCTTCAAATGTGAGTTTAGATTTTTTTTATTTAAGTCTGATTATTACTATCAAGAAATTATAAAGTCATGTCTGGAAGACATGCCAAAAGAGTACGTTCAGCAAGAGTTGAAGAATCGTCAACGGAACGTGAGGCTCGCTTCAGTCAGGCTCGGGATAGATATAGAGCTTAGAGAGAGAGAGAATCATCAGCACAAGTTACTAATTCATGGGTAAATAAAAAAAAATCCTGCCATGAATTACGATCCTTCGCTTTCTTACAAGGACGATCGTATAGTAACAATAGGTACTATGCCAGTAGTGTGTGAACATTGCTTGGCATTGCAATTCAAGGACGAATCGAAAGGCATGTGTTGCCTACAAGGAAAAGTCAAATTAGAAGAAATTCTCCCTCCACCTGAACCACTTCACTATCTTCTTTCGGGTGATCATCTATATATAAAAATGCACTCAAAAAATAGTATGACCCCGCAAAACTCGAGAACGGCTGGACCAATTTTGATGATTTTGTTTTTTTTTTTTGTTGTACTCATGGAGTTACAGTCAGGTTCTTTGCTTCATTTGGATCCGGTATGTAGCGCTGTTGTCCAGATATAGATAGTTTTATGCCATTTTGAAATTTTTATTTGGTGCAAAATATACTGAACCGATTTTTTTTAAAAGGACAAATGATTCTTAAAGTTGCTTAGGTTATAATAGAATATTAAATTATATTGTAAAATATTAATTACACATTTTACAACAAAGCTTTTCGTAAGAAACACCCAATTAACGCATAGGGGGTGTAGCAACGCACGCCGGTTAACGCTAGTAAATTAATAAAATATACATACAACTCTATTGGTTGCCTCATGCCACTCCTGAAAAGTAAAACTGTGAAATGTGCTGCAGATGTAATAAAATTTGTACATTAATAAAATGCAAAATAAATTTGTTAGTTCAATTCAATTCAGCAAATGACATTTTCATAACAGACCGATTACCCGATTACAATCACGGTGCGCGCCATCTGTGGGTAATGTTTTTCAACGTAACCCGCAGCGGCAACACACAATCAGCTGTTTGTTGACACGTCATTACTAAAATCAACTGAAAATAAATATAATAAGTATTAGTTGTAATTAAAACAAACGAATTTCCTTTATCAATAAATAAATGTAAGTTTCACTTCTATCGCGTGTACACACGCGCCATTTTTTTTTTTATTGCGTGTGTTTATACTTCAAAACATATGTTTATTTCATTATTTATTCATTATTCACAGATTCATTATTCACAATAGAACAATCACTATTGTCAGAATTAAAAAAAAAAATTTACGAAAAAATATACAAAAGCAGAGTAGGATTTCTTGTCTTACCATGGCTCTACGAATTGGCATCAACGATACCATTGAAGATAATACAGCTCGTAACCCTCTGACCGAAAAGAAGATTAATCTACATGACGATATCAGGGCATCGCCTCAGGTGTGCCGGTACAGTAAGAATTATCGTGCTGATATTGAGAGCCTCCGGCAACAGATAACAATTCTTATTGAGGCCAAGCCAATACTCTTACTTGGCAATTTGTGTGATGAGTACACCGATCCCTCTCTCAAACCATTGTTTTGGATATCGAAATGGATGGATTACAGCGATGCATATGGTTTCGGCTATCAACTGTGTGATGGAGGCATTGGTGTCATGTTTCGGGATACAACCAAATTGATATTGTTGTCCAATCAAAAAAATGTTCATTACATTGACAAAGATGGCAAAGAGAGTTATATGACTATCACGAATCATTGCAAAGCGCTTGATAAGAAAATGAAATTGCTTTCGAATTTCAAGAAATACATGAACAATCATTTGGTTAAAGCAGGTGCCAATAATGTAATCATTGAGAATGACAAGATCTCTCGTATGCCGCATTTACACACTTGGTTGCGTACAACGTGCGCAGTTGTCATGCATTTAAGTAATGGCACCGTTCAGTTGAATTTCGCTGATAGTATGAAAATACTTTTGTGTCCACGCATGAGTGCCATTACTTATATGGATAAGGTGGGGAATTTGCGAACTTATCGTTTCTCAACCATCATTTCGACCGGTTGTTCCGAGGATTTGTATGAGAAGATACGCTATGCCCACGAAAAACTTTCGAAGTTGCTAGAAAAGATGGTTACCTAGGAATTATTTTATTCATTTTGTACGTGTTTTAAATTTTCGTCTATGGTACATTAAAATATATAAAAAACGACGCAACTTATTTTGATGCGGTTTTTTTTTTAATAGATAGAGTGATTTTATATTATAATAACATCCATTAAATAGTGGAGAAATATTGTTATTTTCACTATACATATACCTATATGCCTATCTTTAAAATTAATATAGTTGGCATAGTGTTATAATTCATGGAAAAAGCATTTACTGTCACTACAATATTCCAGCTTCTCATTGTTTACACAGCAAAGTTTCTTCAAATGTGAGTTTAGATTTTTTTTATTTAAGTCTGATTATTACTATCAAGAAATTATAAAGTCATGTCTGGAAGACATGCCAAAAGAGTACGTTCAGCAAGAGTTGAAGAATCGTCAACGGAACGTGAGGCTCGCTTCAGTCAGGCTCGGGATAGATATAGAGCTTAGAGAGAGAGAGAATCATCAGCACAAGTTACTAATTCATGGGTAAATAAAAAAAAATCCTGCCATGAATTACGATCCTTCGATTTCTTACAAGGACGATCGTATAGTATCAATAGGTACTATGTCAGTAGTGTGTGAACATTGCTTGGCATTGAAATTCAAGGACGAATCAAAAGGCATGTGTTGCCTACAAGGAAAAGTCAAATTAGAAAAAATTCTCCCTCCACCTGAACCACTTCACTATCTTCTTTCGGGTGATCATCTATATATATAAAAATGCACTCAAAAAATAGTATGACCCCGCAAAACTCGAGAACGGCTGGAACAATTTTGATGATTTTGTTCTTTTTGTTGTACTCATGGAGTTACAGTCAGGTTCTTTGCTTCATTTGGATCCGGTAGGTAGCGCTGTTATAGATAGTTTTATGCCATTTTTAAAATTTTTTTTTTTATTTGGTGCAAAATATACTGAACCGTTGTTTTTTAAAGAACAAATTCTTAAAGTTGCTTAGGTTGTAATAGAATATAAAAAACATATTGTAAATTATTAATTACACATTTTACAAGAAACACCCAATTAACGCATAGGGGGTGTAGCAACGCACGCCGGTTAACGCTAGTTATTAGATAAAATTTAAAATTACACATATATGTTTTTGTTACATTTTTGTTTTGTTTCATTATATAACATTATTGTATTTATTATTTTAAGAAATTATATACAATAATATTGAAAAATGAATCAAAAAAGAAGATTAAAACATAAATTTTTCAATAAATAAAAATAATTAAAAATTTTGTTCTGAATGGAGCTGCGCTCTACACGGGTGTCCCACGACACCTCTTTCTTTTTTGATGATTTTGCAGAATCTGTTGGTGACGATTGAACTTTTGGAGGATTTCGTCGAGGACCGTGGTTTTTCACAGATTTGTGTGCAAGATGGTGTTGCCCACAAACCGTTGTAATGGCAGAATGTTGCTGGCAGCAGCAGTAACCCAGATTTAGGTATATCGCGTTCAACCAAGAATGCTTCATCAACATGACAGTGGATGTCATATTTTTGCAGATGCAAACTGATGTATTCTTCTATCCGATAATTCGATAATAATTCTATCCTAAGATTTCAAGCTAAAGTTAAAACGATTTTGTATTAACAATCTGGGTATGTGTGGTTTATTCTTATCTAATCTTACATTGTGCATAAATTCACAAAAAAATTAACATTTACGTTTAGATGATTTTTTTTCTGTACAGACTAAATCTAAATCTCGATTACAATGTTTAATTTGGAGAGACGACTTCTGTATAGAAGAGTATTACATATATTACACATACAAAATCTGCTTCTTGGGATGTGGATCATTTTATCAGTTAAAGCGAAGTCTAGTCAGCCTCATTGGTGTTTGTCAAGGAATTAATGCAAATCCTTCTAAACGTCGCAGGCATCTATCTTATTTGGTGTGCCAGCACAATCAACGGCAACAGCTTTGTTGCCATTCTTGAAACGATTGGTTAGCAATTGAAGAGAGTCCGAAGATTCTGTTAAAAAGAATGTTTCTTCGTGAAAGTTTTTATGTTTGTTCATGCAGCTCGAATATTGATGGCTGGCAGAATTCAAAACTCTTTCGAATTCTTCAAAGTTCTTGGCAACCTTTTCTGTTACTGCACCCATACGAGCACGCAGTTTTGCGAAAAGTCCATAGTTTAATGCTGTAAAATACTCTTCCTCCTTGATGCTGCCCTGTAGTTTATCTAGACCACCGCCCCATATCATAATTTTTGATTTTTCATCATTAAAACTACGACTTTGTTCGAATTGGTAAGTTGGCTTTTGCTGGTAAATTTTGTAAATGCGCCAAAACGCACGTCCCAAAAACATCGTGATTTTATTTTTCTTTAAAAAAAAATTTCGAAAAGATTGAAATTTTTGTTCATCTAATATCTACAAACTTCAGATTGCTGAATTTATTTTGAAGTCGCAGTCTGCTTTATACTTACTTTTTTTTTTTGGAAAATTGATATTTTGAAATAATTAAAATAGAATATTTGTATATTTTAGGATTCCGGACCCAAAGGGTACCAAAAGGAACCCTATTACAGAGATTTCGTTGTCCGTCCGTCCGTCCGTCCTTCCGTCATCGGGTCATATCTCATGAACCGTAATAGCTACAGAGCTGCTATTGGAATTTTCACAGAATGTGTAGTTCTATCCGAGCATCAGCAACAAATACTAAAACTAAAATATTTTCAAAAACTTAAAGGGTTCCCCATACAAGAAACATTTTGGTTCGTATGGCAGCTATATGAACCAGTAACTCAATAATCTTGAAATTTGCTTGGTTGATTGCTATGAATTAGGAACTTATAGTGTCAAAATTTCAGTGTAATCGGACCACTAGGGAGGGTAGCTTCCATACAAACCCCCATTAAAATTCAGGTTCTTATTTGAAAAAAATTTTTGTTTTTTGTTCTATCGAACTGAAATTTAGGCACTATAAGTTTTTGATATAGGCGTTGCACATCTGTTGGAATCAGCCAAATCGGCTAGCTAAGAGGGTTACCTCCCATACAAACCCACCATTAAAATTCAGGTTCTTATTCGAAAAACTTTTTTGTTTTTTGGACTATTAAACTGCTTAACAAACCCCAATCTGGTACGGAACCCTCCGTGTATGAGTTGAACTCGCACTTCAAAACGCCTATGTATATGTATGTGTCTATATTTTCAAAAATTCCTTTATATTGTAGCTTTAAAAAAAAGAGAGACCACATTCATATATTTTATATAAATACTAGAGAAACCGGCCCGGCGTCGCATGGCTAACCGAATTCTTTAATCTTGTGTGATCATGAATAGAAAAAACAAAACAAAAGCAGATATTCTTCACTTCAATAATCCTAGGATTTTTGATTCACGAATGGTGAATATGGGTCAGGCACTTATAGTATCCAAATTTCAGTTCGATAATACAAAAAACCAACCTTGATTATGGTTTTGAAGTTTACCTGATTGGTGGACATGATTACGATTAAAAACTTATATCGGTTTATGTTGGCAAGCAAAACAAAACAAAAAAGAAGTCATCAGTTTAAGTTGGCGAGCCCATTGAGCCGCTTTGATACTTGCCTTGGATCCTGGGTTAGACAGCCGTGGTTTCAAAGAATTTGTTTGCCATTTCATTGCCAGTAAGGCGCCTTATTTGCTCTGAGCCTTCTACTGCTCCCTTGAAAGACACAGATTCCTACAATTCAAATCACTTCAAATGATTATGATTATTACTACAGATATTTTTAACATACTCGTATGTTCCTAGAAGGTTTTTGGTCAACTAGAGGGTCTCACCACAGAACTATATGCAGGTTTCGTTAAGGCCTTTCAAAACAAAAATTACCTAGGTAACCTTTATGTCAAAGTTTGATGATTAAGTCTATAGAGAACTTATGATGATAATGTCAGCAAGGCTTGTTCGGAAATTGTTTGAGACTATCGAATTGTTAAAATTTTACAGAATCATAAATTCACAACCAAAGTATATCAACTTTATTTCGGAATCGAATAGAACTGAAAATTATTTTGATTGATATGGAGTTAGTAGCCCATATTCGCTTACTTACATATATGAATTAGAAATTTCTCAACAAATTAGTAAAAGGGATGCAATCCTTAACAAAATTTCATTCATTCAAAATTACTAGATGATTTTTTTTTTTTTTTTTTTTAACTCAATTTAATGAAAAAGACAACCCAAGAGCAATTCAGTTTTTAATCAAAGCAACTGGTGAACTGGTGACTCTATCACCACCCCCTGAGGTGATACATACACACACACACATACACACACATATATATATATATATATATATATATATATTAGAAGGACGACATAAGTGCTTCCAGCCCATAAACTTTGCCCTCAAACTGAATTTTAAGTTGATTTGTTAACGTGATTACTTTATTTGCTAGCATAAAACACAGAAAGGGGACTCACTCTCACTCTTATAATGTTGGAAATTATGTCGATTATGTTGCGACAAGTGAATTTCGCAAAAGCAAATATTGTCAGATAAAACGACCAAAAGGAGGAAATCAAAAACAAAATAGAGGAAAAAGAGAGAGAGAGAGGTTTCTTTGCGTGTTGGTTGGATTGGTTAAGAGGGTGTTTATCAAACTGTAATTGTTACAAGCTGCGTCATATTTGGACAGTAACATGAGTAACAAGTACCAACAACAATCGCAAACATCTAATACTGGTACATACGTATAATAGAGTTATCCTCTTGTCCTCATTTACAACCCCGATATAAAGGATAATGCATGTTCCTTATTTGTAAATCTATAAGAAGAACTAGTTAGAAAAAAAAAGAACAATGAAAATGTCATTAGTTTACAGTTGTCTGATTTCTAACTTGATGCCTATCTTCTCTTCCCTTCTCTTCCCCCTTCCCTTGATTTCCTATCACTTCCCTTGCCATGCCTTCCCATGACTTGCCATCCCTTGCAATACCATGCATGTAATGTGATCGATGATAATGATGTTGATGTTCATATTGTTGCTTTTATGGGGCCAACATCTGCCGATGTCACTTGTTGTCACTTTGAACAGGATGAATTATTTTGTGATTTACAACAGGTTTCAATTCTACTGAACTTTTCCTCCTACAAATAAAAAAAAAAATACTCCCCAACTATTTTACTTAAGATGCTGATGTTTTCTTAAAAACTTTCTTTCATTTCGGAGTTTTGAAATGAATTTTGAATGCGCGAAAGCAGCTGAAATGCGTTGACAAGCAAATAAAATAGCCAGTGAAATGGATACCCTCACTTAATGGAGTCTAAATGCAATATACGATATACAATTTATACATACATTGAGACTGAGAAAACTTGCAAGATGAGCCACTTGAATTGTGTTTAGGGAAACCCAAGGGAAAACAGCCGTTTGCATTTATTAAAAACATTCTTTAAAATAGAGGGCCTAACGATCAAATGAATGAATGAATAAGTGAATAGATGAATGAATGAGTGAATGAGTGAATGAATAAACTGTTAGTTCGAAATGCTTGGATGGATCTTAAGAGAGTGTATCATCTAACTTATGCTTGAGTTATAATAAAATGAAATGAAATGAAATGAAATGAAATCAAATACACATTTAGTGGATGCATAGATGGATGTGTTTATAAATGGATGATTGAATGGATGGATACAAGTAGATAGATAGATGAGTGAATGTAGATATTGTATATATAGATACTAGATGAATGGATGAACTCAATAGTTGAGTTGAGGATACTCGCATGTTGTTGGCAAGCCAAAAACCGAACAAGGTTCTTCGCTTTGTTCGGATGCCACATCAAATTGATGAACTCATAAATTAGAATGGTCGAGGCCCAAAGGCCCAATAATCATTTGAAGTGAGGGGGGCCATGAAGAATTTATAAATTTCTCATTTATATTTCTTGTTTTTTTTTTTTTGTTTTTTTTTTTTGTTTGCTCCCCCAATTTTGAAAAGACTTTCTTTGTCAGTAAAATAAAGAGAATTACTGCTTTCAATTTGATCAGTAGCAGTGCAATTTCCCTTTTTTAAGGTTCCGGACCCAAAGGGTACCCTATTGCAGAGACTTCATTGTCCGTCCTCGAATCATATGTTATAAACTGCAATAGTTAGAGAGTTGAAATTTTCACAAAATGTGTAGTTCTATCCGAGCATCAGCAACAAATACTAAAACAAAAATATTTTCAAAAACTTAAAGGGGTCCCCATACAAGAAACTTTTTGAATTGTATCGTACCTATACGATTCAGCCATCCCACGATCTTGAAATTTTTGAAGTGTTGATGGCTATATATTAGAAACTTATTTTGTCGAAATTTCAATTTGATCGGACAACTAGGGAGGGTACCTCCCATACAAACCCCCATTAAATTTCAGGTTCTTATTAGAAAAACTTTTTTGTTTTTTATTCTATCAAACTGGAATTTAGACAATATAAATTCTTGACATAAACGCTGCACATCTCTTGGAATCAGCCAAATCGGACCACTAGGGGGAGTACCTCCCATACAAACCCCCATTAAAATTCAGGTTCTTATTAGAAAAACTGTTTTCTGTTTTGTCCTATTGAACTAAAAATTAGGCACAATAAGTTTCTGATATAGGCGCTGTACATTTGTTGGAATCAGTCAAAAGCGGCCTACTAGGAGGGGTACCTCCCATACAAACCCCATCTGGTACGGAACCCTCCGTGTACGAATCGAACTCGCACTTGGCCCATTTTTTTCTTTTTTGGCAAGGCAAGCAAAGTCTTCAGGCTCTTTCCTTAATTCTAATACGAAAAAAACAAATAGTTAAGAACAAAACTTAATCCAAATATTCATAAATACATCGATTTAATGCTCAAGATTTGTTACCTTTTATGTGGTGAGTGAAACAAGCAAAGCGACGTGGTCTGCTCCTGCATCCAAACGAATGCGTGTCTCTGCATATTTTTTTTTTTTTTGTGTATAAGTAAATGAGTGCCTAACTGTATATGTGTGCGTATGTGTGTGTGTGGCGCCATCAGATCATAAATCACAACAACAAGAAATGAAACGGCAGCATAAGCATTTCTTCTTAACTTACACATTTTTCAAATTATAAAAAAACAAAAAAAATAAAATTGTATACCTTAAAAAAACCCAAAGAGTCTCTAAGCAGACGTCCACGTGCCATTATGCGCACTAGGCTCATCGTATATTCAAAAGTATAATACTATATTGTACTTAGTATTAAGCCTTGTGACGAATGCGACATCGGATGCGCTTCACATAATGACATAGCCAATTTTTGTTCCTTCTCCATTCTCCATTCCGAACTTTCCATTTCCCATCTAATCAAAAAGAGACTTAGTCGAAATAGAAATGAAAATAAAATCTAATTTCAAGGACGAAAGCGCACACAGCCCAGGGACAATACACAGTTGCTTTTGAGTCTTCTAAAAAAAGCTGAATAAGCAATTTGCCAGCATTTGTTAAGGCTGGAAATACAAAGCTTTGTGTTCCACTTGGTTTATTTAACGATTTTTGTTTGGGCAATACCATATCTCACTCTCTCTCTCTCTCTCTCTCTTTCCTCGTCTGTCTTCCCCTCCATCAGTTTACCTTGCATCAAGTGATGTCTTAATACACACTCCCTTCTTGACTTACTGAGTGTGAGTCAATAAATGACTGAAGGCGAACATGTAGTTCGGTTCATGAGTGAATGCCACCAGGTCATCTTATGTCTAGATATAGATAAATCTGTCTATATATCTACACATAAAGATAAATGAATAACATAGAAGTTGTAATATCAAGTAGATTATTCATCAAATGTTTAGTTTTTTTTTTTTTTTTTACCTTCAAATCAGTTTATTCAGTTTCCTTCTCTTTTTTTTTCTTCAATTTGAATCCCCAAAAATTAATGTATTTCGTTTTCTTTAAAACAACTTTTTTCAGTTTAAAAAGTTTCCAATTTTTATGTCAATTTTTTATTTTTGAGATTAGTTTAGCTTAGATGTTGATCATAGATCATTCATAGGTAGACATTGCTATATTGTCAGCACTGTCGTCATGAGGACAAAGTTCCGAAAAACTCAGCTTGCTTCTCTTGTTGTCGGTTGTCTCTTTAAATTAGAAATACTTATATATCAACGGGTATATTTTGTCTTGATCGAAGAGGAACAAAACCAAGGTGAATGATAAATGATGGACTAAATATTACAAAAAAAGAATTAAAGTCTTAATTTTGAAAAAAACGTTTCCTTAGTTTTTCTTTCAAAGAAATCAAATGTCTTGTTTATTTTATTCACTAATCAAATCTATGAAGAAAATTCTTCTTCAAATTAAAGTGTTGAAAGAAACATTTCACTTTCAAGATGATATTTCTTATAAAAATTAATTAAATAAATATATGTATGTATATGTTGTATATATGGACGTGTGGATTTTCTGTTCCCAAAATTGTAACATTTTATTTCTTTCAAAATTGCGGAAAGTTTGATATTCTTGAAATTCTTGATATTCTTGATATTCTCCACTTAATGAAGCGTAAAGGTTGTGGAAGAACATTCGATTCCAATTCCTGAAGGAGATAGCCTAAGTACGCAAATATAGCAAGATCTTTGTGTTTGTTTACTCCCGTTGCTGTCTTGTATCATTTGCAATCGAAATGATTTAGTTTGGCGCAAGGACATCATTATTACTCCTCTTAGTTTTGCTGGAGTTCTACATCTTCTAAATATTGCAGGAACATCCATTCTTTTGCAAATCAATGTTGTGCTCATTTTTCCATGGACTGCATGAGTGAAAAATTGTGGTCCATTGTTGATCTTTCTGCTCGACATCCACATTGATATTCTGGAACAACTTTATTATTATTATTATTTGCCTTTGAATCGAAATTCCGGTAAAATGAAATATTTTAAAAGGAAGTTTAACTTTGCCTATGCCTAAGTTGATACACTTTTCACGCACCCCCTCCAGAAAATGTTTTTGCCTAGGAATTTTTGATAGGAATATTTGATTGATGTTTAGGGTATAGTCATTACAACAATTTCAATACTGAGACCGAAATATTTGTATGGAAGCTTTACGATCCAGTAATCCTAGGGTCTTGAAAACTACATGGTTGTTGAACACCCTTATACTGTTCAAATTTCAGTTCGATAACACAAAAAACAACAAATTTTTTTTAATAAAAACTTAAATTTGGATTTGGGTTTGTATGGGAGCTATGTGACCAAGTAACTCTAGGGTCATGTAATTTATGCACTTTGTGGACATTGATTAGAAGCTTATAATACAATAGCTAAATTTTAGTTCAATAAGAGAAAAAACAAAAAAGTTTTTCTAATAAGAATCTGAATTTAAATGGGTGGATCTACTGCGTCTAGTAAAAAGAAAGGTTCGTGCAAAATGTCAGCATTCTAGCTCAAAAACTGAGGGACTAGTTTGCATACATACAGACAGACAGAAGAACAGACGGACATGACTTAAACAATTCGTCTCGTCAACCTGATCAAGAATATATATACTTTATGGTGACTGGCTCGTTGGCCCAGAGGTTAGTGCGCTGGCTGACATCCCAAGAGTCGCGGGTTCGATTCCTGCTCAAGGCAAGTCTGGTCCTGCACTTTTCTAATTTCCTCCATCCCTTCTTAACTTCCCCCTGAGCTGAAGGCCTCTGTCGCTATTGCCCATATTAAATACTACGTTACAATTTGTAATTATTATCTTAGTTCTAATAAATAATAAAATATACTTTATGGGGTCTCTGATGTCTCCTTCTGCTTGTTACAAACTTCTTGACAAACTTATATGTAATAATATTCACTGCGTGGAGAATATAATTATTGTATGTTTGTATGTACATATGTATTTATGGAGGAACAATGATGCCACTTGCTTAGAAAGAACACTAAATAAATTAAGATGAATGAGCGTCTCACTAAAAGCTTGTAGGACTTTTCAACTGCAATATTGGACTTGGTAAGTTTTGGCGAACTAAAGCATGATTCTCCAAATCCAAAAGTTCATACAACTGCTAAGTGTGTTGTTTCAACAATGAAAAAGTGAACTCGGAAAGGAAACATTGAATTGATAGCACACAACGCGACTTAAGGTTTACCATCGCCATAAGCGAATTCGTTGGCTTCACCTTTGAGTCTTTTGATTCAGGTTAAGTGAAAGATAAAAATTTAGTTTAAAATACAATCCAAAATTAAATATAAAAAATTATCACTTAGCTTTAATTTTATTGAAAACCTGTGCCTAAAACAATAGTACATAATAAATATATATCAATTTAGAACATTACGAAATTGTCCTATGTTTCAAGCGAACTATGGGGAACTTAGAGCACATATTTCGAATTTGGTCATGTTTGTCGTATAATTTTGTGACAATTTTTATCGAAAAATTTTAAAGAAAAAAATTTTGCAACAACAATATGAAATTTGTTGTAATACGTACCCCGTTTCTTCATTTTACGCGAATACTGGGCGAAAATGACCAAAACATGACCAAAATGATTTGGTTATGTATTCACGCACATTCATTTAGTGCAGACATCAATCAATAATGATTTCCCAAAATCTACAAGGCGGTTTGTGTCTACAATATTATACGGAAGAAGTCAGACATCTGTGACACAAACCAAATTTAACCGGTTCAAAACAGTTTTTAAGCGTGGACATGAACAGGGTGCACAATTGGTAAATCGGCAATGCAAACTCTATATAATAATGGAACCATAACGCTACCTCTAGGAACTCCAGCTCTAATTTCCAACATGCGCTCTTTACATTTAACGTATGTATTATTTATGGTCACTAACGTTAGATTTTAGCAATAGATAATATAACATTGGTAGTAGACTTATGAGTTTAAAGAGAAGACCTTACCAAAAGCCTATTTTAATATAAAAGAGAACAATCAAAATTTTGTTATAGAATCATTTTATCGAACTTAAGCTGAAACTGAAACTCACCATGTAAAAGGACCTTAACTTTGTCCCTCCGATGAGTGAAAAGGTCCCTGGGGACTTTTTTCATATTCGAACTGAAATTACTCCTTGATGGTCCATGGGAAGTATACCCGACTCCCACAAGTGTTCAAAGGAAATTTTATGTAGAATCGTTTAACAAAAACTTCAAGGCGTTCCGATTAATAGTTCAATTTTTATTGAGATTTAAATGTGATTAGTACGGGAACGAGTCACAAGGTACCTGGGGACCTTTTTAATTTTCAAACTGAAATTACTCCTTGATGGTCCATGGGAAGTATACCTGACCCCTACATGTGTTACAAGGAAATTTTATGTAGAATCGTTTAACAAAAACTTCAAGGCGTTCCGATCAATAGTTCAATTTTTATTGAGATTTAAATATGATTAGTACGGGAACGAGTGACAAGGTACCTGGGGACCTTTTTAATTTTCAAATTGAAATTACTCCTTGATGGTCCATGGGAAGTATACCCGACCCCTACATGTGTTACAAGGAAATTTTATGTAGAATCGTTTAAAAAAAATTCAAAGTGATTCGACTAATAGTTCAGTTTTTATTGAGATTTAAATGTGATTAGTTTTTTGGCTTGTTTTTAATTGTTTAATTGTTTGAACACATTTCAAATGAGTTCTTTGAATTTACCTTACTTTTTGTTATCTGCACATACTCTTCCCTATAAGTACTTAATTTCTAAAAATCATTATACATTTATAATTGGTATATGATAATAAAACAAAACAAAAAAATTGAAAATAAATAGCATTTTCATACAAAATTCCATACAAATAGAAAGAAGGACCCTGTGGGCCGAGTACCTCGTATAAGGGCAACGAATGACTCACTAATCGGAGGGTTAAATATTTTAAACTTAAATACACAAATTATCATTCGTTCTGAACTGAAAATTTAAAATAAATATGTAAACAAATATAAAATTACACTGGTGGCAATTTTTGATGTCAGCAACACATTCTGCAATTATGGTTTTTTTTTTTCTGAATTTTTTGGAAGTATTCATTCAAATTGGAGGTGAATTTGTCAGGACTACAAATGTGTTTGACTCCACGACGTGGTCGCAATAAGAAAGGTCAGTGCGTAATTCTTGAAAATGATGTATGCAAAAAGGAATAATCTCGATCTCAACATTTGATACAAAATAAAATGAACAAATTATATTATTTTGCATTGAAAAGAACAGTCGATACAAAGATGTAGTACATATGATGCACATATATTTCTTTGTATGTGGTTGTAGTCTTGTCATATTCTACTTACTAAGATTCTATATGTGTTCAAGAGAGGAGGTATAATTCTTTGTAATGCACAATTTATTGTAGATTAATTATAATTATGCATTTGTCAACAAAATTTAAAAGTTAATATCTAAATTTATGTCGAACATTAAAATATTCGAATATATAAATTTATTAAATTCAAACCAATCTGATTAAAAGTCTATTACTAAAAATTATTCTATTGTATGTACATACATAGGTAGTAGTACAATGTCATCATGTTAGGCCAAACTTCTTGTTGTTGTTTAAAATAGAATCAGCTCTACATATTTTGTAAATACATCGTATATGTGAAAGGTCCGAACGGTGGATGGCAATGAGAGCCGAAGCTAGAGGATTGACATGCGCATTAAGTGCGTCATTGTATCGACTTTTTACCCTTGTTTGGTAATCGATTGCACGACCTTAATTTGTGTCCAAGGACAAACGCATAAATAATTCAAGGATTTGAAATACTTTTGGAGAAATCAGATTGATTGATTTAATATTTATTTCTTCACTTATGTAAAAAAGAAGAGGCCTTGGACTATTACGAACACAACACAACAAAATCCATCAAATCGGTCTGGTTTTGTCAGCATTTCCTTTTGATTGATACAAAAAAAAAAAAATTAATAAATAAATAAATATTATTCATTGATATTGACAATTATTCTGCAATTTTTCATGCTTTATTTGAGACAAGATTTATGCTAATACATACTTATATACAATACTAATTATTTACATAAGAGCATTAGTTGCTAGGTCTCCATCTTTTTCTATTGTAAATTGGCACTTGAAATTGTAATAAAGGACATTGAGTGCATGAAGTCGCCTTAGAAACCATCAATTATTATTATTAAATCATATTGTTTTCCCAAGAATCCTCCTGACAAGAGCAAACACACTACTTATATCCATGACAGCTGCCTCTCACTCTCACAGAAATCGAAACCAACAACTGATTCACTCGTGTGTGTGCGCTAAACATGAATCCACCCTCACATATTGTACCCAACGAAACCATAAATTATGAATCACCGTGTGCTCTTATTTTTATTGGTTAATAAGCTTGATACTTTTGTATTCCCAATCAGTATCGTTTCGGCAACTTGTGGAATCGCTACATTTCAATTGAAAGCGACGCGAAAGCAAAATAAACAATTTGTGTTTTTACAGACTTTGGAGTAAAATTGAAATAATTGAAAGCAACATGGTGAAACCAAAAATGTGTAAGATTTTCCAAATTGGCGAATTTGTCTTCGCTAAAGTGAGAGGATACTCTGCTTGGCCAGCTAAAATTGTTAATTTCGCTAATAAGAAGTACACTGTGTACTTCTATGGTACGGGCCAGCAGGGACAAATGGGCGGCAAAGATATTTTTGTGTATGCGGAAAATAAAAAGAAATTTGCAAATGCAAAAACCATGAAGCGTGCCGCATTTAAGAAGGCTATTGGAGAAATCGAATATGCCATGAATGGAGAGGACTCGGCTCCAATCGATATGGCCCCCTCAGGTAGCATGGCGCCTGGAAATGATAGCAACGCTGATTTGGGTGCAATGAAGAGAGAAGTAACATCTCCACAGAAAGAGAGTGACGTAGAAAGCGCATCTACAGCAGAAGCAGAACAAAAATTTAATCCGAAGGACATTAAGGCAGAACCACTTCCTGCCACTAGCCAGAAAAAGAAACGTGCAACTCAGCAAAAGAAACGTGCAACTCAGCAAATGAAAAGTGAAGGAGGTGATTTGCTTCTGGTCTATATGTTCGCAGCCAAATGTATTGGCATAAAGCTATATGACAACAAGCCAGAATTTTCCAATGAGATAGAGGAGCAGGAGTGGATGGAGCAATCGCGTATGAATGCAAGGATATTAAAGGCACAACTGGAGACTGGTCAAGTTAAAATGCAATCAGTTAGGGATCGAATTATTATGGAGCCAAAACGTTCACAATTCTCGCAACAGGAGTCTTATCGTTTCATTGGAGAGCTTACCGAGATTGAAGATGCTCTTTTCAATGAACGTGATTTTTTTGGACTCTCTCAACAAATACGTAAATGTTTGAGCGTACGCCGAGCCAATGTCGGTCGTTGTATTGAGGTGTTAAACGAGATAAAAGACCTTGACCTTAACAAGATAATGCTGTTCCGTAATCCCGAGTGTGTGGAAGTAATAAGAAGTCTGCGTAAGTATCAAGGAAATTTGAGCGTATGGAAAATGAGTAAAACCGACGAAGATGAATTTAACTTAAAGGCACAGGAAATAAGAGACATCGCTGGCGTAATATATGAGTCGTTTAGGAAATTGTTTGGTAATGCCATATCTGAAGCAACTAACTTTTGGGAAGGCTTTACCACTCAATACAAGTATTACAAATTTTACACAAAAGGGGTTAACAGGAAGATTCTCAGCAACTTGTCTGAGAGAAATTACGACATGTTGGTCGCACAAAAGCAGCTTGAGGCCGCAGAAATGGCTTCTTATGTAGAAAATGCCGCTGGTGAAAGAATCTAATAACTTGACTACCATGCACATCATCACCGTTAAATATGGAGTCAAATAAATAAATTATTAAAAATAATAAATATATCATTTAAAAAATATTATTCTTAATCAATAATCATCATACTTTTTTTTTTATTAATATGCTTATTAATATTGCTGTACTAAAAATAAAATAAACAATATCTTGATGTGAAACACGTTGACTTTGTTACTAAATGAATTAATGAAAGTTTAATGAAAAATTTCAGTACTAAATTTCAATTTATGTACCATAGGCGATGATAGCAAAAAATATAATGCACATATATGTATTTGATTATAAATTCAGAAACCTCGAGAAGACCGGAACAATTGTACTTTTGGAGTTGCTTGTTGGTATGAATCAACTTGTGTTCATTTGCAAGTTAAGTAAGTATATCCTTTAAAAACTGAATGAGTGGTTCGGCATCATCTGCAGCAAAGTTGATGTTACATTCATCCGCCAGAATCGTAGGCAACTTGTCAGTCAGTCCTCAGTCCTCTCCAAGTTCAGCAGATCCAATGGAAGTGTATTTACAATACACACATCCAACGGCAAAACGCAATTAAATTGTCGTCCGTCATCGTATTTGTATCAACCGCAGATTTCAACGTTAAAGAAAAAATGAGAAAATGAATGTTAGTCCCACATAATTGGATGCTTGATACAACATACATATACGCATGTTGGACAAGCAATGTAGTACCGTGTCTAGGTGGCTTTTATGATGCGTTTGTTATACTGCTCCACGTCATGATTTCCAAAATACAGTCGAATGCTATTAGGACAACTGCACGTGCGCTCATTTCATCTCGCTCGCAAGTCAAAGAATGATATCACATTTTATTTCATATTGTATCGTATTGATTCTTCTCTCTATTCTTTATCATTAAACTTTAATAATTTTATATTAGTCCAATATGAGTTTTGTTAAAGAGAAATATTATAAATAAATCAAATGAAAAGACTTTTTTTCGTTTTAAACCTTTGAAACTAGTGTGAAAGACATAATGTTTATATTGCATGGAATCCATCATCATCAAAGACGATCTCATGTGGATCGCCATCTATGAAAAAAGGAGGAGAATGAATGAATATATATTTTTTTTTTTTTTTTTTGCGTTCTTTATTATTTATTGCATCACTTTGCATACAACACAAAGCTTAACAATAATTGAAAAATCTTAGAAACGAACTAATGATGTTTTAAATGTTTCTATAGTGGTGAGCTAAAGAAACTTTCCAGTGTTGCGTGGTCCTCCCAGGTTTATGGGGCAGGAAAGTCATTCCGACGAAGGCGCGTGCGACAACTCATATAAGATAGTGATCGAGCTAGTGGATTTGGATGTTCCGAGAGCTTAACAAGATATTTTTGTTTCATTTGGTCCAATTCGGTTTTAATTAGTGGGACGTTAAGGTCTCTGTGGATATTCGCGTTCGAAATGTACCAGGGAGCACCTGTTAAGAAACGAAGTATTTTTGATTGGGCTCTTTGGATGACTTCAACGTTACGTGGGCTTGCGTTCCCCCAAAGCTGGGAACCGTATGTCCAGATAGGCTTTATTAAGCTGTTATATAACATCACCTTTAAATCGAGGCTTAGCCCAGATCTTGGGTTTAAGAGCCAGTGAAGGGACTGGGCTTTTAATTTCATGGAAATTTTTTTGGCTTCTATATGCTTCCGCCAGGTGAGTCGTCTGTCCAAATGTACTCCTAGGTAGGTGACTTCAGTACAGTATGGTACGGTGGTGTTGTTAAAAGTAATGGACGGACAGTCTCTCTTGTTTAAGGTGAATGTTACGTGCTTGCATTTATCCGGATTGACTTTAAGGCGGGGATTTGTAGGTATGTCAGCAGTGAAAATGACGTATAAGAGCGGACCGAGAACACTGCCTTGTGGGACGCCAGCATTAATACGGTACTCGTTTGAAGTGCAATTTTTCTCACCACGAATAACCTTTTAGTAAGGTATGACTCTAGTAGTTGGTGTGAGTTCTGTGGAAGCACGCTTTTTATTTTGTGAATGAGACCAACATGCCACACACAGTCAAAAGCTTGAGCAACATCAATGAATATAGCTGAACAGTATTCTCGGGGTTAATATATCTAAATGTAATCTTTTGTGTGTTAATAAAATGTTCTATGAAAACTAAATACACAAAACGTAAAATCCTTTCAAAATGATAATAAAAAAGAAAAGATGCAATTTGGCATTGACAAAGTTGGATTTTTATTGAAAATACATAGGTGTCCAGCATTGCAATACTCGTATCATTGTTTATCTGCAATAAGAGCTCGGATGTATGTAGTGATTTTGGGTGTAATTTGTTTTATCTTTCTGGATTTTACCACTTGTTGTTTTTTCCAATCTCTTTATTTATCTGTAATATGAGCCCGGATGTGTACAGTGATTTTTACTTTTGATTTTGAAATTTCTTTCGGAAATACTAATGCATTAATGAATTGATTGCATGCCCTAACCTAACATGGCTATTTTAAATTTTTATTACAAATTAAACTCGATGAGAGACAAAGAGAGAGAGAGAGAGAGAGAGAGAGAAGACCAATACACTTCATTCATTTCAATAATTTTGTGTTGTCTTTAAATTTTCTGTTGAAACCTATTGCAGCAGATATCGGTTATATAGAATTTTGCTCTATTTTTATATCCCCATATTTTGTGTAAATATATAATCATTAGACTTCATCAATAAATTCATTTTGTCTACGAAATTTATCATCTAGCAAGCCAATTGTAATACGTACATCCAAAAACTTCAAATTTCATAACATTTATTATATTTTTACTAGTACTGTGATCCTTCTATATATTATTATATATTTTTTTAATTTGGAATGGACCCTTACCAAGTGAATAAAAAAATAAACCGACACGTATTAAAAGCAATTAATAACCTCAGTCAAAAACAAAATCAGAAGTTCATTCAGCTGGACGAAATATTACAAAGAGTAAAATATCAACATAAAAACCGCAATCCAATAAAGGATATCAATGATGTTATCCTAAGGTCAATTTACAACTTATGCCAGGTGGGTGTTCTTGAAAAAAGGGATACAACATATGCAATTGTACGGCCATTGGATGACATAAATAAAATATCAGATTATGGTAAGAATTTAGTGTTCGTTAATAAATATTGTTTTAAACCAAGGTTTATTAATGTAAATTCCATTGCAACAGAGGGTAACACTCCCCAACAGCCATCTGATGCTGAGGTTGGCTTACAAACTGCCACTAATTCAACTCAAGCGTTGTACCAAGTCGTACCATCAAATCTACAAGAAACAAACAAATCTTGCGGCAGATGGTTTAGATCCTTCTTCTTTGGAGGATGATGACCACCCATACGTCAAAGTAGAGTGTTTGACAAACAACTTACAACATTGGTTAAATTTTTTGTAATTTTTTGTTATACAAGAATTTTTGGAAATCGTTTTTATTTAATTAAAATTTTCAGTATTATATTACATAGCATTTAACAAACGCATTTCAGTACTTTCAATTTCAATCTACATATTTTATCTTATCTTGGCCTGGGGTTTGAATCCCCAAAATCCAGACTTATATGTGCATTTGGTGTGCATTTCCGTAAGACCAAAAGCAAATCGGAATACCTTAAACCCCAAACTTGAGATGCATAGAACAGAGTCGAAGAAACTACACTTTCAAATAGTTTAACTTTCTCGCCCCAAGAATCGGCTTTGCACTTATGTATTTAATGTCGTTAAAGTAGCCCCTACTGCAATCTTTCCTTTTTTTATAGCCGCTTTCGACGCACATGGTCCAAGTGCAGAACTGGAAAAGGTTACTCCTAGATACACGTATGTGAAGTTTCTTACTATCTCTAGCTTTTAATTTTGAAAGAAGAAGCTATATGAGGAGGCCATTTCACTTATGCTAAAGTGAATAATGTGGGTTTGTTGGTATTAATTTGTAGCTGGTTAATTTCACAATTGTTTTCAAGAACAATTATGTACATAGATAGCAATTTGCGTAATAGGTATTGCTGCGTTGTCATCCGCAAAAAGCAATAGGAGTAGCTCATTTAGGCCATCGATATTTAAATCTTCTACATTTTCATTTCATAGAGTCCATTTCCAGTACCAATAATTTGATTTCTGGGTTTGGTTCACCGACTTTGTAATCTGTAAGCTAATGAAATTAATTATTATCATAATAAAAAATCAAAAAATAAAACAAATTTACCATTAATGTAGCATAAACTATCATAAACTGGATGCGAGTATAACAAATCCTCTGTTATTGGCAAAATTTTGCTATTATGAATTTTTTCCACATTGCCAAAATCAAGAAAGATAATGGTGACCATATCACCATCTTTAGACATGCAACGGCCACGCAAATCTAATCAATCCTGAAAAATATTAATATCAATATGATAATAATAATAGTCAGAAGTTCCTCTACTCCCCATAAAAACTTACTCAGCTCTATAATTTTCCGGTGTTTTCTTGTGTGTGTGCCTTGGCCATAAGAAAAAACTTTCTCCAAGTTCTCGTAAAATTCTTTTATCTCTGAATGATTTTCGAAATACGTGCAAGAGATACAGCCAAAAGTTTTTAGATTGCTATCATCAAGTATGAAAATACTAATGACTTGACCAGTTGGTATCTTTTTGAATTGAATATCGTGGAAAATGAAACGTTGTAATGTGTTTTACTTGGTAAAAAATTTTATTAAGTTTTCTTTATCAGATTCCTTGATTCTTAGTTGTGGCGAATCGGGAGGTGATGGTGGCAACGATTTCAAAACCTCTTCACCATATTGAAAATTCTTACGCGCCTGAGGGATTAACTTTTCTTCAATAGTATTTGCAAGACGATCAAGATCAGAATCAGTCGTTGGTGAGGATGATAATGACAGTTCTCTTTGTCATGCCGATTTAATAATTGCAACAGTTCCGTCGATAGACCAAGACATTTTTTATTTACATAGAAACAGTCGATTTCCTTCTGTGAACGAATTTCCAGTATATTCGACTTCAAATAGAGTCCCTTCTTGGATATATTCATTTAGACGATTCAAAATGATATTGGTAGTTTGCAATGTTTCAGCTGGTATGTTATGCAGCAGGCTTAGGTTCAACACTTGCCTCGGAAGAGAGCGTATGAAAGTACAAGGCTTCGACATTGTTTCAATATGAACGGATTTATGCAATATGCCAGTATCAATATTTAATACTTGATGATCTAAAAGTAATGAAAATAAAAGATCATAATCAAAATATAATAATAGTATGTACAAAGAAAAGTAAAAAGAACATAAGTACCTCGTCACGATAATAGTCTTCGCCATTTGTCTTGACAAGTACAATATCTTTTTCTGTTGGTCTCTCTTCCACGTATTTGGAACATTTGGGTGGCAATAGGTTAAATAATCCCAGATACTTTTTACTCGCATTGATCTCTTTGATGGCGAATGTTTTGCAAAATTCTACATCGTCAAAATATGATTTCAAATAGATCTGACCGATTTTACTTGCGTTACAGTAGAGGATTAATTTCTTATCCGATTCGATTTAGTAATTCGAACTTAGTCAATTGATCATTAATTTGTATTTTTTTAATATCAACTTCAGCTCCTTTAACGGTAATGGCAAAGGCACATGCCGGGGACTGAAGTGTATCGATTACTTGTAGACAACCAGTATCAATCTCATAGATTAAATGAAGTTCTCCTCCGGGGAGAGAGTCAATTATGACAGCACGACGCCAATCTTTTGTGGTGTGGGCTGCCTCTATTATACTTAATATTTTCCATTCAGAACATTCCATTGCTTTTGTCAAATCCTCAGTGATGACATTCCATCTACATGGACATTGGACTAATGCACTTCGTCCATCATCGGAGATTTTAAAGATCTTGACTTTGAAATCGTTGAATGATAACAATTCAATTATTTCCTCGACTGATTCATATTGGATTTCAGCTTTTATTAATCCATTTTCGTCATCCATCTTTTCCATGCCAATTAAACGCAGATAAAGCCTTGCTGTCGGCTTAATCAAACCATGTGCTTTTCCTTGAATTTTTACGGTAAAGGTCAATCCGTGCCATTTAGCTAATTGAGGACTTGCTTCATATAGATTAGAGTATTCTATAAAACCTTTTCTGCCATAATCAATTGTTAGGAACAAAACATTTTTTGTTGCACCACATTTTGCAACATGCCTTTGCCAATGTTCTCCTTACGACATGGCTCATTTTCCGAAATATATTTCAGCATCTGAGAGTTTAATGCTTCAAATTTTGCCACATTGCGCCCGTCGATGATCCAAATCATTTTCGGATCGTTTTTATCCACATGATGGATACGGAAAGGCAAAAATTTCAAGAATTCCGATTCATAGAAAGTCATCCATTCTTCAGTGGCGGTCGGTGGTTTCTCAATCGAATTAGCGGCGGAAGCAAGTGGCACAGCCTTTTTAATTGTTACAAGCTCATCCTTTGAGGAACGAGCTGATTCTACGGTGGCTAATGGTGACTTTCCTTAAAGTTGAGCCGTTTTTTGTTGAAGCAGTAACTTGTTTAATCGAAAGATTAATCTCCTCTTCAATTAACCTCCTCGCCAATTAATGGCCATGATGGTAGCTTTCCCTGTAATTCAGATTCCGCTCCTTCGATATTCTCTTTAATATCCGTTTTTGGACCAAGTAGGACTGCGGCAATTGACGACGATTTTCCTTGAAATTGATCTGTTTCCCCATTATTCTCGCCAGTATCTGATTTTAAAACAGCAAGTAGTTTATGGCCGTTCGATGGCGAACCTTTTTGTTTTTCTTCAGCGTCAGTTTTCACCATTGACCTATGTGTCAGCATTAAATCGGCAGAGTCTGGCAATTCCCCAGCACTGAATAATGTAGAATATTGTGTAAAATGCATTTGTAATATTTATTATTGATTTATTTTAAGCAGCAAGAGCGACGTTGCAAACTAACAGCACACTGGGTCCTCCGCGTTTGCATAAATTGCGGCTGTTTATGTGAAGGTACCGAAACGGGTGGCAGTATATAAATAGATGCAATCTATATGCAGCTGTTCTCGCAAACATAACTGCCAATGTTACTAAAAAATATGCCGAAAACGAGCGAAAAAGACAAATTAGTTAAATTAACTACTACTACTTTACTTTCTGAAGTGTGCAATGATTTAAAGAGAAATATTATAAATAAATCAAATGAAAAGACTTTTTTTCGTTTTAAACCTTTGACACTAGTGTGAAAGACATAATGTTTATATTGCATGGAATCCATCATCATCAAAGACGATCTCATGTGGATCGCCATCTATGAAAAAGGGAGGAGAATGAATGAATATCTAAATGTAATCTTTTGTGTGTTAATATAATGTTCTATGAAAACTAAATACACAAAACGTAAAATCCTTTCAAAATGATAATAAAAAAGAAAAGATGCAATTTTGCATTGACAAAGTTGGATTTTTATTGAAAATACATAGGTGTCCAGCATTGCAATACTCGTATCATTGTTTATCTGCAATAAGAGCTCGGATGTATGTAGTGATTTTGGGTGTAATTTGTTTTATCTTTCTGGATTTTACCACTTGTTGTTTTTTCCAATCTCTTTATTTATCTGTAATATGAGCCCGGATGTGTACAGTGATTTTTACTTTTGATTTTGAAATTTCTTTCGGAAATACTAATGCATTAATGAATTGATTGCATGCCCTAACCTAACATGGCTATTTTAAATTTTTATTACAAATTAAACTCGATGAGAGACAAAGAGAGAGAGAGAGAGAGAGAGAGAGAAGACCAATACACTTCATTCATTTCAATAATTTTGTGTTGTCTTTAAATTTTCTGTTGAAACCTATTGCAGCAGATATCGGTTATATAGAATTTTGCTCTATTTTTATATCCCCATATTTTGTGTAAATATATAATCATTAGACTTCATCAATAAATTCATTTTGTCTACGAAATTTATCATCTAGCAAGCCAATTGTAATACGTACATCCAAAAACTTCAAATTTCATAACATTTATTATATTTTTACTAGTACTGTGATCCTTCTATATATTATTATATATTTTTTTAATTTGGAATGGACCCTTACCAAGTGAATAAAAAAATAAACCGACACGTATTAAAAGCAATTAATAACCTCAGTCAAGAAGAAAATCAGAAGTTCATTCAGCTGGACGAAATATTACAAAGAGTAAAATATCAACATAAAAACCGCAATCCAATAAAGGATATCAATGATGTTATCCTAAGGTCAATTTACAACTTATGCCAGGTGGGTGTTCTTGAAAAAAGGGATACAACATATGCAATTGTACGGCCATTGGATGACATAAATAAAATATCAGATTATGGTAAGAATTTAGTGTTCGTTAATAAATATTGTTTTAAACCAAGGTTTATTAATGTAAATTCCATTGCAACAGAGGGTAACACTCCCCAACAGCCATCTGATGCTGAGCTTGGCTTACAAACTGCCACTAATTCAACTCAAGCGTTGTACCAAGTCGTACCATCAAATCTAGAAGAAACAAACAAATCTTGCGGCAGATGGTTTAGATCCTTCTTCTTTGGAGGATGATGACCACCCATACGTCAAAGTAGAGTGTTTGACAAACAACTTACAACATTGGTTAAATTTTTTGTAATTTTTTGTTATACAAGAATTTTTGGAAATCGTTTTTATTTAATTAAAATTTTCAGTATTATATTACATAACATTTAACAAACGCATTTCAGTACTTTCAATTTCAATCTACATATTTTATCTTATCTTGGCCTGGGGTTTGAATCCCCAAAATCCAGACTTATATGTGCATTTGGTGTGCATTTCCGTAAGACCAAAAGCAAATCGGAATACCTTAAACCCCAAACTTGAGATGCATAGAACAGAGTCGAAGAAACTACACTTTCAAATAGTTTAACTTTCTCGCCCCAAGAATCGGCTTTGCACTTATGTATTTAATGTCGTTAAAGTAGCCCCTACTGCAATCTTTCCTTTTTTTATCGCCGCTTTCGACGCACATGGTCCAAGTGCAGAACTGGAAAAGGTTACTCCTAGATACACGTATGTGAAGTTTCTTACTATCTCTAGCTTTTAATTTTGAAAGAAGAAGCTATATGAGGAGGCCATTTCACTTATGCTAAAGTGAATAATGTGGGTTTGTTGGTATTAATTTGTAGCTGGTTAATTTCACAATTGTTGTTGTTTTGCTTACCATCTCCATACTTCTTCGTCATCGTCTTTCTTATCTTTTCTAGAGCGTTTCGTAGTTGTTACTGGTTCTGCAGTAGACTGAGTGGAAAAATTGAGAAATAAAATTTTAAGTTGTCTGAAGCAATTCAGATTGGGTTTACCTTCTTAGATTTCTTAATTTTTTTTTTTTTGTCATCATCAGCATCATTGTCGCGATCTTTAACACGCTTTTTAGAACTTTTCTTAGATTCCTTCTTCTCTTTTTTCAATCTTTTGCGTGCTAACAGTGGCACGTCATCATCATCATCGCCTGGTGGAAAGTGAACTAATTTCCTTTTAAGTACAGCTAAAGGAATATCTTCATCATCATCGACGGTAGTTTTTCGTTTATGATCATCTTGTGATCGATCCATTAGCATACTATCATCGGTGTAAGAAGCTTCCTTGACATCAAACGGTGGTTCATTCGTATCAAACTGTGATAAGGAATAATCACAGGAACTCGCCTGAGATACATTTATGCTGCTATCGTTTTCTGAATCCTCCTTTTTAATTTTCACCACAATCTTAGTCGTAGTACCACTACCATTTTCCCCATAACCATTATTATAATTGTTGCCATTGCACATCTTCACTGTAGCTGTATCTTCGTAGCCATTTGTCTGTTGTTGTTTTACGATATCGCTCAGTGGCGATAATGGTACTAGACTTAAGATCTCACACACTGGCGTTATTGATCTTTGTTTTACGATATCATGCACTGGCATTAATGGTTCGGGCTTAATAAAAACGCGATCATATTGTGGTGGTTTTTGGGCATGATTAGATGATGATGACGATGACGATGAGCTTTTGTGACTACGCTCTTTTTGTTTCACCGCACCCATAATAGGAGCACCACGTGTGGGGCTTAATGGCTCGGGCTTAATAAAAACGCCATCATATTGTGGTGGTTTTTGGGCATGATTAGATGATGATGAAGATGACGATGATCTCTTGTGACTACGCTCTTTGTATTTATCACGCGACGAATTAGATGAGGACGACGATGATTTATGTTGACGGTGTTCCTTGTGCTTATCTTTGCTGTCTTCATCTCTGCTTGAACTAATGCTGCGGCAACTATTTCCGCCGCTATTATTGCGCTCACGCTCATGATCTTTGTGCTTTCGATCTTTATCATTTGATGAACGTTTGTGATGGTGGCTTGAGCTTGGCTTGTTAAATTTGTCCCTATGGCTTGATGAACTTGATGTTGAGCTTCGATGATGTGCACTACTGCTTCCGCTGTTATGCTCGCGATCTTTATCCCTATGTTTATCCTTCCTACTGCTGAATACAAAGGCAGATAGATACGAAAATTAGATGTATAACTACATTCATACAAATATTCTATAGCTTATGTTCTTTTCATACATACCGTTTTTTGTTTTTCTTTCTCTCTTTTTTTATATATAGATGAACTACTGTAACGTTTATTATCGCGATGTTTATGTTTGTAAAACGATTACGTTTATGCTTGGACGATTTATGTTTATGCTTGGACGATTTATGTTTATGCCGTCGGCGATTAAATATTATGGTCCCACCATTAGAGTGCACCTCGGAAATGACACCATTTTGTGCATGGACAAGCTGTAACAAAATAAAAAAAATCATATTACATAAACTCAATTCAATTTAATAGAAGTTATGTTTGTTATATGCAAGACTAAGCTTCAAGGAGCACCTGGCTTGTGTAAATGAATGGGGGCATTGTCAAGCATTATGACAAACGTAGGCTGTCTAAGAGCCAGTAAACGGAAGATGCTAGCAAGGGTGGATGCCTCTATCGTCCTGTATGCGGCGCCAGTATGAGCAGGCGCAACACTGAAGAGCTCCTATATGGCAGGTATTATGTCGATCCACCGACTTAGTGCTCTGCGTGTTGCGGGTGGTTTCCGAACAATATCGGATAACGCGATCGAGGTGATAGCATCGATACCTCCAATTGATATCATGGCACGAGAACTCAAGAGGATTAATGATGCTGGCGCTGTAGCATCCAAAGAAGTAGAACGTAGTTGCACCATCCGAGAATGACAAAGAAGATGGGAAACGCGAGCGGCGCTGGATGGGGGGGGGGGGGGGTATAGGACATGGTGCGGTAGTTTTAAACGGGTAAAAGTCCCGCACTCGGTTGTAGACCGGTGAAGATTTCGATGCTTTTCTACCAATATAAAAAAAAAAAAACAACACCTACAATTATCAACATGTTTGCAATTAACGGCAGCCATTAAGTTTTTTGCTTGTAATCACAAACAAATTTAATTTACATAAAATATTTTTAAAAAAAATTACTACTTACATTATCAGCAGCAGCCACATCCCCACTCATTTTCTTTATCAAAATTTGGTCTAACAAATTATTAAATCAACTCCTTTCTTCAATAAACACACAGATTCGCCTGTGTTTTCTGCAGTTCGAACGAAAAAGAAAATTTTTTCAAATACAGAAATTTTTAATTGGAAAAAAAATTTTCGTGCGAAAAAATTTTACTCCGCACAGCCGGCTTTTCGTGTGTCGACTGACAAGTCAAGTAGTAACAAAAAAAATTCAGAAAATTTACAGTGCTAAGTAGTACGAAAAGTGTAGTGTTTTTTCTATCAAACAGTTGGCAGTGTCACCCGGCACTCGATTATTTTCTTAAGGAATTTTGGGATAGAGCGCACTAAATGTTTTTAATTTATTTAAGTAGATAGAAATTTAAATTAAATTTGTTAACAACCAAAACCTTGATGGCATCGGAACAATATAGCAATTCGCAAAATTTGTCGCTGGATCAATGGAAAATCAAGTTGAAGCATTGGCGAGGCATTGTCTTTAATTAAAGTTAAGCAAAGAAATACCTATAAAAATACTAATAATGTAATATTGTAATTAAGCATAAGCATTGGTCGAGAAATATAAAATTTGGCAGATATGATTGTCTATTGACGTCATACGGTGTAATCAAAAAGGATGTTGAAAAAGAGGAATGGCTTTACAAGACGGAACGATTTCAACGCCAATTGGAACTTTTGCTCACATTGCGTCATCATGAGTAAGTTACGGTTGAACAGTCGAATCCACTAAATAATAGCAACCAATTGTCGGGCACAAAGTCTTAAATATTATAATGCTTGAATAAACCGAAAGCATTTTAATCTATCGCGCAGAAAAGTCTGAGTACAATAAACATAGAATTATGAACTAAGTAGTCCTTTTTTATAGTTTGATTGATTTGACTAATTGCACAATATCCGTGGAGAAGATTCCATTCGTTGTCGATTGATGAATTTCTCTCACAAATGTTCTACAGTCGGTCAAGGGTACAACCCCATATCATTGTGATAGTTATTATTGTAATAAACTGCAGGGTAGTAGTTTCCGAATCTGAATTATAATAACAATAATGCTTTCATCGAATCGATTTCATGACAAATACATAATTTATATTTATTTATTTACAGGTTTTGGTCAACTATGGTCCATCAAACAAGGGCATTATCTGCTTTAGTTTCCTTTTTACAGCGTATTACACCTTTTTATAAAATTGCCAATTATGCAATTAGTTATAATAATGATATGTCCATAAAATCTGCTTTGGCATTATACGAAAAAGTTCTAACGACTGTTGGCGTCTGTTGACTAGCAGAGAGTCACCAAGTGCTTGGTTGACACCAAAGCATCACAAGGATTTACTTTATAATAACTTTTTGATAACCATACCAATGCTTTTCGATCTACTCATTGCACTGGGAAATTGTGATCGAAAGAATGTGGAACTCTTACAGAAAATTTTCACAAATGTCTTCGACATAGAACCGAACTATTTACGCGATGTGCAAGATGGACTTGCGTATTATGAAAGCGCCTTTTCCAGTATACAAATTCAAGTTGACAATGAAGGTTGCGAAGGTGTGTGACGATGGCTCACAAACGCCATATGATGATATCGTTCTCTACACTTTGGATTGTGCTTACACATTGAGCATTTTACTAGAAGTTTGTCCACAGGTTGCGTCAATTGCAGCCGAACTTAAACTGGATGTATGGTAATTTTATATTACAATTGTACATTCTACGAGGTGTGACAATTAAGTAACGGGACTGGTCTGTAAAACATACTTTATTGAAAACTTACTCCCCAACATACTCCCCTTCCCTATCTATACACCGCTGCATGCGTGTTTTCCACTGGTTAAAGCAGTGCTGAAAGTCACTAAGTGTTAGACTCCTTAGCAGGTCTGCCGTTTTTGCTTTTACCTCTTCAACCGACTCAAAACGTGTTCCCTTCAACGAACTTTTGATTTTGGGGAACAGGTAGAAGTCGCAGGGAGCGAGATCTGGTGAATACGGTGGGTGTTCGAGCACGGTAATTGATTTTTTCGGTTCTCCTTCTGTTCGGGAGTGAGGTTTTTTGGCACCATTTTGGCACACACTTTTGTCATTTTCAGATCTTCATGTAAAATTTTTCTCACTGTCTCTCTGTCTACATTCGACATGTCTGATATCATCCGAAGACTCAAACGCCTGTCTTTCCGAACAATTTCATTAATTTTTTGAACGTTTTCTGCAATTCTTGATGTCACAGGGCGTCCAGTCCGTTCCTCATCATCAACTTCTTCCCGGCCCTCAGAAAATCGTTTGTGCCATTCGAAAATTCTAGTACGTGACATGCAGTCATCACCAAACACATTTTTTAGCAATTGAAAACACTCACTTGGAGGTTTTTTTAATTTTACGAGAAATTTTAAATTAATTCGCTGCTCGATTTTTAAACTAATCATTTTTCCGGCACTTCTATTACACAACACTTTACTCAAACTAGGTTTAAAAGCAAACTAGACTAGACAGAGAGGCGGGATCAAGTGGATTCTGCGCAGTAGGAATCAAGGTCACTCACCATCCATCCCCACTCTTAAAGCTAAAGACAGACGACTGTGGTATACTCAGTCCCGTTACTTAATTGTCACACCTCGTATAATTTATATAATGGTGACTTTCTAACAATTTATTACAGGATTGCAAATTTTTATGATAACACGCTACCGAGTTTATATAAATACATTTATACCATCACAAATCTTAGCTCCAACCCGGTTTAACTACCGGCGCACTTCAACTATTGTACTTATTAAATAAGAGTATTATGATAGGATTTACTTGACTCTTTGAGCGAACGTAAGCGACTGCCACCTGACTCGATGAACGAACGTGAGAGACTAACTCACCCGAACGATCACCAGTAACTCTCGCGCACTCGGTAGTCCTTACACTACAGCATTGCCATGTAGGACAATCCACTCCGAGTCTCCTTGCAAGATCCTACATAAATGCCTCCGTTCTCATCGTAACTACTAATCTCAAATGTATTATGTCTATGTGAAACATTACCCATAAGACATGGACTCAAAGCTTAATTACCTTTGACCACAATGTTAATTTAGCCCTGTCTGACCCTTGTAGTTGATGTAATCCAAAACCATAAAAAAAAACCAAAAGTCTTAATTTCTTGTAATGAAAAGAATATTTATTGAGATTCTTTTTTGTTTCTCGTTGAGTTGTAATAATAATTTATTGTAACTTTGTAAATTTTTTTCTTTGCAATTTCTTTAAAAACATGTTGTTTCTCCTTTAATATATGTATGTATATATTATATATATTTAAATAATGTATATTTATATATATATTGTATATATAAATGATTTTATTATGATTATTAATATATTTTTATTTATTTATTTGTTTTTTTTTTTGTGTTTTTTAATTCTATACTTTTTTCATAGTTACATCATAACTCATTAATTTCTAAATTTCTTTTTCTTTTTCTTTTGTTTTTGTTTTTGTCATTTCTCGTTTCATTTTCTTATTCTTGCTGTTATTGCTATTGTTGTTTCAATTTGTTTATAATATTAATAATATTCATAATAAATATTTAGTTGTATAATAATAATAATAATAATTAATAATTAGAATTTTTTTTTGTTTTGTTTTGTTCGTTTAAAGTTCTTTAGTTTTTTAGAAGTTTTCATTCGATTGCTTTGGAAAAATAATTTTTCTACGATTTAGAGACAAATTGTTCAATAACAGTTAATAATGTCAAAGGTCAACATTAGTTTATTTTGTTTTTTTTTTTTACTATAAATATGTATCTATATATATACACATACACACACACACGCACACACACACACACACATCACACAGAGCAGATGAACGATTACAAGCATAAGCTAATCATCAGATAGAGGATCGTAGATCGTAGATTATTGACTTGTAGTTGTGACCTACGGACAAGACGGGCCCAATAGGAGACCCTTTTATGTGGGACCGATTCACTTTTAAGCAATTATGCTTGCTCGAAATACCTAAGAAACGGTTCCGGGGGGACATTAGGACATGGGCGGCGGTAGTTTTTAGTGAGTTAAAATCCCACACACGGTTGTACCCTGCCTAAAAAAAAAACGAAAAAAAAAAAACACACACAACACACATGGATTGGTGTATATATTTTTGAGTCACTTAATATATAATTTTCTACATTTATGTTTAAAAAATCATATTAATTCATAAATTGACTCAAAATTATTGTAACTAAAACAATAATCACTAAAAATAAAATAATTTACTTTCATTAATAATGAGTACGAGAATAGATTCTTATAAATAAATTATTAGGGAGTTCTGTTCATATTCAATCTATGAGATTGCTCAATTGCTGGCATTTGACAAACTGGGACAAAAACAGATTGCTCTATTGACAATTTGGGGCGTCTACCTCCCATCATATAACGCGATCTTTACTGCAGATGCCTTTATCATACTACAAGCTTCCTAATTTGCCAACCAACCAAGGTATACGCGGAAACGAATGCGCCGGCATGGGAGCTCATACGCATCAGCTTTACTTCCAACCAATGTCAATGATTTCAAGAACCTCGTTAGCCGGCACTTTTAAACAAAAAAAAATTTACGAAAAGGGTACATTTCAACCACCGGTAATCTACCATAACAACCCAACGTATGAAAAATTCTGTCTACCCTCTCCAACATAACCAGACGGGCTTCCGACTGCGTATTGGACAAACTCAGATCACGTATCAGCCCCTCCTCAGAGCATCTGTTCGTTCGTCCATTATGCAAACTTCATAAGACTCACCTTACCGCAGACCAACTTCTGGATTCCCGCCAAAACTTAAAGAGCATTCGGTGCTGCCTTTTTTGATTCCCAAGTCCCAGCCCATCTTTTAAAAACTATTGTATCTCAATCAACAAACATTTCCAATTTTATATTGTAGGTTACATTAAGAAATCCCATATAAAAATTTTAGCCCACCGATGTCCTTAAATAAATTATTGTAATTTAATTAAATTAAAATAAATTGATGTAAATCAATAAAAAATATTGTATTTCACAATGAATCAAACCAAAAATAAAATACTATTTATGATTTGATTATAAATTTATAAAATTATTGTAATTTCAATTTAAATTTAATTGGACATAAATTGTACATAATTTTATAATTGTTATATATCTTTTTTGTATTTATTTATTTAATGAATTTTTATTCATCTTAATTTTTTTTTTTTTTTGAATATTTCAAATTGAAAAAAAAAAATCACTTCACAGTTTGAATCATTTTGGAATACAAGGAAGAGTTGTGTCTTTTTTTTTTTTTTTTTTTTTTGACCAAAACATATAATAAATAGAAGGAACAATGAGTGTAAATCAATGGAAGAAAAAGCTTCGTCATCAGCAATATCATCATCATCATCATCATCATCATTAACATCAACTTTTAATCTTTTATCATCATCATCATGATCATGTCAGGGCTTTTTTTTTCCTGTTGTTTAATAATTTTTATTTTTCTATGTGTTTATAAAAATTTTATGTATTCTAATTTCCTAAATTATAAATTTTAATTATCAGGAGTATAATTTTTGTTTTGATTAAGAAGTTTTTTGTTTTCTATAAATTGCTTAAGTTTTTTCTTTTTCTTTGTATTATTTTTTATTTATGTTAAATTATTTAATGAATTTATTTAGAATTTTTTTATTGATAATCATAGCATTTTTCATTTCTTTTTGTTGTTTTGTTATTTTATTTTTATTTCATTTATTTATTATAGATTATTTGTTTTCGTTTCTATTGTTCGAAAGAGAATCAATGGTAGTCATATAGAGTCATCATCTAGTCATAGATTATAGTCAGAACTACAAGTAAGTAAGTAAGTAAGTAAGTAAGTAAATTTCAAATAGAACTAGATGTGAAAGTGAAAGTGATAAGAGTGAAAGTAAGTAAGTGAGTGAGTTTTTCTTTGAATGTATGATTGATTACATTTGTAAGGAAGCAAATTAGATATACGAGTATGGTATTGTACTTACAATAGTTGAAAATATTATATGTGGATAGTTTAGAGCCTTGTTTTTGTTTTTCTATACAATATTCAATTACTCATTCATTCAATTTATATATAATTTTTCTTTTATTTTGTCATCATCATTATTTAACTGACAAAATGGTAGACAATATTCCTATTTTATTGCTTTTTATATCCATCCATCACACATAGGTATGAGATTATGGATTTAATTTTATATTTATAGTAAAGTATCTATTTATATTTGTATTTTAATTTCAACAGCTTCTCATATAACTTTTAACAAAAGTTAAAAAAAAAAATTCACTTAAGATTTATACTTTCTTTGTATGATGATGATTATGTTTGGGTCTCAATATTTTGTTGTACAATAACATTTGGTTAAGAATCGAACCATGGATCGCGGGATCTATAAGGTATATCTCTGTGACTAAGAAGATCAATTGGTTTAAGTTTGATATATCAAGCTGAAATTTTGTTTTGTTTGTGATTAAAGAGGAATCAGGTATTTGAGGTCAATCACTCTCTAAGCAAACATATTTAACTTTTATAGAGAGAGAGAGAGAGAGAGCTAAGTTATGCCTATTGTACATCCCTATGAAGTCTTTTAACAAAAAGCATCAGAACAAAGAAAATCGGGAGAAAGCTACTAAAGTCGGATTACATTGGCATTAAATTCACAAGTGGAGACATGGATTCCGTAATCCATTCGATCTCAAAAATCATGTGAAAATTTGTGAATTGGGTTTTTAATTTCATTATAAACCCAATTCATATATTGATAGTACAAATTAGTTCGGTCCGTTTTCAAAAGATGGCTCCACCTGCAAGTTGTGGTCGCTTTTGCAAGCGATTACCTATTCCATTGGAAAGGTTTGACTTCTGTTTTTTGCCTCTTCGAATGTGTCCGGATTTGTTTTAAATAAACAGCATTTGCGGAAAGTTTTGATTTTCTTTTTTAATGGGAAGAAAAGTGCAGCCGAAGCCCATCGAATGCTTGAAGAAGTTAATGGTGAATCTGCTCCGACCGATAAGTCATGCAGAGAGTGGTTTCGACGCTTCAAAAGTGGTGATTTTAGTGTCGAAGACAAAGAGCGTCCTGGTCAACCCAAAAAGTTTGCACATGAGGAATTGGAGGCTTTACTGGATCAAGAACCGTGCCAAACGCAAACTGAACTCGCAGAATCGTTGGGAGTGACTCAGCAAGCAATTTCCGTTCGGTTAAAAAAATTGGGATTTATTCAAAAGCAAGGATATTGGGTGCCGTACGAGTTGAAGCCGAGAGATGTCGAAAGGCAATTTTTCGCTTCGGAACTGCTTCTTGAAAGACATCAAAGGAAGGAATTTTTGCACCGGGTCGTGACTGGAGATGAAAAATGTATATACTACGATAACCCCAAGAAGAAAAAATACCATGCCAAGCCTGGTGAACCCGTTCCATCATCGTCTACATCGATGCCAAAGCAAAACACCCACGGTTCAAAGGTCATGCTCTGCATATGGTGGGACCAGACGCGTGTGGTATATTATGAACTACTAAAACCAAACGAAACCATTAATGCGGAACGTTATCGACTAAAACTAATGCCGTGCATTGCGCGAAAAACGGCCAGAAACGGCCGAAAGGCATAACAAGGTGATTTTGCAACATGACAACGCACGGCCCTTGTAGCCGTGAAGGTCAAAAATTACCTGGAAACGTTGAAATGGGAGGTCTTACCCCACCCGCGTATTCTCCAAACCTTGCTCCTTCCGACTACTGGCTTTTTCGACGGATGCAAAACGATTTGGGAGGTCACCGGTTCGGGTCTTTTGAAGAAATCGAAAAATGGCTCAATGATTGGATCGAGGCCAGAGAGGACTCATTTTTTAGAGATGGTATTCGAAAATTACCAGGGAGATGGGAAAAAGTAGTTGTTATCATTTGACAAAGGTCACAGAAAATTTGTGATCAGTTAGTGGGGAAAGATTTATGTAAAAATCAAATAAATCATCATTGATAGAAATTGAAATTCTTTTTAATTTTGTATAAAAGTTAATGAAAACTTCGATCAAACCGAAGAAGTTTGTGATCTTTTCTTGTTAAGTGTTTCTATGTTTATATAATTTTTTTTTTTAATATTATTTTATTTACTTTTTTTTATTGTAAATAAATCTAGAATTAGTTTACTGTGTGTGGTTTGTCTCATTTTTCAATAGAAAGTTTTTATTTTTTTAAGTGATTTATTTTTTAATAATAATTTTTCACACTATAAGTTTTTTTTATTTTTTTATGTTTTGTAGAAATAATTTTAGTTATTTATTATATTTTATATTATTTGTTTTAATGGCTAGACTTTTGTTTTTTGTATGATTAATTAAGACTTGTCTTGTTGCATAATAATAATAATAATAATTATAATAAAATTATGATTTAATATTATTTAATTTGAATTTATAAAAATTTATTCTACATTCTTGTATCTCTTTAAATTTATTTTCTCTTTATTATGAATTTGTTTTTTAAATTTAATTTATTGAATTTTTATACTTTATTATTTATTATTTTTTTTTTTTTTTAGTATATTCAAATTATTTTGAATATTCATCGATTAATTTTTTTTTTTTTTATTGCTTTATTAAAATGTATTTAATGAATGCAAAAACAAAATTAAATTCTTGTAGAATCCCACACCACATTTTGCTATTTCGACATGTGAAACAAAAAATTTAAGTCAAAAATTTGTTAGAACATAGAAGATGGAAGATAGCGTTTTTCTTTAAATTTCTGAAAGAAAGAAATTGCTGGAACATTTTCATGATTATTTGAGAGATTAAGCCCGGTATAGATATAGTGGGACAGTTTTTCTCTATGGTTGTGATCAATAAAACTGGTGGACTGTATGTCACAGGGCTTTTGACAACATTGAACCTCTGTCTCGCTCTCATTTTCTCTCTCCCTCTCCCTCTCCCTCTCTCTTTCTCATTCATGTATTCTTTCTCTGTTTCCATCTACGTATCTATCTGTCTATAACAAAAACCCAGCTCATTTAATAGAATGGAAAATCTTGTAAAAACTACTGTTTTTGCCTAAACAGAAGAAATTGAGCGAATAAAGATTTCAATTAACTGAATTCCGTACCTGATCAATTGTGGTTTCTTATGGTTTCTTCTGTTTCAAATGATCAATTGTTTGTGGGTCGTCGCATAAACTTTGTCTTTCAATGCACCCCACAGAATAAAATCCAGCGGTGTTAAATTGGACAATGTACTATATGAAGGGTTCGCTCTAAAATATTTATTTGTTACAAAAGGCTTAAGTGTTTCTTTATAATCCTTTCTTTCTTTTTTATATAAAATTTAAACTTAAATTTTAGAATTCACTTTTCTATGGAAAATCACTTAAAATTCATCATATCTTTCACCAGTACATGGTATATATAGAATCGAAAAATATGGTACAGTAAATGAGTGAGTCATCATTCAGTGAAAATACATAGGTTGGAATGTCACCACATTTCGAAATAGGTTTAATGCAATGAAGTACCAGTATTTTACGTGCTCACCTATCTGTGAAGACTTAAGAACACGGTGCCAAGCACATGGATTGATAAACGTCAATCAACGTCCCCTTGGATATATATCCACAGGTTTCAAATTTGAGTCATATATATTTTGGTAAATATGACTCCCTCCTTGGTGGGGAGCGAGCCCCATGTTAGACCTCTGCTGCTCTCTGGGTCACAGCACACGGTTGTATAACGCAACTCCACATCAAGTTATTACTCTTCCCGCATTTGGGTATTAAACCACAGCCACCACGATACTCCCACAAAGGGGCCGTACCCGCTGGCCAGGACGGAAACAAGTTCCTTGGGCTCCTGACCACCCGTGGTACCAGAAAATAGCCTCTGGTCAGACTTCGTACCCGAGGTACTACCAATTCGAACTCCAAAAAGTTCATGGGTTGGTGGCTCATATTGTTTTCATTCATGTAGTAGCCAAGAAATCCCATTCATAGAGGATAACCTGGATCACAAATTATAAATGAAAATAATGTTCCCTCCAGGAATATGAGTTCTAGGCATCAAGACTTATAGAACTCCAGAAGAATTTCCCAGGGGGGGAATAGGTTTAATGCAATGGGATATATAGATAAAGGGTGTGTTGTTAGAGGTTTGCAACTATGAGTTGGCAACACTGGTTTATTTGACAACCGATTTAACAGCTGATAGTTGCTGTTGCTTTTTGTTTAGTTTAGTTTGGCATTTTATTATGGATAGACAGACATACCTAGAGCAATGCTTGCAAATTTTTGAAATTTTTTTTTATCAAACAATTGGTTCTGATCGTCAAACTTATAGTGCGCTTCGTCCATTTTATGATAATTATAATCGTCCATCAGAGCGGCTAATTCGAATAACTATGGATCGTTTTCTTTTAATGAAGATAAGCATCCCGTGGGACGCCGAACAGTGTGCCCTCTGAACAAGCTGTAGCCGCTATACAGTACAGCATTGAAGAAGACCCAAATCAATCAATTTGTCGCCTTTCTCAGCAAATGGGGGCTTGTGCCCATCCAGTTTATGGAAAGGATCTTGGCTTAAAAGCCTTTAAGATTCAACTTGTGCAGGAATTAATACCAATTGGACTTCTAGATTGCCGGTCACATGACCAAAATCATATTTAAGCATTAATATCACAAAATTATCTAATTTATTGATATTAAAATGTTTCTTTGTTTCATTTCAATTTAAAGTTGTGTAACTCTAAAAAACCACCCTTTATATAGATGGAAAAGTGATCTTATCCAGTAATTTGATAACTACGGGAGGCTTATACAATATAATATTTCAAGAATTTCGTTCTGTTCATCCCAAGGTCCCATTACGAGTTAGGCCAAATTTGAATGCCATTGAATTGAATGTTAGAAATCAAGACAAGTAAGGAAGAGATAAAGTCATAAATGGGATCAAAATAAAATATGTAATAAAATATCGATGAATATTCAAAATGATTTCATAAAAATGATATATGCATAAGTAGTATAAGTACAAGTAGTAAGGTTGTTATTGTTGTTGCCATTGTTTTGGAATATTGAAGCATTGACTGATTTATATTTTCTATATTTCTATGTATATAATATCTTAGTATCGTATCTCTTATTTGCTGCTTATTGATTATATATTTTTTATCTAATTTTCTTTTACTAAATTTTATTTAAAAGCAATAATTTTCTCTTTTTATTATTTATTTATTTATTTCTTATTTTACTAAATTAGTTTCTTCGTCGTTCTACTTTACTTTATTTATTATAATTCTCCTTATATATTTTTATTTAGTATTATTATTATTATTAATAAAAACTTTATACTTTATACTAAATATGTTATGCCAGATTCTTTAGAATTATTTTTTAAAATTTCTTAATATTAAGATTTTTAATTTATTTAAAAAAAAAAAACAAAAAAAAACGCAGCTTTTTGTTGCACACAGAAACCAAATTCTTAAATTGTTAATAATTTTTATATCAATTGCTTTTCAATTTTCAGGTTAATTATTATATTTTTTTGTGTTATAATTTCTTACGAAATTCATTTACAAAATTGTGTCTTATCTTACAATCTATTGAATCGTTTAGTGATTATAACAATAATGGAATTTTTTGACAAAATAAAAAAAACAGACAGTGAGCCATTAAATTTTTTTTTATATATAATTTTAAAGATTCTCTGACTATAAAAACTATATAATAATCTCACACTGATCAAATTACTTTGAATTGGCCTGGGATTTTGAAGTTACTCTCAGGCTCAATAACTAATCAATGGAGAAATTTTTGATAAAAAATTTTCAATAAATATATATGGACACAAGAAAGTTTAAGAAACCGTTTAAAAAACGGTATCGTCTATATGCAATATTAAGAAGATTTCAATGAAACACTAAACCAAAAAAAAAAAAAAAAAAAATAATTCTTCAGGAAACATAAACTTCTTGAATAATCATAGACATTCCGAAAAAGAATCTTGGAATCATGTGCTTGGAAATTCTTAATTTAAAAGCTAACAATTCAATTTAATTGGTGCGATCATTAAAACTGGTTCCTAGATGCAGAATAAAATATATCCAAAAATCCTTCCGGGTCTTAGATCCGATCACCATGGGAAGAATATGAAATTGTGCAATCTATTTGGTTCTTTGATCCTAAAATTCAGTTGTGATAGTTTCCCTAGATCCATACAAATATGCATTAATATTAATAATGTTGGTCAATTTAAAAATTTGAATAATTTTATTCATAGTTTTATGTTAATTTATTAAATGTGTTGAAACTTATTATACTCTTCATGCAGTGTCATAGTCCTAAAAGATTGTAACAGACGGAAGAAGACCCCATAAAGTGCAGTATATGCAAGTATGTAACTATGTTCTTGATCAAATCAAGTCGTCGCTACTTGGTTAAGTTTATTAGAAATACTTTTTTGTTTTTTCTATTATCTAACTCAAAGTTGGACTCTATAAGTTTCCAAAATCAGCACATTACATATGTCGGAACCAGTCGAATCGGACCACTAGGAGGAGTACTTCCCATACAAACCACCCAGTAAAATTCAAGTTCTTATTGGAAAACTTTTTTTGTTTTTTGCACTATTGAACGGAAATTTAGATATTTTAAGTTTTTAATCAATGTTCACAAAATGTATAAGTTTCAAGACTCTAGAATTACTGGATAATATAGCTCCCATACGAACCCAAATTCAAATTTAGGTTCTTATAACAAAAAGTTTTTTTGCTTTTTGTGTTATCAAACAGAAATTTGAACTGTATAAGTATCTGACCCATATCCACCAACCGTGTAAATTTCAAGATCCTAGGATGACTGGGTCGTATAGCTTCTTCCATACAAATATTCCGGTCTCACTATTGAATCTAAACCCTAAACAAAAGTCAAATCAATAATCAAGGATTTCTGAATGCTCTATCACAGAACGTAGGTAAAAAAAATTTCTAGGGGGTGCGTGAAGAGTATATCAACTTCGGCATAGGCCAAGTTAAACTTCATTTAAAGTGACTTGAAATTTGTTTTTGGGAGAAAATGTTGAACACTTTTGTGATCCACTGTAAATAAGTTTGACGAAAGTTTAAATTAAATTATTAACATTGCCAAGATCAAAAGATTGAAATCTTTCTCCAAGAAAACAGAAAATATTATATTATTTTTTATTATTTTTTTTTTTTTTTGTTGAATCACCAAATTTTATGCATTAGATCTTCTTATTTGGTTATTTTATGCTTTTTGTTTATTGTATGTATTTTTTTAATTTTTTTTTTTTTTTGTTTTCTTTTTCAACTTAGAATATTTTTGAATGGATAAAATGCAGCTATGCTGGAAGTACTAGTAAAATTTAGTATCACAGTATTTTATATAAGGTCAAATTTTTTATTTTTAATTTTTGTTTGGTTTTGTTTTCCTATTTTTTTTTTTTTGCTATTGTTTTTTATTTCATTAAATTTTCTTTTCATTTTATATATTTTTTTTTTTTTTATTTTATTGATGCATGCAGTACAATTTGTTTATATTGTAAGAATATATTTATTATAAGTAGTATAAATTTTTGTATAATTATATATATATATATATATAAATATATATATATATGTGTGAAGGTGTGTGTGTGTGTGTGTGAAAAAGAAAAATTAAATAAAATTACTTGCACTTCTTTTTTAGTGTGATTATATAATATTTTTTTTTTTTTTTGTTTTGTTTTATTATAAATAGCCACTTAAACATACAAACTTTCCTATAAATTTCCAATATCTTTTAAATAGTTGAAACTGTTTGTCTTACAAGGAGAATAAATCTTTTGTAGCTTTTGTCAGACCATTTGTATTTTTGTTTTCAAACAAATTAGATTAGATATTAGCTGTTTTAAAACTACTGTGCATGACACGATTTTGTTACCTGAAAAACTGATTGAATCACATATATTTCTATCACGCCTTGTTTTTGAATTGACCCCAAAGACGTTCTATTACTCACTTCCCCTGCACATAAAACTCGGCTGCATAGGCAATGAATAAAAATGGCCAATGGTTTTATTATATTTAAAGTATAAAGGTTTTCACGTTCCTTAGAAGTTGTAATAGAAAGTTTTTTAATGTAATTTCAGAGCCCAAAATGCGCAGCTCTTTGCGAACAGTTCAAGTAATTCATATAGAAAACCGAAAGTCTTTAAAAAATTAATTTTCTCCATTTCCATTTCCAATTCCATTTCTCTTTATTCCCTTTAATCCTTAGAGCTGTGAAAATTGAAGTGGGTGCTTTATATTGTATATTCTTTACGCAGTGGATAGTAGAATAAGTTTGTCATGAAGACGAGACGAGTTGATTAAGCTATGTCCATCTGTATGTAAACAAACTAGTCCTTCAGTTTTCTGAGCTACAGAGCTAATAGATTTCTTTTCATCAAAAGCTGCACATTTGTTGGAATCAGCCGATTCGGAACACTAGGGGTGTACTTCCCATACCCAACATACAAATTCAGTTTCTTATTAGATAGACTTTTTCCTTTTTTACTACTATCGCACTGAAATTTGGACACTATAAGTGAGTGGCTCATTTTCACCAATCGTGGTAATTTGAAGACTCTAGGATTATTGGATCGCAGCTCCCATGCAAATATTTCGGTATCATTATTTTTATAAATAAAAACAAAATTTTAAGTAATCCAACAACAATAGAATATGTACAGTCGAACTTCCATAAGTTCGAATTATGGAGATTTCGAATTTGCTCAAAACATAATCGAATCGGTGAAGAAAGACGAGATCAAGTTTGATCAGATTTGATCCAACTAGTAGAAAGCCCATAATATTCAGTTTATACAAAAATCAGTTACTGAAAAGGCTAACATCAGCAACCTATGAAGACCATTAACTAGTGAAGTATATTCAAGGAGATTGGTAGAATTGTTGGACTTGTTCAAACAACTTGGGAATAGTTGACAATTTATGTAGATATATCTCTGTAGATTCAGTCATTTATGTAAAGGAACCATGTTCAAATAGACAGATAATTATTTCAATGACAAATCTTTGTTCAAAGTCATAAACTTTCATTTCAATCTGTTGCCATGTCCGTGAAATTCGATCGCAAGTCTATAGGTCAACATTGAATAAAAAGCATGAGTATTGTTCACTATGCACGGATGATCGCCAGACATTTCCTATTTGCACCGTTTCAAGACACGGGAGGATCCTGCTTCTGATAACCGGGTCTGCGTGGGTATCGTCGAAGATGCCCACTATTTTTGTTGTCCTCGTTTTAGTAAGAGGACACGCGTTTTGGTGAACCGCCAACAGATAAGTGCACATGTGCCAATCACTAGGAAAGTGGCTGAGTCAGTGACGACCCACGCACAAGACGCGAATTATTTCGGCAGAGCGCCAAGTTGACCGAAGCAGATCGATTCAGCGATCTGCTCCTCCTTTCCTCCCAGAGACAGGGGGGACAATAGGACATGGCGTAGCCTAGTGGTTGAGAGTCCCACACTTTCATGCTTTCTATCCGATACAAACAAAGAAGACATAATAACAGGTAGACATATTGGACATCATGGTGTTTTCTAGTGGAATTTATAAGTATCAATGATCATGTTGACTACTCATATACTGTCAAAATGTGTTAACTCAGACATTTTAGAAAAAGTTAAATAAAACTGTTTGAGATTACTAAAAGAATTGATAAAGTTATTAAAATTTGATATAGGTTGACAGCCGCAGCAGAGAAGAGGAAGTCACTTCAACGACCTTCTTTTTCACTATCAACCGGAAGCAATGTGTTATACTTTCCAATCAAAATAAATAAAGATTCATTTCATACAATTTTTTGTTTTTACTTAAAAATTAAAAAAGATACTTTAAATTTAAACATTTTGAACAAATGTAAACCAAAATACAAATGTGACAGATTTCTGGTTTTGCTTTTGATAATTGGTATGCGCGTGCGTGTGTGTGTGTGTATATATGTAGTTATGTATTTATTTAATTGTTTTTATTTTTATTATTAACTATAAATCTAAAGTCTTTTTGTTTAAATATTTTTTTCCATTTTACTCATATCTCATTTTATGTTTATTATCATAATTTTTTTTTTTTTTTAATTAATTAATTTATTACTTTAAATTGAAATTTGAAAATTGCTACACTAAAAGTTCTTGTCATTAAATTGTTTACTTAATTTTATTTTGTTTTTTTAATTTTTTCATTTCATTAACTAATTCGTTACCTTTTTTTTTGACCCTTTGAGGCCTTAAGAAAAGTCATGAAGTCATCATCATCATCATTATCATCATTATCATCATCACCATTTCATTATTAAGTACATATTTTTCTAATTAATTAAACATTTTATTTATGTTTTATCATAAATTTTTATTTGTTGCTGTTGTTGTTCTCATAATTTGTTTTCTTCTTATATTTTTTCTTCTTTGTATTAATTAATTTTATTTTTAAATATTATTTTTATTTTCCACTAAATCTAATGATTCGTTTAATTTTTGTCATCACTTTGCATTTGTTTAAATATTTTTTTTTTTTTTTATTTTTGTTAACTTAGAAACTATGCATATATTTATGTAAAAGTACAGTACACTCCGCGCCCCTGCGTACTTTTCTTTTTCTTTTTCAAATTTCATATTTTCCTTTTCGGAGATTTTAGGGACTTTTATTTATTTTTAAAAAGTCAGAATATTTAATTATGTATTACGGTTGAGTTTATATGATTTTTCAAGAGAATCAATTTCAAATATTTCGTCCATCCGAAAAAGAAAGTCTTTTATTTAAAGTTTCATTGTTGAAATCACTGGTATGAGTAAACAACCCCATTCATTTTACTACAGACGTACACAAGTTTAATTTGGATGGTCCCACGATGGTCCCAGCAATTATCTATAAGATTTATGGGAAGCTTTCTATCACTTAGACTTTCTAGGAATGAAAGAATGGTATGCGAAGCGATCTCGTATTATGCCACCTGTGAACTATAGTTTCTTTGTAATCGACTGTAAATGCCACGGCAAACATTTGTTGGCATACTGAAATGTACTTCTCCATTTCCATTTGAAAAGCCTTTTAGTTATTTAGCGTGATTATGTACACATAATAATGATGCACCAATTCACACTCCACAGATCGTTAAATGATTAATCGAGGGCCATTGGTACTCGTAAAGTTTATGGAACTGAACAACAATATTGAAGCCTAGCAAATCTCTTTCGTGCTACCTTGGAACAAGCTTCAATCTAATGAATTATAAAGGCAAACTGTATGAATCAAACCACAGGAAACAGGATCTGTGAAGCAGAAGAAACAAAACTTAAATTCAATTTATCTGGCAAGCAGGAAAGTTGATAAACACTATGGGAGAGACCCCCCCAAAAGCATATCGATTAATATTGACATAGTCTGTCGGCGCCCAACAGCATCAAGAGCAACAAAGTTCGTAGTATGGTGGCGGATCTTTTTAGCAAGATCGGTAGCACTCAATTACGCTAAAGTGGCCATTCTGGTTTCATAGGTAATGAGGTGGCCATGAGTGTGCTAGAAAACAGACCTCTACAAAAAAGCAAAAACCAAGGCTAGCAGGCATGAGGACACTCTGGCCTTGCTATCAACCGAAACTTGTTAATATAACAAGAAAAGTATTCGGATAATGATGGAAGTCCTTATAGGGCACTGCACTATTGGGGTATTGGCCCAAAGTATAAACCTTCCACATCAAGTTTTCTATCGTAGCTTTGAAGATGATGATGTTTCTTTGTAAATGAACCTGTTTTATGAGGAAACCGTTCTTTGATGACATGGGAGGTTTGGCCGTAAGGCTTCTGGGTGAGCTGGCATTTACTAGCGAGCGGCCTGTGTAACATAAATTTAATTTAATATAAGACTTTTGTTAATGTTTGACACAAGTTTACAAATAATTGTGTTTTTTTGTTTTTTTCGAACAGTTTTAGATACTTTTTTAGTTTGCAAAATTTATATAAATTCAATCAAAATAATATTTTGCTACCTTAAATACATAATTAATCTGTGTTTTAGAGAACAAATTTAGTCCCTAAAGCCCGTAAAATATAAGATTTAAAAAGTGTGCAGGGGTGTTGCAATATTTAAGAGGCTCGCCGGAGTGTTCGTAAGTCTATGAGTGTGTGTATATTAAAGTATATACTAAGTGTGAGTTTGAGAGGATGTGTGTGTGTGTGTGTAAGTAGTATATTTTTTTTCTATATTTCAACTCTTTTTCTCACTTAATTATTTAATATAAAAAAAAATAACTTCTTAAATATTTTTTTAATTTTTAGTTTTTGTTTTTTTTTTTGTTTATTTTTGTTTGCCAAAAAAATAAAAAATTACCTCATATAACGTATAATTCTTTCGTATTTCTTTTCCTTTTTATTTTTCTGTATTTTTATGTAAAACTTTTCATTATTTTCTTCAATTGAGGGAATTTTTTTTTTTTTTTATTTAATTCTTTTAAATTTTTCTTATAGTTATATATATTAATTAAGTAACAAACCGTGTTTATATATATATATATAAATATATTTTGTTGTTTTTTTTTTGTTTTGTTTTTATTAATTTTCATTTAATAAGATTAATTTAATTTAATTTTTAATTTAATTGCTTGTTTTTCTTTTGTAAACAAAAAAATTGTATTTTTTTTTTTTTTTTTTATTTTATATTCTAATTATATATTTGTTTTTTACATATTTTTTTTGGACTACTTGGGATTATAAATTTATTATTAATCAAATTTTTTGTTTTTATTGAAAACTATCTAAGACTATTTTCTATGAAAAATATTTATATATAAGTTACTAAGATATTCGTATTATTGTATATAGAATAGATAAGATAGATAGATAGATATATATTTAAATATGTGTACGTATAATAAAATATTATTTTTTATTATCTGAAAATGTTTACGTATTGTTTGTTTTAAGTATATAGTTTTTGTCAATGTTAGTCAGTAATAGTTTATTGGAAATTGGATGGGTAAAATGTATTTAAAATCATAATAAAAAAGAAAAGGGAAAATGAATAGAACAGAACAGAAGAGAAGAGAGGGAAGGAAACTCACAAGAATTTTGAAAGCATAAAATTTCATTAAATGTGAATCCATTTATGTCTGAAAGAAAGAAATCTATTTTAATAGCTCAGAGTTTACCAGAAAGAATTACTTGTTACCAAGTATCTTAAGCTGAATAATAGTATAATAGTTAAACAGTTTCAAGATCTCACATTAAATTTATTAACTTCACCTGTCCTAGGACTGACTCCCTTTGAGCCGGTGGGTGTTGCCACTAAAGTTTAGTAGACCTACTACAAGACTACTACTTTCGACTGGGCCTCAAGTTACTACCTAAATGCATGTTAAATAAATATACCAATATACTCGACTTGGAGTTGGAGCCTTATGCAACCAGGTGCTGCGATCCATAGAGCAACTGAGGCTTAAGATAACCCTCAATTCCAAAGCAAAGAAAAAGGAGACATATGATCAAAATAAGTATGACTTGAATTTGATACAGGGAAAATTGATTGATGTTACTATCAACCCTTGTGCTTGGCACCGTGATACTCAGTCTTCACAGACACAGGTGCTCACGTAAAGCAAATTGGCATTTTGTACCGATTTCATTAGAACCTCATATTTTGTTTATTTTCGTACATTTCAATATTGAAATTGGAAAAATATGGAAACTAGTTGCTGCAAAGAAAAGGAATAGATAGAATAGACATATACTTAGTATATCATACTAAGTGGAACTTGATATGGTTATACTATTAATATTAAATTTTATCAAATAAAACGAACCTTTGTACCCAGACTTTCCATCATAGAATGATCATCGTCTCTTCGTAAAATAATTTTATTCTTCTTCCGTCTATATTTTCTCAAATCCAGAATTACTTTGGGGTGAAAGTCATAAGGGATAATATCAAAGATTAATCTTTGAGGGTCCATTTTACTTACAGATCCCGCTTACTGGATTACCATGTTATCGTTGTTAGGGGACTCAGTAGGAGTAAGGTCCTTTGAAAACAAGGCCGGTTGTAGAATCTTTCATTCCAGTAAGGTCAAACGTTGACATTGAATCTAAAAGCTGTACAGAATTGTGCATAACAATGGGTCATAAGGCTTCTAGTGGTGAGTAGCCTTCTAATTTATCCTTTGTACCAGCGCTATACGTACTTTATATAGCGCGCTTTAGGTTAAGGAACCTCGTAATCTTTGTAACAAATTAAGAAAAATCTTATAAAGTAAGAAACACTTAATTCCGTTGCTCCAAAATCCCTTAATTATGTTATAATTGAAGCGATATACTTATCCTAATCTTAAAATTCTTATCTGTGCACTATTTAAATTTCACAAGTTGAAAAAGTAGGTAAAAATTCATGGAAGTAACTTCACAGTGCAGTTCACTGTAGATAGAAGTCATCATAAGTACGTGCATCATTGAATCTTATTTATTAGATTTTTATTTTTTCCCATAGGTTTTGAGATAAAAAATATTTTTCAAAATAATATCATCAATTCAATATTAACAAGAAATTCGATTAATCGATATTGTATCTTAAGAACCTGGACTAACTCTTAGATTTCGTTAGTTTTAAATTACAATACTTATTGTATAAGGAAAAAGTATGTTCAAATTTGAGGAATCTTTTTAAATTTGCCACTATTTTTTTTTTACAGGTGAGTGATAAGAACGATGAGGTAAACACATTTCGGCTTTATAAGCCAATGAAACAAAAAAATCGGAGTAACACTGTTCTATCCGTCTGTCTATCTGTATGTATGCAAACTAACTCCTCAGTCTTTGAGCTAGAGAACTTTTCGTTTTACCAGACGCTGTAGTTTTGTCGGAATCATCCAAATAAGACCACTAGGGAGAGTACCTCCCATACAAATCCCCCATTAAGATACATTTTCTTATTTAAAAAAAACTTGTTTACTTGTATTTGACACTATAAGTTTCTAATCCATCCTTCATCAACCATGTAAATATCAAGACCCTAGGATTACTGGATCGTACGTATAGATTCCATACAAACCCATAAAATTTTTAACTTTATTTTATTTTTAGTATTTCCTTTTTTTTTTGTAGCCCCAAAAGAACTTTCAACTTTCTAATTATTACTATAGATCTCGAGAACAGAAGGACGGTTGGACGAAGGGATATCGTAGTTACCTACCTAGGGCACTGTAAGTTTCTAATCCATCCTTCATCAACCATGTAAATATCCATACCGGATACGATCCGATACATAAACCCATAAAATTTTTAACTTTTATTTTTAGTATTTCATTTTTTTGTAGCCCCAAAAAAATCACCTTTCTAACTATTACGATAGACATAGAAGGACGGTTGGACGGAAAGACAGCGTAGTTACCTACCTAGGGCAATACAATTACTATGAAGAGAGCTTAATGATAATCAACTTTTTTTGTGGATCAAATCGAAAATATGTATTGCTAGCAGAGGCGAGGCTACTTGCAGGACAACATGTTAAACAGAACCAATGTACTTTAATTTTCAATAATTTAAGATTTCAGACACGATACTTCAAATATGACACCCAAGTATTATATATATGGTATATTATTCAATATACACTACCTGTAAACATTAGTATTTAATATTTATTTTTATCTAGTACTTGTGTTTTCAGAACTATTAGTTTATTAACTACTTATGAAAAGGATTTTTTACTTTATACCAAATTAGGTTTCATATCCATCTTGATCTTTTCTGGTATTAACATATGTAGAATCCTAAACGTGTCACTTAGTTTATGTATATTTTTTTATAGAAGAAGCCTCTTCTTCAAAATTAGGAAAAACTGAAAATAAAATAAAATAAAATAAGGAATATATTTATTATATGCATCTATGTATCTATATATACATATATATATATGTGAGTGAGTATGTGTGTGATGATGTGCATGAGCATGTGTTTGTTTGTCCAGCAGGCTCAGCTTAATTTTCTACTGTGATTATTTTAATTTGTGATTATTGTCATCTCAATTTTTAAAAATGCATCTCTGTATATGTGTCATCTGTATTGTGTAGATGTATGTGTTTTTTCATAGTGCAAATGTAAATCCCCGAATTTCCAAATCCCAAACCTTAGTTTTCTATTTTAACTAAAACTCATTCTTTTTTTTATGATAAATAAAAAAATTTCATTGTCTGCATTTCAATTTCTTTATTCTTGTTTTCATCTTTCTCAATCTAATTACAAAATTAAATATTCCTTTTTAAACATAATCATATTCTTTCCAGCTCTGTTTTCTAGTATTCAAAAATATTTGAAAACAAAGAACAATAAATTAATAATACATAATAAAAGAAAACATAATAATAAATACTTAATCCAAAGGACTAATTCATTAATATAAAAATTGTCCAATTTATTAATAGACAAATGAAAAACAAAAAAAAAAACACCAGTTGACAGCATTTCACCTTAAAGTCAATAGAGTTTTTATCGATTATAATATTGTTTGTATTGGGAGATCTCACATAGGGGCCCACTATAGATGCCGTTGCCCCCCATTACTAAAGAAATCTTACTGAATAGTCCTAATTTTGTGACCACATTAACTAATACCTGCCGCTTCCCACTTCCCCAAGCAGATTGATCAACATGACGTATATAAGGAATTCATTTTAAAGTGTACATATACGAGTATTAGAACTTTCAGTAAGCTATATAACATAACTTCCTAAAGATTCAACATAACTTCGTAGCTCTAGTTGGGGGCATTAATTTTGATATGACAGCTACTAGAACTAGTAGTAGTCTGCTAAATTAATCCAAAAAAAATTAAGCTCCAATTAAATTCCATTGTATGTCGAATTAGGTTTCATAAAGCGGACACAGTTTTGATCTATGCCTATGCATGAAGTTAAGACTTTCTTCTATTCTTCATAGTAAATTATTGCTTGAGACTTGATATGATCAATATTTTTTTGAAAATCCTAAGTATAACAAGCTTTGTTGTTGGGAATAAGTTCAGGTGTCTGAGGAAGAATGTATTGTATGTAAGTATATTAATAAGAATTGAATGAATTATATTTTTTAGGTGTGCATTGCTCAACACTGACTGCTTTGACACATGTATCCAATCAATTACAATCATTAAACAAACTTTATAAATATAAAATTTATAAATTAAAATTATAAGAATAAAAATAACCTAAACTCCTTACAAAAAGGACGGCGGTAATTTGTTTTGTTTATTTATTTCTTCTTTTTTTTTCTTTAATGGAAACTAGCAATTTGTTCCTAAAAATTAAGCATTTATAACACTATGAGAACAAATACTAAAGACTTTATTTAAATTTAAATTAATGAACTCTTAAGATTATTCAAAAAACAAACAAAAAAAAAAAAAAAATATCAATGAAATAAAATAAACTTCTTTTCTATATGAAATAAATTTAATTTATATGATTCTATTCTAATCTATATAAAGTAAATCTATAGTATATATATATTTATGTATATATATATATATATATATATATATATATGTATTGTATTGTATATATAAGTATATGTAAGTATGTATATATATATATGTGTATGCTGTTTTTACATAGATTTTTCTTTTGTTTTTTTGTAAACAGAATAATTGCTTTTCAATCTCGATGTTTTTGAATTTGTTAATTTTATTTTTTTTTGTTTTTGTTTTCTTTAATTTGAAATAATAAGATTTTCATTGAATTGTGATTTTTTTGTTTTTATGAGAAGGATATAAAATTTAAGAATTGTGAGATTTGTGAGAATATAATAAATCACTTCAGAGCATTCAAAATTCTCAATGATGTACAGCACATTTCATAAAACCAATCTTAAGTTTCTTTTTTATATACTAGAACTACAAATTATTATTGTATTAAAATATTATTGCTTATATGATGATCAATTTTATATGGAAAGAATTTATTTCTTTTTGCTTTTTTTTATTATTTTAACTCATATTTTCAGAATTGTTAAACTTTCAATGTTTGTTACAATATTACAATGTTATATGTAACTCCCATATACCATAAAAGACAAATTTAGATTTCTCTTGTATTGTTTTTTGTTTTGGGTTATACAAACAAATAGAAATTAAAACTGAAAATGTAAGCAACTCCTTTTTTTTTTCCTTTATGCTATGCATTTTATAAAAATTTTAACATAAAATATATAAATAATATTATTGTAAATTTATGAAATCATCTTTAGACGAAAAATACTAAAAAAAAAAAAATTGACAACAAATTAGATCAAATTAGATCGTCGATCATGCTATGTCATAGTGCTTGCTAGACGTTGCTTTTTCTCTATTAAATATGCCAATTGTTTCCTAAAGCTTATCAAAGAAACTCTCTAATCTCTACTTTCTTAGGTAGATTGGGTTGTGTAATTTGTATAGATCTCAAATTGAAGTTCACTGATGAATTTTGAAGGCTCTTTAGTCATTTATATTCCATGGTATTTATTCTTCATATGTAGATATTACATAAGTTTATCATCATATAATGTTGTAATATAAAAATAAAATAAAATTAAAATTAAAATAAAATAAAATAATATAAAAATAAAATAAAATAAAATTAATGAAATTAAAATAAAGTAAAATAAAATAAAATAATATAAAATAAAATAAAATTATAATTAAATAATAAATAATAAATAAAATGACATGAAGTAATAAAAACAAATATAAGACTTTTGATAAATTTTAAGTTATTTGTTTTAGTTAGTAGAAGTATTTCTTGTTGTTGTTGCTGTTAACATTTCTTACATACTTAGTAAACTAAAAGAAAGAAAGAAAGAAGAGAACAAACAAAAAATGTCTAAGAAACAAAATTAAAAACAAAAAAAAAAACAAAAAAAAACCATAATACTTCTTTACTCAGTTCCAGCATATAAACTACACACTATTCTAGAAATATTCTAGAGCATTTTTCAATCAAATAATGTTCATTAGCAATATGATTATTATCATTGTCATTGTCATCATCATCATCATCCTCATCATCATTATAATTATAATTATTATTATTATGATTTATATATTTTTTTTTATAAAATGTTTTCAAAGAAACATAATATTGCTTATATAGAAATTTAACCAAATCATTATAAGCATCATCGTCATTATCATTATTAGCATCATAAGCATCATTATTAGCGTTACCATTATCATTATCATTATTATTATTATTATTATAATTATTGTTATATAATTTCTTTAACAATTTCATATTTGGAAATTTCGAAAATGATTTCGATTCTGTTAAGATTTTGCTTAATATGATTATTATATTATAACTATTTTTCTTATTATCATTAACATCAATATCACCAACATCATCATGTTTATGATGATTCTCAACATTCATCAAGTCGTCGTCAGTAGCAAAAGTTGAAGAAGAAGCAGCAGCAGCAGCAACAAAAATAATACAACAAATAGTAGATTGTTGTTGTTGTTCCTTGTGATGATTTTTTAATTGATTAATTTCATTATTTTTTAGTTGATAATATTTATCAAATTTATATTTATTATTATTATTATTTATAAATATTAAATATTTTATTTGTTTTTGTTGTTGTTGTTGTTGTTCTGCTTGTTGTTGTTGTTGTTGTTGTTGTATTATATTATTAATATTCATCATTATTGAATGCAGTCATTCTGGAAGCGCAAATTCATCTTGTTCAAGTGGTTTCTTAAGCCAATTGCCCAAATCTTCACGTCTAAATGCCGCAAATAATTCATTTTTGGCAATCTTAAAAAATAAATCAAAATATTTATTTATATTTATTTTTTTTTTAATTTTATTTATTTTTTTTTTTTTTTTATATACATATAACTTATTATTACCTGATAATCTTTAACACGTGATTTTGTTTTACCATAATCAGCATTGATTTTTCGATTTGTTATGCCTGGTAGATTTTTCATCAAATAACCATATTTAAGGAAGTACGCTTGTTTTGTGATACGTGACACTTGACCACCGACCGTTCGGCCTGTCAATGAATTAACAACTTCAACTTCGGAATCACCAATTGTCCAATTGATACCGAAATTTGGTGCCTTAGCTTGATTACGTGGCTCCGCTGATGTAACTAAAGCCAAACGTGGTTTATTCAAATGATAAGGTGGCGGTAGGCCTTGTATTGATTTCTCAATTCTTCCACAAACCGCACGATACATATGCTCCGGATGTAATAGACTACCCAAGACAATGGAATGCAGGTAGATTGGTTCGATAATGGAGGCCAACAGCGAACCTTGTATACCTACAATGTTCCAACGTGCAATTTTATCTGAACATGACATTGTCAATAAACGTTGACCCTATGAAAAAAAAAACAAATAATATAATATATACAATAGAAATAATATATATTATATACTTATGATGATTGCATATGCAAAAGAAATATGATGATGATGTTGATCGTGATGATGATGATGATGATGTTAGTTATTTAGTTATATTACTCACCTGCAATACACCATCCCATGTTTGTATGCCATCGCTACTTTTTACTGGTATGGTTCCTTCACCAGATTCGATCTTTGTACGCAATTGACCGCGTGCCTTTCTGTCAAGTTGAAGTTCAAATTAAAGCAAGGCAAGGCAAGCCAAGGCATTCGATTCAATCATTCATTCGTTCGTTTGTTCAGTCATCAATCAACGAAGGAATGAACGCAAATGGAGCAAAGAAAGACCGGATTGTGGAGCAGGTTTTGCGAATCAATTGAGATCAGTGTTAATATCATAGATCACGTTCGTTTGATAGTTTGATCGATTGATTGACCGACCCGAGATCGAAGATCGGAGAGCGAAACACAAAGCAAACGTCGAAAGTAAATATAGAAAAGAAATACATAAGAAATCAAGGCAAAACCGAACATAACACGAAATGGTGGAAGAGGGGGGACAAACACAATTTATTTTTCTTTTCTTTTTTTTTTTTTTTTAACGTTTTTTTCTTTTTTTTTTTTTTTTGGATAAAGAATTTTGAATGGAGGCCAATCCCATACATTTGTTGTTGAAATACTTAGTAAAAAAGAATCGAGTGTTTGAGGCATTTTGCAAATACATCAAATGCACAAAATATTAATTCAACAAAAGGTTATTGTCTTTTTGATGTTGTGCAACACTGCACTCATTCAACACTTGCATCTTTCTTTCCTTGTATTTTTATAATGTCAAAATTTGCATCAACTTTAACAAAACAAAAAACAAAAAAACAAAAAAAAACAGGAAACAGAATTTATTTCTATGATCAACTGTTTGATTGAGTTTATATGATATTTGATATTTTCATATTATAAAACTACAGTTGAACCTCGATTAATCAGACTCATTCATTAACTTATGATTATTTTTCATATTTCCTCCATCTGATTCCACGAAAACTTATAACCAACATTGGATATCATGGTTTATATATCGGTGATTTCGTATGTATGTACATTTGATAACATTCCAAAAAGGCAGCATCATCATCATCATGTGTCTTGATGTTCCAAGATTTAATAAAATTTTTGCCTATAATGTAAACCTTTTAAACGGAGATAAGGACCATCATCATACATGTATGTAGTTCACAGCTGATAGAGAAAAATCACAATTAATAAAATAAACTATTCACGTTCTTTGGTTAATAGATTTACATGGTTGATGACATTCCGGATAATTGAGGTTTAACTGTAATTGATATGATTTTGTGCCGGTTAATTTCTTTTTTAGAGGTATACATGGAAAATCGCGGTTTTTTAAATCTAGTTTTTACTGTACAAGAAACTCGCAGCCCACATTAATATTTCATTGCTTATTTGACTTATGTTTAGGGTACATACAGACCGAAAAACTTGTATGGGAGCTATATGATCAAATAATCCTAGGATCTTGAAATTTACGCAGTTGATAAAAATGGGTGAGATACTTATAGTGTTAAAATTTCAGTTTCAGATAATACAAAAAACAAAAAAGTTTTTGTAATAAGAACATGAATTTGAATTTAGGTTTGTATGGGAGCTATACTATCCAGTAATACTAGGATCTTTTAATTTACATATTAACCCAATGTGGCTCAAACCCTTGTAGTGTACAAATTTCAGTTCGATACTACAAAACAAAAAAAAAGGTTTTTTTAATAAGAACATGAATTTCAATCTCGGTTTGTATGGGAGCTATATGATCCAAGAATCCTGGGATCTTTAAATTGACACGGTTGGTAAATATAGAAGAGACACTCTTAGTGAACAAATTTCATTTCGATACTAAAAAAAACAAAAAAGTTTTTCTAATCAGAGCATGAATTTCAATCTGGATTTGTATGGGAACTATACTATCCAGTAATCCTAGGATCATGAAATTGACATGTTTAGTTAATAAGTCTCAGACACTTAAAGTGTACAAATTTCATTTCGATACTACAAAAAACAAAAAAGTTTTTTTTAATGAACACCTGAATTTGAATATAGGTTTGTATGGGAGCTATACTATCTAGTAATCCTAGGATTTTGAAATTTTCACAGTTGATAAATATGGGTTAGACACTTATATTATTCAAATTTCATTTCGATAACACAAAAAACATAAAGTTTGATAATGAATTTAAATCTGGAGTAAGAATATTAATCAGACATTTAAAAGATCTAAATTCGATAATACAAAAGCCCAAAAGTTTTTCTTGTTCTTCTTTTCCAAGTGATCTGATTAATAATCCGATTAATTCCAATAAATATAAAACATCTGGTACAAATTCTCAGTCTCTGGCTTAAAAACTAAGGAACTAGACTGCTTACATACAGACGGATAGAAGGAGCTGATGAAGTAAATATATATTGTATAATCAATACTTTATGGAGTCCCCGATGTCTGGTGCTGAAGAGTATAAAAATCAAGTTGTTGCAAAAAAGTCTTATATCCTTGAAAGCGATTGATTTAGGTTAGTCAAGTGGGTTGACTGACTGGTCGAAGTCCAAAGTGCAATTTCTTCTTGATAGATGATATTTTAAAAACTCTAAACTAAACTCTTTCTGTTTCCACCAGATCCCATCACAGTATTTCTCTCTCATTTTTCATGGTTTCTAAGTAGGATTACCTAATAATAAACACCTAACCGATTTTACCATTGCCAATCACAGCTTGATGCAAAGAACCTTTGGATTAATTTGTACAATTTATACCTTTCCTCTCTGTTTCATGACAAACAAAGGTGCACCGATATTGGAATGATATTCCTCATTATTTTTAAACTATTTTGCTGGACCAAGACTATTGTATTTTGATTATCTTCAACACTGAAATTTTGTTATTATTATTATTGCGACATTTCCCATCATTAAATTTAAATGACATAGAGTCATCATAATAATTCATTGGTGGCTCACTAATCTGGAATGTGTGATGGATCTGGATCTTCATCCAGAGAACCGGTGAGTTAATTTGTCATTGAGTTTGAGTGATTTTTACGTCTCAATCTATTTCAGGTTAATCGGTTGTCAAAATCATATGATATAAGCCTAAATGATGTAGTTGATTTCCCATGTATTGACCTATCTAATAATATTGTATATATTAAAATTATTAATTAATTAAATGATTTATCGATTGATTCACCGATTGATTTTTGTGTTGTTTGTCATACTGTTTGATGTTTGATGATTTTGTTTGATTGGGTTTGATGATTTTTGGAATTATTTATTTATTGTATTAATTGTACGCGATACTTGTAATGATGAAATTGGCCTTTCTTCATTTTATTTTCTTTACCAAACAAAAAAAAAAAAAAAAAAAGAAGAAGAAAAGTAAAAGAAAATAAAACCAAAACCAAACAAATTTATTTATATTCTTTTGAAATATATCTATTTTTCTTTTTTTTTTTTTGGGTTTTTGATTTTTCTTTAATTTTTCTCTTTTCTTTGTTTTTTTTTTTTTTTTTTATTTTTAAATTGTTTTCTTTTTTTTAAATTTTTTAAATTTCTTGTTTTGATATTTGATTTTGATTTGTTTGTTTGTTGTTGTTGTTTGTTTTGGTTTGTTGTTTTTGTTGTAATTGGTTTTTTTTTGTTTGTTGTTGTTGTTGTAGTTGTTGTTGTTGTACCAACCTATTTGGATGTTTATCAACACCAGTGTCGTTTTCGTGAGGACTAAATATCCGTGCATCCCCACAAGGTGCTGTATTAATATACAAATGGAAATGGACCCCGGATTTTAGTATATAAGGGTATTGCCCATCTGTATTCCTCACGAAAATCGACTGATAAGCTGTTGCTATAAAAAATTGAAAAATAAAACAAAAATACACAAATATTGAAAAATAAACAAACAAATTATGAACGAAATTCAAAGAAGAAGTTTTTATGCAATTTTTTTTCTCTTCTTTTTTTTAATTTTTTTTTTAAATTTTTTTTTCTGTTTTGTCTCATCATTAAAAAATTTTCTAAAATTTTAATTTTCTTTTTTCATTGTAAATTTGGTTAATTTGTATTATTAGTAGGTAAGTAAGTAAGTAAGTAGTAAGGTAAGTATGTAGGTAGTAGAGAGGTAGAGGTTGGTAATTTAGTTTGTATTTAGTATTAGTATAACAGATAGAGATAGATAAATAGATAGATAGATAGATAGAGATAGATATGGAGAGAGAGAGAGAGAGAGTGAGACTATTTTGAAAACGAAATTTATATAAAAAAGAAAACAAGAAATCTTTAACTAAACTAAACTAAACTATAAAAAAAAAATAAATAAATAAATAGAAAAACTAAGAAAACTAAAATTTCCAAAAAAAAAAAAAGGAAAAAAAAAGAAAAAACTAGAAATAATAGAGAAAAATGTTTGAAGAAAGATTCTTTTTTTTTTCTTTGTTTTTTATTTATTTATTCTTTGCTTTTTTACGCTAGTCACTTTCTTTGAATTTATATTTCTATTCATTAGTTTATTACTTTTACAAAGCGTTGATTTATGTTAGTTAAACTAAACTTAGAAGAAAGAGATCAATATCATGTTATGTAAGTATATAGTAGTAGTAAGTATGTAAATATATAGTAAGTAACATAAACTGCAATTTATAGAGAGAAATTATATGCTAAAGACAAAAAACAAAAATATATGATTTACAATATTTTCTTATTAACAAGAACAAGATAAGAAAATTAAAATTTACATATTTTTTTTTTTTTTTTGTTTTCAATTAAAAATTACTTTGCATAAGCAAATTATAAAAAGCAATACATGCAAAATTATTATTATTAACAATTTAAAAGATCCTCAAACTAAAATTATTATAACACCACAATTTATGTTTTATGGAGATTTATATTGACAGTCATATAATATTGTACATTATCTATTAGTACCATGATCTGTATAACTAATGAGTTGGAGACTATGAAGTGTATACTTTTGTAAAAAGAAGAGAAGAATAGATAAAGTCCAGAGTTCTTCGATTCCATACAAAACTCCTTTCCGAGTCTCGGGACTATGTTTGGTCACGAGATTTTCGAGCCATTTATTTAAATTCAAATTAAAAATTGTATGTCGTAAATCAGCGGAATATATTTGGCCTTGGGCAGGATTCGAACCCACGTGGAGCGCACTACGAGACACCTGCTCTATACACTCGGCCACTGAGGCAACCTATGTTAGTCATATGAAAGGTCATGTCATGCATTGAAACAAGACCAAACATACTCCCCCCCGTTGAAAGACTCAGGTTTTCAACAGGTAACAGCGCTCGGAGCGAGAGATATGTTGACGGAGCCTCATTATCGCAATCCTGTTGTGTTTACCGATAGGCGGCCAAAGCATACACTCACCACAACTGAATTCCTTCATTCCAAGCCAGTATTTGGCAAATCACAATTGGAAGGAACACCAATTCAGTTTGGCTGGATTCGACATCACATTCGGGATCACCAATGTTTGAAAACGTCTTTTTTTTTAAGACCAAAGCTTTCATAGCTGCACTCTTTTTCAATGGTGTAATAATCACTGAGTCGTAAACTTTTGTCAACTGCTAAGGACGATATAGGTAAGTTAGTTGGATTGATTGATTGAAAGCGTCACATATTAAAAACTAGAGGAATCAAAAATATATACGGGATTTTAATATTGGCTCATAAATCTGATTGTATCAAACGAACGCATTTTTGAAAGGTGACATTTCAGGCTACATATTTTTGTGAAGACAGCTGTGTAATTCGTTGCTTATGTTTAAAGTTATACTGATTTGAATATGACTAAAATATCTGAAGAAATACACTTTGTGATGCTTTTTTACTATAAAAAAGGGAAAAACGCTACAAAAACATGCCGAAAAAATTGTACAGTTTACAGAAAGAATGCTTAGAGCGAACACTGGATACAGAAGTGTTTTTTGCTTAATTTCATTCTGGAAATTTCGAAGTAAAGGATGCACCTCACACTGGTCGACCTATCAGTGAAAAAGTCAATGAAATTTTGGAACTAATGGAGCAAGACCGGCACGTAAGCTGTCAGGATGTAGCGAAGGCACTAAACATTAACCATATGATAGTTTGAAATCATCTAAAAAGAACAGGATACTCAAAGAAGATCAATATTTGCGTGCCACATGAATTAATTCAAAGAAATTTAACTGACCAAATAACCATCAGTGAAACGCTGCTGAACCATTTTTGAAGCAAATCATTACGAGAATATCCAACGCAAGCGATCATGGGCACAGACCGGTGACCTTCCACAAACGACACAACGGCAAACAAGGTTATGTTGAGTGTTTGGTGGGATTGGAAGGAAATTATCTATTAGAAAGTAAGAAACGGTCAATTGGATCCTCTACTATGCACAACTCGACCATTTTAATAAAGCAACAAAGAAAAAGTAACCAGAATTGGCCAACAGAAAGAAAGATACATCCACCGAATAGCCCGAATTTTGCATTCACTGATTACCATTTGTTTCGGTCTCTTCATGGTAAAAAATTGTCCAGCCGAAGAGCCGCTGAAAATCACTTGGCCAAGTTCTTTGCCGATAAACCACAGAAGTTCTACACCGATGGAATTATGAAGCTATCCGGAAAATGGCAAAAGGTCATACATAATAATGGTCAATATCGAATGGCAAAGAAAGGTTATGGCATCGGTTTTTTGGGATTCCAAGGGATTTTTTTTCATTGATTATCTTGAGAAAGTTAAAACAATTAATTCTCAATATTATTGCAACCTTTGGGATCTGCTGCATGGAAAAATTCTTCTGGTAAAATTGCCGAACCGATGTACGTTTGAAAAGATGGCATCGTGTGGAATCCACAACACGTTTCGAACCGAAAATGTTATCAATCTTCGCCTTGCCGCAACTAGATTTGCCAAAGAGCATGCGTTGATGATATAGGTAAGAGACGCTTTCCTGCTATTTTATTCCAACATCTATTGAAAATAATATCCTAAATGCCAAATTTTAACGAATCAATAGAGATTTCTTGAATGCATACATCCGAGTGTTGATCTTGACTGGTGCTTTACTTATTTGTTTTGGTTTTTGTTCTTTCAAATATCCGTTCCGGTGTTACTTCTTTCTAGAACGAAGAATGAGATTGTGGTTCATTTGTGTGTGCCTCACCGTCATAAGCACAATATAGAAGTGAAACTTCTTAAGCGAAGTGAGGTAAGTCCACATATTAGAAAATGAAATGTGACGAAAATCAAAATGCGATGATGCTTCAGAAACGTAGCGGGGAGATGCACAAAACAATGGGCAATGTCTTGTGTGCGCTTCTCTGCAGCGTAGAGAATGAATGTTTATGCATGAGTAATAGAGATAAAAATCTTATGACAGACAATTGCAATCCACAAGGATGTGTCACTGTTGATGAGCAGTATTTCGGTCTTCGTGATAGGTGCAAATTTCTTACAGTATACACCTTTAAATCCCGAGCGATATGGGTTGAAATTTTGGCCAATGTTTAGAAAATTCAACCATATTTGGAGCAACCAGTTGGTGCTAAAACGATTGAAACCGGACAAGGTGAACGTGTTGTTCTTGATTTTGTCGATGGCTTTAAAGGACACAATGTCACAATAGATACCACCAAAGCTTCTTGTCTTGTCTTGTACCAGTCAACATTTTCATTTAACGAAAACACGACACTTGTTTCATATATCGAGAGAAGAAACAAGTGCAACGTATTGCACAGTACAATAATTCATGGCTGAATCGAAGTTGGAACTGGTGAAAAGAAGCTACCGGAGATCATTGCAGACTACAACCAAACAATTGCTTAGTTTCAATGTTTGACTTCTTCATATTCATTTGGAAGCAATTATTATTTTGACATGGTTGATAAGATGTTAATGAATATAGAAGGTACTAATTATTTGCAAACCAAAATCAAAGGGACTTAGAGGAAATTGAAAGAAGAATTGAAATAAATCAAAAAAAATTATATGCTTTTCTATTGTTTTTCTAAAAACTTAACACATAAGAATTTATTATTGCAAGTAGCATGAGAGATAAAAAGAGTCTTTAGAAAGTGGTGATTTCTATTGTATAGTTTTAGAGAGTGAAAATAAAAATAATGTTGCACTAGCATGAAACTCTTAAATGGATCTCTAAGAATCTTCACATGCTTACATACCCTGACTGCACTGCAGTTCTAGTTGAGCATAGAGATATTTCATTAGGCAGCGACGTGAGACAATCTCAGCATGAGAATCATTTAGTACAGCACCATTAACACTCATATGTTCACCGCTAACGCATTTTGTACCCGTTGAGACCGATATAACCTATGGATTGATTATGAATTTAAATTGAAATTGAAATACCCGTAATTATATAACTTACTTTGGCTTCATTGAAATTCATATTCTCTGTCATTACAATGCCAGCAAGCACTTTGCGACGTGAATATGACTCCTGACCTTTAATCACTTCCATGAATTTCTCTAGTACTAATCGCCCAATAGTATCAGCATGTATTTGTGGTAACTCCATAGAGGAGGTTTTATCATCAATGGGTAATGGGACATTCTTCTGTGGTGCCATCATTGGACTATATGAAATATTACAAAGTGAAGCAAGTGCTGCCTTGGCGGCGGCATTCTTAGCCAATTTCTTTGAGGGTCCTAATAAATTAGATTAAGATTACGATAGTACATATATCCAGAATTGCATGCATGCAAATTAATAACTTACCAGTGCCATCGAATTTGCTTTCGTTAACAGTGACTGTCATCTTGAATCGGCAATTGTTTTGCGCACCATCGATGGTCGTACAATCGAAGTGGACATCCGTGAAGAGTTCATAAAGTAACATGACAGGTCCCTTATCGGGAACCTTCTTCTGGCCATCAAGAGCCATGGCGGTTTTATTGACATCTATTATTTGCATGAATCACAGTAGTGAATGAATTGCAAAATAACAAAAAAAAAAAAAAAACAACACATTGAATATAAACATGAAAAAAGATAATTATCTTCGACTATGCCGATGCTGTAATACTCTTCACGCTTCATGGTTTTTGGTCTACGCTCATGAGGTTGTGTATACAGATATATTACATTATTAATTTGACTTTGTATGGGAACTATGCGGTCCAATAAAATTTTGTGAATAAAAGTCAGACACTTATAATATCCAAATTCCAATTCGATAAAACGTTTTTTAATAAGAACATGAATTTGAATTTAGGCATGTATGGAAGGTACACCTCCTAGTAAACATAGGGTCTTAAAATTTACACAGTTGATAAATATGGGTCAGACAATTACAGTGTATAAATTTCATTTTGATACTACAAAAAGCAAAAAAAAAAATTTTGTAATAAGAACATGAATTTCAATCTGGATTCGTATGGGAGCTATACTCTCCAAAAATTCTAGGGTCTTAAAATTGACACAATTGATATGTATAGATCAGACAGAAAACAAAACAGTTTTTCTAATCAAAACATGAATTTGAATTTGGGTTTGTATGGGAGCTTTATGATCCAGTAATCCTAGTATCTTAAGATTGATACAGTTCGTAAATATGGATCAGACATTATTAGTGACAAAATTTCAATTCGATACCAAAAAAAAATCAAAAAGTTTTTCTAATAAAAACACGAATTTTAATCTGGGTTTGTATGGAAGGTATCCCTCCTCCTAGTGGCTGATTTGGCCAACAAATGTAAAATGTCTGCTAAAAAGAAAAAAAAAATCGTGCAAAATTAAACTTTCTGAGGGACTTGTTTCCGTACATACAGATGGATATGGCTAAGTCAACTCGTTTCGTCGAGTTAATCAAGGATATACAATATGTATCTACTTTATGGGATCTCCGATGTCTCCTTCTGTGTGTTATAACACACTTCATGACAAACTTATAATAACTTATAACATTGCGTGAAGAGTATAAAAATATAATTGAGAGTAAAGTAAGCTATCGTAGTGTACATTAAAGCTTGGAAGGAAGGAACTTTTGGACTATAACATGAAAATATAACCACCTACTTAGTTATTGTTGTGATTGTTTCATTAAATTTTATTTTGTGTCTACAATAAAGCAATGATAACATAAATATTTCAAAAAATAAATATAAGAAAGTTAAAACAAATTTCAGGACAGTGGGTCAAGTGTATGGTCCTTTTTTCATTATTCATTCCTTCATTCACACAGTTAAACACACATACACAAATATTATTTCAATAAACATAAAAAAGTATTTAATTGAAAAAATAATATGTATATATGTAGGCACTATACATATATAAATAAAAGACACACTTAGTAGAATCAGCACATCCAGAATTTCTACCAGTTTTAGCAAGTTGCCTGAGACGCGTTGACGGGAAGAACATCCTTTTAACTTTTGCTACTAGCCCGCTGTATTCGCATGGTTTAGATACTTTTGGTACAGACTCCGTATACCATGGAAAGCTACAGTGTGTTCTCTTTTCTCGAAAAATTAAATACTCGTATACTCCCCAAAATTTAAATTAAATGACTAAGAAAATAAGTAAATGTGACATGGCTTTGACCGCAGATGGAAAGTTAGATTATCATTAATATAGATTTCACGCTTTTTGTCATATTGTATGTATGTATGTATGTGTGTACTAACAAGAAAAACAGATCTCAAATGACGCCAATTCAAAATTCTATAACCCCAATATTTTTGCTCAAAACATTTTTTATTTTTTGGAATGGTGATTAATAAAGTGACAGGAGGTAACACAATTTCATAAGGTGCTTATCACAATTATAAGACACTTTGAAAATTTTACTTCTAACCCTCGCCAAATCTGTGTGGTTTATATTTTGTAAATAATTAAAAAAACGAATTAAGGTACAAAGAATAAATCGCAAAAAACACAGTACAATTTCTATTTCTATTTTTAGAACAGCATAGGAAAAAAATCTTTAGTTTTAGTTGGAATGTTCGCATTTTTGCGTAGGCATCTTATAACTATAAGACACTTTTTTAAAATTGAATGAAAGTGAGAGGCTTCATTGAATTTTTAAGTTTGGCAGAAAACAAGTTTTTAATATTTGAATTAATATGCCACTAAAGCAACGGAAGAAGAAAAGGGTTTAATTAAGAGTTCAAATTAAATGTAAGAGAAATCTCAAGGAAAATTGGTCAAAGTCGCACATAATTCATTTTTTGAGAGACATTGGAAAATTAAGAAGTTCAGGAAAAAAAACAATTTTTTCTGCATGGGATAATAGGTATATAATAAATAACACAAAATTATTTTTGAAACTACTTTCATAACCAGATATTTAAAAAACGAGTGTCTTATAATTGTGATAAGCACCATGGATTAAATATTTAGAGGTTGACAATAGGCCGTGTTATCTTACCTAATTATCGGAAAGAATCTATGAATTAAGGTATTCAGTCATAGGTGTGTGTAGAGGTGTATCAAAAATTTGTGTGATTTAGGCGAATTTTTATGAAATAAGTAAAATATTGAATATTTTTTCTACTATCAGAATATCAAAAGATTACTTATTTTTTAAAAATATATTTCAACTTTTGATTGAGGTATAACATGCATCATTTTTTTTTTTTTACCTAATCATAATATAATACACAACACAACTATAACATTGATAATATTGCATTTGAAACTCCTGTAAAATTATTATCCAAATATTTCTGTTAAAAAAAAAAAAAAGTGCCTCAATAAGTTCGCTCCTTGAATTTACGCTAAATATTTATAAATAAATAAATAAATATAAAAATTAAATTATATTATACAATATACAATACACAAACAAAAACAAAAAAAAAAATAAATAAATAAATAAATAAAAAAATACTTGCTCGGCATGCAAATCAAATTTGAACGCAACGAGGGGTTCAACGTATTAGGTAGTTTGTATTTATTGATACGCTTGCAATAAGCTTCAACAATCGCAACTATAACATCCTTTGAGAGCGTACTATCAATACCGTTTTCCAAATGTTCATCACTGGTAAAATCAAGATTACAACTTGGCTTCAATGGCGACAGGACAGCACCATCTTTGAATTGTATAAAACTGCGTAACGCAGTGGCGGCTGCTTCGATTCGGGCAATTTTCTTACTACGACCTTGTCCCATATACTTTTGGCCATCAACCTAAAAATAAAGACAAAAAATGATAAGAATTATATTTTTATTGTAATTATTATTATAATTTTTTTTTTTTTTTTTTTAATAAACTTAAATGTTAACAAAATCAATTTAATCGATTTAGCTGATAAATTGCAAGATTTTGAATTTATTCAGAAATTATTTTATGTGCATTTTATTTATTTATTGTAGGTGAAAGTTAAGGGCATTTATTTTCAGAATCTATGTGTGAATATGCTTGAGAGAGTACTTAGTATCTTCTATATTTGTTGCTTTACTGATCTTTTATTGGGTGTAAAAATAAGTTTTGATGGTTTTCTTTTTTTTTTTTTTTTTTTTGCAGTAACTTCAAATTTTTATCCATCGTTAGGTAAGACTCTTCCCCTATTTTTTAGGCGCCTTACGAATTCTGCTTTGAAATAATTGATCGTCTTTTAAAGGTGATCCAAACTTCAACCCAAATTTTGTTTTCTTCGTAAGAAGTGAAGTGCTTGTCGTCCAAAATTAAGTGATAGTCGGAAGAAGCAATATCTGATAAAGTCAGCTGGTGGGGTAGGATATTTCATTGAAGCGTCTCCAAAGGTCTCTTGACACATTTTGCAACATTTCGCCGAACGTTATCGTGTAGAAAGAACACTTTGTCATGCATCGCTCAATTGCATCAATTGTTGTTGGTTTTGCTGTCAAATAATGGTTTCGTTAATTTGTATATAAGTAGAAGATCACTCCAAACTGATACCACCAGATGCTCAGCATTAGCTTCTTCCCATGAATAATCGGTTTGGCCGTTGAAGTTGATGCATGGCCGGGTGACTTACTCCACGATTTTATGCTCTTTAGGATCTACTTTTCAATACCCGTCACGATACTTAACTTGAGTTATACCCATGGCCATGACACGGTTTGAAATCGTTTCTTGTATCACTCTTAAGGTTTCAGCGAGCTCCTCTTACTCGAGTTTGGGATGAATATTGGTCCAATAGCGCCTGCATCTCCGAAATCAGTACTCACATATTTTCATTGATGAATCATTTTCCTCATTTGCTGCACACAAAACTTAACATGGTTACAGAACAAATAAAACTTTGTTGTTTACAGTTTGGGGAAATGAATACAGTTGCCTGACAAATGGTCCAATGCGTTTTAATGCTACTTAGTTACGGCAACTTTTGTCAATCTCCCAAAACTTATTTCTACACTCGATACTAAGAAACTAATGGATTTATGATTTTATTAGACAATTTTCACACTTTATCACTTTGGCTTAATGTGTTTGTTACGCATAGAACAGTGTGTCCCCATACTGGGAATAGATTATGTGAAACGATTTATCCATGAGGTAATTCCCATATAAAATCAATTTTCAAATTAATTTAAAATACCAAATCATATAATGTTTTGTATTCAAACAAATAGAAAAAAAAAAAAACAAAACAAAAAAATGGAATAAGATTTGTTTCAGTCTCAGCGAATCAATGTTTTTCTATTTCACTGTTAGTCATCCACAAAATAAAAAATGTGTTAAAGTGACTAACATTTACTCAAAGCGACAAAAGATACTTTTTCAAACTTTTTTTTTTTTTTTTGCTTTTTTAATTCAACTAAAACAATAATAAAGTTCACGCGTCAAGTTGCATTTAGACAACAACAAGTAATTGTGAGTGTGTGTGTGTCACTATCTGTGTGAGGGTATGCGTGCCTGTATAATTGAAGGATAGATAGAGAAATTTGAAGAGGCATGTCATCTTGTGTCGGGTTTTATTGGCTCAAGTGTCTTGGATGAAGATGATGACTGAACTAACAAAAGAAAACGATGTAAAAAAAAAGAAAAAGAAAAGCTTCAAACTTTTTGTTTTTGCTCTTGTAAATACTTTTGTCGTTGTTGTTGTTGTTGTTGTTGTTGCCACTTTGAAGCAATAACAATAAAGTTTAAGATAAAGCAAAAGGAAATAGCAATAAGATGATGTCCTTCACGTTAGCCAAAGTAGTAAGAATAAACTAACTAGCATAAGGCCATGGTGATAATGAACACAGTGATAATGAATATGATTATAATGAATATGATCATAATGATGATGATGATGATGATGATGATGATGATGATGATGCTATCCTTTAGTAACTAAAATACTTTGTAGAGTACAGACAGATATTGAACTAAGTACTATGTAATCGTGACACAAGAATTTCAAATTGTAGAAAACTAGAAATGAGGATATGTTGATGATGATGATGATGATGATGATGATGATGATGCAATGCTGGTGCTTTCTTTGTGGAAGTAAAAAATATAGGTAGATGTGTGTGTAATGAGTGTTATTTGTGTTAAATTAAATGAAAAATCTAAGTAAACTTGACTCAAAAGAAAAACGAATGAGGAAAAGGCACGCGCACATCCTTTTTTTAAGTGTTAGTATCTTATGAGTTGTGTTCATGTTCAGTTCTCTTGTCTTATATTGTCTCGTTTTGTCTAGTCTTGTGGGAGCTTCTGCACTTGTGGGATCTGCCAGCTAAAACTTAAGTCAGTCCAGTCACTTGTACACTTATTCACTCACTCACTCACCCACTCACAACACACCCACTCAGTCACTTACTTCAGTTACTTGAGTTACTCATTCAGTAGTTAGTTTGTCTTTTGTGACTTCTCCGACATGTACTTCACTACTTGCTGCCTACACTCACTACTTATACTCTATTATTTTCTATTACTTTCAAAGGAAAGTACTAGAACAACAATGACGATGACGACGACGATGACGACGACGACGATGACGACTTCAACCAACAAAGCAAACATCGTTAAAATATAAAAATAAAACAAATGAAATAAAGATGTGGGTTTAGTTTAGTATGCTTTCTTTCTTTTCTTTTTTTTTTTTGATATTTTATTTTTTCTTTTTTTTTTTTTTACTTTTTGCTATTGCAGCAAAGCATAAATTGTCAACAATTGTTATATAAATAAAACACCGACAGAAAAAAGAAAAGAAGGAAAAAAAAAAAACGAAAATAACAAACAAAACAAATACGGAAGTGAGTGCAGCGTATAGATAGAACGAAAATACAGAAGAGAAATGACAGACGAAAAGGCAACCAAACAAACAACAAAAGGCCAAGGCAGAAAGTCTTAGGCTCAGGCCATGGACATGTTTTAAACCCAACACACACAAAAAAAAAACAAAAAAAAAAAAAATGGAAAATAGTAAAATAATAATGGAAAAAATAAAAAAAAATAAAAATAGTAAAAGGAGTATGGCAAAAGCAAACATACTACTTACTAGAAGAAATGAATGCCACCAAGAGAATGACAACATAGTCGAGCGAAATGAGTAATGAAATAAGACACATTCTTTTTAGCATTTGCCCATCATTTGTTTAACTAAAGGATTGAATGAATGAATGAATGTTGTTGGTTGCTCTCGGTTATTTTAGTAGTTTGACGACTCCAAATACACAACATTTAAAATGTGCAACTCATGCATAAAGTATTTTTTAATACACTTTACCACACAGTGAAAACTGAATTATAAGTTAACATACAAATAGAAAAAGAGAAGTTGTCAACTTACAAGACACAGATAGATGTGGAGTTGTTATCTATAACTAGAAGGTAATGATTTGTATTTACTGTTTTTAACTAGAAACAAAACAATACTCAGGAATCAGTTCAAACCCAGCACACACGCGCACCACAGAAACAGAGCCAGGAGGTGGTTCTGAATTAAAAGGTACCATTCTACTGTATGATCAGCAGTGCAAAAGGAATCAAAGAGCTTCACATTATAAAATCACCTAACGAATGCGGAATTACAGCATACAATCTACATATATCAAATCCTTCATTTCACAATGGATTAAGAAATATGATATAATATATACATCGATACTTGATTTTCGTCACATTTCATTTTCATATACTTTGATCTACCCGTGAAAGAAGTGTCTTAACAAGTAAAATGAATAACTTCGCCTATGCCGAATTTTAATGGCATGCACCCCTACAAAACATTTTTGCATTGACTTCTGTATAAGATAAACATTGATCACAAATTTTAGCGGATAAAAAAATAAAAGTTTTCGAATAATCACTCGATTTACTGATTCTTTATGGGATGGCATTACTGTTCCAACACATGTATGCTCTGTCAAAGCATCTGCATTCAGCTCTATACAAACAGTCTTAATCAACTCATCTCGTTGGTCATCAAGAATAGATAGATGCTCTTGCGGACTACGAGTTGAAGCTCTGCCATGCGGATTCCGACAACTTGTTCATAATAAAAGAAATTATGGGAAATAAAGATCGATAATCCCTTTTGCAAACATTGCATGATTCTTGATAAAATTAAACTCGGCAATACCAGCAAAACTACTGTCTAGCATTTGAAGGTATCAACGTCTGAAATTGAAACACATGCAAAGAAATGCGTAGCTTTGTTGACAGTATGGCATGGAGAAATTAGTGATTTATCCCGGTAAAAAATTTTATAATGGAGAGCCCATTGTTTTTTTTTTTTTTTTACTATTTTCATATTTTGGGGATGGAGACTCATTAATTGGAGCGTTTTCACAATTGAATCGGCACTGTTATGGTTTGGAGAGCTACATCCTATCACGACACCTGCTCACCTCGATTTATAGCACAAAATATCAATGCTATATCTTAACAAAATGTTCTAAAAAAAATGCTTTCTTTTCATTTGACAACGTTTTTGGGACCTTTGCAATGGATTTTTCAACATGACAAAGCCTTCGGCGATATATCCTAAGATAGTTCGGGATATTCCTAAGTTTGGAAAGCAGTTTTCAACAAAAACAGAACTTATTGAGGTCATTCGGCGAGCCTGTGATTCAATTTCACTTGATTTAAAAGCTAAAAACTTAAATGATTCAATACCAGATAGAAATTTCCGAAGTTATTCGAAACAATGGAGGCTCAATCTACCAGAAAAATTATTCACAAAAACTAGTTTAATGTACTCATGTCCTACATTAATTCATATGAAAAAAAATATTCTAATACACGTAATTTTGAAGTTCTTTCCTTTTATTTTAACTAAAATTTCACATTTAGATTTTTTTTTTTTTTTTCAAATTTTTTTTTTTAAAGCTTAATAATAAATTTACAAAATATAAAACCATTTTCCGCTTATTAGTAAAAGTTATTGAGAGGCGAAGAAAATTTTGTAAAGTGGGCTCTTCAAGTGAAATGTAGTGTAGCAACGCCCTCCCGACTATGGTGTACTAATTTGTCTTCTTTCGCTTTTGTATTCACCCACAGTTTGTCGTCAGTCTAATTATTGTGATAAAATTTAATGAAGCCATATCATTTACTTTTAATGGGACTGAATTACACCGACGCTTTGTCATGTATGAAGTAAATATATATGTACTACATTCTACTACAATGGATTACTATACAAGTGAGCACAGAGTTTCCATTATTAAAAATTAATTAAATGAAGTTCATTGCATTAACAACAAGTGTAATAATCGAATAATAGATGTGAATTGCCCACCAAGATTATGCGATTTAATACAATTCGTCTTTCTCTTATGGGGTTTCTTGAAGGGTATAATCAGCTTATGCGAATAATTCTCACATTGTCCAGTACTACATCATCAAGCAAATATCACTCACTATATGTGCGAAAAAATTATTGAAAATTTTGGTAAAAGGTTGACAGCCTACCGAGCTACCCGTTTTTGAAGAGATATAGTCTTGCTAAGAACGATATTTTTAAACTGATTTGTTAATTAGTTTTTATTTGCCAGTCAGTTGTATTACATATGAAACAAGTATCTAAATGAAGTCTAAAATTATTATCTTTTAGTTTCTAATGGAAAAATACAATGTAAAGACATAAAATAATATAAACATATTCATTCAATGAATTTAATAGTGGAGCAGAGACTTAGGGACACAAAAGAGTTCAGTAAAACCTTGAAAAGATTGAAAGCAATTTTAAAATGTATACAGTAAAACTGAATTCCGACTAGATCTATACTTCTAATAAAATTGTAGACTTTGAAATGTTTCAGCACGATTAACGTAAAACCCTGAATAAATACAAAAACAATTACAAGGATAAGAAGATTGAATAAGCAACATTTAGTGTTATTTCATAAATCGACCATGAAATCAAAAGATATTAATATTAAATTAAACAATTTACAGAACTTTTATCTTTTCTTTTTTAGGGTTCCGGCAAGGACCAAACCTATGAGACTCCTTTCGTATCCCGCCCTCGGGTCATATTATCCTCTTGGCGAATTGAAATTTTCACAAAATTAGTTCTATTCGGGCATGACAAATACTAAAATTAAATATTTTCGAAAACTTAAACGGTCCATAAAGAATCGATTTGTATGGCAGCTATACGATCCAGTAACCCCACGATCTTGCATTGGTTGGGTCGGCATATCAGAAACTTATGTTATCGAAATAAAAAAAAAAAAAAATTAAAAAAAGGAAAGAAACTCATTATTCTGCCTTATGTGGGCTAATGAACATTTGATCCAAATGTTTCAGTATTTGAAGACTTCGAAACTCTTATTTTATCTAATAGATAATACGAGATAGGATATTTAGACAGAAATGATATTCTTCTTAAAGTTTCAGTTGCTTGAAAGTGAAGGTTTTAAAGATTCGATTTATATCAGGGTTTATTCTGTATGTCATTTTTGTATTTAAAAAACATTTCCCATATTAGCCAAACACTCATTCTCATTCACATCGTCGTATTATTGCATCGAAATCTAAATTAAGTATGGGGATTCATCAGAAAACAATAAAGTTACCGAAAATTTTTTCTGTTTCCTTTTTGACAATATGGAATTTTATTTGTGAACTAAATGTTTCAGCATCTACGGCCCTTTAACCATATCTTATCTTAAAAGTAGGTTTTAATAAAAAGAACTTCTCGGAAGCTTGTTAAAAGAAACATATGTGTAAGAATAGGTTGTAGAGCTTCGTTATGTAACCCATTGCTCTTAATATTACTGCGATTATTGGGAGACTGTTGATATAAAAACAAAGTTAACATATCTACAACCATCAAAAGTTGCACTTTTTGTGGTTTTATGGTATGAATTCCTGAGTGTTTAGTATCAGCAGACGGTCCTTAAAAGTTTTTTTTACCAAGGGCCTTTGCGAAGAAAATCAACTATATGAAAATGCTACGATTGATATATTTATCTCACTTTTACGGTTCCGTACCCAAAGGGTACCAATCAGAAATTTGGATGGTTGGTGGTTATGCATCAGAAACTTATACTGTCGAATTATTATCGGATTACTAGGGACGTACTCTTCAAACTCTTTTAAAATTCATGTTCTTATTGAAAAACTTTTGTTTTTTGGACTATTGAACTTTGAAATTGAGGCACATAAGTTTTTGATATAGGCGCCATACATCGAATCAGCCAAATCGGCCAATCGGAGGTATCCCCCATCCCATACAAACCCACAATCAGGTTCATTAGAAAAACTGTTTTGTTTTTTGGACGAAAATTTAGACACAATAATAAAGTTTTTAATATAGGAGCTGTACATTTGTCGGAATCAGGGGAGTACCTCTCATGCAATCTGGTACGGAACCCTCCGTGCTTAGACTTGTACTTTGCCAATTTTTTCAGTGTACTAAAGTTTTGCGCTATTCGTATTTAATGTTCACTAAGACGGGAGAGAGAGAGTGTTGTTGTTATAAGAATCATCGAAGATTATAAAGAATAACAGTCGTTTTTCCATTTAATGATGCAATTGCATTAAAATATGAGATAGGGTTTTCTGGTGAACCCATTTGGCATGTAATCGGATTTATTTTTGAACAAAATGTATTGCTCAAAGAGTCTTTGAAGATTAATTTCCCATACTGTAGTTTTTGTTCATCAAAGAGTAATAAGACACATTACATATTAGAGAATGAGAAGGAGAAGGAGAGAGCTCAAGTCAAGTCAAGTTAAAAGTTGCCATAGCCAAGTTGCGACAACAAAATGGAAATGACATTTAAATTTAACACAATAACATCCACAAACCTAACGAAAACCAAATAAAAGTAACAAACTTTCTTTCATTTTTTCATAGAAGATAATCAATGAAAAAAGAAAAAAACAGACCGTAAAAATACGCACATATTCCTGGAATAATACGAGTGAATGACTTACATAGTTGAACGATAGTATGAGTTTGTCCAAGGATCATGAAACGTTCATTCGAAGGAGAATGTGATTTGTTGTTTGTTTTTCTCCGAGCTTTTTTTAAAGCAACGTTTTCCAATTCAAAGATAACTACTATGTAGCATTAAAGGCAGAAGAGTGCAGCTTTTGTGGATTTTAAAGAATTTTATTGCTATTCAGTTTGTGTTCGCGTTCTTGTTGTTGTTGTTGCTTGTTGTTACCATATGCAGTTTGCTTTCATGTGGCTAACATTCAAGTCTATTAAGCAACAAACAAGTGGCGTAGAAGGACTTAATGTCACGCCATAAAGTATGCAATGGGGCCATTCTCGCTTTCATACATGGCATTTAAAAATTAAAGTCCATTTAATAGCAAATTGCATTTACGAGCACTATAGAAAATCTGATGAGTCTCATCATTTGAAATTAACTGATATAGAATTATATTATATTTTTTCATTATAAAACTAATTTAACTGAAGAAATAAAGTATTGCAATACTTGATTCATTTTAGTGTTTGAATGTTTGTAAAACTGGAGATAGAATCGATGGGCCTGGGCTCTATCGACACGTCATCTATCAAATATGCCACATCTAATATCTAAGTTGATGGTGCATATTCACTTGTATTGTATTTAGGGCAGTATCCTAACTTCTATTTCCATCTACGTAGGATATATCACAGACTATTGCAGTATCATTTAAAAAAAATTATCCTTTCAGACACTGTGTGTACTACTGATTTTGTAAACTGGATGTTGAAACGGTGGCGCACATTCTTTGTTTTTTTGTTTTTTTCTTTGTAATCGCCAGTAAAAGTCTTTCCATTCTAGCAAAGACATTTATATCAGATAAGTAATGATGATGATGGAATGTTTAAATTCATTTAAGCCGGTTACCATGGCCAAGTAATTAAATTCAATTAATTAAATTAATTTGTGTAAAAACATCAAAAGATACTATTAATAAAAGGACCAAACCACATAAAGAAAAACCCACACAACAAATATATTATAATGAATCTGTCAAAGTAAAGTACAAATTTTTCATTTGACTTAAACTTTTGAATAAAGAGTTTGTTTGAGTGATGTGAATTGCATACTTTAAGGCGTCAGCTGTTCATGAAAAATGAAACCAATGACGCATAAAGCATAAACAAGAAATTTAAAAGAAAAACCACACAAAAACTCAGAACAGAAAGTTTAAGAGGAGAAGAGAAAAGAATAGGTTGGGGGAAGGGTAATGTGAGAGAATCGAATGTAAATTTAACACAGAGACAACTACAAATATTTAAAAATTGCTTATTGTTGTTGTATGTGGTTTTGATTTCCAGTTCTCCATCTTCATCTTTTATTGTACATAAACTTTTATTTGTATTTGCTTAGTGTGAATTGTGTGTTTGTGTGTGGTTGTGTGTATGTGTTCTATTTATGTACAATATTTGTCTACGTCATAAGAATTTTCTTTTGAAATGATTAGCACAACGCACAACTGTTGGTCACCATGAATCAAATACAAAAATCAAGAGAATCAAATGCCTTTATCCTTTAGTGTCTGAATGTGCGTGGGTATATATTGTATCCGTGCCTGTGTAAGTATTAACCTTTTCATATTTATTTCCAAAGAAGAAAAACACAACACAACACTTCATAAAATTCACTGTAAATTGCGCTGATGCAAACACAATTTTTCTGGAATCCCAAATTCAAGTGAACTTGGTTTAGATATAACTGAAATGAGGAGTTCTTTTCCCTTTTTGTGTTAGCATTTACAAGTGATAAACATGACATTTTCCATTTATCCCTTTGCTTTGGCATCATCATCATCATCATCATTATCATCATCATCATCATTATCATCAGCATCATCATTATCATACATAATGATTTGTCGCTTTTAATGTTTATTTAAATAATTAATATAGGCGCCATGCATATATATGAGTGACATGATGAGTGATGGTGAGTCAATGTAGTCAGTGTAGACTAGGTGATGATGTGATGTGTGCTTGTGTGTGTGTATGTGTGTGTGTAATGATGTAATCTGTAAATGTTTTAGAAATTTTTAAAGCATATTTAAATGGGCTAAAAGCTACTAAAAACCACAATGGAAAATAAAAAGAAGTACCCAAAAGTCTTTGACTGAATGAAATTGAAACTGAGAATGAGATTGTTTTCCTGGCTTCTTATAACTACATCATCCTCCCCCTCTTCCACCACTATTTAATCTACACGATGCTGACGAGTTTGTTTTGTTGTTTGTGTGTTTGTTTGGTAGTTTGTTGGTTGGTTGGTTGCTTGATTGCTTGAAATATTTGTGCCACAAGGACTTGTCATAATTGGATTGGGGAATTATGAACTACTTCTCCTAACAAAGATAAGCCAAGAGAGAAGAACAGAATTTCTGCAACGCATTCAAAAACCTTTACAAAACTGAACAGCTTTAGTACTTAAATGAGTGAGGAAAGATGCGGACAGTCATCTATAGATGATAGGAGACCCAAACCGAAACTGCTGCACTTACTTACTCACTCACTTAATATATTTTTAGTTCACAAAAAAAATGAACATTATTAAGCTATGTATGTACAATACTTAAAAGTTGCGAAACACAATGACAATATCGAGATCATAACTTGGGACACACAACTTCCCTAAGTCCCCCCACCATCAATTCTCCTCAATACACAATACTCCTCCTCCTATGATGCTGACAACCATTATTAACTAAAAGCTTATGTAATTTTTATGCAAACATAAAGGAAGAGTCACAAAAGGAAAAGTAAAGCATAAAAATAAGGAAAAGAAAACCATAGAAATATGCACAAAAAAGGGGGAAAAATAAATATAGGAAAAAATGCACGTATGTATGTACATACATGTTATGTTATGTGTCTACTATTTTGTTATACAAAATATATATAATATACATATATACACACATATATACATATATGTATGTATTTAAGTATGTGGTGAGCATACGGAAACCGGAAATGGCATACAGCAACTCAAGTGGGTAGCAAAGACAAAGCGAAACAACAAAACAATCAAACAAAGCAAACCAACCCCACTATGAACTATTAAAATTTGTAGCATCAGACGCTTTTCTCGACTCGCTTTTACTCTAAATCAAATAAATCAGGCCAGCCCAGAATGAAGGAATGGAGAGACCCCAACCGAACAGAAACCAAACTGAACCAAACAGAACATTGAAATTGTAAAAGTTTACAATCGAAACGCATAAAACATACGAGTACGAGTATACAAAATTCCTGTATATTGACTATGTGGTGAATGGAGACTTCTTAAGTTGGAATGGAATATTTCCATACCAAGATGTCAATAAATTGTATTGTATTTGCATGCATGCATACTCGTACATACATATATGATGTTATATGCAGACAATACTAGTACTACTATGAGAAGATAAATGTCGATTTTGTAATAGCAATTTATCGAGAGTTGACATGCAACGATGCCAACAACAACAACAAGAATACACATGTACTTGTGTATTCAAACACAACAACAGTAACAGCAATAACAACATATTGTACATACATACATACATACATATGATGCCTTTCAAGGCATAACAACCAAACAAATAAAATAAAAAGAAAACTTTGGGATTTGCAGGGCGAATTATGTATGATTGGAGACAATGCGATTTGAATTTGTACTGACTAATAAAAGTTCTACGAAAGCAATACCGAGATTAGAACTGCTTAGGTACTACGACCTAGTGTAGTAAACATTTAATGTTGGCAATTAGTAAGACAAACCTCACTTTAGCACTCACATGATTAGACTATTAAAAACTTACTTCTTACAGCCCATTTACAGTGGACCATGATTCGAATCAATTCGTGATTTGACTGTGAATCGAATCACTTTCAACAACAATCACAAGGAAACCGGGGTTCTTTTTAATTTTTTTTTATTAAACAATGTGATTCGATTCATGGTTGACTCACAAATTGATTGGCCATGATTCGGATTTATAGAAATTGTCAATCTAGATGAGATGCCTACTATTGGGTAATTTATTTTCATCAAAGATGTATTTTTTTTTTGTTTGCTTGTTTTATTTCTCCTTTTTAGAGTTTCGGACCCAAAGTGTTACAAACCGAACCATATTACAGAGAATTAATTGCCCGTCCGTCTTTGGGTCTAATGAACCGTAATAGCTAGAGACTTGAAATTTTCACAGAAATGTGTAGTTCTATCCGGGCAACAACAACAACAAATACTAAAATGAAAATATTTTTATTTAAAGGGATCCCTATACAAAAGGCATCGACAACCGATGCTATAAACACACTGTCACTGTTATAAAGCAATAACCCAGCTTCCAATTGTCCATTGGTCATGAAATTTTGACAGAAAGGCAGTGAAAGATGTACCTTTCCAACTCCTCGCACTCCCGTCAAAAATAAGCGTCTGTATACATATTTAGAAACTTGGAAAAAGACTCGAATACTTTGCGATTACTACTTATGTAACTACTACTTGTGTTTTAACAAATTATTATTACCTTTTGAAAGATGATTTAAGTCTCGTTTTTAGCCCAATAAACCTTCACATTATGCACACAATCTAATATTTCTGTATTTCTTGAATAAATTCAACAAAAATATTGGCTTTCTCGATTCGAACACAAAGTAATTAACTGCCTTTCACCAATAAAAAGAGGATTATTATATTATATATGGCGATCAAGGAGAATCACACTATCCCGAACGCACTGATTAGTTATGGCACTTATAGTGTTCATATTGCAGTTTGGATCTGGGTTTGTATGAGAGGTACCTCCCAAAGTAATCTTAGAGTTTACATGTTTGGTGGATCAAATTAGATTGCTTATGAATATATTTTGTATGATTATATGTCATTTTATTCTGTTAAAGAATTTTCCTTATTTTAAAGAAATATGTGAAACCGTTTTATACTAAAATTGTAGAATTTTCTTCTCGATATGATGCTGTTCATTTATGTAATTTCTCCGAGATATTAAGCAAAGTGGAGTAAATCCAAAAAAAAAATAAAAAAATGAAAATGAAATGTGACGAAAATCAAAATTTGATGAAGTTATTATTATATTGGGAAAAAAAACAATTGAAATGTCTCCATGGCGTAGTGTTTAAAGAGTAGGACTTGCAAACCGAGGGCGTGGGGTTCGAGTCCTGTACTGGGGAGTATTTTTTTTTTTTTTAGTGTAACTTCTCAAGTCAAGATGGGTCAAGCAAAAATACAGTATATTGTAGTGTTATATTGTTTCAAAACAAAAGAGTTATTTTATTTTTCGGTCATTCGGCCACTTGTTCCTAAGTTCTTTCGTAAAGTAAACACAATCAGTAAAGCATTTTTTATTTCTCTCTTACTCATGCAAAAGCATTCATTCTCAAAGCTGCAGATAAGCCCTCACAAGACAATAAATTGTTTTGTGCGTCTCCCAGTACGTCTGTGAAGCATCATTGCATTTTGATTTTCGTCACATTTCATTTTCTAATTTTTTCATTTACCTCCCTTTGCTAAAGAAGTTTCACTTCCATATTCATAAGCAATGAGGTTAAGGCACACTACTTAATTTGTTTATTTTTTTTTAAATTATGACAAAGTGATGGTGGAAAGATCTAAAACATCTAGCAAAAAATCATACAATACAAAAAACAATTTTGAAATACACTATAAGTTGTATGAGGACAAATATATCTAAATAATTAAAACTATCTGTGTCAGCAATATAGTATTTGTTATTCAACAAACACAACTATGTATTTTCAGTTTATTCTTTCGTTTGTTGATTCTTGGCTTCCTTGGTTGTTTAGTGTCTCGTCTGAACTGGGACTGGTCTGGTCTGGTCTGGTCTGGTTGGGTTTGGTCTAGTAAAGAGAATCTTTATTAGAAATCTAAACAAAACAAAACGATTAAACCGATTTCTTCTTTAAAAACAACAACAATTCTGAAAAAACTGACCAATTTACATAAATAAAAAGCACATGGCAAAAGGAATGGAAACTTGAAATGAAAACAACAATGCTAGCAAAGGACGACAATTACAATGACAAAAAAACAATAACAACCAGTCGTTTAAATAGACGACTAAATACGTTAACATCCAACCAAATCAAAAGAAACAATAGCAAGAATATTTGCATACACTTGTAGTGCAAAACAATCCTCCCTAAATAAATGAAATGGAATCATCATGGTCGCAGCAATATGTTAGAATTCTTGCCGGAAATCACCATTAAACGTAATTCTAGGTCAAACTCTTCACTACTATTCTATTATTGTATATATATATATTTACACTCACAGGTGCATAGATGTGTTTCTGTTTTTCTATTTGTGCTTGTTTGTGTTTTGCGTGATATAGCATCACAGATACTATTTTGTTACTTTAATGCCATTTAAATATTCATAAGCTATTTAATTTATGATATTCACACACACACAAACACACACACACACACAGAGAAACATATATATTTGTACATATCCAGATTACGCATTTAAATGGTTAAGGAGATATAAGAGGGATACGAGAGTGAAACATTTCATTACAGAGCGCGGAAGTCACTTATATAAATTTGCATTTGCCATCGTGTAAAATGCACTTTGCATTATCTTTCTTTCTCCATATGTGTATGTATTTACATATGCATACTTTTATGTATTTATTTGAATATTTATTAACATTTTATTACAATTATTTTTTTTGTAAGTATTTTAAGGGCATTTTTTTCTTTTCAATATGTATAGAACTTTTTTCTTTTTTTTTTTTATGATATTTATGCACTTGGAATATGAATTGGCTTGGCAACTGTCGCCATTGAGTTGCCTTGGAGTTCTACAAATGATAAATCACACAAATAAAATATAAGAGTAATGACAATCTCTTGCAACTTCTAGATCTCGCAGCATATAACAAGAAGGTATAAAGTCTTAGGATATTACAAAAAATAAAAAGGTGCGAATCAGTCGAAACGATCAATGTAGACAACAATGTAATGATGAAAAGGAGACGGTAGAGCATTTAAATTAACACTGTGAGAGCCTCATCTGGATCAGACTCTACTATCTGGGAAACAAATAAAGTTGTAGATTTGTTTTCAAAGAAAGTTAAAGGATACCAGAATCACGGAAGAAACTCTAATGCGATGGAGGTTCTTACAATACACCAAGTTCCTGTTCTTCCGTTAATGGTAGTAAAAATTAATTCGGTCCGCTTTTTTTTTCTTTTGTGTTCAAAAGTGTTTTTTTTTTTATTGAAAAAACGTAAAAAATACATCATTCAAAGTATTGTCCGCCGGAAGCGACTACTTTTCCCCATATCTCTGTTAATTTTCGAATACCATCTCTAAAAAATGAGTCATCTCTGGCCTCGATCAAATCGTTTTGCATCCGTCGAAAAAGCCAGTAGTCGGAAGGAGCAAGGTTTGGAGAATACGGCGGGTGAGGTAAGACCTCCCATTTCAGCGTTTCAAGGTAATTTTTGACCGTTACAGCTACGTGGGGCCGAGCGTTGTCATGTTGCAAAATCACCTTGTCATGCCTTTCGGCCGTTTCTGGCCGTTTTTCACACAATGCACGGCTCAAACGCATTAGTTGTAGTCGATAACGTTCCGCTTTAATGGTTTCGTTTGGTTTTAGTAGTTCATAATAACCCACACCCGTCTGGTCCCACCATATGCAGAGCATGACCATTAAACCGTGGATGTTTTGCTTTGGCGTCGATGTAGACGATGATGGAACGGGTTCACCAGGCTTGGCATAGTATTTTTTCTTCTTGGGGTTATCGTAGTATATCCATTTTTCATCTCCAGTCACGACCCGGTGCGAAAATCCCTTCCTTTGATGTCTTTCAAGAAGCAGTTCCGAAGCGAAAAATCGCCTTTCGACATCTCTCGGCTTCAACTCGTACGGCACCCAATATCCTTGCTTTTGAATAAATACCAATTATTTTAACCGAACGGAAATTGCTTGCTGAGTCACTCCCAACGATTTTGCGAGTTCAGTTTGCGTTTGGCACGGATCTAGATCCAGTAAAGTCTCCAATTCCTCATCTGCAAACTTTTTGGGTTGGCCAGGACGCTCTTTGTCTTCGACAATAAAATCACCACTTTTGAAGCGCCGAAACCACTCTCTGCATGACTTATCGGTCGGGGCAGATGCACTATATACTTCCTCAAGCATTCGATGTGCTTCAGCTGCACTTTTCTTCCATTAAAAAAGAAAATCAAAACTTTCCGCAAATGCTGTTTATTTAAAACAAATCCGGACATTTTCGGAGAGGCAAAAAACAATGTTGTTGTCAGAAACTGACGCCGCTGCACACTAATTATTGTTGACAGATGCCAAACCTTTCCAATGGAATAGGTAATCGCTTCCAAAATCGGCCACAACTAGCAGGTTGCAGGAGCCATCTTTTGAAAACGGACCGAACTAATTTGTGTTAATAATTTTATTTTATTTTCAATTCAAATGTTGTCATTTTTAATGAAAAATGTTTCGAAGAAGTTTCAATGCATCATTTTTAAGAAAGTCATATTGAGTTAATGTTTCTTTTAAATGTTATTACATTTCCATTTAATAGACAAACAAAAATCACAGAAAACCAGTCATTAAAGAAAATATCATGGAAACTGTGGTTTTGTTGTTACAACATTAATATTGTTGTTATTAATAGTATCTGTTGTCATAACTAATCGGAACGGATATTATAACATTTTTATTAACCATGCGTATACGTAATATCAATCATACGTCATGTTATCATGTCATATTGTGGCATACTTTTAGGCAAACAAGGTAAAAAAAAAAAAAAATCATATAGAATAATACAAATTACTAAAATTCTATCAACTCATGTGAATGAAAGTGAAACTGAACGCAAAAAAAAAAGGGGGGGAAAGATATCACAAATGACAAACGTCATTAAAATTTGAAGGTAAAACAACCACAACCAACAACAACACGATTCTATGGAACCATTACATTCTGTTTTGTGCTAAAAATAAGCAAAGTCTTTTTTATTTTTTTGTTGTTTTGTTTTGTTTATTATAACCACAAAATGATGTTAATGTTAACAATAATAAAGGAGAAATCAAAAAAACGAAGGAGCAACCAGCAAATAACAATCGAACAATTTAATAAGGAATGACAAACAATAAAATAACAAGAAAACAAGAATCATGTAACAAATAATAATAATCAACTCATATCAAACCCCCATGACTTGAATGAATTGAGCAAATTTATCTATACAAAATTTATATGGTACATTTTTATATCTAAGTAATCTATCTTTATACAAGTATATTTTTATATATTGTAAATATAACCAATCATCAATATCATCATCATCATCATCATCATCAGTTATATGAAGAATACATAATAAAAGAAGTCTTCACATGTCACCAAATCAACAAAAAAAAAAAATAGGAAAAAGAAAAAAATAAGCAAAACGAAAAGGAAAAACACGAACGACATTAAACTAGTATCTCAAATCCTAATGGCACCTGCCACCGGAAATGGGAAAATAGAGCAGATCTAAAACATCAACATTGGCAACCGCAATGCAAAAACCCTCAAAAAAAAAAAAAAGAATTCAAATATTAAATCATATGAAATCAACTAAAATAAGAAAAATAATAATAATAATAATAACGTATGAAAATCAAAAGTCATTTATTGAATAGTTGTAAAGGAAGGAAAGAAAATAGTTAAGCACATGATGATGATGATGGCAATGATAATGATATATTCAATATTATTAAATGACTCAAAGAGAAATAAATGAAGAAGGTTGCTTATATGAAAATGGTTCTTTCTTCTTTTGTTTTTTTTTTTTTTGAACAGAAATAAATGAATTCATGTCGACATATGGAAAAAAACAATATTCTGAAGTCACAAGTCTTGGAATCATTAGTAGAATAGTTTAGAATTGCATAAAATTCTACATTTAGATGTAGTAGAAGCCATGGAAATGCTTCAAAGGACAATAAATTGTAATTTCACAATTCAAACTCAACTCGTTGTTATTGTATTGTATATCTTGATGATGGTCATATCGATGATGGTAATATTAATGATAGTGATGATAATGATGATAAAATACATGTAAGCTTGTTTGGTAACAACCACCATGATGATGTCAGACAATTGACTAAGAAAAAATGAAAAGAAAAACATAACACAAATTTTCAATTGCTTTTCCCTACAATATGATGTTATATTTTTGTTTGTTTATTTGTTTATTGTATTTGTTTATATCTTTGTATATTTTATTCTTTATTGTGTTCACCATGCATGCATGCATGCATTCATCAATCGACCCACCAACACCAACAACACATTACCAGGATCAATCAAATGCATGTTGCATATTAATAGCATTGGATTTAAAGGATTCAACATGCATAAATGCATAAAACAATTTTATTCTTCTTTTACTTACTTAATTATTAATTTATTCAATCATTCATTCAATCATTTCATTGTTTTATTCAATCATTCATTCATCCATTCATTCATACATGCAACTATTTTCATATTCATTTCTCTTTCCTTTTTCCTTTCTGTTTCTATTTCTGTTGGTGTTTTTTTTTTTTTTTTCTGTTTCAAAATTTGTTTTCATTTTTATTGTACTCGCGCATGTATTCTTTCTCTTCATACAACATTTACAGTACAATCTCATTATTCACCAACCAAATCGTTGTCAAGTTTAGATTCTGTAAGATTTGCATTCAAATAAAAAGAATCTGCATACCTAATTCGTTTTGCAATTAGTCTTTGTCTGCTATTATTAATGGGAATTCCCCATTTTCTATTTATTTATTATTAAAACAAATATAAATAATTGATAATACTGAAAATACTTAAATTTTAACTATCCTTATTATCGAGATTATACTGTATTTGGTTTTTCAATTCATTTTTCTATTGTCGTCGTCGTCGTTGTCATCGTTGTCATCCTCGTTATGAAATTGAAAATGTTAATGAGACGAAAAAACAAAGAAAACGATTTAATTGAACATGAACAAAATGAAACTTGACTTTTGAATGAGATTCTACATACCATGAAGTGACAGAATGACGATATTGGTGATGATGATGATGATGATGATGATGATGCTGTCTGTGACAATTTCTGACTCATTTCTATTGCTTTTCTGCTATTGAGAATCAACCAACCAACTAACCAAGCATGCAATCGATGACACAATGATACTTGCTTCCTTTCTATGCTAATTCTGGGTCACATGTAAATTAATTCATTTAATGTGAGATAATCGTATTCGATTTGTTTTTTTTTTTTTTTTCATTTTCTTTTTTTTCAACTTCAAGGAAACCTCAACAAACCAAACCAAACCAAAGCTATAAAAATAACATGGATTTGATTAGCATGGAATTGGGAATCGTGTCATAGCGTGGCATAAATCAGTTAACAATTTGCATTTAAAACAAAAACTCTATATCCAATACCAATAAAGAATAAATAAATAATAAATATTCTTAGGTAAATAAAAAGAAAAAATCAAGTTTATAGTTATGAATACAACACAACAACGTCTATGTATGTAAATACCTTCCATTAAACCATCTTTCTTTTCTGTAAACAATTTGCCACACACATTTGTCCACTGGCATACCGATATTCAATGATTCTAATACCTTGCTGGCAGTAGATGACACTTGCATTCTGTTCAACTCGTGATCACCCACAGAATCAGCAAAAAAGGATAAACAATTATTTGCAGCATTTCCATGCTTGAGCTAAACACTGGATAATCGCCATCAATTTGAGCAAATCATCCAAATTTCCCTTTACACTTAGGCGCAACTTTTGTCTAAATATTACATAAGGCTTAAATATTCTTCCGAAGTTACGACAAAGTCTGATAATACCTCAGCTGGGGTGCACATGTCAAATTCATCACGGTTTATTTTCCTATGCAAATTTTCTAAAATTAAACTGGCTAACAGTAAACTTTCCTTGGCAAATAGAAGACTTATTTACAGGCAAACATTGGCATTGGAGCTATTTAGTGTTATATTGTTTCAATACAAAAAAGTTATTTTTTTCGGTCATTTGGCCACTTGTTCGTACGTTCTTTCGTAAAGTAAACATTTTTTATTTGTCTCTTACTCATGCAAAAGCATTCATTCTCTACGCTGCAGACGAGCCCGCACAAGACAAAGCACATTGTTTTATAGTTTTATGCGTCTGCCCACTACGTCTCTGAAGCATCATCGCATTTTGATTTTCGTCACATTTCGGATTTACTTCCCTTCGCTAAAGATTTACTTCCATATTGTGCTTATAAGGGTGAGGCACACTGCTTAAATTTTTTGCATTTAAACTTTATTTGCATATAAGCAGTATTTGCATATAAACGGTTCGTCATATACTACAATATATCTATGTATTTATATACTTATAGTGAACATGACGCTAAAATAATAAAACATCTGCATTCTATATGTGAAAGGTACTCGTATATGTAGAAATATGCAAAAACTAGCAACGCAGGATATCGCTTGTTCATTTATAGTTTTGTACTTGTGCCAAATATTCTTGTCGATATTTTCATCGACTTTTCTATTCTTTTCCTCTTAGATCTCGTCGGTAGGGTCGAGTTGGATTGGGTCGGGTCATATCGTGTCGTGTCGCCGCTTTTTGGCACGTAAAAGAGCTAATGGCGTTTTGTGGTTTACTTTGCATTACCACATTTTTATTGTTTTGTTGATTGTCCTCATATTGTAGTATACATCCTTGTTTTTTTTTTTTTTTTAAACTTTTCTCTCTTTGTGTTGCTTTAAAACTACCATACATATTATTATTATTATTATTGTTTACTTTATCTATTTTAGAAATACAGAAAATGCAAAAAAAAAAAAAGTGTGATGGAAACTTAGTTTTAACAAAGAAAAAATAAACACTTATTTATACAAGTATATTGTTATTTGCAAACTAAATTAAGTTGAGCCGAGTTGTGTTGAGTTGAATGGAGTTGATTTGAGCGCGATTTTTGTCGCGCTGTCAACGTCATCCAACAATGTTGTCGTGTTGTCGTTTTTCTTGTCATTCAGTGACAGCAATCACACAACAAACAACAATGAAAAGCATTGTAGTTATTTCAAGTATTTTACTATACAAAAGTGACATAGTTTTAACATCAACAAGGATATATGTATGTATATTATTTGTTGTTTTTACCGCCCGATTCTGCCTGGCTTTTGTCTTTATCAATATGCCATCAACTTTTCACTTTTCAATTTCATGACTATAGTTGCACTGAGCTGAGCTAAACTGGGACTGGGACTGGGACTGGGGCTGAGACTGGTCTGAATCCTTTAAAACTGAGCCAACATCATTATCACCATCATCATCATCAACATCGAAAAGCTGCTTGTCACGCTTTACATTCAATTTTTCGTTTTTCTACTCATTTTCCTTTTCTTTTCCTTATAGTTTTTTTTTTGTTTTTTATTGCATTTCTTTGTTGGTTTTTCCAACACGCGCTCATTTTCTTTTCGTTCAAGTGGTTTTCTTTTGTACGATGAACGATGATGACGCCCACTCCAAACAAACACAAAAAAAAAAAAGCAAGCATGAAGAAAATAAATAGATTTTTCACATAAACAGAAAAACAAAGAGCAGCCAGCAGCCAAAGCAAAGTTGCATTTTGCTACTCGGTTACGAAATTAATGATATGATTAAGGGAAAACAAGAAGGAACAGAGTGTAAAAAAAGTAAAACGGATAGTAGATAGGAATGATCAGTTCATATTTGATATTTATATTTTTTTTCCTTCTGGGTTTTTGAAGTGGCTTTGGGCAAACATTTTATACTAAAAATTTTAGTGAAATTTTTAGAAATCGTCACGTTTTGGTAATTCTGTATCTCATGAACCGCACTAGGTAGAGACTTTAAATTTTCACAGAATATGTATTTCTATTGCCATATCCCAACAAATACTAAAAAAAAGAATTTCATTCAATAGAATTAATTATTTGTTATTACTTAGTATTCAATTCTTCCATTTAACTTATAAGCTATTTACTGAACTGACTTTCTTTCAACGGATGTCAGTTCAACTGACTGACACCAATATCATAAAAGCAGCTGAATACATAATTAATTGACTTTGTATTAACATAGTTGACAAAGAATATGAACTGATATTAAAAATAAGTAAACCTATCTAATTCAATTAAATATTCTGTATTCTGACGTTGCGTTGAGTTTTCAACTGGCTGAGATCTATATAATATTTACTTGTACATACAATTAACTGAAATCATCCACAATCTGATATCGCTAATCTACTAGTATTCATCTTCAACTTGAAAGCTATTGTTGACATATCTAGTATTACTCGTACATCAACTAAATTATGGCAATATCATTTGATTTTTTAGCCTATTAATTTAAACTATTGTGTCATTAATATATATAATGTGATGCCCTGTTCTACTATTGTTAAATAATTGACAAATCTTCAACTGATTATTATTCAAATGACTAGTTTTTAACTGATATAAGTTACATTTTAGTTTTAGTAATTGACTATTCTTCAAGTGATTAAATTAATTTTCAATTGAAGTTCCCTTCAACTGTCACAGGTCTTTAAATGATATATATTTTAACTGACTTAAAACCAACTGACGTGGTTTCATCTCATATATCTTCAATTCTTAATCATTTTCCCAATTGATGATCATCCATTTTAAAAATCTTGTGACTGGTGAACTTTCATATAAAATTATTTCATTGACAGTATTTATTCACTATCTAGTTTCACAATGTAGATCTAATTTATGCAGGGCTTCAGCAAACCCAGAGAGAAAAAATACAACAATAACAATAACCAAAGAAATAAAAACGAAAAGCGTACAAAATTTACATACTTGATCTTGCAGTGGTTTTCAAAAAACTTAATACTTTAAAATATTATATTAAAAGTTAAAAACTGAAAAAAATAAGTATGCAGCTCTTTTCATTAGCATTCATTTGTTATTTAGAACAAATATTATTAAAATCGGCTCAGTATAGTTTGCGCTAGATAAAAAAAATGTTAAAAATTTGGTAAAAAAGTGCGTATATCGGGTTCAACTGAAGCATAAACCATCTTGGTGATTCCATAAGTAAAAAAAAATTATTTAAGTAGTGTGTCTCACCCTCATAAGCACAATATGGAAGTGAAACTTCTTTAGCGATGGGAGGTAAATAAAAATTAGAAAATGAAATGTGACGAAAATCAAAATGCGATGATGCTTCAAAGACGTAGTGGGGAGACGTATAAAACAATGTGCTTTGTCTTGTGCGGGCTCGTCTGCAGCGTAGAGAATGAATGCATGAACAAGTGGCGAATAACCGAAAAATAAATTAACTCTTTTGTATTGAAACAATATAATATTCTATATTGTTACTTGACCATCTTTTTTAGAAGTTCCCCTTCCATATTGTATATGCCTAAATAGCTCCAATATAATAACAATATCGTGAAATTTTGATTTTCGTCACATTTCATTTTCATATTTTTTGAATTTTTTACCCTTCGCTAAAGAAGTTTCACTCCAAAAAATGTATCAAAATTGGTCTAGCTGTTTAGGAAATTAAGAGTCACAAAATTTCGTGCACTCGAATTTTATATGTAAAGATAACCTGGCATTCATTCAACTTGTACACTACTGTTATTATTGACTTTCTTTCAAGAAATGTCATATCAATTGAATAACACGATTAACGATTTTTATTCAACTGATATAAGTTTCATTTCAAATATCAATAAATTGATACATACTACGTACATACTTAGTTCAAGTGATTGTTGCAAAATTAACATTATTTCAAGTGGCAAAAGTTGCACTTAAACTGTCGGAATATTGACAATACTTGCAAGTAAATAGTCTTCAGCTGATATATGCTTTATTTGACCTAATTTTAATTGACATAGCTGATTAACTGACTATGGTTTTGCATTAATATTTTTCTCTTCAACTGGGTTACATTATCTATTAACTGACCTAGTTTCAACTGACAAGCTTTCTTTTTATCAATTAATTAGTACTATATTACATTATAAACAATCTTTGCAACAGAAAAATGCAATTAAAAAATTATTTAATTTATTGAATCATTGTATGCTGGCATGCATTTAATTGAAAATGAATTTGATGCGGTTTTTTTTTTTCTTGGATAATTTTTTAAATTTGTATACCCATTTCCTTTTTTTATTTTATAAATTTGTCTTACATACCATGAGATACTATGACACATATTTTATATATATTATACTTAGTTATTTTAATACAAATACCAACAGGATGTATATAAAAACCAAATAGAAAACCAACCAAAAAAGGAAGAAAAAATAAACAATTCCAAAAACAAATTCTCATTTTTAACGCAGACGAGCATCAACAACAAACCAAAATATACATTTAAAAAGAAAAGAAGGAAGGAACAAATGACTGAATGAATGAAAAAAAGAACTAAGCAAAATAACAAAAAAGCATAAAAAAGGATAAAGAAACAAAACCACTGAACACAAAAAAAGACAAATCAAAATAATACAACCTCCAACCGCCATTTCAAATGTCAAGTAAAAGAAAGTGTCGGAGAATGTGTACGTGATCAATGTGCATGTGCGAAGGTTGTCCCAAAAATATTTATTCTCATGTATAAGTTTACGTAACACAATAGTTTTAAGGCTGCTAAGATTATTTGCAGCAAGGACAGCAAACCCAGAGTCTCTTGCATGGCGGAGAAAGTGTGCAGATAGCCTTGTTTTACGAATCTGAGTCTGTCTGAGGACAAACTACATAGCTACTCCTAATCTTTAACCACTACACCAAGGAGACATTTTAATTGTATTTGACTAAATAGCACCAATCGTCAAATTTTGATTTTCGTCACATTTAATTTTCATATTTTTAAGATTTACTCCCCTTCGCTTAAGAAGTTTCACTTCAAAAATAGTATTGAATGACAGACAATAAATGACAATCGGATTTGGTAGATAGAACAAAACATGAACAGAATAATTGAACATGAATTAGGTGCCACGATTGAGCACTATTTTGCATCAGTTCCAATGGGAGTTCCATGCGCCTTCGTGCATTTTCCCCCATCAAAAATTTAGTAATAAAAGATTTGACAATGAAGAAATGGAATTGAAGTTACGATTGCAGGCTCCACATGAGTCGAAGAAGTATGGAAAAGTTGCTAGAAAAGATATTTTTTCACTCATCACAACAACACTTGTGTTAATTGTGTAAACGAGTAGTCACATGGTTTCCATGGTTTTTGATATTTTATGACAAACGTGTGATTGTCCCTAAAGGGATAGGACCCTACATCATTGAGCTAATGGCCGACAGGCTGCATGTTATCTCTCAAAAATGTTTATCAACGCTGTTAGAAGACGAAAAAAATACAGAAAGCATACAATATATTTTATACATTATTATGTGACGGTCTTATATATTATTATTATAGTTATATCCCGTTAACTCGAAAACGCCTTCTTTGAAGACCTAGACATACAGCAAGGCCAATTCTGAAGAATCCCAGGTTTTTTTTTTATCAATACTGTAGTATAGTTTCAATATTATCTACCTATGCTCTGTCTTCGTTTACTCCCTTTTTAGGTCTGTAAACGGTCTACTTAGCCATTCTATACTAGTTTTTTTTTTTGTTTTATTTCTAAAACAAGAACTTTTCAAACGCCACTCATACAATAGTTTATGCCGCACACAAAAAAAGAAAGAAAAAAAAACAATTTGGGTGATTTCACATCTACAGTTTGTTGAATTTTTCTCATCATGCGTCTGATAAATTATTAATGACATCCAACGACTGGCGACCGAGTGAACGATTCACTCAGAAATGGAAAAACAAATATTCTGAAAAATCTAAACTGTGTTGAAAAAGGCAAAGCAAAGTAAAGGAAATTTATAATATTTATCATTCTTTCACGCACGTTATTTTCTCAGTCAATCTCACGTATATTTATTGCTTGAGGCTGTACTGTTGTCATTCCCTTCCCTTCCCTTCCTTTCCCTTCCATTCCATTCCATTACCACTCTATTAGTTTTTTTTTTTTTGTTTTTTTTTGTTTTCTGTTTTCATTCTAAAACCTTACATCTTTTTTTCCTTTACTCCTTCCATCTTTCATTCATTTCAGTGGATTTCGGACTTGTCCTCGATTCCTAACTCATTCACTCATACAATTTCTCTATAATAGGTTTTCATTTTTTTTTTTTTTTTTTTGAATTGCGTACATGTAACCCTACTCACTTACTCATTTATTCACTTATTTCTTATTTAACCACAACCCAACCTCAACTTGGGTCAATCCAACTTGACTCGACTTGACTTGACTCGACTCGACTGGACTCGACTCGACTCGACTCGACAGAACATACAATAACATAATCCAAGTTGAATCTACTCTTCAGATGTTAGTAGTTGGCTCTGCCCCTGATATTTTATATAATCATAGACACACATAACTGATAAATAAATATAATAAACGTTGATAAGCAGCTTTACAGCAGCTTTTGACCAACACCGAAGTCACTATCTGGAATGTCCTGTATTCTGTCTTGTGCCGACTTGCGTATATTTTGTTCCATCTTTTATTTACAATAATCCTGTTCGGTTATGTTTTGTTTATCTTTTCTAGTACGTTGCAGCCGGACATGTACAATAATAAAACCATTCATGACAAGGGAGGGAGAGAGAGTGGAAGGATCTTAATAGGATACTGGTAACCACAAACTTTTGCTTCTGTTTTTTGTTTTTTTTTTTTTACATTATTATTACATATTTTTATCTTTGTTATCCTTGTTCTTAGTTTTGGTTTGTTAGGTTGGCACATGATTATTGTAACATGACATACATAAAGGAAGCAACTGAAGACATCAAGGAAGGAATTATGCACTACTAAATATTCTAACAAAACACCTCCACATATATGAGTATAGTAGTATTGTACTGCATGTAAAATATTCAGGTTGTATTGAGGTGTTTTTTTTTTTTTGGCATTTTTTCTATTTTTATCCTTTTCTTATTTGTCAAGTACTGGCTTTTGACTTGTATATTTTCCATCAGTTCCCTGTCTCTCATTTCGGAAACTATAATATTTATCGCTATGCATTTTGCCCAGTGGGGAATCAGATAAAAAAAAGTTCAAAACATGAATGAACATGTCACCGGCAGTTAGCTTCCTTTCTGATAGAAATAGAAGTCACTTTAGTGTATTTAATCATGCTCAATCTATTTGTAGTATAGTCATTTATTGCTAATACATAATCACATTTTCATATGAGACTTCAGGGGTTTCTTTATTTATTATTATCTCTTTTTTTCTCTCCTGTTCAATCACATAAAATCAAAATATGTAATACATAATAGGATTAGGATTTAGGATTTTAAACTGGAGAATAGCATTTACATCAAATCTGTGTACTGGACATTTATAAAGAATATGACATTGTATTGGGTGTATGCATATGATTCCGCCCTTTCCGATAGTTTCGCTAGTATCGCCGCTTACACTTGCACACTAAAATACTAATACTTGCATTCGATAGTGCCTTCTATCAGCTGTTAAACACAGTGTATAACATTCGGTGGAAGCATAAACAACAAATATTTCTAATTCATTGAAAATGTCGAGTTTTATCCCAAGTAAACATCATTTGCGGGAGGTTTTATTGCACTATTTTGTTGCAAAGAAAAGTGCAGCGGAAACTTATCGTTTGCTTGCTGATGTTTACGGTGAGCATGCTCCATCGAATACAACTTGCAAAGAATGGTTTCGACGATTTAAAAATGATGATTTTGACATTGAGGACAGAGAACATGGAAAACCACCCAAAAAATTTGAAGATGCTGAATTGGAAGATTTATTGACCGAAGATTGTTGTCAAACACAATCAGAATTGGCAACAACATTAAATGTTGATCAATCAACTATTTCAAGACGTTTGCAAGCAATGGGAATGGTTCAAAAAGTCAATAACTGGGTGCCACATGAATTGAAAGACCCAGACATCGAACGTCGCAAAACCATTTGTGAAATGCTGCTTCAAAGACAAAAAAGAAAAGGTTTTTTGCATCGGATAATCACGGGAGATGAAAAATGGATATATTACGAGAATCCTAAACGCAAAAAATCTTGGCTGAAGCCAGGTGAGGCCGGCCCATCACAGCCAAAGAAAAATATTCATTGTACCAAGGTTATGCTCTGTATTTGGTGGGATCAGAAAGGTGTTGTGCACTATGAGTTGCTGAAACCGTCTGATACTATCACTGGCGATGTTTACAGACGACAACTAATGCGGTTGAAGGTAGCTATAGAAGAAAAACGACCGGAATGGGTGAATAGGCATGACAAATTAATTCTTCAACATGACAACGCCAGACCGCATACGGCAAATGTTGTGAAAACATATTTAAATGGACAAGACTGGGAAGTGCTACCCCACCCGCCATATTCACCAGATATAGCCCCTTCAGATTTTCATTTATTTCGAAGGATGCAGTCTGATCTTACGGGAGAGCGATTCACTTCTTATGAAGATATCAAAATTTGGCTTCATAATTGGATTGCCTCAAAAGACCAGGACTTCTTTATGCAAGGAATCCGTAAATTGCCTGAAAGATGGGCAAAGGTTGTAGCTGCAGATGGGGCATACTTTGAATAAATAAATTTTCCTTTTTCTAAACAAGCAAATTTGTTTTGTTTTCACAAAAAAGGGCGGAATCATATGCATACACCCAATATTAATAAATCTATTAAGAAAATGGAAAAAGTGATCACAACTGTAACCCATAACACATTGTCACAAAGTGGACTAAATACATTTTTATAACTTGCTTACTCAAATTGTAGGGAAAGGGCTTCAAAGATATATTGACTATCGAGGAAATTCAAGCATTCTTTTTTTTTTTGAGGCAATAGAAGGGTGGTTAAGTGTGAAAAAGCTTAAATAGTGTTTCAAAGTCATCAAAAGCCTTGAATCATCTTTCCTTTATTCAGATCCATGTGTAATTCCAAATGGCAATAAGAAAAATGTGTGAATCTGTAAATTCATAAATAATTGGAAACCGGAAAAACCAAATTGAGTACATAAAAATTTTATGAAACACAAGTTTCGTTAACCATTCATCCAACAATTCCATCCCATCCCAAACCATCCATTTATCTGTAGTACTTGCAATTTTTAGTACCAGTTTATTCAATTATTCAAGGACGTTTTATTTGTTATTTTCTTCTTTTTTTTTTTTTTTTTGTAGATTTAAAATTTGTATTTTTTGTTGTATGTGTGTGTGTGTGTGTGTATATGTGTGTTTTAATCTAATTTCTAGGCAACTTGTAAAACTGTTAAATGATTTTATCCCTTACACATTCCGCTCTTTTCTTTTGGCTCCCTTGTAGAAATTATACCATAAATAATCCGCCAAATGTAAGTCAGACTCGCACATGAAGGGTTCCGTACCAAATGTGTGGTTTGTATGGACCGATTTGGCTGTTTCCAACAGATGTACAGCGCCTATATCAAAAACTTATATTATCTAAATTTCATTTTAATAGTCCAAAAAACAAAAAAGTTTTTCTAAGAAGAACCTAAATTTTGATTTTGGGTTTGTATGGGAGCTACCATCCCTAGTTGACCGATTTGGCTGATTCCAGCAAATGTACGGCACCTATATCAAAAACTTATATTATCTAAATTTCAGTTTAATAGTCCAAAAAACAAAAAACTTTTTCTAAGAAGAACCTAATTTTTGATTGTGGGTTAGTATGAGAGCTACCCTCCCTAGTAGACCGATTTAGCTGATTCCAGCAAATGTACAGCGCCTATATCAAAAACTTATATTATCTAAATTTCAGTTTAATAGTCCAAAAAACAAAAAAGTTTTTCTAAGAAGAACCTAAATTTTGATCGTGGGTTAGTATGGGAGCTACCCTCCCTAGTTGACCGATTTGACTGATTCCAACAAATGTACAGTATTTAAATTTCAGTTTAATAGTGAAAAAATATCAAAAAGTTTTTCTAAGAATAACCTAATTTTTAATGAGGGTTTGTATAGGAGGGGTACCCTTCCTAATGGGCCGATAAAATTGAATTTTCGCAACTGTAATATTTTTCCACCAGATATTTATGTAAAATTCAAGATCGTAGGCTCACTGGATTGTGTTTCTTGTATGGAGATCAATTTAAATTTTCAAATATATTGTGGTTTCAGTATTTGTTGCTATAGTTCCAATAGGACAGCTTAGCCTTAGTAATAGGGTTGTGTTTCGTACCCTTTAGGTACGGAACCCAAAAAATAAATAAAACTCAAATGAAATTTGAACATTTCGCACATAGTAAAATGTGTGCCAGGAACCAATTGCATCAAAAAGTATCTAACCCTCGTTATTCTTCTGCCCATTTTCAATTGTAATTATTTTATTTACAAAAAAAAGAAAATGATGGGAAATAGAAAACAACATTGCAAAATAAAAAAAAAATTCTAATTCAAATGCAATCAAAAAAGCAACTTGAAAGTGCAATGTGCATTTTATATCTCCGTTTAGTTTAGTTGAATGTTTATTAGTTTATTTTTATGTAAAAGTATCTATTATTTGCATCTGTTTTCTTGTTCTGGATATCAATAGAGGTCAATTTTTTCCATTTCTAATTTAATAATGTTACTATATGCCTATTATACCATCAGTATCAGCATCAGCTATACTAACAACATTTGCAACAACGACAACGACAACGACAACCAACTTAAGTACCAGTGGCAGTGACGGCCACTTAGAGAATTTAACAGTCGCTTCCCTGGTGGCTGGGAGGCAGACAGGCATGCTGCAGTTAAAGTCTCATACGACAAAGCAGCAGTCGTCGACAAACAGAATTACAGAGCCACTGGGTAAAAATAACTGGGAACTGAGAATGAAAAGAGAAAAAAAAAACAGAAACTATGAAGAATGAAATAGATGCTAAAGTCAAAAGGCTCAAACGATGAAATAGCTTCATTGCAAGCATTGCAGCAATGCAGTGGAAGGGTAAATCAAGTCGACAGGCAGCAGGAGGGCAGCTAACAAACACAGGGATCGAGTAGAGAGGAGGGAGTAAATCTCTCGTGTCGTGTATGCCTAAAAGCATGAAAACCACACTCTTTCCTGTCCAGGCTATCCAAGTTATATTGCAATCCAATGCTGATGATGCTACTGCTGCAGCTGCAAGGCATTTAGTTGCAACAACTCAACTCAACGCGACACGACTCGACTCAACTCAACTCAACTCGCCTAGACTCGACTTGACTCAGTTCAATTTAACTCAGCTTAGCTCAACTTGACATGACTTGGGCGGCATGAATCGAATCAAGGCACTTCTTTATTCTTTCTTCAGTTGAGTTAGTAGTGTTGCTCTTAAGTGAAATGCTACAATGCTTTTCTTTACTAAAAGTGAATCCATCTTTAAGAAGGCGTAAAAGAAACAGAGATGAGAAGGATCAAAGGGGCACAATGACAAATGCTTGCTGTTTGCTTAAACTTGCGCACACAGCACAACATCATCATCACTTGATATCATCAGTTAACAATTTTTCTTTTTGTACATTACACATTCTTATTTCCACTTTTTTCTTGAAGTTTTTCTTCTAGTTTTCTTTTCTTTAATTCAGCGCCTTAGCATGTTGTAAGATAAGATGAATTGAGTTAAGTTGAGTTGTGTTGTGTTGTGTTGTGTTGGCTTGGCTTGGCTCCGCTTGACTTCAGGCGTAAACAGTCACACGCCATACCATGTTGACATTTGTATGTATCATATTACACATGTGGCGGGCATATGAAGGCAGATGAAATGCGATGCATCATTAACAGATGCATCTGCATCATCACCAGTGCCATCATTATCATCTCTTATCTTATTCCCTTTGTTATATACACTTACGACTACATTCATAAGATATACTTACATACATTATTCATACACATGTATGTATGTATGTATGTATGATGTATGTATGCATGTATTCATGTATGTATGATGTATGTATATGAAGGAGTATACGTGTGCATTTCGGTTTTAATTACAAATAAAAAACTAAAGAAAAAGTATAAATTTCACATTAAATTTCATGGTAAAATTACAAAAATATATATATGTGTGTGTGTGTGTGCGTGTGTGGCAGGACGATAAATATATGTTTATAAATATATATCCTCAACAAACAATACCATATATGCATTGGCGGTTGCTGCATTGGGACGCAAATATGCCATTTATATGTACATGGATGCAAATGACACCAACAATCATATGCGCTTCTTTATACGGGCAACATGGGCGTATGTCAAGGGACACCAAGCAAAGGGGGTCCCGAGTTACCTCTTCCATTATTCAACAAATCTAATGATCTTAACATAGCAAATGTTATATGACAATGACAACAAAACTATACAAAATTCCAGCTCAATAGATTAAAAACACTTTATTGGCTCTCCGATGCAATCATCACATTGATGTGAACCATAAATTTAAAAGCAGGCCACAAATACTGTTTCACCCAGACTCCTAACAATTCAAAATGCGCCACTGCCCAAAGTAATTCAGCACCAATGCACCATTTTTCCTAGGTACCACGTACGAGTGGTGCATATGGCAAAAAGCATTGCATACTTTAAGGCTTCCAATGAAACATTGAAAATTACTGCTTCTGTTGTTATGTGTTTTTGTCGGTCGGTCGGTCAGTCAAATAACCCACAAAAATCAAACATTCATATAAAACAAGAGGATGATAGACATGTTGCTCCCTTATTCTCCCACATACGGGGAAATCTTACATAAGCAGACTACTGATGCACAGATACATTATTAACTAAAAATCATTGGGAAGTTTATATGGCAGCTGATGCCAATCTCATAATAGCCTTGAACGGAATAAATTGAATGCATACTTGTACATTGAGAATACCATCAAAGAGATGAGAGAGAGAGAGAGAGAGAGAGAGAGAGAAAGATAAAAAAAAAGGTTGGCATAGTTGAAGGTGTCATATACATAAAATGTGAAAATATTGAATGTAAGTAAGAGTTAAACAGAAAAATTATTTTGTGTGATGGATTTGGATGAACATTACCTCTTCCAGTTAACGAACAACTTTTAGAGTTTCGTATGAAAATTTTAATAAAATATTGTAATAATCTTTTTTCTTCTATGTAGTCTCTCATGGACCCTTCTATCTGTTACAAATTTCATCACAAACTTATAATACTATGCGCATTATCTTGTGCGGGCTCGTCTGCAGCGTTGAGAATGAATGGTTATGCATGAGTAAGAGAGACATAAAAATGCTTTACTGATTGTGTTTACTTTACGAAAGAAGGTTCGAACAAGTGGCCGAATGACCGAAAAAGAAAATAACTCTTTTGTATTGAAAAAATATAGCTCCAATATAATAATAATATCATCAAATTTTGATTTTCGTCACATTTCATTTTCATATTTTTTGGATTTACTCCCCTTTGCTAAAGAAGTTTCACTTCAAAAAAAAAAAAAAAAACAAAATTCCCGGAACAGGACTCTAACCTCACGAGTAGGAGGATGTAGGAGTTTTTAATAGTAGGGATGGAACTTGGAAACCAAAAAGGGAAGCCCTGATGCTTCCTAAGTTCTGGCCGGAGTCCAAAAGATGGTCTACGGTTAGATCGCCTTCACAGAGAGGGCATTGTTGGACGGACTGTTCCGTTGAGAAGATGTTTGTAAAATGTACCGCATACGCGCCTCGATAAGTTGTTGGTGGGGTGGGGAAATTTTAGAGCACGTCAGGTTGACGGAAAAATACCGATAGTTGAATTGTGCCCATTCATTTAGCTTATTCTTCCTTGAAATAATTTCTGACCTACCATGGCACCACTGGCATAGGCAAACCTATGTTTTTAATATATTTTTCCTTACAGGAAACATTAATGTAAAAACTATGCTTATACTTGCATTATCTTCTTAGATACAACTAACTTAGGAAAGAAGCAAAAGCCTAAACTCTTTAATTTAATAATAATTTATTCATAGCATAATAAACTGAATTGAATTGAATTGAATGAATATCGCCATAGTTTTCTTTGTGATTTTTGCTATAAAAAATATGTAAACATTATTCGGATTTGAAATTCTTACAAATAAAATACATAATTGTTAGTCACGCAGCAACTTCGGGATCATTGACAGTCAACATAAGCCGTGTAACGTCTTCATTTACGCTTCTACGCATCCAATTATGCGGTGCACAACCCTGACAAGAAATTATTTAGTTACAACCGTGACAAGAAATTATTTAGTTACAACCGTGACAACAATTGCTACAACAACAATGTGCATAGAAAAGTATTTACGACTATTGCTTATAGAGAACAAAAAGCCATTCACTATTGCATCTTAAGGACTAGTTTCGTTACTCATGAATTTTGGATAAATTTAGTTTAATAGAATCTGCCAAAAATTTAAAGTTTCATTGAAAACTGCTTAACTTTTGTTCAATGCTATCGTCAATATTGAATAGTTTTGAAAATCCTTGATAGATAAACATAATATTGTATGTATGTACAAATGAATTTCGCTTAAGATATCTAAGATAATAATAAATATTAAACAAAGATACTTTATTAATGACACAATAACATCATTTATAAATGATTAAGAAAGCAAATAGTGAGTGATAAGTTTTGATAAAACAAATCAAAGAACATAACATAAAAGATTGCAAGAGCAAAGAGATAATAATACTTTTAATATATAGAATCTAATGGCTTCTACTTATGTGTGTATCTGATTGTTTATATAAGAGTGTCTGTGTGTGTGTGTGTGTAGTGAATAATAACGAAGCCCATAAAATGACTACACTTCATTAGTGACTCTCACTGACATTCGTGACTATTGTTAGTTGTCTCAACATTTTGTTGTGGTTCTTTTATTTTAAATCGTTTGCAATAAAAGCAAAAAGCACACAGCAATACAAACACACACACACACACACATATACTCTATATACATAAACAAATGCTAATAGCAAAGAAGCAGCAGCAACAGCAGCCTCAACTCAATTTGTATCTCAACTCAATGAACAAATCTCACATCAAGTCAACAATGAAGATGACGATGATGATGACGATGATGATGTTGTTGATGATATTGTTGACGACTATGATGACGATTCACCTTGCGGCTCGCACGTGTTTGTTCAGTGTTTTTCTTTGCTTTGCTGATTTTTCAACTTTATGTTTCTCTTTTCTCTTTTCCATTTTTTTTTTTTTTTGTTTTTTGTTGTTTGTATTTGATTTGGTTTGTTTGTCGAGCAGTGGCGTGCACTTAAATTTAATGCACTTCAGTCGAACACAAACACCACACAAAGATCCATGAATATGCACACGCATTTACACACTTGTACATTTATGTTATAGCACGTGGACATCTGTATATTTGTATAAAGATATGTGCTCGTGAGTGCTCGTCATTGCTCGTGTGTGTTTGTGCTGAGAGGATGTCATAATGGCACCGCAGGTAAAACTAAACTGCATAAAATGCATAAAATATAAATGCAAAAGAGAGAAAAAACAAAAAAAAAATAAAACGAAGAAGAAATCCTTCATCTTCTTCACCATCACCCATCATCATCACAATGGTACTAAATGGTGGAATAGTGGAATGATGGCAAGGCAATATGAAGATGCAATGAAAATGGTAAAACATAGCAAAGCAAAGTAAACTAAAGCAATGCTACCATAAGCAAGACAAGGCAACCTTGATTGAAGTGATTCAGAGGCATAAAAACGGAAGTAGATTCAAAAACTTAGCGTAAAAGTAGAAATGAAGAAGAAATCAGAGTGGCACACACACACACACACACACACACACACATATATATATATATACATATACACATATGCATACACATATATAGAATATAAACTATTTCTGTAGACTTTCAAATGAATGAAGAATAGATGCATATAACGAAGAAAATGGAGGGTTATGTTAAGATACTAGTCCTACTAGCAAGTAGGAGCCTAACCCTTTTCTCTTCTATCTAACACACATACAGATAGAAAGATTTGTATGTACATATTGTATATACTATGTACATATATACTTAGATATACATAGTATCTAAACCGTCCACGTGCGAGTGTCCATGTTGGGCGTGGGCCTGCCCTCTTATAACCCAAAACGTGTTTGGCTCTATGCCAACATTTCATTTCAATGTAAGATACTTTCTTCTATTTTCTCCTATTGCATTTCACTAGCGCCAGCGCCAATAAACGCGGCAGCGATGACGACAACACGTGTCGCAATAGAAAACACACACACACACAATGAAAGAAAAATGAACTAGCAAAACAAAAAAAAAAAAAATAAAAATAAAAGAAAACTAAATTTAATGCAAATGGAAAATGGAAAATGGAGAATGTTGGGCCAGCATTGCTAAACTTTTTTTTTTTTTTTTGTTTGCCATCTATGTCTCAGTCCCAATCTGTGGCTCTCTCTGTTCCATTTGCCTTAGCACTTTCGAGTGTCCTTTAATATTTTGCTTTTATTTTATGCTTGACAAATTCAAAAACTAAACTAAAAGCGGAATAGAAGAGAAAGCAAAAACCTAGTGATGTTTAGGAAGAGACAGAGAGAGAGAGAGAGAAAGAGAGAGAACCAGATTTACAAAATATTGTAGTTAGTCATATGTCCATATGTACATACATAAGTATAATGGTAGATCGGTTGTTATATGCAATAATGCCAAACTTATAACTGTCACTCACTCACTCACTCAGTCAAGCACCCACCCACTCACCCTTTTATTTATTTATTCAATATTTTTCTATTTTCTAGTACATAGTAAACATATTCACGGCCTACGATGCTTTTATTGTCGCATGATTGCGTAACATGTACAAAATTATAAGAGCTAAACTAAAAACTAACAAAAGTAGGTGAAACAAAACAGTCAGTTGGGCTTACCGACAATGACAATGCCCTATACCCTCAAAATAAAGTAAGAAAAAAAAAAAAACAAGTCATATAAATGCTGCCAACAATTAATGGGGTATTCTGGTCTAGAAAAATGAAAAAATCGATTTTTTTTTCAAAGCTTAGACTTTCAAAAATATGCTCTTAAAAGGATTTTTCAAAATTCGAAATATTTTGGGAGATACAGCGGATTTTGTGACGTGGCATCTAAGCCGGCCGAGCGGAGTGATCACACAATGAACGGCAGATGTTACCGGGTGAATTGAGGATTCATTCTTTCCAGAAATTCTTTTATATCCGACTCGAGCTTTATATATATATAAATTAAAGACTTTCAGGTTTATTTTTTATAAACAGTTTTATTTAAGCTGCAGTATTGCTAGCTTTAGTTTTGTATTAGCACTATGGCTGGATTGCCGTTAGTGAATTAAAACATATTTCATGAGTTTCTGGTGAAGACTAAAACTATCTTACTGATCTAACTTACTCTACAGCTAGCGTTGCACATGCCACGGTGTTCGTTGTGGTGGCAGAGTGCTGACCTAGCAATCTTTTTGTAACTTTCCGTTGTTTGTCCAACTGCGCGTTTCGCGCATGTGGAGCTCATATTACGTCTCGGGAGCGTTGCACTTATTTGTCAACGCTGCAAGAGCTGTTGCTAACGTCGGTCACATCTTATTTTATGCTGACCGACTTGCATTCAGCGAGCTCGTGTTAACTTGTATATATATAATACATGTGCACTTTTAAATTTCCATATAAAAGCCAACCCCGTCTCAAACTTCAAACGCGTTTTCCTCAAAACTCCTTTTGTTGAGGTGGTTGACACGATATCTCAAGTTCTATCTGACCGATTCCTTTGAAATTCTGTGAGAATCTTCTTTATACATCTTTTTATCACCTGGACCTTGGATTTTGAAAAATTTTAGTTCTAAGTATTTTTAAAAAATTGGAAATGTCGAAAAACAGGGGTAAAAAAAATTTTTTTTTTAAGTGGACGCCATTTTGTGAATTTTTTTTTTTTTGGATAGCGACATCTTTACTGATTAAGAATTTTTTTTATTTGTTTGATTTAGATCACTACAAGGGTTGAAATCATGTCAACCAGGGAGCCCCGTTTGACTGGCAAGCCCCACTTCACCGGCCTGTCATTGGATGAATTTTTGACTTTTTTTTTTTTTAAATTTTTCTTGTATACTTTAAAAATCAATAAATATTATATAAAAAAATGGATAGTAAAAATATTGATTTTTTTTTTAATCCTAGTTTGAAAAATACCCAAAAAGTAGGGCTCTAGACCAGAATACCCCCTTAAGAGAGAGAAATGATTTTCTCGACAATACCCAATGGTCCCCTTTAAGGCTTAAAGTCGAAATGAATTGAAATATGAGACGTCTGCATACTAAATGTCAGGTTCCTAGTTCTTATAGATCTCAAGAAACAGCCATGCATAAATAAATGAGGTAAGATCCATCTGTGTTTCTTTCATTTTGATCATTTCAATAGTTTATGGTAAACCTAGCTGAAATTTAAAGTTACAGGGTATAACTTTGTACGACAGCGGGCAAACAACACAAAAATAATAGAAACAAACATTTAAACAAATCAGCGAAAACCCTTTAAAACATACAAAAACAAAAAAATATATATTTAAAAAACTATTGCATAAGCCTGGGCGCAGCGGTTTTTTTATCGCAATGGTGATTATGTAAATGCGATTGAAGCGAAGTAAAAAAAAAAAAAACATACAACAAAGTATATAAAAAATATACAATAAAAGTGTTGAAATAACAACAAACTAAAGACGGAGGTCACTCAAAAGAGAACCAAAAAACATAAAATACAAAAAAAAAACATAAAAATAAGGTTTTTGTAGTCACCACAATTCACATAAGGGGCAATTGTCATACATGCCTACCCCCAAAAAACACTCCAACTTTATGGGAATTCAAAATGGAATGTGTACTATGTGCGCCAACATTGCACGGACAATTGGCCACTGACCAAATGATGCTAGCGTCTAATGACTGCTACTGGGGCGACGACGTCGCCCACACAAAAAAACAGATCCAAAACACATCCACCCACCTACAAATGGATAAACTTAACTTTTACTCATTATGATGATGATGATTATGATGATGATGATGATGATAATGATTATTATTATCATAATTATAATTATAACCATCATCAGTGCGGCGCCACTTGATTTTGCTACTCAATCGCAGGTAAATTGCTTGGAAAAATACTACTTTATATGCAGTTCACTTGGTACTTGCGCTCAACTTTGTTTTGCTGCACTGAAGCTTCATTAAATGAATAAAATGCCAAGTAAATTAATTAAAAACATTTTATAATTTTCTATTTTCTATCTTTGCTCTTTTCCTAGTACTTCACCTTATGGTATTTAGATACATTTTAAATGAATTATAAATAATTCTTGAGCAATACAGAATCTTGTTTTTATTGCATTTAGGTTGTCATTTAACAAAGACTGGTAGGTAGGTAGATGGTTTTAGTATGAATAGTTTTCTTAGATGACTGCCATTGTTGCTATTGCTAAGAAAGAAGACCAGAGCTCTTATGAAAATTACAATTAATTACAATACAATCTAGTTAACTGAGCTAAGTATAGAAAATGAGAACAAGGATCCAAAAAAGTAGGAAGAGAGATCCAACAAAAGTATGTACAGTGTTCGCCGTACTATGTGGCCTCATTAGGCAATATTTTTGTCTTCGCGACCGATATGATCAAATACAAATATCAAGATCATGAAAGGTCAACGCAAACATCAGGTTCACGTCGTGCTGCGTAATGAGGCGTCACTCAGACCACTCCAAACCTTTGTGATAAAAACCTTTTCCCTTATAAAATGACTCAACGACTGTTGCCAATCAATAAGCCTTGTCACTTAGAATAAGCGATTTGCGTTGTGCAAATGGCCCCGGTCTCTTGATGTAAAAATTTGGCTAGCCTCTACGTTCTATAATTTGACAGCTCTGGATTTTTTCCTCTGGGGCTGCTTATAGTAAAAGCATCAAATAATCTAGACGAACTTAAGGCCAACATCCGACAGGCAATAACGAGACAAATACAAGGGAAAATGGCACATTACACCATTCTAGCTCAGGGCAACCACTTGTGCGACAACATATACAAATCATATCTTCTGAAATCTTCTGATAGATTTTGTATAGAAAACTTTTACTATTCTTTAGTAAAACAAACGAAATCCTACCGAAAGACATGCCTTCCTAGTCCGCTCTGTTTTTGGATACTGTTCATGTGTCTGGAGTCCCCAATATAACAAACATCAAGACCGCATTGACTCTGTACAGAAGCGATGACACTTCGTGGTTTAAATTGGGTTCCCAATGTACGTTTGTCTTCATACTTTAGCACTCTTCTTCTTATAGATCTCCCATCATTGGAAAATCGCCGAATAACTCTTGGTATCAGGTTTCTTCATAAACTTATAACTGGTAATGTTGATTCGTCAGTGCTTTTAAGTCAACTTAGTTTCTGTGTCCCTAGTCGCACATCTAGAAATTACCTTCCCTTCGCTATTGGTACACGCACAACTAACTATGCCCTACATGATCATTTTCGAGTTTTATGCAGTCTTTATAATAAGTTCTATCACGTCCTCTCGCCTGAGATCTCGCCCTCTGGACTTAATATCATCGTTCTACGTTGATTTTGGGAATTGGAACGAACTGCTACTAGATGAAGGGGACATCGCTCATTGGCTCTCACATCCCTTCTGTCTCTAACCACAAGCAAATTCTTTATTTCCGGATTTTCTTTGCAAGAATCCAAAGGTCTTTCTTAATTATTTTATTGTTTCTAATAAAATTTTTAGTTTGCCAATTGAGGAGTGTTTCATTAGATTTTTGTATTTGTCTTTCGCATAAATTTATTTAAAAAAAAAAAAAAAACAAAAAAAAATTAAAATTAAAATTAAAAAAAAAAAATAAATAAATAAAAAAAGAAAAATTATATAAAAAAAAAAAATAAATTTATTTGATGTAAAAAATAAAACAAAAATATTGTTCGAATCAAAAATTAATGAATTCAATTAAAATTTCAATCTTGATGCCGCAATCAACGAAATAATTAAAAGAGAACCAAAAGCTAAAGGCAAAAGATGCAGCATTTTCTTAACATAAACATTGATGTTATGTAATAGGATGATCAAATTCTAAGAAATCAATTCAAAATGTTTATCGAATAAATCAATATCAATAGATGATCTTCTCTTCTGCCTTTTTTCAATTATGACAATTTTCTTTTTATTTAAATTTCATGGAGAATTTATGTAAATTAATTGAAGAGTTACTTTTCGCAAACAGAAACAGAACAGACCCAATGGAACAGTGTGGAATTTTCACTCTTAAAACAACATAAATAAAGACGAAGAAAGAAGACCAGAATGCATTAATCCTCAATATTTCCGAAATTTGACAAAATACACTGTACTTGTATTAAACTTGGATATATTTAAATTTCATTTATCAATCCACGTAAGGAAAAACAAAGATGAATAATAAAATGCAACTACATACTATTATGTGTTTCATAGAAAATAGGCACCACCTTCCTGTAGGAAATGATATTGTTGTATTTATTGTATTTCAATTAAATTTTAAAGTGCAACACAAATTATTGTACAAAACAATATATGGCGAAAAGGAAAAATGGCACATTTGGAAAAGAAAAGCAAACAAAATGACTACCATGTTGCAGTTGTAAACAAAACCAAAATGATGAAAATACCACAACAGGAGCAGCAGCAGCAGCAGCAGCATAAAGGAAGGATATGTGTATGTGATTCTCATTAAATTTGTGGCCAAAATATTGTTTATGTACAATATATACGAGTACATACAACAAGGCTCCCCATTAACTCCTTTCAATCTTTTGTCCTGGTAGCAATAATCCCTTTAAAGTTCTCTGTGTAGACACAAAAGCAGCAGCAGCAGCAGCAGCAGCAGCAGCAGCAGCAGCAGCGCAGCAGCATATTGGCAACAAACAATTGTCAGAATCATGCATGCATGTTGTTGCAAGCTGTGCCACACTACAGCATACACAAGTATGTATGTGTACATATGTAATAATAATAAGTCTATGTATACATACACATATATATATCTATACACAAAAGTTTATATGAAATTTTTCATTGCAACTTTGCACAATTATGATTTATTTTTTTCTTGTTTTTAATGAAATAGTGATTTTTGGTATGTTTTTATCGCTATAATTCTGTTATAATATCAGCCTATAGAAATATGCAAGTCCTTTTTTCTACCCATACCCACATGCCGCCCGTCGTCCTGAGCCATTTCAATCTCATTATATTTATTTATTATAAATAAATACACAAAATATCACACTTAGCATGAAAATCTATTATTATTTTATAATGATATTTGTAATGCATACCGTGAATAAGCGATGACCCCCTCCCCTATAAGATTAAATCAGTTTAACAATATGTTCTCTCATCTACCTTGTCATATCTAAGGCAACTCAATTCACTTACCCCACTCTTCCACTCTTCCTAATACTAAGGAAACCAAAAAAAACAATCTCATTTTAGCAATTACAATATTTATCATGAATTTTTTCTTAAATTTCCACAATTTTATTATTGAAACAACTAACATTTATAAAATCCTATTATATAAAATACATAATTACAATAAGTTCTCCAAATATTTATATTCCGATCTCAACTTTTGCTATAATTGATCTTAAATTCAAAGTTGTGGATCAACAATATTTTATCATTTTATATAGATACAAAAGATTCACTTTTTAACTGTACGATAAGTCCAAAGCCCCATCGATTAATTAAAAAACTTTGATTAATATATATTAGGAGGTCTCTGTGCAAAATTTTAGAAAGATTTCTTAAATTTTCTAAAAAAAACAGATATTAATAAATTATCATAATGACAAACAAGATGATAAATTAATACAATATCAAACATTTATATAGTGGGTCTCCGCTGATTTTTGGTAAATTTTTGAACAAAAATTTTCTTTATTCAAAATCTAATTCAATCAACTACATATTGCCCACTATTATCTATGACCTTTTGTCATTTTCCGGGTAGCTTTATTATTCCATTGGTATAGAACTTCTGTAGTTTATCATCGAAAAACTTGGCCAAGCGATTTTCAGCGGCTCTTCGGTCGGGCAATTTTTTACCATGAAGAGAGTTTTGCAGAGACCGAAACAAATGGTAGTCAGAGGGTGCAAGGTCCGGGCTATATCGTGGATGCATCAAAACTTCCCAACCAAGCTCCCTCAATTTGTTCCGTTTCATCAAAGATGTGCGTGGCCTAGCATTGTCATGATGGTCAATTCTGGTCGGCCATTTTGATTGTTTCACTCAAATGGGTCGAGTTGTGCACTGTAGAGGGCAGAATTGACTGTTTCCCACGGTCTCACCGTAAACTGTATAAATCTTTCGGCATGTTTTTGCAGCGGTTTTCCCTTTTGTATACTCAAAAAAAAAAAAAAAAAAAAAACACACAGAACGCATATCTTCGGATATTTCACAGGTGTTTGACACAATCATATTAGTGTTGCCAAATCTATGGACATCAACACCAAGAAATCGCGATGACTTTTGATATGACCCAATATTTGGGCCAAATGTATAGAAGTAAGAAATAGAAGTATACTATTTACTAAAACTAGATTCAATAAGCATTATAAGCCTCATAGGCTTCTTGGTTTCTTCTGGAGTGGGACACATTGTGTGACTCCATAATGGTTCAAATATTTCTTAAGTTTTATTAGTTTAAATTTACATGCCTAACCCATCATCCACTTATCTCCTTCCTACCTACATAAATATTACAATAAGTTCAAAAACATAAATTTGTTCTACAGTATATACCACAGTTTCCATGTATTACTATTAGAGACTCTTAAAATTTGGTCTATTGAGGTTTCGGAACTCCATTTAAAGTTAAGTTAAACTAACTTTTAGACTAGAATATTTTATAATTTACAAGCATGAATCTTTTATTATCATCAAATGTACAATTTGATAGTTGATAGATGATTTTAATGGTTTAAAGTTCCCCTAGAACAGAATTTGTGTTTTCTTCTGAAAGAAAAATGAAAGAAATTGTCATTCATTCATTTTTATATTTGCCTAGCAAAAGACTAGTCAAATAGTCAAATAGGACTACTATTTGTTAGGGACTTCATTTACATATGTACAATATTTATCCAGTTCCACATATTTTAAGTTTTTCTACCTCATGTTTTTTTGGCTGCTTTGTGTTTCGTATTTCTTTTTTTTTTGATTTTGAGTCGTTAAATGTTGTTGACTTTGATTTTGTTTGTTGTTGGTTCGCTTGTTCGCTAGTTGCAATATTTGCCAAAAAAAAAAAAAAAAAAATCTATATATATATGGCGACATATTGTATTTATTGTTATTGCTATAATTGTTTTTGTTACATTGCAGATACCATTAAATTTGAGTCCATTATTTCTCTCTCTCACTCAATCACACATTCGTTTTCTTCTTCTCTCTTTGTGTTTCAAATTCAAACAAAAATGAAACGAAGACTTTTATGGAAAACATAAATTTTGAATGCTTGACTTCATTATATGCCATAGTAGGAAATGACATAACATGTGTGTGTGTGTGTGTGTGTGTGTGTATTTGCATATACATATGTGTTTGTGTATCAAGCAAGGAAGAATTACAAAGAGGAGAACCATTGATTTTGCAAAACTCTGCGATTTTTGATACAAACTTGATCTTCTATTGAGAGTTGGTTTAAAAAGATAAATCCAAAAATTAAAAAATGCTGACCTTTTGATTAATTAGAGGCCCATAGTGCTAAGTGAACTCCTTCCTCTTCATTGTAAGAGGGACACATGTGTAACCTTATTGTTAGTCAGTCAATAAAAGAAAAAAGAAAAAAAAAAAACAAAAACATAAATCCAAAAATTAGAAAATGAAATGTGACGAAAATCAAAATGCTCGTCTGCAGCATAGAGAATGAATGCTTATGCATGAGTAAGAGAGAGAGATACAAAATGCTTTACTGATTGTGTTTACTTTACGAAAAAACTTACGTCCGAATAATAAAAATATTGTAATAAAACAATATAACACTACAATATTCTGTATTATTTCTTGATCATCTACTTTAGAAATTTCATTTCTATATTGTATTTTCCTAAATAGCTTCAATATAATAATAATAACATCGTCAAATTTTGATTTTCGTCACTTTTCATTTTCATATTTTTTGGATTTATTGTACTTCCCTTCACTTCAAAAAATATCAAAACTGTTTATGTGTTTCTATGCATTTGTATGTGCGGCTGCAGAGGTCGCTTCTATCCACACTTTTGTGTTGTGTTGTTGTGTATACACTGATATTTTCCGACAACAAATTGTGTGTATACTTAGCATACATTGTATGTGGTATTCATTGCTTACACCTATCTGTCTTGCTCTCACGTCGCACCCACAACAACAACAAAACATATAATTCTACACACCATTTACTTCATTTTGGTCTTCCAGAGAGAACCGTACTTTCTTAGGCCAACCATGTTCTTTGCAAGACAATATATAATATAAATGAAGTGATATTCATAGAGAAATGTTTAATAGAAAAACCCAAAGAAATATAGAGAAACAGATATAAAGAGGTAAAAATGCTGTCATCAATTTAACTTACCTCAACGGAAATTGTAAATAAAGGTGCATGCACCGGACCAGTCTGTGATTCAAGCTTATAGACGAGACCATGACGGAGTTCATTTAACATGGCAACAGTATTCTTTGGTTGTGGTACACGTTCCTTGCATACTTTCTTTTTTGGTGCTGCTAAAAGCAAACATAAAAATTATATAGAGAATATTCAGTGACATTTAAACAAAACAAAAAAAAAAAGGTTATAATGGGTCGTGTAATATGAAATTTGTAGAAATGAAAACAAACTTGGTTGACAATATATGAATACAAGATCTAATTTTATTAATCAAAGTATGCACCCATATAATCTATACACTTTTTGCCATTTAAGCGGAAGAATGTTCAGACCAGTGGTATAAAACCCTGGCCTGGCGGGAGAGTCGATGAATTCCTGGAAGGCTATGTTTACCACGTTGTTAAAATGAAATTGTTTTCATATGAAAAAGTTGTTCAAAAGGCGGAACAAATGATAACCTGATGAGTATGGAGGATGTTGAAGAAGTTCTAACTGCAATTCGTGTAGTTTTGACGCAGTTACTTGTGCAGATATGAGTCGATTAGTTGACCATTCTAGGCTGCTTTTGTTTAAGTTTTTACATCATCTGGTCCAGTTGGTTGCAGCATACTTCAGCTATGACCGCTGCAATAGACCACCAAACACCCAACCATAAGCTTCATTGTTATTTAGTAATTCATCCTTATCCACTCACTGTACTGAACGCTTACGATTGTCATATTGAAACCATTTCTCTTCACGAGTAATACTTCGATTCAAAAATGGATCAAATTCATGACGAGAGACCAACGTTAAGCAAGCTTTTAAACGCTTTTGTTTCTATATCTCATTGAACTGATGATCTGCTATGCTGCTGTACAACGTAAGGACCCAAAAGAACTCTAAAATATTCACCGGTTCAAAATTAATCAGCTGTTAGAGTTGTCAATGGTGCAAACTACAAATTTCATATTACGTCAAGTGTTTTTACAAAGATTAAATAAAATGGGCCAAGTGCGAGCCAGACTCGTTCACGGAGGGTTCCGTACCAAATTGGGGTTTGTATCGAAGGTACTCTCCCTAGTAGTCCGATTTGACTGATTCCAACAAATGTACTGCGCCTATATCGGTTACTTATAGTTTCTAAATTGCAATTCGATAGAACTAAACAAAAAACAAAAAAGTTTTTCTAATAAGAATATGGTTTGTAGGTTTGTATGGGAGGTAGCCTCTCTAGTAATCTGATCAAACTGAAATTTTGACAATACAAGTTTCTTATGTAAAACCATCTAAATTTCAAGATCATAGCATTGCTGGATCATATAAAAAAAATTCTAAATTTCCTGTCTCATATTTCAAACCAAAACCAAAATGTTTCTTGTATGGGGAACCCTTTAATTTCTGATTTTCAGTCTATTTTCACGTTATCTTAATATAGTGACCTAAAAGTGATTTCAAAATAGTGATTGGGCAATTTTCAAGAACTTCACAGGCCATGCTACTCTAATCTACTCATCTCTATTTCTAGATCTAAGGATTGTGTGATATTGATGATGACATGTTTTTCATGTTTTTAAATGTCAAAAAGCACAAATTTATTTTTCATTTAAAAGTTGTATTCTCTGTGGATATCGAAATATAGAACAAATAAAAAGTTAAGTTATTGAGCCAGTTTTACATAAAAAATTTAACCAGGTAAGCAGTAAATATTATTTCCCATTTAACAGATTGTGGTTTCCTTCTTATTGTGTGATTTGGCTGATTCTAACAAATGTTTAGCGCCTATATCAAAAACTTATAGCGGGGTTGTATGGGAGGTACCCTCTCTAGTGGTCCGATCAAACTGAAATTTCGACAGTATAAGTTTCTGATGTATAGCCACTAACCATACAAATTTCAAAATCGTTAGATTACTGGATCGTATAGCTGCCATACAAACTAAAATGTTTCTTGTATGGGGACCCCTTTAAGTTTTTGATAATATTTAATATTTATTTGTTGCTGATGCCCGGATAGAACTACACATTCAGTGAAAATTTCAATTCTCTAGCTATTGCGGTTTATGGGATATGACCCGAGGACGGATGGACGGGCGGTCGGACAACGAAGTCTCTGTAAAAGGGTTCCTTTTTAAAAAATTATTACTATTGTAAGTATGATGGCGGTTAATCAATTGGCAATTCTGGTGATTAAAAAGGAAACAACCCATAAATTAAATTGTTGTAGAAAATAATCACCTTCTTCATCTGATCACTAAAGTACAATAAAATCTAGCTTTTAATCATTGTAAAAACACTATTACATGACACGAATTTCAAGCTTGGACAGAAGAACTAATTATGCGTTCAAGTTGTATGAGCATCAGTTTTCTTAGTGTCTAGATATATTTTTAGTCTTCTCGTGGCTTTCGTTTATATACTCGTATGAATAATCTGTTTTCCGAAAAATTGTGAGTTGTTTTAATGAAACAAAATATTATTGTATAATGATTAATTTAAGGGTTTCTATAATGTCCGAGAAGACATAGATATTACAAGAAAAGATAAATGTCAGATAAATCTTGAAAATAAACACACTAATAATTGGTGAAAAGAAACTTGTGAAAGGTCATTGAAAATGATCCGAACTTGATAGCAAGAATGATATTATGAATGTCGCTAATCGCGGGTTTCTTTCGTTTCACATCGTAAAGGATTTAACTATGATTTCATTTAAAAAAAGAAAAAGATAGAAAAACCACATAAATTGTGGATAGGTTCTTCTTCAATGACAAGCACCATTGCATACTGCATTCTGTATGCCATCTCCATTATATGCCCAATGACTATAAACAGGATTTCAGACCATTGAAACTGTGAAAAGAATAATATGGCAAGCGCCATGAATGAACTCATAAAAGATGATTTCCAACACTGCTTTAAACAATAGAACATCTTGCATGGAACATTGTAAAGAAAAGAGATGTTTCTTGTAAGATATAGTAAATATAAATATTTCATATATTTTCGTATAGCTTTTACTTACCTCCATATTTTGGCATTTCATAGTGACGTTTCGTGGGCGATTTTCTATTGTAGCCGTTCATATTGTCGTTTGTGTTATTATTATTGTTGGTGTTGTTATTATTATTCTGATTTTGTACGCTGTTGCCCTCCTCGTCAGCGTTTGTGGCAGCCAAAGTTGGATCCTTCATAGAAATAGAAAGAAAAATAAACAAACAAAAAAATAAACAAATCATTATTAAGGAATCACAGACAAAGGAAGAAAATATTGATTTAAAAGAAGAAATTTATTTCATTGATTTCAATATAATTTTAATATTGTACTAAATATATCCAATCACCCAGATGATGATGATTTATCATTAGTTACGATAAATTTTTATTTTCGAAAATTATATTCAATTTTGTGAATGATTTTTGAAGTGAAACTTCTTTAGAGGCGTTGGGCAAGAATTTATACTAAAAATTTAAGTGAAAAAATTCAAATCGTCACGAATTTGGTGGCTCTGTATTTCATGAATCGTACTAGGTAGAGACTTGAAATTTTCACAGAATGTGTATTGCTATTGCCATATCCCCAACAAATAATAAAATTTAATAACAACAACATGCAAGCAAACAGCTTGTGTGTTGTACAAAAACAAGTAAATGTACGAAGAAAAGAGAACGAGCAACACACAGAGGCTCGTCGATGTGCAAAAGGGGACCGACGGCAAACGTAAACACAACAACAACAACTAGACACGTCAAAGAAACCAAAAAGGAATATACAGACGGACAAACAGACCGACTGACAGATTTCAAGAGATGAGTTCTGAGTTAAGAAGTCTAACTTCTATAACGTGTTTTTTTTTTTTTTTTTACAATTCTAACAAAAGTCTGGTTTTAATAATTTATAATTGTTTGTTGGGTTTAGAATATTTCCATCATTCGATTAAAAAGTTTCAATGGAGTAATGAAGTAGAGACATGAAACCTTAGGCCTTGGTACAATGCTTATCAAGAGTGGGAAGCCAACTTCATGCTTAGAATACACATGTGAAGAAGATAATCTAAAGACAGTGACAGCAGATAAAAATCAACCACATTATGGAACCAAATCAATACATTTTTCATAAAAAAAAAAAAAACACAGCTTGTTTTTTTGATTGCCTCCGATGTAGCTGATTGTCTGAAGAGACATGTACAAAATGACCTAAACTCTAGAGGACTGTGATCCCTGTAGCTCCGCCCTAGATTTCGTCAAATACTCATAGGTGGAGACAATGACAGATTGTATCCAATAATAACCCGAAAGGACAAGCGTCACAAATTTATCTCCCTTCCTTGGCTTTATATCATTTAATTGTTAATTGGTTACAGTTTACTATTTCGGGTTTGTGACGATATAAAAGCCGAAAGGACAAGTGTCACCTATTTATCTCCGTTCATTTGCTTTATATCATTTAATTGTTAATTGGTTACAGTTAACTATTTCGGATATGTGACCATATAATTGCATACATCTGTGAAGTGTGAAGGCTTTCCAATTATTGTTATAATGAAAGGCGTTCATTGGGAATTGAGTGTCTGTCTGTGTTTATCTGTGTGAATATATGGTAAATTTTATATCTCATTAGGAATGTACTTCGTATTAAGTTTCGAAAAACAATTACAGTAAGTTTCTCCTTCATATTCACTAACCATAACAATAGTAGGCGAAACAACAATATTGCCCAGCAACGAAACGACTGACATTGTCAATAGTGTTTGGCAAACTTAATAAACAACAACATTCCATGTCAATGCACTTGGTAATCAACCAATCAATCAATCAATCAATCAATCAGTCAATCACTCAATCAATTTAACACCCCATCTGACAATAACTGAAGCTAAAAAACATTAATTTAAACACAATGTGCCCTACTACACAACACAACACCATAGCCTTCCTGTTGTGTCCAACCTTTAACTAAATTCCATTTTGCATTTCATTGCAAATTCATTTGTATCTGTTATCCACCTTTTTAACATTGCATCTACTAGATACAAGGTGTGTCCCATAGGTACTTGATATTGGAATTATTCTTCTTTATTGACTGAACAATGTCATTTGGTTTTTCCATAACCTGATATACAAATGGCAATAGATGTTGCTCCAACTTACTTAGTACGTTTGGGCTACAACTCGCACATGCTGACTACCTTTTAACATAGCCATAGTTACAACAAATAATATACTGTTTATTTGTAATATTTTTTCATATTAAATATCAGTAAAATAATGATGATAACGAGGGCGATTATGTTACTAATAATTTCAATTCTCTGCTTAATTCATAGGAAAAGTTCTTACATTTCATTCTGATTCTTAGTACAATATTTCTATTTTTTTTCGCTATTTTTTTTTTTTACTTATAATATAAAATTGTATGAAATGTGATTCATTTTTGTTGGAATTGACATTATTATAAAATGTATTTGTTGTTGTTGTTGTTGCAAAAGAATGTATTCAAGTGTGAAACCATTTTGTTGCTTGGTTTGGTTTGGTTTGGTTTGATTTGGTTTATTTCAGATATCATATACTTTCCATTTTGTTACTTCCTTTCATCTAGTTTCTTATACTTTTTGTTTATTTATTTACTGTAACAAAGTATGTGTGTGTGTGTGTGTGTGTGTGTGTGTGAGTGTATGTGACTACTTCTACAAGTCGTCAGTGGAGTGGCATGAAGCGTATTAAAACATAAATTCTTCAAGCGAAATTTAACTAAAACTTTTTTCTTCCACTTTTTGTTTGCATTTTTTCTTATGTTGCGTTAGTGTTGTTGTTGTTGTTGCTGTTAGGTCTCTGCGGTAAAAACTTGTTCTCAGCAGAAACAAAAAAAGCAAAAAAAAAACCCAACCTCAACCTCAACATTATCAACCTGAAACATCCTGAAAATATTCAAAGCAAAACAAAAATGTTTTGCAATCCTCCACACGCAACTTTTAGTGCTCGTACATTTTTCCCCTTTCTATTTGTTTCCATGTTCTTTGTTTTTGTTTTTGTTCTTGTTTATTTTCATTTGTAATCAAGATTTCAAGTTCTTGTAGTTTCTATTATTGTTGTTGTTCTTATAATTACCAACGACAGATTTAACATGAAAACGCTAAAACAAAAAAATAAAAACACCATTTAAGTTAAGGGAAACTTTTAACAAAAACAAACTTTCTCAAACAAAAATGTATACGCAAAAAACAAAAAAAAAAACAAAAAAATTCAAATTAATTAAAAATCCTTTAATTAATCGCTTTACATGATTAACAAAAATAAAAAAAAAATACAAAAAAAAAATAATCAAAAAAAAATTTATTTAAAAAAAATTAAAATTTATTAAAATTTGTAAAATATTTTTTTGTTTTTTTTTTTTTTAAATGCCAACATATTGTATACTTAATACTCGTAATAATAATAATAATAATAATGATGATGATGATGATGATGATGATGATAATACAGATAATGCAACGTGGTCACTTTTTAATTAACATAACGCATACGCCATGTTGATTTTATCTGCCCATCTATTTAGATATTCTCTTCCCTCTTCCTATTTCTCTTTCTCTTTTTCTTATTTCATTTTATGTTTGCCAACTTTATTATCATCATTCTTCATCATTTTTCTTTCTTTTTTTTTTCTTATTTTCTTTGTTTTTAATTAATTTGTTATTGTTGTTTTTTATACTCATCGTACTTATGTTTGTAGTAAGTTTTCGTCTGCGCTTTTTAGGTTATTTTCTCATTAGGCAAATGCATAACTTAAGAAAAGCAGAAAAGCACAAAAATAAAGAAAATTACCAAACATGGCGAAAAAAGAAAAAAACAAAACAGAAAAGATATATTTTGTATATGCATACTCCTCGTATGTTGTCTAAGGTACAAAAGAAAAAGCTACACAATAAATGAAAGAATAAATAAAGACAAGTAGTAAATGACATTCTATAGAGTAGACTAGAGACTACAATTGTATATACACAAATAACCACATTTTCTACGAGGGAGAGTCAGTATGTCCTTAGAATATCCCACAGTATTTTTTATCTTTGTAACATTCTGTCAAGTAGCATCATTTAGTAGAATTCAGATCGTCAATCAAGTCGTCCATAACAGCTAACTATGTAAGTCATTGAACGGGACAATGGTAGACATATCCTAACCAAACAAGTAAAAAGAAGGTTAGCTTCGACTATGCCGAAATATTTCATTATTGATTTGATTTATGTTTAGCGTAGATTCAACATTGTGACCGAAATGTTTGCATGGGAGCTATACGATCCAGTAATCTTAGGGTCCTCAAATTTACACGGTTAGTGAATATGGGTCAGACACTTTTACTGTCTAAATTTCACAAAAAAACAAAAAAGTTTTTCTAATGGGAAGACAAATTTGAAATTGGATTTGTATGGAAGCTTTACGATCCAGTGTTTTGAAATTTACACCGTTAGTGAATATTTGCCAAAAACTTACAGTATCCAAATTTGACATTGGTAGTACAAAAAACAAAAAAAAAAAAAAATTTTCTAATAAGATCTGGAATTTTATGGGAGTTTTCTCCATGGTGTTCAATTTGGGTGATTCCAACAAATTGTACAGTGTCTATATCAAAAACTTATATATGGAATTATTCACTCATTCAGTATATTTAGCAAATTTAGTTTCTTGCCACTATGTCTTAGTTCTTGATAGTGAGAGGGGAACGAGATATACTAACAGAAATCAGCTAACATAGGTGAAGGCTATACGTTCAATGTTTTTAACCAATTTTTTGCATATTCTAACCCAACCCTCGCATGATGATTATAGATTTAATACATTTCTATCATGCATCGTTTCTCATTCGACTCTATTATCCTTTTCTTCTTCCTTTCTGTTAGTTTTGCAGTTTTGAAATGTTGCCAAAAATAATTTTGAAAAGGATATGCTGCTGCGCCTTATTATCATCATTATTTCTATACATTTTTATCATAAAAAATTAATTCCTTAACTTTTACCTTTTTTTGTTTTTTTTTTTTTTTCTTTTTGTGTTTTCATTCTTTTCTTTCTACATCTATGGTCTTACTGCCCTCCCCTCTTCGACAGAAACTGTAGTCATTCTGGTCATTTAACTAAATAGCAAAGGCGGTTTGTCTGTTGATCTAGAGGAAATTCCTGATTTATCCCATTTAGGCTATGAAAAATTAAGGAATTTCCCATGATTTGCACATTGAATATCATAATATTTTGAATGAAAATGACAAGAAAATAAAGTGAAAGAAAGAATAAAAACAAAAAAAAAATTAAAAAACGTTCAGAGTTAAGGAGTTCAGAGTTAAATTGTTTTTTACTGAAATATTCCATATTCATACTTGTAATTCATGAAATGCCATTCTTAATCATCACAAAAACAAAGTCACTATCCGAGTCTGTTTATCCGCTTACTTCTTCTAAACCACGCAATGGATTTTGATACAATATTCACTGTCATATAAAGAATTTTTTAAGAAAGGTTATTATCCACATATAATAAGCAGATTTAATTCAGTATCAGTCATTTCTAATAAGCAGTTGAAATTTATTTAAAAATGCATGATGTATATGATTTGGTGATTTTACAATTTTATGATTATGATTATTCTATTAAACACAAGAACGATCCTGTCACTTCAGGTCACAATCTCTTTAAAGATCACCAACATGTCCTTGATTAGGTGGATAATTTATAAAGATATTTTCTTAGAAGACTTTTAGTTATTGGACCTTAGACTGTGGAATACAATAATAAACAATGAAATGTTGCCGTACAATTCTCACGAAAACTCATAACAATTTGTGGGTTAAAAGAAATGAGAACTTTTTATAATTGTACACAATAAGAAGCTTAGGAAATGAGAACAAAATTTGATTAGTCGGGATAATAAATTTATGAAAAATGTCTGATGGGCAAAAGGGATATATATATATCGGACAAGATAGAAATTTTACAACAAATGGTAGTCATAGTAGTAAGTCTGCCTGCCTTTCATGTTAAATTGTCGTTAAAATATTTGTACAAATTTCAAATAAACAGGCTTAAAAATTTATTTCATTGCAGTCTGAAATTTTTTCGAGAAATAAAAATATAAACCAACCAAATTTCAAATAAACAACCTAGTAGGCTTAAAAATTAATTTCATTATCATTGTCATAAGATTTTTATATTTTCAGTTGATTCACGACTAACAACAACTGGAAAATCTGAAAGTAAGAAATTACTTCAAAAAAATTAAATATAAAACAATTTGGGCAATTTAAAATTCAAAAAGTATTGAAGAATGATAATCTTTGGCAGATGCCTATGCGAGTGGCTAAAGGTACGGGGATTCATCGGAGCACCACAAAATGAATTCCTTCAAAAAATTGGCGAATTTTTTGGCGTGGAGCTGACCTGGCCGATTGCCGCTGTTATATTTTTAATGATTGGATCAGTTTTGTTCCTAATTATGAAGTACCGAGCAATGATGATGCATTAATATTTATAATTTGTTAATGGTTATGTTTATGTTATATTTTTTTTAATTGTTATATTTTTATAAAAGAAAAAAACCACAAAAAAAACACACACACAAACACACAACCAATAAAAAAAACTAAACACGAAACCAAATTCTTTTCAATTGAATTTAAAATGACATCTATAGAAACGCAAATCTTCTTCTTCTGATCCGAAAACAACAAAAAAAAAAAAAAGTCCACACACAGTGAAAGGAAAAACTTGTGTCCTTTAAGGAGGACCTACATAGGCGTCGAGGCATAGTGACTCACATAACGATAATGATGATGATGATGATAAAGAAATGCGGAAGTACTACGACGACGTTTAAATGTTGAATATGAAAAAGAAGCCGATGAATAATAGGACGATGTCATTGCATTGCGAGGACCTCCACGACGACAGGCAGGAGCATGAGCACCACCACGCCCATTGCCACCGCAGCCGGCTGCTGATGAATATGATGACGACGATAAACGATTGCGATAAAATACTAAACGATGCGGTTGAAAGGATTTACACGCGGGACGCGTATAACGATGATAATCTGGATACATTTTTCATATACTTTGGTTGCTGGCTTTTATTTTCTACTATCGAACGAAAATCCAAAACAAAACAAAAAAAAAATAAATAAAGTATTGTCACAAACACAATTACAAAAACAACAAAAAGGTAACCAAACGATAAAAGAAGTAAAATCAAATGAGAAATCGTGAAAAGTCTTAAGGAAAAGAAATAAATGACCAACCGACAGACAAATTCGACACACAAAAAGAAAAGCGCGAACAAACGAAACGAAAGAAATCATGAAAGACCGCCGATTTATAGACGAACGAACAGCAAACGAACGAAGAAACAAACAAATGAACAAAGAAGAATCAAATGCTGTTTGCAGCTCAACAGCAAAAACTCAACTGCAGAAGAAATGAATGCGTCAAAAGTGCTGCCTGCCTGCCATCATCATCATCATCATCATCATCATCGTCCATCGTCCATCGTCCATCGTCCATCGTCTTGAGTGCCAAGGAAGCAGCATTACCATCATCCCCATGATGATCATCATCAAGTGTAAAGAAGACTGAACAGATGATGATGATCGTGATGATGTTGATCATGATGATATGAAGGTTTAGAGAAGTGCAAAGATAGAACAGAAATATAGGCTAATTTTGAATTTTGAATTTTGATTTTTGAAGACATCAGACCGCTGCTGGTGCAGAATAATAAACTACATTTTAGGCTGCATTAAATCATGATAATGATGATGCTGAATATAATTATGATGATGATGATGATGATGATGTTGAAGCAATAGTCTATACCACATCGAGCCACAAGCTAAAGTGACATTATGAGATTCACTCAGAGCAGATTGGAAGCAGTAAAATTTAAAGGCTTATAGCATATAAGCATTTGGTGCGACTTGAGGCTCACCTAGATGATCTTTCCATAGGCTTTCACTTGTATTTAGACATAATCTTCTTGATTCTATTTTATTAAAAGTTTTTGGAACTCTGATTTGATCCAATTTTATATAAATTGTACTTTATGGAGCCTTCAATGCATGTGTTACAAACATTAAATCAAAGTGATAATACCTGTTCACACTAGTGTGAATGATATAAAAAATACTTTGGTTGCAACATCAGTGATTGGCATCAATGCAACATGCGGCCAGGCATAACACCAACGACCAACGTTCTTATGATTCTGAACGACCACATAATGATCTTTTAACAAAGGGCAGCGGCAACGACGGGCAACAACAACACCATCAACAGCATCAACAGCCGCATCAGTCTGTCTGGCTGACTGACTATCTGTTTGTCGGTTTTATGTTATGTCTTCTTCTTTTTTTTTTTTAATCTTTGGCTAAGGCTGATGTGATACGAATGAGATTTTGATAAACCCAAAAAAAAAAAAAAAAACAAATAAAATAAAAAGAAAAAGGAGGGAAAAATGAATTAATTAAACGAGCAATCAAAAACGCATGATGCCCATGCATGATGATAGTTCACAGCCTAAGGCAGAGTTTCTACACAAATAGAAATGCCTTTATTTATGCTTGAATTATTTGCATTTTGCATTTTCGCGATAAATGATAAAAAAAAAAAAAATACTCAAGTAGTAACAGCAGCAGCAGCAGCAGCAAGACACACAACAACAACAACGCCCATTACAACAACAAATGTTAAATGTCGATTATTGCTTTGCTGTTGTCTATCAACAAAATCATCTTCATCTTCTACATTAGTATCTTTTGGTGACAACAAACAACAACAGCGAAACAACATTCACGCCTGCAAACAACAACAACAACAACAACAACAACAAAATATTAAGAAAAATTTATATAGAAAAGGACTGAAACACTTTTGTAAAATGGAAAGCAGATGACAGGTGGCATTGCATGGATATGTTGGAATCAGTGGCGCATTGTGACTAAGGAAAACAGAATTTCGATGCTCCTAAACCAAACACTAAATAAATTCCAAATATGAAAAATCATTGGCATATTTGAGGTTCTCAATCTTTTTATGAATCATGAATATCTGATAATCTGATAATACAATATTTTGTTTTTAAATTTTTAATTTGCATTTGTTTGAGGCCCCGGACAATTGCTCAAGTTGCCCTTAGGAAAACACACCGTCTATGGTTACATCATTTAAGTACTATATATATATACTTATATGATATGTTTTTTTTATTTTATTTTTTTTTTTTTGGTTGTGTTTTATTCATCATCTCATTTTTATTTATATATCTTAAATGTTGCTTAATGGCAAAAACAATAAATCAATTTGACACCGCCGCACGTTTGTTGCTCATCACCATAATTAAATTTTCTTCCTCATTTGAGAACAGCTGAAAATGCATTTTCATTTTTATGGATGCGCAAAAATTGGAGAAATCGTGCATTTAAATTGACATATTGCAACAAATTTTGTTCCGATTCATTAGGAATACAAAACGAAACAAAATAAAGAAATATTGTAAAAGAAATTTTATTCAAATTTATAATGGGTTTGTTTTTATTATAAATTTTAATTCTAAAATTGATTGATTTATAGATCGTATGATTTTTATTTATTTAATACTTTGTCATCTTAAATGAAGAATTGTGAAATACATTGAGAATCATCCAATTACAAAAGTGTTAATCTACAATTTCTGGGTTTCCTAATTTTGAAAATATTATATCTTCACAAAGTTTTCCGCACAATCTGTCAAACTGGACAAGATTCCAACACCGATACACGAACATTAGTCCTAAGCGCAATAGCATCCATTTTCCAGCAAAAGCCATAAAAACAACGGTGGTCTATTTTTGTCCGGACAAACTCAACACATTCTCACCCCGCCACAACTCAGGTCCTACTAAGCCACGACCTTCGTTAACCACATTCTACATTTCTAGTTATATTTTGTAATTATATTCCGCTTTCTGAACCATGTGACATCCAGTCATAGCCCAAGTGATCTTCCGAAACATAGTTGATCTCACAATATGCCCTTCTTTTTTTTTTCTTGGAATACTGACTTTGTTTATGGTTCCCTTCTTTATTGCAATTTATTCCACTTATTCTAATCATCATAAATGCATCTCATCATAGAGGTGGTCTTGGTAGTTAGGACTCTTTTTTAAGGTTCCGGACCCAAAGACTACCAAACGGAAGTCTATTACTAACCGTCCGTCCGTCTATTTGACCGTTCATCCTCGGGTTCTATCTCATGAACCGTATTAGGTAGAGAGTAGAAGTTTTTACGGAATCTGCAGTTCTATTCTGAATATAACAACAAATGCTAAAACTAAAATATATTCTAAAATTTAAAGGCGTCCCCATACAAGAAACATATGGGTTTGTATGGGAGTTATACGATCCAGTAACCTTATGACTTTGAAATTAACTTGGTTGGTGGAAATGGACTAGAAACTTATACTATCAGTTTAAAGAGAACACTAGGGAGTGAACTTCCCATACAAACCCTCCATTAAAATTCAGGTTCTTATTAGAAAACCTTTTTTGGTTTTTGTCCTATCGAACTGAAATTTAGACACTATAAGTTTTTGTTATAGGCGCTATACGTCTGTTGGTATCAGCCAAATCGCACCACTAGAGGGGGTACCACCCATACAAACCCACCATTAAAATGCAGGTTTTTATTAGAAAAACTTTTTTGCTTTTTGCACTATAGACCTGAAATTTGGACACTATAAGTTTTTATTATAGGCGCTATACGTCTGTTGGTATCAGCCAAATCGGACTACCAGAAGAGGTACCTCCCATACAAACCCTCGCTCAAATTCAGGTTCTTATTAGAAAAACTTTTTTGTTTTTTGCATTATTGAACTGAAATTTAGAAACTATTAGTTTTTGTTACAGGCGCTATACGTCTGTTGGAATCAGCCAAATCGGACTACCAGAAGAGGTACCTCCCATACAAACCCTCGCTCAAATTCAGGTTCTTATTAGAAAAACTTTTTTGTTTTTTGCATTATTGAACTGAAATTTAGAAACTATTAGTTTTTCTTAGAGGCGCTATACGTCTGTTGGAATCAGCCAAATCGGATAACTAGAGGGGGTACCTCCCATTTGGTAAGGAGGCTGACTCGCACTTAGTCGATGTTTTATTTTTAGGTGTAGCATTATTTATTATTTCTAGATCTTTTTCATCTGCTGGTCAGATTTCAGTAATGTCATGAAAGTAACAAACTCCTCCTAAACTTTATTGACTAAGAAAAAGTCTGCAAAAGCGCAATAGACTCGCTATGACTGTCATAGACATTTCGGTACTATGTCTGTTAATATTATTTTGCATTTTGTTTACTATTTACAATGTTCACTTTCATCGTAATAATCTTTTTTTTTTTTTTGCATTTGTTAGTGGAAGGGCATCAATGAAAAGGAGGCAAATGTTCCAAAAAAAAAAATAATAATAATAATAATAATGGAATAATAAATAAATCACATGAGTATTTATTCCCAGCAATTTCTTGTAACTTTTTTTTTTCTAGTTTCTTTATTTATTATTGCAAAACAACTCAATCAAAGAAAATTTAATTATAAGTCATCATCAAACGCCACATTTTTTACAATTTTACTCATGACAACGAGAGACAAAGCAAAATACAATAAAATAAAATAGTAACAAAACATCAAAATAAAATATAACAAAAACACAATTACATAAAATAAAAATCTTCAATAAACAACACAAATTCAAAAAGGAAGAGAAAAGAAAATGAAACTATCATAAAGCAAGCAGCAAATTGCAACAATCAAATGTTGTCCCCTCGTTGCTGTCTTGTCAAATGAAGCGTTGCAAGTGCAAAAATAGCAACGTGAAAATTTCAACAATAAGACAGCAAAAAAACAAAAAAAAAATGAAAAAAAAAAATAAACACCTAGAACATTTCTATGTAAATCAAATCAACCCTATAAACGACAACATAACAACAACGCGAACACAAATACAAACACAAACAAAAAACCAAACACCCAAAGAAAGCTAAAGAAAGCATTTCATTCATTGCTGCACCTGTGTGAAAGTGTCAGCATGTCCTTCAGGCAGCTAAAAGCAAAACAGCAACACACCAGCAAACCAGCAAACCAGCGAAGCAACTACCAACAGAACAATAATGACACCCAACCAACCAAACACAACCAGCACGCAGTGTTACAGACAGATAGACTGATAGACAGACAAGTCCCTTTTTTTCTGATTTTTTGTTTTTTTGTTTCTTTATAAGCAACAACAGAAAAAGAAAATGTTGCCTTCTATTGCTGTTGCTGTTGCTGAGTAAAGCGTCCCATAGACATAGAAAAGTATATGTACTCGTACAAAGATATTGAAGCTGTGGATTGTGTATGATGAATGTTCAATTCAATTTACTATTTATATTTGAAATAATAGTTCCTATAGTTTTGACTCTTATGCCAAAAATAAATCTTTTCCCATCCGCTTTCATCCCAAACATTGATTCCTTAATAGCGACTGACTGGATATTGCATAGGATTGTCTATATCAGACAAAAAAAACACAAAAAAAAAATATTCCCTTTACATTTTTTTGCTCGAGGACTTTGTTTTTTTGCGGTCCAGATCACCAAGACATCCTTCCCTTAATGTGAACCATTAAAAACATTCAACAACCCTGTTCCACACATTAGTATTCACTACCCATTTCTGCATTGTATGTCCTATAATTATCGATATTGCATAGCATTTCAAGCCTAAACTAATCTATAAACAGTCTCTAGACATCTGCTTTTTCAACTCCTTTTACCAACGTCTGACTAGCAACTAATGCATTTATGATGATTAGAATGAGTGGAATAAATTGCAATAAAGAAGGGAACCATAAACAAAGTCAGTATTCCAAGAAAAAAAAAAGAAGGGCATATTGTGAGATCAACTATGTTTCGGAAGATCACTTGGGCTATGACTGGATGTCACATGGTTCAGAAAGCGGAATATAATTACAAAATATAACTAGAAATGTAGAATGTGGTTAACGAAGGTCGTGGCTTAGTAGGACCTGAGTTGTGGCGGGGTGAGAATGTGTTGAGTTTGTCCGGACAAAAATAGACCACCGTTGTTTTTATGGCTTTTGCTGGAAAATGGATGCTATTGCGCTTAGGACTAATGTTCGTGTATCGGTGTTGGAATCTTGTCCAGTTTGACAGATTGTGCGGAAAACTTTGTGAAGATATAATATTTTCAAAATTAGGAAACCCAGAAATTGTAGAATAACACTTTTGTAATTGCACAAAATAAAAAACCCCCAAATATTGAGGCTGCTGAAATTGAATCCTTTCTCATCTGTCATATTTACCATTTCCATGAACTTCTTTCAACAACTGATTGTATTAATTAGATAAATATCTAAATTTTTTAATTTTCCACTTCCTTTGAAACTCATTTAGTACAAATCAAATCATTTTTTATCAAATATTATGATGCACATCTATGGGTCGCTTAATGCGAAAACTGCATTGAACAACGACAATGACGAAATTGCATGGAGGATTTTTTTTTTTTTTGTTATTGTATCTCTGATTGTAGTTGTTGTAGTTGTTGTTATTGCTGTTATTTTTTATACATTATCGTTTTGCTAAAAATCTCTTCTCATTCCCAATTGTCTTTATGTCTTTCAATCTTCTGTCTGTCTATCTTTCAATCTGATTATATTTTATTTTAGTTCCTCTGTGACTTTCTTCTGCTGTTTTCTCTCTGTTCTGTTCTATACTACCCATTTATGTATGTATATTAAAGGAGGAAGAAAAAGATACTAGTATGCTTGCAAAACAAAATTTCTTTTGTTCTAAATTAGACAACAAGTGCGGCTGCCTTTCAAAAAGCTTGTCACGCGTTCACATTCATTCATTCATTCATTTGTTCCTTCTTTCACTCGCTCACTTGTTCACCCGTTCACCCATTCATTCAGTTGTTCACATTCTTCGTTCGTCGGTTCGTCGTTCATTTATGAAACACGTTGAGTGCCATTAAGTTGTGTATATTTAGAGAAAGGGGGACTCAGGAGGTATAAGGGCATGGGGCAGTGCAGTAAAAAAAAAAAAAGAAAAGTTGAGCAAAAGGCGGCATGCATCATGGACACGAAAAATAATGGAAAATCATGGCAGAAAAAGGTGACAAGCGAAAAAAATATGTTTGAAAATGACAACAACAAAAAATAAAGAAAAAAGTAAAAGATACAAAAGAAACGCACGCAAAGGCAAATAGACAAGAACAATAACTATGACACAAGGTATGAGTGGCAATAACAAAATATAATGTTGATGTTGATGATGATGATGATGATGATGATGATGATGATGATGATGATGGTAAAAATAATGCTAAATACAGTCAAACTTCTTTAAAACGAATTTTCTATGACTCAATCCAAATCAATTTTAAGCGTTTCATGTTTCCAGAAAAATTGGCAAAATCAAATTCAAAACATTTGATTTATTATTTCAAAATAAAACTTGATTTGATCAATTTTCGATCCAAAACTTCATGGCGAATAATTGATTAGCATGGATAAGATGAAATCCTAATAAACCTTCCAATGCTACTCTTATGGATTATTATTGAGTTGACAATTTTTCATATGATGACAATTAACCTTATTAACTCAGAACAAGTATGACAATAAGTCTAAAAAAAAACAAGAAGCAATGGAAATTAATTCACTTCTAAAATTGATGTTAAACACATTATTCGGCAATTACAAATTAATATTTACTGAGTGAGGACATAATAGTAAAAATCTTCATTTCAATTAAAATATAAACTAAAATCTAGAACTCGCAAGTCCTACAAGTACATGCACAGGAAGCTTAAACTTTCCCTATTTTTCACCATCACCATCACCACCATCTCATTCATATATTATTTATTATTGTTATTTTGTTCCCTACTATTGTACTATTGTATTATGCATAACTCTCACTTTGCAACAAAACAAAAAAGATACAAAATAAACGCAAAGCTTGCTCGCTCTTGACTTAGTTTAGTCTTCTCCAAAGACAACATGATAGACGCGAATGTTGATGATGATGATGATGATAAATAAGGAAATTCAGGACCTCATTCTCATTCTTCATACTCCCTTCCTTCCACAATGAGAATGTGTGTTGTTTCTATCAACATACTCGTAGTATTGCGAGTTTATGGGCGAATGATTTTGACTCCGAGTTTGAGTGTGCGTGGCACAAAACAAGTTGAAATGCATTTTTGCAAAACTATTAACACGCATAGCGCATTTGCAATTTTCTGCTTCAATGAATGCAAACAACAACCCAAAAAAAAAAACAGAAAAAGGAGAAACATTTTGTTGTGTTTCAATTTTTTACACTTTTCTTTTTTCTGATTGAAAGTGAAAAATTGCATTTTTTTTCGCTCTCTCTCTTTCCCTCTCTCTCTCTCTCTCTCTTCTTTATGGTATTTTATATTTTTTCTTTATACATTTCACTTAGAAAAGCGATGATTGCTCATCACGAAACAAAACTGAAAACAGCATGACTGATTATAATAATGACAACGGACATCAAAACATAGAAAGTTTGAGAAAAGGAAAGGGAAAGTGAAAGTGAAAGGGAGGGAATTCCTGCCAGTTAACAATGGGCAAAAACCGAGCAAAAAGTTTTCTTTTGAATTAGGAATCATCAAAAGGTTTTCAGAAAACTAGAACTGCATATTTTATTCAAATGACTGTAAACATGACATAAAGGTAAGAAAAAAAAAATATTATAATATAAGTTATGGCAATGTATAGTACATACTATATTGTAGTTGAGTAGGGATAACAAATATCAAATGCATATCATGATGTCCGTCATGATGTTTCACCCAACAATTTATTTCATTTCATGTTTTTTTTTTTTTATATTTTTGAAAATTCAAGGAAACAAAGGTGTACAAAGTTTTCATGTTACAAATTTCTTGGGCTTCTTGATTCTGAGAAATATGAACATGTGACTTGATTGGTTGAATCGATTTAACTCTTCATTCTGATCAAGAGACCATACTATTCTATATACTTTGTATTTAATATAAATCATAATATTCCCTTTCTTTGTTGTATTCGAATTCTAGATATTTCTGCCTTTATTAAAATACCAACCAACAACAACAACAACATGTTTTGTCATCTGTGTTTTTATACATATAGACCTTCAAAGCCAGCTCTTTTTTAGGATAGATACATAGGCGAAAATTTTCTCCATCCCCTGGCTCTATCTCATGAACTGAAATAGTTAGAAAGTTGGAATTTTTACAGTATCAACTCAAGTTTATCAAAACAATATATATGGTATATTTTTTCTCGGATTTCCAATGGCTCCTTCTGTCCGGTATAAACTTCATGACAAACTTATAATAATACTCTACACTACTTGAAGAGCACAATGAATTGTTGCTGACAAGGTTAAGTTTCGCTATACAGAAATGCTTGAAGTTTGGTAGGAAAATGAGCAGAACAATACAATGCTTTATTGAACTGGGCATTGGTAAAAACATTCGACTTATAAAATAACATACGTACATATGTATGTACGTACTATGAATGAAAATATCTCAGACTTAGAAAGGATATTCATTGGTTTGAATGTTACATCAAGAAAGGCCTTGAAAATGCAATAGGCATATGAGATAATGACTTGCAAAAAAGAGACATACTCGTACAAACAAAATTGTGGCAAAAGTTTGGAGTTCATACATAATAGATAAGATCAAATGAAATGGTTGTGGAAATTCAAATGATGGGCAACCAAGCAGATAACTATTTTTAAATGTTAAATTGTTGGAGTTCTATGAATAGATTCTTCATAATTTTGACATTATTTTTATAGTTCGAGTTGTAAAATTTCAAGAGTTTTATGAAACAATTGTTTCCTTGGTATCCAATGGCAGTGATCGTTCATGCTTTATATAAATTATAAAAGCTGCAGAGATAAAAAATAAAAATAATAATGAAAAGATTTAGATTTAAGATTTAGTTATGCTTTTGGAATCACCAACTTAAATAAATAATTACACACATGTGGCAAAATTCAATGCTGTAACTTTATTTTTGGAGTTTTCAGGCAAAAAATTACGCTTCCACCACAGTGTCCACATCCATCATCCATGTACATCTATCTAATTGCGAGTAGGAATGTATGTTATCATAAAAATAAAAAAAACTTACCAACTATTTAACCTAACCATTAAATCGAATTTCAATTTATTATTTATTTATTTATTCAAAATGCCATGAAAAGAAAATATAAAAAAATGCCATCACTCATCCCCATCATTATTATTTCATACTCCAAAAATAGTTTAGGTTAGGTTTAGGTTTTTTGCAGTGAAACTTCTTTAGTAAAGGGGAGTAAATCCAAAAAATATGAAAATTAAATGTGACGAAAATCAAAATTTTGACGATGTTACAATATTATTATATTAGAGCTATTTAGGCAAATACAATTGAAATGTCTTAGTGGCGTGGTGGTTAGAGAGTGGGACTTGCAAACCGAGGGCGTGGGGTTCGAGTTCTGCACTGTGATATTTTTTTTTTTTTTTTCATTTTTGAAGTGAATCTTCTTTAGCAAAGGGGAGTAAATCCAAAAAATATGAAAATTAAATGTGACGAAAATCAAAATTTTGACGATGTTATTATTATATTAAAGCTATTTAGGCAAATACAATTGAAATGTCTTAGTGGCGTAGTGGTTAAAGAGTGGGACTTGCAAACCGAGGGCGTGGGGTTCGAGTTCTGCACTGTGATTTTTTTTTTTTTTTATTTTTCATTTTTGAAGTGAATATTCTTTAGCAAAGAAAAAAAAATATGAAAATGAAATGTGACGAAAATCAAAATTTGATGATGTTATTATTGTATTGAAGCTATTTAGGCAAATACAATATGGAAGTGAAACTTCTAACATCATATTTCATTTTCTAACTTTTGGATTTACCTCCCCCTTCGCTAAAGAAATTTCACATCCATATTGTACTTATGAGGGTGAGGCACACTACTTAAATTTTTTTTTTTTTTACTCTAATATTAATATTCTATTTCATTTTTCTTTCGCAATCTATTCTCAATGGTGTAATTACTATATATATAAAAACCACAAATCAGTTACCATTTACTGAATTACATCGTTGCCATTCATCGATCAATCCAATTATTATGGGGGATGGATATGGATATGGGCACTATGCAATAAACAAATTGTAATTCTACATTCTTTTTGTTTTAACTCCCATTAAATTTGTTTTTTGTGCTTGGTAAATTATGAATTCATTTCTAATTTCATTTTCATCCAAAACCAAAGAAAAATTGGCCTAAACCACTCAGCTAAACATGACAAATTATAAATCAATATCAAAGGTTACATTAAACTAATTTCAATTAGGTAACATCAAGAATAATTTGGCTCAATTCCACTCTCTTAAAATGTCACCTCCTTCTTATTTTATTGTTACTTTGTATTGTACAATATTTTCTATTTTAGGAGCTAATTTTCTATTTATTGGTTTTTCATATTATATTGACTAAGGCAGAATTTATCCAACAATGAGAGACCACGCACATATTAGAAAGAAATACAATTAGACTTATGTACATAAAAAAAACAATTTTATTTAATTTGGTTTTATGTTTTGTTCGTAAATTGCTAAGCAGTGTTGTTTATTATGAAGTTAAATAAGAAGCGCAAAAGGGGAGACTCTCATCATCATCATCATCATTCTCATTGTATGTCCTAAATTATAAACAAATTAAATATTTAAATAGTTAAGTGTTGGGGGAAACACAACAACAAACAAAAGAAATTAAAAATAAATGAGGAAATTAGATACGAAAAGAAGGTCGCGCTCGGTCGACAAGGACAGGACACTCAATAGAGGACAACAAAAAATAAAATAGAATGATGAGACTGAAAAGAAAAAATAAACCAAATTTTTTTGTATAAAAATGTTAATAATGTAAATGGAAAAATAACAAACAGAAGAAACAGGAAAACAAGATTTGCAATTGAAAAGGAAAAGGAAAATGAAAGAAAAATGGGTAGAATAATTGACATTGATACTTTGTCCTTTTTTCCAAATATCAGAAAAGTTATATAAAAAAAGAGCCCAAAATAGGAAAAAGTCATAATAGAGTAATAGAGTAAATTTATGCACAAGAGAATAGCCAAAACGACTGAAACGTATAATAAGGTAAAACAAGTAAAAATAAGGTTAACTTCGCCTATGCCGAAATTAATATACTATGATAGACCATTCAGAAATATATTAATATTGATTTGACTTATATTTACGATATAGTCAAGTCAGTCAGTACACATCCAGAATTTCAACATTGAGACCGAAATATTTGTATGGGAGCTAAACGATTCAGTAGTCTGAGGGTCTTGAAATTTACACGGTAAATGAATATGGGTCAGACTATTTTACTGTCTAAATTTCAATCGGATTACACAAAAAACAAAAAAGTTTTTCTAATGGAAAGATAAATTTGAATTTGGATCCAGTAGTTCTAGTGTTTTGAAATTTACACCGTTAGTGAATATTTGCCAGAAACTTACAGTATCCAAATTTGACATAAGTAGTACAAAAAACAAAAAAAAAAAAAATTTTCTAATCAGATCTGGAATTTTATGGGAGTTTTCTCCATGGTGTTCAATTTGGCTGATTTCAACAAATTGTACAGTGTCTATATCAAAAACTTATATATGGAATTATTCACTCATTCAGTATATTTAGCAAATATAGTTTCTTGCCACTATGTCTTAGTTCTTGATAGTGAGAGGGGAACGAGATATACTAACAGAAATCAGCTAACATAGGTTAAGGTTGTGCGTTCAATGTTTTTAACCAATTTTTTGCATATTCTAACCCAACCCTCGCATGATGATTATAGATTTAATACATTTCTATCATGTATCGTTTCCCATTCGACTCTATTATCCTTTTCTTCTTCCTTTCTGTTAGTTTTGCAGTTTTGAAATGTTGCCAAAAATAAATTTGAAAAGGATATGCTGCTGCGCCTTATTACCATCATTATTTCTATACATTTTTATCATAAAAAATTAATTCCTTAACTTTTACCTTTTTTTGTTTTTTTTTTTTTTTCTTTTTGTGTTTTCATTCTTTTCTTTCTACATCTATGGTCTTACTGCCCTCCCCTCTTCGACAGAAACTGTAGTCATTCTGGTCATTTAACTAAATATCAAAGGCGGTTTGTCTGTTGATCTAGAGGAAATTCCTGATTTGTCCCATTTAGGCTATGAAAAATTAAGGAATTTCCCATGATTTGCACATTGAATATCATAATATTTTGAATGAAAATGACAAGAAAATAAAGTGAGAGAAAGAATAAAAACAAAAAAAAAATTAAAAAAACCTTCAGAGTTAAGGACTTCAGAGTTAAATTGTTTTTTACTGAAATATTCCATATTCATACTTGTAATTCATGAAATGCCATTCTTAATCATCACAAAAACAAAGTCACTATCCGAGTCTGTTTATCCGCTTACTTCTTCTAAACCACGCAATGGATTTTGATTCAATATTCACTGTCATATAAAGAATTTTTTAAGAAAGGTTATTATCCACATATAATAAGCAGATTTAATTCAGCATCAGTCATTTCTAATAAGCAGTTGAAATTTATTTAAAAATGCATGATGTATATGATTTGGTGATTTTAAAATTTTATGATTATGATTCTTCTATTAAAGAACGATCCTGTCACTTCAGGTCACAATCTCTTTAAAGATCACCAACATGTCCTTGATTAGGTGGATAATTTATAAAGATATTTTCTTAGAAGACTTTTATTTATTGGTATGGGTTACCTTAGACTGTGGAATACAATAATAAACAATGAAATGTTGCCGTACAATTGTCACGAAAACTCATAACAATTTGTGGGTCAAAAGAAATGAGAATTTTTATAATTGTACACAATAAGAAGCTTAGGAAATGAGAACAAAATTGGATTAGTCGGGATAATAAATTTATGAAAAATGTCTGATGGGCAAAAGGGATATATATATATATATATATTTTTTTTTTTTTTTCATCAAACACATTAGATTTTTTCGTTGGAACCTTCCGGACAAGATAGAAATTTTACAACAAATAGTAGTCATAGTAGTAAGTCTGCCTGCCTTTCATGTTAAATTGTCGTTAAAATATTTGTACAAATTTTAAATTTTAAAAATCTAGTAGGCTTAAAAATTTATTTCACTGCAGTCTGAAATTTTGTCGAGAAATAAAAATATAAAAATCATCAATTTGGCCAATTTAAAAAACATTGCAACCAAATTTCAAATAAACAACCTAGTAGGCTTAAAAATTAATTTCATTATCATTGTCATAAGATTTTTATATTTTCAGTTGATTCACGACTAACAACAACTGGAAAATCTGAAAGTAAGAAATTACTTCAAAAAAATTAAATATAAAACAATTTGGGCAATTTACAAGTCAAAAAGTATTGAAGAATGATAATCTTTGGCAGATGCCTATGCGAGTGGCTAAAGGTACGGGGATTCATCGGAGCACCACAAAATGAATTCCTTCAAAAAATTGGCGAATTTTTTGGCGTGGAGCTGACCTGGCCGATTGCCGCTGTTATATTTTTAATGATTGGATCAGTTTTGTTCCTAATTATGAAGTACCGAGCAATGATGATGCATTAATATTTATAATT